>NC_069402.1:18068707-18216207 GCF_026875155.1 Cherax quadricarinatus
TCTTTCTGTTTTTCCATTTCAAGGGTTTTTACCCTTTGGGGTGTAGGGTTGGCACTAGAGCTTTCTTGGGGCCCATGCCCACTTATTTTCCACAAACAGCACCGAAAACACTGTAATAATACGAAATATTCCGAGTGTATGCTTGAATGTTACCGCGGAGGCTGGCTGGTAAACATTGGACGCGTCTCGGACGAAGGTCGCTGAGCGGGTTTTTGTCCACTATGGGGGGCAAAATTTTAGTGAACAAAGCGTTCGCTATGCGGATTGTTCGCTATGCGGATTGTTCGCTATGCAAGGCGTTCGCTATGCGGGGGTCCACTGTATATATATATATATATAAACAGTAAGGACTAAAGACTGTGTAAATGTTAATCCCACAACACCAAAGGAGTGACAGTACAGTGTGTGCCCTTAACACTTATTATGATGGGTATTAGTTTTTTGTTTAACATTGGTTATTTCCCACAAAGGTACAGTGACCTAAAGAAACCATATTCAACACCATTCATTAATGCCAACAGTGTGCAAATGTCACAATTCAGAGGGTTTTATTTCCATTTGTGTTATTTTCATGAGAAAGCATTAAAACCTTAAGGGTTTATTCTTTCACTCACCATTATGCAAAATAAAGTTCTTTAGTTCATGAGGTTACACTCATGATCATCAGCACAGTACAAGACTGGGCAAGTTATTATAAAGTTAATTTACAGGTATCTGGACCAATGTTAACCGAGGACCTCAAAAGTTTATGCTGCATTCCATGAGGAAAAGATTCAAAATCCTGGGACTATTATCCTTATATGATACAAGTACTGTTTACATAGTATCAAGAAACTAGGTAATATAAATCTTCATACTTCACTGGATTCGGTGGGATACAGCCAGTATGTTGAAAGATGACTTCACTGGATGTCCAATAAAACAACATGGCTAATACCCTCAACAGAAAGTCAAAAACATCATACAAAAAGTTGTATTTGTGATGTAACATGGCTTAAATCAGTATAAAGTACTAGTAATAAAATACTCAAAGGACCAGTTAGAGATCTCACTGAGATAAAGTGATGGAGGCACATACTATATACAGTTTCAAACGTAGATTTGACGGAACCCTGGAGGCAAGGAATTAGTAAAGATGTTAAAAAAGAACACTATGAAATGAAATTTGTAAATAAAACTGGGTAAGTATTTGTTCCTGAATATATAATGTTTGTGGTAATAAACCTGGAAACCATGAGAGAGCATCCATACAATGCTCTGGACCTTTCTACTTACCAGGGAGGTAATCTTATGCCATCCCTGTCTTGGAATTTAAATGCTCTGCACTCACATCCTAATCATTGAGATTTTGTTCAACAGTTCTTGAAACACTCATTAATAATGCAATGAGTTTACTGAATCAGTACTAAAGTACAATGAGTTTCCCATCCTAGAGGTTTCAGATGCCTCCGGTGATTAAGATGCCAATGGTAGGATACCTAGCAGTTCATCAGAACCTGTACATAGAATATGTTCTGAAGAAAATATTCTGTTCTGCTATGAAGGGTCTGAAGAACCAAGAAGACTACTATCTCCCCATGTCATCTATTTTGAATTGAACTGTTTCAAATGGCTGTCATGTAGGATTAGACACAGCTACATCGAACACAAGTGTACTGCACTACAATTGTTATCACTGAAGATAAGGCAAAATGATAAACAAGCTTTAATTGGGACAATATTTTGCTCTGTGAAGAGCTTCATCAAGTCATGAATTCATAAAGCCCCTACATAGAGCATAAGGCCAGTTGAACTCTGTCAGCATGCTTCTGGGAAGACAGCAAATGAATAAGTGATGGTGAATGTGTGTATTCTCTTCTTTTGGTCTCCTTGCCCTGGTGGGAGATGGCCAGTGTACTAAGAAAGAGCAAACATTATCTCAATAAAAGCTAGTTCCGCAATAATGTCTTCATAACTGCTGACAAACTTGAGGTAACTGGTAATAAAATGGACAAATATATTCACTATAATATTTCCCAGTTAATGATAAAATACTTTCTAGATCAGTTCACTGTTGTGAAAGACTGATTGTATTATATAGCTACAATGTGTTATATTAACAAGTTCATCTTTAAGACAGATCTCAGTCAAGATTAAAAATATCAATTTAACATGAAGAGTTTCTGTAAGGGCCTTGCCCCTCAAGGGAGATTCCTTGATGCTGGTGAGGGGCTCCCGATCTAGGGAATTGGATCTGTGCTCCAGTTCCTGAATAAAGTCTGAATACATTCCACATCCCCCCCCCACAGGTGCTGTATAATCCTATGGGTTTAGTGCTTCCCCTTCATTATAATAATAATATAAACGTCCTGATATCATTACTGTTCTTGATGATCCAGTGTAGTAATGACACCATATTATTGGGACATTTGTGTCAAGATTTGCAGTATAGTACTGTAGTCACACTTGTGGCCATTAGGGCACTGAGTAGCATACACAAGATAAATACAAGCATAAATACAAATTCATAGATAATATCTGCAGTCACATAAATATTTTTTTCTTATAATGGCTGATAATCTTGTATGTAATAGTTAAGTACAGCTAATAAAAGATCTTAAACAAGAATGAGGTATATGTTGTTAGTCTTCAACAGACATTGGCAAGAACCTTCGGCATCAGTGAGCCATAAAGAAGAGTAACACCAATATCACTGGGAATTACCTAACTGAGTTTCCTGATTCATGAACTCTTGAACCAATGTATGAATTTCATTCTTACTGTGTCACTGCTTAGTTCTTTGTCCTTATAATAGTGAGTGAAGACAATGCTTCCAGAGCAGTATTGCTGTAAGATATAGGTAGCAACTCAGTGCACTGGCAGCCTGTGCCATGTGGATTATATTGTAAAGGAAACTGTCTAATAATTACATAATCTCTTTCACTGAAGATTCACTAGTTATGTAACCCTACATACAAATTCTACATAATATTATACCAAGAAATTAAAAAAAACATTTTCCTCCAGATCACCTGTTAAGTTTTGAGTTATTTGCTCTATTAAAATTAGTTTCATGGGACAGATATATTTGCTAGTAGGCCATATAAGCTGAATATTAAGTCCACAGAATATCTAACACACCAACAACTAATGACACAACCCCGGAGCAAATTTAACAAAATTAATTTCAGATAAAGCATTATGTTCTTCATGTGACCCACTGGTGGTGCCATCTATGGGCAAATGTGGCTGAAAAACATTAATACCAGGAAAGATGTGGTACGGTAGTTAACTTATAACTTTACTATCAAGAAATGATAAGTGAATGTAGACTACTGGTGGCACATCCTACAGATGAATATAATCTAAACAGAATATCTTGTATCCTTAATATACCTTTATATATCTTTAAGACAGACACACACACAATAAACATCAAGTATTTTTATAAGAGTAAGAGCATGTTCTTACATTTAAAGTATAAAACTCAAACCATTATAAATATTATGTGAATGAAATATAAAATAGCAATCTATCATGTACAAAACATTTATAAATTGGGCTAAGTTAAAAGCTCTTTTAGATCTTTTTTTTTTTTTTCAACAAGTCGGCCGTCTCCCACCGAGGCAGGGTGACCCAAAAAAGAAAGAAAATCCCCAAAAAGAAAATACTTTCATCATCATTCAACACTTTCACCACACTCACACATTATCACTGCTTTTGCAGAGGTGCTCAGAATACAACAGTTTAGAAGCATATACGCATAAAGATACACAACACATCCCTCCAAACTGACAATATCCCAAACCCCTCCTTTAAAGTGCAGGCATTGTACTTCCCATTTCCAGGACTCAAGTCCGACTATATGAAAATAACCGGTTTCCCTGAATCCCTTCACTAAATATTACCCTGCTCACACTCCAACAGATCGTCAGGTCCCAAGTACCATTCGTCTCCATTCACTCCTATCTAACACGCTCACGCACGCTTGCTGGAAGTCCAAGCCCCTTGCCCACAAAACCTCCTTTACCCCCTCTCTCCAACCCTTTCGAGGACGACCCCTACCCCGCCTTCCTTTCCCTATAGATTTATATGTTTTCCATGTCATTCTACTCTGATCCATTCTCTCTAAATGACCAAACCACCTCAACAACCCCTCTTCTGCCCTCTGACTAATACTTTTATTAACTCCACATCTTCTCCTAATTTCCACACTCCGAATTTTCTGCATAATATTTACACTACACATTGCTCTTAAACAGGACATCTCCACTGCCTCCAACCGTCTCCTCGCTGCTGCATTTACCACCCAAGCATCACGCCCATATAAGAGTGTTGGTACTACTATACTTTCATACATTCCCTTCTTTTCCTCCATAGATAACGTTTTTTGACTCCACTATACCTCAACGTACCACTCACCTTTTTTTTCCCTCATCAATTCTATGATTAACCTCATCCTTCATAAATCCATCCGCCAACACGTCAACTCCCAAGTATCTGACAACATTCACTTCTTCATACTCTCCTCCCCAATTTGATATCCAATTTTTCTTTTATCTAAATCATTTGATGCCCTCTCACCTTACTCTTTTCTATGTTCACTTTCAACTTTCTACCTTTACAAACATTCCCACTCATCCACTAACCATTGCAATTTTTCTTTAGATCTCCCATAAGCACAGTATCATCAGCAAAAAGGGAACGTGTCAATTCCCATTTTGAATTTGATTCCCAAAATTTAATCCCACCCCTCTCCCAAAACACCCTAGCATTTACTTACTTTACAACCCCATCTATAAATATATTAAACAACCATGGTGACATTTCACATCCCTGTCTTAAGACCTACTTTTACCGGGAATAGTCTCCCTCTCTTCTACACACCAACCTGGCCCACTACCCCATAAAAAATTTTAAAGTTTTTAATAACTTACCCCCTTTTCCCATATACTTGCAAATTCCCAAATTACTCCTTATCCATTATCTTTTTTTTTTTTTTTTTTTTTTTATTATCACACCGGCCGTTTCCCCCACCAAGGCAGGGTGGCCCAAAAAAGAAAAACTTTCCCATCATTCACTCCATACGTCTTCCCAAAGGGTTTTTTTACACTACTTTTTTTTAAACTGCAACCTTAACACCCCTCCTTCGAGTGAGGCATGAAACCCCATCTCCAGAACTCAAGCCCGGCCCTTTCCGGTTTCCCTGAATCCCTTCAAAAATGTTACTTTCCCTCAACTCCAACACCGCAAAGTATTAAAAACCTTTGTCCCTTTTCACTCCTATCAAACACGCTCCGCAGCCTGCTGGAAATCCAAGCCCCCCCACACAAAAACCCTTTCCCCCCCCTCCAACCCTTTCCCAGGCCGACCCCTACCCCCCCCCCACAAAAGACTAAACACCAACACCCCCACCCACAAACCAACCACCCACAACCCTTCCCCGCCCCTACAACGTTTTGGTAATTTTCCCCCCACCTTTTTTCCTCCCAACTTCCAAACTACAATTCTCTGCATTTTATTCAACCACCTTGCCCTAGACATGACACTCCACTGTCCACCCTTTCCCGCTGCAACATTCTCACCCCCGCTTCAACCCATATGAGCGTTGGTTTAAAACTATACCTCATAATTCCCCTCTTTGCCTCCAAGGGCAAAAATTTTTTTGTCTCCACAGACTCCAAGTGACCACTCACTCTTTTTCCCCCCATCAATTCTTGATTTACCTCATCTTTCATAGACCCATCCCCTGACACTCCACTCCCAAATATTGAATGTTCACCTCCTCCCTACTTCTCCCCCCCAATCTGATATTCAATCTTTTTCCCCCAAAACTTTTTGTTTTCCCCATAACCTTACTCTTTTGTTTCACCCTTTTAAATTTTTTCTTTTGCACACCCTACCAAATTATCCCAATCTCGAATTCTCTTAAATCTCCCAGAGCACAGTGCATCGGCAAAAAAGCGCTGTACAATCCCACTTTGTTGTGATTCTTTATTTTTTTAACTCCACCCCTCTTCCAAACCCCCGCTTTATTCTTTACAACCCCATCTATAAATATTTAAAAAACCCAGGGGGTGACATCACACCCCTTTGTCTAAGGCCTACTTTTACGGGGGAAAAAATTTCCCCTTTCCTCATACTAAATTGAGCCTCACTAACCTCGTAAAAATTTTCCCCTTTTTCAGTAACCTACCTCCTACCCATACACTTGAACATCTCCCACATTGCCCCCCTACCCACCCTGCATACGCCTTTTCCAAATCCATAAAGCCACAAAGACCTCTTTTGCCTTATCTAAATACTGTTTATTATATGTTTCACTGAAACACCTGTCCACACAACCCCCCCCCTTTCCAAAGCCTCCCTTTTTCATTCTATCCTATTCTCCCTCTTACTCTTAAATTTTTTTCAATTATAACTTACCATACACTTTACCCGGTCACTAAAAAAGATTATCCCCCATAATTTTTGCACTCTCTTTTATCCCCTTTCCCTTTATACAAAGGAACTATGCTTTGGCTCTCTGCCAATCCCTAGGTACCTTACCCTTTTCCATACATTTATTAAATAATTGCACCAAACCCCACTCCAAAACTATATCCCCACCTGCTTTTAACATTTCTATCTTACCCCATCAATCCGGCTGCCTTACCCCCTTTTCATTTTACCTACTGCCTCACGAACTTCCCCAACTCACAACTGGCTCTTCCTCACTCCTACAAGATGTTATTCCTCCTTGCCCTTTATACACGAAATCACAGCTTCCCTTCCTTCATAAACATTTAACAATTCCTCAAAATATTCCTTCCATCTTCCCAATACCTCTACCTCTCCATTTAATAACTCTCTCTCCTATTTTTAACTGACAAATCCATTTGTTCTCTAGGCTTTCTTAACTTGTTAATCTCACTCCAAAACTTTTTCTTATTTTCAAAAAAAATTTGTTGATAACATCTCACCCACTCTCTCTTTTGCTCTTTTTACATTGCTTCACCACTCTTTTAACTTCTCCTCTTTTTTCCTTTATACTCTTCCCTCCTTGCATCACTTCTACTTTGTAAAAACTTTCATATGCTAACTTTTTCTCCCTTACTACTCTCTTTACATCATCATCCACCAATCGCTCCTCTTCCCTCCTGCACCCACTTTCCTGTAACCACAAAACTTCTGCTGAACACTCTAACACTACATTTTTAAACCTCCCCATACCTCTTCGACCCATTGCCTATGCTCTCATTAGCCCATCTATCCTCCAATAGCTGTTTATATCTTACCTAACTGCCTCCTCTTTTAGTTTATAAACCTTCACCTCTCTCTTCCCTGATGCTTCTTTCTCCTTGTATCCCATCTACCTTTTACTCTCAGTGTAGCTACAACTAGAAAGTGATCTGATTTTATCTGTGGGGCCCCCCTATAAACATGTACATCCTGAAGTCTACTCAACAGTCTTTTATCTACCAATACAAAATCAACAAACTACTGTCATTTCGCCCTAATCATATCGTGTTTTACTTATTTATCCTCTTTTTCTTAAAATATGTATTACCTATAACTAAACCCTTTCTATACAAAGTTCAATCAAAGGGCTCCCATTATCATTTACACCTGGCACCCCAAACTTACCTACCACACCCTCTCTAAAAGTTTCTCCTACTTTAGCATTCATGTCCCCTACCACAATTACTCTCTCACTTGGTTCAAAGGCTCCTATACATTCACTTAACATCTCCCCAAAATCTCTCTCTCTCCTCTGCATTCCTCTCTTCTCCAGGTGCATAACGCTTTTTTATGACCCACTTCTCCATCCAACCTTTATTTTAAATCCCTTTAATTCTTAAATTTAACATTCATATTCTTTTTTCCCCTTTCCATACTGATCTTTTAAAACATTACTGCTACCCCTCCTTTGCTCTAACTCTCTCAGATACCCAGATTTAATCCCTTTTTATTTCCCCCCACTAAAACTCCCTACTCCCCTTCAGCTTTTTTTCCTTGGGCCAACACCCAACTCTTTTCTTTCAAAACATCAGCAATCATCTGTTTCTTGTCATCCGCACTACTTCCCGCACATTTAAAAACCCCAGTTTTATAAAGTTTTTTTTTTCTTTTTTTAGTAATTGTATACAGGAGAAGGGGTTATAGGCCATTGCCCCGGCATTTTAGTCGCCTCAACGCCGCATGGCTTACGGGGGAAAGATTTTTTTCCACTTCCCCATGGACAATAGAAGAAATAAAAAAAAAAAAAGAGTATTTAGAAAAAAGGGGGGAAAAACCTAGATGTATGTATAATATATATGCAGTGGTGGGCTGTGGAAATGTGACAAAAAGGGAAAGTAGGGGGTAGCAAGATTCCCTGTTATCTTAGCGTGTTTATGCCTTTCTAAATCCATAAATGCAAAAAAAACCCCCCTACCATCCCCTCCCACTCTGAAACCCTTGCTCACCCGAAAATCCTACATTCTGTCTTACCTCTAATTCTTTAAATTTAAAAACCTAAGTATATTTTTCCCTGGTATACTCAGTAAAATTATTCCTCTATTTTTTTTTAAGTCTCTTTTGTCCCTTTCCTTTATATAAATGGATTACAGTCTCTGCCAACCCCTAGGTACCTTCCCCTCTTTCATAATTTATTAAACAAAAAAAAAAACCCCCACCCCAAAATTTAACCCCCTGCTTTTAACATTTCTGTCGCCCCCATCGTTCCAGGCTTTCCCCCCTTTTTTTCAATAATCCTCCGTACCCCCCCCCACCTTCATTTTGCTCTTCTTACCCCTAAAAGTGGTATACCTCCCGACCGTGCATGAAATTCTGCCTTCTTTCTTCCTTAAAATTTTAAAAAGTTCCTCAAAAATTCTCACCATCTCCCTAATCCCTCCACCCCATCTCTAACTCCCTACTCTGTTTTTAACTGAAAAATCCATACTTTCCCTGGGCTTTCTTAATTTGTTTAACTCACCCCAAAGTTTTTCTTTTTTTCATTAAAAATCTGACAGTGCCTCTCCCCTATCATTGCTCCCCTTTTTGGGCCTCCTCCCCCCTCTCTTTCCCTTTTTTTTTTACTCCATATCCGCTCTTCTATAAACTTCTCCCTTGAAAAAACCTTCATAACCTACCTTTTTCTCTTTTATCACCCCCTTTGCTTCTCTTCCACGAATCACTCCCTTTCCCCCTGCCCCCACCCCTAAACCACAAACTTCTGCCCACATTCTTACTGCATTTTTAAAACATTCCAACCCTCTTCAACCCCCCACTATTTCATTTTTGCACAGCCCCCCTTTCTGCCAATAGTCCTTATATCTCCCCGAATTCCCTCCCCCCTTAGTTTATACATTTTCACCTCCCTCTTCTTGTTTTTCCCACCTTCCTCTTTTCCCTCTCCCTCTTACTCTAACGTATACAAAAATAATATCCGAATATCATTTTGCCCCTCAATAAAAGTACATCCGGACCCTACCTAAACCTTTTACCCACCAAACTAATCTAATAAACTACTTTCATTACGTGTACATCATCCCTTGTTATTTATTTATCCTCTTTTTCATAAAATATGTATTATTTTTTCCAATTCTCTTTCTAACATAGCTCAATTTAAAAGGGCTCCCCATTTACTTTCCCCCTGGCACCCAAAATTTTTCACTATTCCCTCTTAACATTTTTTACCACTTTGCATTGAAACCCCCAACCCCCATTACTCTACACTTATTCAAAATCCCCACGATTCACTCAACTTTCCAAATCTCTCTCTCTCTCCTCTAACTTCTTTTCCCCAGGTGCATACACGTTATTATAACCCACTTTTCACATCCAATTTTATTTTACTCCAATAATCCTTGAATTAATACATTTATGTCCCTTTTTTCCCTGCCATACTTATCCTTCAAATTATTGCTACTCCTTTTTAGCTCTAACTCTATTTGAAAACCCCTGACCTAATCCCATTTTTTCCCTCTCCATTAAAACTCTCCCCCCCCCTTCAGCTTTGTTTCCTTAAAGCCAGGAATCCGCTTTTTCATTCTAACATCCACAATATCTCTTTCTTTCATTTGCAAACATCCACGCACTTCAGACTTCCCACTTTGAAAATTTTTCTTATTATTATTTTTTTTAGTAATCTTTACGGGAAAAGGGGTTTAGCCATTTTTCCCCCAGCATTTTGTTGATTAAACACGCATGGCTTACGGGAAGAAGTTTTTTTATTCCACTTCCCCATGGTTTATAAAAAAAAAAAGTAAAAAGACCAAAGAACTATTAGATAAAATCAAAAAAAACTCGTGAGTGGTATAAAAAAATGTGTACATGTATTTTTGTATGTGACCTAAGGTAAGTAGTCTTTTAGATACATATTTATAATATGAAAAATAAAGTGCAATAAATAAGTTAAACGGACAAACCCCACATGGTGACGAAAAAAAAAAATAAAAATAATCGAAATTTTCTGCTCCAACTGATTATTAGTAAAGAAGACCAGTCTGAGGTTGAGTATTGTTCAATTAAAAAAATAAATAAGAAATCACCCGAAAACCGGGATCCAAATTCACAAATAACCCCAAATTTGGAGAATTTTTAGACTGTGTATAACGCTATTACTATCCCTTTTTCCCCTCTTCGTTTTCCTGACTCGTTTTTAGTCTTCTCTTTTTTTTCTCGCTGGGCCCCTGTGACTTGATAAAACCAAGTTTGATTGAAACATTATCTATAAAATTTTTCTCTAAGTGGGGTTATTTGTCAATTTTTTTCAGAACAGCATAGCAACTTTATTTTTTATGGTCCATATTATTTTTGTAGGCATGATAATAGAATGCCTTAAGTGGTAAAAATGTTCTTCCCTGAAGAAATTTTTAAATGGTAAAGTTAACTTATTCAATCGTTCCCACTTGTTACAAGCAGAAAGGGCTCATCATCACCTTCGGACTTCAGCTCCCGGCAAGACATTTCCGGTTTTAAAACCCTTTCACCAGGGAAGCAAAAACTCATGCTCCTCCCCCCCGTAAACCCAAAATTTGCTCCCTTTAAAGTGTGTAAAAAACCAGAAGAGTTGCCCGAAAAAAAAAAAAAAAGTAAGTTAAATTTAATTTAAAAATTAATTATTTTAGTACAGTGGACCCCCCATACCGTAGCATCGCATACCGTACAACCCGCATAGGACGCTTTGATCGAAAAAAATTTTGCTCGCATACCGCCCAAAAACCCGCTCACCGCCCTTGTCCGGGGACGCGTCCAAAAGTGCAGCCCGAGACGCTCACATGTTCCGCCCCGGTGGCATTGTTTACCCCCCAGCCTTCCCCCCGGTAACATCCAAACATACATCGGGGAAAATTTCTATTATTAAGTGTTTTTTTGGGGATTTTTTCTGGAAAATAAGTGCCATGGGCCCCAAGAAAGCTTCTGTGCCAACCCACAGCAATAAGGTGAGAATTACTATGGATGAAGAAAAAGATCATTGTAAATTGAAATGGAGTGCGGTTTTCCGAGCTGGGCCCGGGTTTTATAAAAACCCCAAAAACCCCCCGCTACTATTGGGGTACAGCTGCTGTACTGCAGTGTCAGCTGCTGCTGCCTGTCAGCTGCTGCTGCTGCTGTGCATGTCTGCTGCTGGTGCATGTCTGCTCTGCTGTACATGTCTGCGTGCTGTAGCTGTCGCTGCGCTGTAATGTCTGCGTCTTTTTAGCTCGTCTGTGCTGCTTTTTAGCATCGTCTCGCTGCTTTTCTCGTCGTGCTGCTGTAGCATCGTTGTGCTGCTGTAGATCGTCCCGCTGTGTGTACATCGTCTGCTGCTGGTTTTTCATCGTTGCTGTGCTGTAGATCGTCTCTGTGCTGTGCATCGTGCTGCTGCTTTTGCATCGTCTGCTGCTGCTGTGCATCGTCTGTTGCTGCTGTTTTGTCATCTGCTGCTGCTGTGCATCGTTCCCCGCTGCTGCTGTGCATCGTCCCCGCTGAGCATCGTCTGTTGCTGCTGTAGCATGTCTGTTGCTGCTGACCCCCCCCGTCACGCTGCTGCTGCCCGTAGGCACCCTTGTTGGTGTGGCTTATGAGAATACCAAGAAAAATTAAACCGGAGTTTACGGAGAGATTCCGGGGGCAACGCCCCCGCGGCCCGGGCTGGAACAGGTCCGGTGGTCGAGCCTGATCAAACCCGGTGTTGCTGCTGGCTGCACACAAAACCCGCGTACGGCAAAAGCCCGGCTGATCCGGAACTGACTTAGGTGCTTGTCCGGCCAGTTGAAGGGGCTGCCAGGGGTCTGTTGTAATCCCCCCTTTTGTGTGTGGGAGGTGTTAAAAGTTTGGGCCCCAACTTATTGTTGGTCTCTCATGGTAGTGACCCCCTGCTTTCATTGGGGGGGGTGGTGCATGTTTTGCCAAATCTTTTGCTTTCTAGTGAGTGATTTTGTGTGCAAGTTCGGTATAGTCCTCTAGGGTTTTCAGGTGTATTAATCATGTATCTTCCCCCCCTGCGTTTCCGGGAATTTCAGGTTTTGGAAAACCCAACGCTCCCCAAAAATTGAGGTGTTTTATCTCCCTTATGCGCGGTGAAATTCCTGTACATTTTTTAGGGCGGCAATTTCACCCGCCTTGAAAGGTGCTGTTAGGTGCAGCAATATTCCCGCCCAGATAGAACAAGTGACCGAAGGTGTATCAGGCTTGGCCTCCCCAGTTTTGAAGGTTCTCATTATCCCTCCGTCTTTTTTAGGATGCGATTATACAATATTTTGGCCTTGAAGGGAGATCCCCGCATGTCACTCCCAGGTCTTTTACGTTGGTGTTTTTGCTCTATTTTGTGGCCCGAATTGTTTTTTTCTCTGATGAAGATTTTAATTTCCCATTTTACCATATCTGGTAAATTTAAAATTTTCATCGTTGAACTTCTTTGTTTTTCTGCGCCCACTGAAAATTGGTTGTTCCCCCTGGGCTTTGCAGTTCTGAATGGGAAAACACTGTCATGCAGACTCGGTTCATCTGCAAAGGAAGAAGACAGGTGTGTGGCTGACATCCTTGTCTATGTGGAATAGGGTGAGGAACAAGATGGGAGCGAGTAATGTGCCTTTTTGGAACAAACTTTTCACCGTAGCGCTCGGACTTTACTCTGTTTGCACTACTCTTGTGTTCTTTTATAGGAAATTATAGATCCCTCGACCCCCCTTTTCCTGTTTTCCTTTTGCAGCATTTTTGTGCGCTATTACGCCATGGTCACACTTGTCGAAGGCTTTTGCAAAGTCTGTATATATTACATCTGCATTCTTTTTGTCTTCTAGTGCATTTAGGACCTTGTCGTAGTGATCCAATAGTTGAGACAGACAGGAGCGACCTGTTCTAAACCCATGTTGCCCTGGGTTGTGTAACTGATGGGTTTCTAGATGGGTGGTGATCTTGCTTCTTAGGACCCAGAGGATTTGCCACCCAGGATAACCCAAAAAAGTCAGTGTCATCAAAGACTGTCTAACTTATTTCCATTGGGGTCCTTAATCTTGTCTCCCAGGATGCAACCCACACCAGTCGACTAACACCCAGGTGAACAGGGAAAAACGCCTGGAACTAGTGCTCATATTGGTGAATTTAAAGCCAGCAAAGGTTGGTTTGAGAGATTTAAGAATCGCTGTTGCTGGATCAGTCAGCTGTTGCTAGATCAGTCAGCTGTTGCTGGATCAGTCAACTGTTGCTGGATCAGTCAGCTGTTGCTGGACCAGTCAGCTGTTGCTGGACCAGTCAGCTGTTGCTGGATCAGTCAGCTGTTGCTGGACCAGTCAGCTGTTGCTGGATCAGTCAGCTGTTGCTAGATCAGTCAGCTGTTGCTGGATCAGTCAGCTGTTGCTGGACCAGTCAGCTGTTGCTGGACCAGTCAGCTGTTGCTGGACCAGTCAGCTGTTGCTGGATCAGTCAGCTGTTGCTGGACCAGTCAGCTGTTGCTGGATCAGTCAGCTGTTGCTGGACCAGTCAGCTGCTGCTGCACCACGGTCAGCTGCTGTTGCACCATCAGCTGTCTCTGAACATGACTCGTCCTGAACCTGTCCGTCCAGCCTGAGCGCCTGCCTTGCCGTCAGTGTTTACAAGCCAGGGTGGCCGGTTGCATGCATACATTCGATACATTTTGTATTATTCCATTATTTATAGTGCTTGTAACTGCTAAATAAGCCACCATGGGCCCAAAGAAAGCTTCTAGTGCCAACCCTGTGGTAAAAAGGGTGATAAATACTATCGTACCACAGTCAGCTGCTGCTGCACCACAGCTGCTGCACCACAGCTGTTGTTGCTGCACCACCATCAGCTGTATTACTCGAAGATGTGGAGAGAGTGTTGTTGGTGTGGCTTAACGTGAAACAATTACCGAGAAACAATTAACCCCGGAGGGTTAGCCACCCAGGATAACCCAAGAAAGTCAGTGCATCATCGAGGACTCTAACTTATTTCCATTGGGGTCCTTAATCTTGTCTACCAGGATGCAACCCACACCAGTCGACTAACACCCAGGTGAACAGGGAAAAATGCCTGGAACTAGTGCTCATATTGGTGAATTTAAAGCCAGCAAAGGTTGGTTTGAGAGATTTAAGAATCGTAGTGGCATACACAGTGTGATAAGGCCTGTTCTGGAAGAAAATGCCAAACAGGACCTACAGTACTCAGGAGGAAAAGGCACTCCCAGGACACAGTGTCTCATCAGTCATTGCTGCATCTTCAATAAAGGTAAGTGTCATTTATTCTTCATTTAGTAGAGTAGTACATGCACAATATATATTGTGCATGTACTACTCTACTATTGTGCATGTATCCTTCTCTTTGTGTGTAGGAAAATGTATATTTCATGTGGTAAAAGTTTTTTTTCATACTTTTGGGTGTCTTGCACGGATTAATTTGATTTCCATTATTTCTTATGGGGAAAATTCATTCGCATACCGAACATTTCGCATAACAACCAGCCCTCTTGCACGGATTAAGGTCGCTATGCGGGGGTCCACTGTAACTACTTTCTCCAAATGAGATTGAAAATAGTTAATCACAGGTATAAAATGTACAGCAATGATTACAGGAACTGCACTTTCTCTGACGGAGAGAATAAATAATACTGAAAACATTTACTCAGAGGTCTTATAACAAACACGAGTATAGTAGATTCCCTACAGTGACAATACATCCATGAAACCTAACTCGATATAACTTATGCACAAAGTTACACCTGACGTGATGCCTTAATCTCTAAAGCCTCATACAAATAGAGAGCCATCAGGTTAAACAAGTTATGGGGTGAGGGGACACATGTTATCTAAAATCAGTACTATAACCAAACTGAACTTTAAATATAGTTTTTGAAATTTCTGCTAAACATAGTCACCTATAAATTCATCCTATGAATATCTATGCAAACTGTGTGGAATAACTGGCTTCACACATTAATAAAGTAAAGAATCTTCATTCACGGGGTAGTCACGGTACATAAGATTCCCAACTTACAGCCACCAACTTACAAGCATTCACACTTGCAAACAGTAAACATACGAACCAATTAATACTTTATAATAGCGGAGCCACAATGCCAACACATGAAACATATCTTTCCTTTATACTATTATTTTCTATAAGCAACTTGTTCATAAGTTGAAATGCAAGGAAAGTAACCTGCTCATAAGTTGAAACAAGAAGATAAAATTCATGAGTTATGTACATCATGTAAGGTAAAAGGACACGAGTGCAACTAATGTGACATTTTTATTGTGGCAACGTTTCGTTCTCCAGGAGCTTTGTCAAGCTGTTACCATAACAGCTTGACAAAGCTCCTGGAGAGCGAAACGTTGCCACAATAAAAATGTCACATTAACTGCACTTGTGTCCTTTTACTTTACATATTGTCGGAAATTCTACCAACACTATTATGTACATCATGAATATACGTAATTTATTGTATTCCTCCCAATGCACATCATGCACATACATTACTACACTTCTCCCATAGTAATAATCACTTAAGACCCTACAAACAATTGCTTGGCACACAACAATCAACTAGGGCCTACAACTACTCAATAAACTCACCTGTAGGTAAAAGAGCATGGCACACTTGTGGAATGGCTGCCAGAGCCTGTACCATAATTGGCACTAAGCCGGATAAGCTCACTGCAAGTGTTACAGCTTGCTTCACTACTGCTCTTCCAGACTGCAAACACAGCCAAACATGTCTTTCTGAAGCCTGAAGAAACAAAACGGAAGTTTGCTATTTTTTTTCACAGCAGTAATAAACTTGATATTAACATCAACCACCCAAAATAAATATGAAATGAGACTACAAATATAGCTATTATAACAGCAGTACTATAGTACAGTAATGTGCTGTAATTCTGTGGTAATGTACAAAATTTACAGAAATTTTACTTACCTTTTTTGGTGGGGATTTGAGGTGTAAACTACTGAACTGTGATAAACAGTGGTAACTCAGAGCAACTTTCATTTTAAGTCAGAAGAACTCTAAAGCTCTACTAGATAGCTTCAGTGGATGAGACTTTTATTCTGACACCTTGCATAGTTCGGTTATCATGTGTCAAAATAATACCGTACTATACAATACTGTAATGCTCAAGGTATTATTATAATGTGTCTTAATGTACTGCATTCCAACAATACAGTTAAATGCATCGGATCACAAAAATACTTAGCTGTTTGCTTAGTACAAATCAATGCACAAGAAACTCTTACAAACTTTGATCCATTCTCTCTAAATGAGGTGGTTTGGCCATTTAGAGAGACTGGATCAAAGTAGAATGACATGGAGAGCGTATAAATCTGTAGGGGAATGAAGGCGGGGTAGGAGTCGTCCTTGAAAAGGCTGGAGGGGGAAAGTAAAGGAGGTTTTGTGGGTAAGGGGGTTGGACTTCCAGCAAGCATGCGTGAGCATGTTAGATAGGAGTGAATGGAGACAAATGGTTCTTGGAACCTGACAATCTGTTGGAGTGTGAGCAGGGTAATACATGCATTTAGTGAAGGGATTCAGGAAACCGGTTATTTTTATATAGCCAGACTTGAGTACTGGAAATGGGAAGTACAATGCCTGCACTTTAAAGGAGGGGTTTGAGATACTGGCAGTTTGGAGGGATATGTTACAGCACATCTAAACTGTTGTATCTGGGTACCTCTGCAAAAACAGTGATTATGTATGAGTGAAGTGAAAGTGATGAATGATGATGAAAGTATTTTCTTTTAGGGGATTTTCTTTCTTTTTGGGTCACCCTGCCTTGGTGGGAGACGGCCGACTTGTTGGGAAAAAAAAAAAAATTGTAGTAAGAACCCCAGTATCCACTGATTTGGAATTTGCAGTTTCAGTTATCCACTGTTTATTGTGGCCCAAAAATACTTCAATGACTAAGAGAAGCTGTGAAGTGCTTCCCATCAGTGAAGAAGTGATAATTCTCCACTTATTGTGCATAATTTACCAATTAAACTTTACAATAGGTATGCATAGGACTTATATATAGGGTTTGCTACTATCCACGGTTTCGGTATCCACAGCAGGCCCTTGGAACGTATCCCCCGCAGATACAGGGTTCCTACTGTACTAGTAGAGATTTTTAGTACAGCTGTAAATAAACAATGTACCATATATAAGGTAAAGAAAAGATAACTTTTATTTTGAAATGTTTGGATCTGCATTCATTATGAAGTCACAAGCATAATCTACTTTTGGAATTAACATTGATAGTTCATCCAATTGTCCTGGCCCTAAGCAAAACAAAGCTGAAGGGGGTAGGGGAGTTTCGGTGGAGGGAAATAAATGGGATTAAATCTGGAGAATCTGAGAGAGTTAGAGCTAAAGAAGGGGTAGCAATAATGTTGAAGGATCAGTTATGGAAGGAGAAAAGAGAATATTAATGTGTAAATTCAAGGATTATGTGGATTAAAGTAAAGGCTGGATGCGAAAAGTGGGTCATAATAAGCGTGTATGCACCTGGAGAAGAGAGGAATGTAGAGGAGAGAGAGAGATTTTGGGAGATGTTAAGTGAATGTATAGGAACCTTTGAACCAAGTGAGAGAGTAATTGTAGTAGGAGACCTGAATGCTAAAGTAGGAGAAACTTTTAGAAAGGGTGTGGTAGGTAAGTTTGGGGTGCCAGGTGTAAATGATAATGGGAGCCCTTTGATTGAACTTTATATTTAAAGGGGTTTAGTTATAGGTAATACATATTTTAAGAAAAAGAGGATAAATAAGTATACAAGATATGACGTAGGGCGAAATGACAGTAGTTTGTTGGATTATGTATTGGTAGATAAAAGACAGTTGAGTAGACTTCAGGATGTACATGTTTATAGAGGGGCCACAGATATATCAGATCACTTTCTAGTTGTAGCTACACTAAGAGTAAAAGGTAGATGGGATACAAGGAGAATAGAAGCATCAGGGAAGAGAGAGGTGAAGGTTTATAAACTAAAAGAGGAGGCAGTTAGGGTAAGATATAAACAGCTATTGGAGGATAGATGGGCTAATGAGAACATAGGCAATGGGGTCGAAGAGGTATGGGGTAGGTTTAAAAATGTAGTGTTAGAGTGTTCAGCAGAAGTTTGTGGTTACAGGAAAGTGGGTGCAGCAGGGAAGAGGAGCGATTGGTGGAATGATGATGTAAAGAGAGTAGTAAGGGAGAAAAAGTTAACATATGAGAAGTTTTTACAAAGTAGAAGTGATGCAAGGAGGGAAGAGTATATGGAGAAAAGAGAGAGGTTTAAGAGAGTGGTGAAGCAATGTAAAAAGAGAGCAAATGAGAGAGTGGGTGAGATGTTATCAACAATTTTGTTGAAAATAAGAAAAAGTTTTGGAGATTAACAAGTTAAGGAAGCCTAGAGAACAAATGGATTTATCAGTTAAAAATAGGAGAGGAGAGTTATTAAATGGAGAGTTAGAGGTATTGGGAGATGGAGGGAATATTTTGAGGAATTGTTAAATGTTGATGAAGATAGGGAAGCTGTGATTTCATGTATAGGGCAAGGAGGAATAACATCTTGTAGGAGTGAGGAAGAGCCAGTTGTGAGTGTGGGGGAAGTTCGTGAGGCAGTAGGTAAAATGAAAGGGGGTAAGGCAGCTGGGATTGATGGGATAAAGATAGAAATGTTAAAAGCAGGTGGGGATATAGTTTTGGAGTGGTTGGAGCTATTATTTAATAAATGTATGTAAGAGGGTAAGGTACCTAGGGATTGGCAGAGAGCATGCATAGCTCCTTTGTATAAAGGCAAAGGGGACAAAAGAGAGTGCAAAAATTATAGGGGGATAAGTCTGTTGAGTTCTAGGTAGTAGGTTGGTAGACAGCAACAGCCCAGGGAGGTACTACCGTCCTGCCAAGTGAGTATAAAACGAAAGCCTGTAATTGTTTTACATGATGGTAGGATTGCTGGTGTCCATTTTTCTGTCTCATAAACATGCAAGGTTTCAGGTACGTCTTGCTACTTCTACTTACACTTAGGTCACACTACACATACATGTACAAGCATGCATATGCATATGCATATGCATATATATTATATATATATATATATATATATTTTATATATATATTATATATATATATATATATATATATATATATATATTATAAAATATATATATATATATATAACAGTGGACCCCGCTTTAGCAAAACGCCTTGCATAGCGAACAATCCCCCATAGCGAACGCTTTGTTCGCTGAAATTTTGCCCCCGCATAGTAGACAAAAACCCGCTCAGCGAACTTCGTCCGAGACCGTCCAATGTGGGCCCTCAGCCAGCCTCACATGTGCCGCCCGTCCCATTGTTTACCAGCTAGCCTCCGCGGTAACATTCAAGCATACACTGGGAATATTTCGTATTATTACAGTGTTTTCGGTGCTGTTTCGGGAAAATAAGTGACCATGGGCCCCAAGAAAGCTTCTAGTGCCAACCCTGTGGTAAAAAGGGTGAAATTAGTATGGAAATTAAAAAGATTTTGAAGGTTTGGGGCTAACCCTGAGAAGCCTATGCCATTTTGTGGAATCCATTGTGCCTACTTCAAAAATTAAGGAAATGTGTGCACAGTGGGTTGAACTGCAAACCTTTATGGATGAAAATCACCCTGACACAGCTGTTGCAAGCCGTGCGGTGACTATTTCAATGACAATGTTATGGCCCATTTTAGGAAAGTCTTGAAGGAACGGGAGGTACAAGCTCTATGGACAGATTTTTGTGCGACAGAGGTCCAGTGACTCTCAAGCTGGTCCTAGTGGCATTAAAAGAAAAGGGAAGTAACCCCAGAAAAGGACTTGCTACCTCAAGTCCTAATGGAAGGGGATTCCCCTTCTAAACATAAGAAGATAATGCCTCCCCTCCCCCCACCCCCATCAATCATCACCAGTCTTCAAAAAAAGTAAGTGTCATGTAATTGTGCATGCCTTTTTTCAGTTTGTGTGTACTAAAATTAACATTTTTTTGTGGTAAAAAAATTTTTTTTTCATACTTTTGGGTGTCTTGCACGGATTAATTTTATTTCCATTATTTCTTAGGGGGAAAATTAATTCGCATAGCGAACATTTCGCATAACGACCACCCTCTTGCACGGATTAATTCGCTATGCGGGGGTCCACTGTGTATGTATATAAATATATATATATATATATATATATATATATAATATATATATATATATATATATATATATATTTATATAAATATATATATATATATATATATATATATATATATATTATATATACAGTGGACCCCCGCAAACGATGGCATCACATAGCGATTATTTCGCATCCCGCTTACTTTAAATCGCAAAAATTTTGCCTAACAAACCGCTTAAAAACCCGCTTACCGTTTTTCGTCCGAGACACGGCCTGAGCCACGCTCACATGTTTCCGCCGGTGGCATTGTTTACCAGCCAGCCTCCGCGTAACATCCAAGCATACAATCGGAATATTTCGTATTATTACAGTGTTTTCGGTGCTTTTTCGGGGAAAATAAGTGACCATGGGCCCCAAGAAAGCTTCTAGTCCCAAACCCCTAACAGCAATAAGGGTGAGAATTACAATAGAGATGAAGAAAAAGATCATTGATAAGTATGAAAGTGGAGTGCATGTCTCCGAGCTGGCCAGGTTGTATAATAAACCCCAATCAACCATCGCTACTATTGGTGGTACAGCTGCTGCTGCTGCGCACTGTCAGCTGCTGCTGCTGCTGTAGCACCGGTTGGGTTTGGGGGGCTTATTGAGAATACCAAGAAACAATTAACCCCAGAGGATTTGCCACCCAGGATAACCCAAAAAAGTCAGTGTCATCGAAGACTGTCTAACTTATTTTCCCTTGGGGTCCTTAATGTTGTCTCCCAGGATGCAACCCACACCAGTCGACTAACACCCAGGTGAACAGGGAAAAATGCCTGGAAACTAGTGCTCATATTGGTGAATTTAAAGCCAGCAAAGGTTGGTTTGAGAGATTTAAGAATCGTAGTGGGATACACAGTGTGATAAGGCCTGTTCTGGAAGAAAATGCCAAAAAAGGACCTACAGTACTCCCGGAGGAAAAGGCACTCCCAGGACACAGTGGGCTCATCAGTCATTGCTGCATCTTCAATAAAGGTAAGTGTCATTTATTCTTCATTTAGTAGACAGTACATGCACAATATACAGTGGACCCCCGCATAACGATGGCATCGCATAGCGATTTTTCCGCATAACGATTACTTTTATCGCAAAATTTTTGCCCCCGCATACCGATTAAAAACCCGCATACCGATTTTCGTCCGAGACGCGTCCAATTTTGCCCTCACATGTGCCGGCCGCCCATTGTTTACCAGCCAGCCTCCGCGTAACATCCAAGCATACACCCCGGAATATTTCGTATTATTACAGTGTTTTCGGTGGTGTTTCTGGAAAATAAGTGACCATGGGCCCCAAGAAAGCTTCTAGTGCCAACCCTGTGGTAAAAAGGGTGAGAATTAGTATGGAAATTAAGAAAAGATTTTGAAGGGTTTGGGGCTAACCCTGAGAAGCCTATGCCCGTTGTGGAATCCATTGTGCCTACTTCAAAGATTAAGGAAATGTGTGCCCGAGTGGTTTGAACTGCAAACCTTTATAGATGAAAATCACCCTGACACAGCTGTTGCAAGCCGTGCTTGTGACTATTTCAATGACAATGTTATGGCCCATTTTAGGAAAGTCTTGAAGAAACGGGAGGTACAGAGCTCTATGGACAGATTTTTGTGCGACAGAGGTCCAGTGACTCTGAAGCTGGTCCTAGTGGCATTAAAAGAAGAAGGGAAGTAACCCCAGAAAAGGACTTGCTACCTCAAGTCCTAATGGAAGGGGATTCCCCTTCTAACAGTAGAAGATAAGGCCCCTCCCCTCCTCCCATCCCATCAATCATCACCAGATCTTCAATAAAAGTAAGTGTCATGTAATTGTGCATGCCTTTTTCAGTTTGTGTGTATTAAAATTAACATTTCATGTGGTAAAAAAAATTTTTTTTCATACTTTTGGGCGTCTTGCACGGATTAATTTTATTTCCATTATTTCTTATGGGGAAAATTAATTCGCATAACGATTATTTCGCATAACGATGAGCCCTCTTGCACGGATTAAAATCGTTAACCGGGGGTCCACTGTATACTGTGCATGTACTACTCTACTATTGTGCATGTATCCTTCTCTTTGTGTGTGGGAAAATGTATATTTCATGTGGTAAAATTTTTTTTTTCATACTTTTGGGTGTCTTGCACGGATTAATTTGATTTCCATTATTTCTTATGGGGAAAATTCATTCACATAGCGATTATTTCGCATAACAATTACCCCTCTTGCACGGATTAAAATCGTTAACCGGGGGTCCACTGTATATATATATATAATATATATATATATATATATATATATATATATTATATATATATATATATATATATATATATATATATATATATATATAATATATATATATTATAATATATATATATATATATATATATATATATATACACACACACACACACACACACACACACACACACACACACACACACACACACACACACACACACACACACACACACACACACACACACACCCCTCTGGGTTTTCTTCTATTTTCCTACTAGTTCTTCTTCTTGTTTATTTCCTCTTACCTCCATGGGGAAGTGGAACAGAATTCTTCTTCCGTAAGTCATGCGTGTTGTAAGAGGCGACTAAAATGCCGGGAGCAAGGGGCTAGTAACCCCTTCTCCTGTATATATTACGAAATGTAAAAGGAGAAACTTTCATTTTTCCTTTTGGGCCACCCTGCCTCGGTGGGATACGGCCAGTGTGTTGAAAGAAGAAAGAAGAAGTCTGTTGAGTATATAAAGTAAAAGGACACAAGTGCAACTAATGTGACATTTTATTGTGGCAACGTTTCGCTCTCCAGGAGCTTTGTCAAGCCGTTACGGCTTGACAAAGCTCCAGGAGAGCGAAATGTTGCCACAATAAAATGTCACATTAGTTGCACTTGTGTCCTTTTACTTTACATATTGTCGGTAATTCTACCAACATTGTTACAATCTGTTGAGTATACCTGGAAAAGTGTATGGTAGTTATTATTGAAAGAATTAAGAGTAAGATGGAGAATAGGATAGCAGATGAACAAGGAGGCTTTAGGAAAGGTAGGGGGTGTGTGGACCAGGTGTTTACAGTGAAACACATAAGTGAACAGTATTTAGATAAGGCTAAAAAGGTTTTTGTGGCATTTATGGATTTGGAAAAGGCATATGACAGGGTGGATAGGGGGGCAATGTGGCAGATGTTGCAGGTGTATGGTATAGGAGGTAGGTTACTGAAAGCAGTGAAGAGCTTTTACGAGGATAGTGAGGCTCAAGTTAGAGTATGTAGGAAAGAGGGAAATTATTTCCCAGTAAAAGTAGGCCTTAGACAAGGATGTGTGATGTCACCGTGGTTGTTTAATATATTTATAGATGGGGTTGTAAGAGAAGTAAATGCGAGGGTCTTGGCAAGAGGAGTGGAGTTAAAAGATAAAGAATCACACATAAAGTGGGAGTTGTCACAGTTGCTCTTTGCTGATGACACTGTGCAATTGGGAGATTCTGAAGAGAAGTTGCAGAGGTTCGTGGATGAATTTGGTAGGGTATGTAAAAGAAGAAAATTAGAAGTGAATACAGGAAAGAGTAAGGTTACGAGGATAACAAAAAGATTAGGTGATGAAAGATTGGATATCAGATTTGAGGGAGAGAGTATGGAGGAGGTGAATGTATTCAGATATTTGAGAGTGGACGTGTCAGCGGATGGGTCTATGAAAGATGAGGTGAATCATAGAATTGATGAGGGGAAAAGGGTGAGCGGTGCACTTAGGAGTCTGTGGAGACAAAGAACTTTGTCCTTGGAGGCAAAGAGGGGAATGTATGAGAGTATAGTTTTACCAACGCTCTTATATGGGTGTGAAGCATGGGTGACGAAACCATACCCCCGGCCGGGATTGAACCCGCGGTCAAAGTCTCAAAACTCCAGCCCGTCGCGTTAGCCACTAGACCAGCTAGCCACAATAAGATTCATCCAACTAGGTATATTTCTACACCATAGGAAGGTTAGCACAGGCACCACTGTGACCACAAATGCAAGTTTTTACAGACGAATCTCCAGCTAGCGTGGCCGTGACGAACTCTAGCTCAAGTCCCTTCACTGCCGTCAACATGACTCAAGAAATCGTAATGACACGATTGCAAACAAACCATACCCCCGGCCGGGATTGAACCCGCAGTCATAGAGTCTCAAAACTCCAGCCCGTCGCGTTAGCCACTAGACCAGCTAGCCACAATAAGATTCATCCAACTAGGTATATTTCTACACCATAGGAAGGTTAGCACAGGCACCACTGTGACCACAAATGCAAGTTTTTACAGACGAATCTCCAGCTAGCATGGCCGTGACGAACTCTAGCTCAAGTCCCTTCACTGCCGTCAACATGACTCAAGAAATCGTAATGACACGATTGCAAACAAACCATACCCCCGGCCGGGATTGAACCCACGGTCATAGAGTCTCAAAACTCCAGCCCGTCGCGTTAGCCACTAGACCAGCTAGCTGGAGTTTTGAGACTCTATGACCGCGGATTCAATCCCGGCCGGGGGTATGGTTTGTTTGCAATCGTGTCATTACGATTTCTTGAGTCATGTTGACGGCAGTGAAGGGACTTGAGCTAGAGTTCGTCACGGCCATGCTAGCTGGAGATTCGTCTGTAAAAACTTGCATTTGTGGTCACAGTGGTGCCTGTGCTAACCTTCCTATGTGTAGAAATATACCTAGTTGGATGAATCTTATTGTGGCTAGCTGGTCTAGTGGCTAACGCGACGGGCTGGAGTTTTGAGACTCTATGACCGCGGGTTCAATCCCGGCCGGGGGTATGGTTTGTTTGCAATCGTGTCATTACGATTTCTTGAGTCATGGGTGACGAATGTTGCAGCGAGGAGAAGGCTGGAGGCAGTGGAGATGTCATGTCTGAGGGCAATGTGTGGTGTAAATATAATGCAGAGAACTTGTAGTTTGGAAGTTAGGAGGAGGTGCAGGATTGCCAAAACTGTTGTCCAGAGGGCTGAGGAAGGGTGTTGAGGTGATTCGGATATGTAGAGAGAATGGAGTGAAATAGAATGACTTCAAGAGTGTATCAGTCTGTAGTGGAAGGAAGGCGGGGTAGGGGTCTGCCTAGGAAAGGTTGGAGGGAGGGGGTAAAGGAGGTTTTGTGTGCGAGGGGCTTGGACTTCCAGCAGGCGTGCATGAGCGTGTTTGATAGGAGTGAATGGAGACGAATGGTTTTTAATACTTGACGTGCTGTTGGAGTGTGAGCAAAGTAATATTTATGAAGGGGTTCAGGGAAACCGGCAGGCCGGACTTGAGTCCTGGAGATGGGAAGTACAGTGCCTGCACTCTGAAGGAGGGGTGTTAATGTTGCAGTTTAAAAACTGTAGTGTAAAGCACCCTTCTGGCAAGACAGTGATGGAGTGAATGATGGTGAAAGTTTTTCTTTTTCGGGCCACCCTGCCTTGGTGGGAATCGGCCAGTGTGCTAATAAAATAAAAATAGTTCATCCAATGTGAATTCTTTCGTGGGCACAGCATTTTCTTCTTGATATTCCTCTGTTTCTTTGTATAAATGTTTCTGATCTATTTCCACAAGTGTTGCATCGGAATGCAACTCAATTCATTGATGCACTTCTTCAAAATCCAAAGCTTCAATTCTGAGATCATCTTTCCCAAGCCACACAATGTTTTCACAAACAGTTTCAACATGGGATTCTATACCGGCAAAATCACTGGAACAATATGGTAAAAGAAACTGCCAAACAGCTCTCATGCTGCTGGCAGTTACTTCAAGTCACCATGATTCACTTACATTTTCAATTGCATTTTGAATATTGTAACCTTTCCAAAATTTGTTTAAACTTATGGTATTTTCTCCCACTGTACTTTTATGACTTGTACAAAGGTACATCTTAAATTATAAGCCTTCAATGTAGCAACAACATTCTGATCCACTGGCTGTAATAATGATGTCGAGTTCAGTGGCAGGAAAATTACATTGACATTTTCATTCAAGTCAAAAGAGAACTAGGATGACCTGGTGCACTGTCCAATAACAAAATTTAAAAATCCATGTCATTATCTTTGCAATCCACTCATGGTATTTATTGTAATTACTTGTCAGTGTTCAGAGTACAGTACCTTCTTGGATGGTTGTTATCCACCAACACTGTCTATACTCTACTCTACTGATGAACATCACCATCAGTGTAGTAGAATAAACTGGCTTTTTTTTTAAATAAGAAATTGAGACAAGGCATGATATACATTCAGTATCATACTTACCACCAATGATTCCTGGCCAGCCAACTGATTAAATACTTCTGTCAGTTGATTGCTGAAATCAGCCGTCATGAAAGTTTCATTTAGGCCAGATGAAAGATGCTCTTCAATAATTGCCAACAACTGTTTTGCAGGAAGAGGAGCTGCCATATCCATGACAAGCTGAATACAGGAATTAAAGTTATTATTGCAGGTTAAACTTAAAATATATGAACATGTTAATCTCAAGCTTTTATCCAGACATTAAAGCTAACCAAACCTAGGCACAAGATTTCAACAATACACGGCACATGTATTGAAATGTGACTTTCTTTTTATCATAGCTATGCAAGTATATGTACAATACATCGGAACTTATCAACAATTTTTTTTTTTCTTTTTAACACACTAGCAGTCCCCCACTAAGGCTGGGTGACCTATACAGAAAGAAATGAAGTCAAGTTATGCCTCTAAATTTGTGAGGTTAGGTTCCTAGAGGTCTGTGCAAATCCAGAATCAACGAATGCTATTAAAATCCATCATTATAAAAACTTCTACTTCAGAGACCATAATTCTTTGAATATTATTTTACCCTCATTAATTATGACAGTCAGCAAAAAGAACATCTAGAAAGAAGAGAGGCTTGAGAAAAATTCTGTGAATACATTTAAAAAAATATCTACGTAAGTAGTTTGTTTAAAATACAGAAGTCATGCTTCAAGTCATAACCAAATAGCACCAGGAAAAAAAAAAAAGAAGAATCTGAGTTATTAATGACAGACCCTTCAGTAAACCAAGGCTCACATTTCTAGAATATATTACTACAGCATATGTAAAATATGTACAGCATATCCAGCAATCAACAACTGACAGTGTCTTGGAGCCTTTGCCAAAGCTGAGACCATATTTACAGTAAAAAAAAAAAAAAAAAAAAAAAAAAAAAAAAAAAAAAAAAAAAAAAAAAAATATCATAAATACTGTACAGTATATGAAATACAGCAGCAAAGAAAGCAGTGATTCATTTCAGTAAAGAATGTATAAAAAATGTAAGGACCTTTCATTACAACATATTTAATGTGGACACCAAGGTTAGTGACGAGTTTTGGGAGAGTGTGTAAAGGTAGAAAGTTGAAAGTGAACATAGAAAAGAGTAAGGTGATGAGGGTATCAAGTGATTTAGATAAAGAAAAATTGGATATCAAATTGGGGAGGAGGAGTATGGAAGAAGTAAATGTTTTCAGATATTTGGGAGACGACGTGTCAGCGGATGGATTTATGAAGGATGAGGTTAATCATAGAACTGATGAAAGTAAAAAGGCGAGTGGTGCTTTGAGGTATACGTGGAGACAAAAAATGTTATCTATGGAGGCAAAGAAGGGAATGTACATAAGTATAGTGGTACCAACACTCTTATATGGGTGTGAAGTTTGGGTTGTAAATGCTGTTGCGAGGAGACGGTTGGAGGCAGTGATGTCCTGTCTAAGGGCAATGTGTGGTGTAAATATTATGCAGAAAATTCGGTGTGGAAATTAGGAAAAGGTGTGGAGTTAATAAAAGTATTAGTCAGAGGGCTGAAGAGGGGTTGTTGAGATGGTTTGGTCATTTAGAGAGAATGGATCAAAGTAGAATGACAAGGAGAACATATAAATCTGTAGGGGAAGGAAGGCGGGGTAGGGGTCGTCCTCGAAAAGGTTGGAGGAAGGGGGTAAAGGTGGTTTTGTGGGCGAGGGGCTTGGACTTCCAGCAAGCGTGCATGAGCGTGTTAGATAGGAGTGAATGGAGATGAATGGTATTTGAGACCTGACGAGCTGTTGAAGTGTGAGCAGGGTAATTTTGAATGAAGGGATTCAGGGAAACCGGTTATTTTTATATAGGCAGACTTGAGTCCTGGAAATGGGAAGTACAATGCCTGCACTTTAAAGGAGGGGTTTGGGATATTGGCAGTTTGGAGGGATATGTTGTGTATCTTTATACGTATATACTTCTAAACTGTTGTATTCTGAGCACCTCTGCAAAAACAGTGATTTTGTGTAAGTGAGGTGAAAGTGTTGAATGATGATGAAAATATTTTCTTTTTGGGATTTTCTTTCTTTTTGGGTCACCCTATTTCGGTGGGAGACGGCCGACTTGTTAAAGAAAAAAAAAAAAAAACCAAGGTTGGTAAATGGAGGGGAGGTACAGGTTGTTTTGAGTTCTAGGGGATTGGCCATCCAAGAGACTTGTGTGAGCTTGTAAGATAGGAGTGAAGGCAAGTTGTTTTTATTTGTTGTGTTGTTGCAGTGTGTGGAGTGTGAGCAAGGTAACATTTATGAGGGGGATTCAGAGAAACCAACTGGCTGGACTTGAGTCCTGTAGGTGGGAAGTATAGTGCCTGAACTCTGAAGGAGTGAGGATTTTGTGGTTTGGAGGGTCATCTTAACTGTGATGTCAGGAATCTTCTGTCAAGACAGTGATTGAACGAGTGACAGTGAAAGTTTCCTTCTTTGTCGGGTCACCCTACCTTGGTAGATGGAAAAAAAAAATACTGTCAACAGCAATGATGAGAAGACAAAGATATATAGCAAGCGCTTATTATAATAATATTTTACTCTATGAAGAGCTTTATCAAGTCTTGATAACATTGTCACAATAAGTAAATAACAAAGTTTCCTGTGTGCCTGTGTCTTTTTCTTCAATATATTTTGTGTGTAAATCAAGATATTCATATTTTGAATGTTAAGATAATACCAAGTGCGTATTTTCCAGGAAGTGCTCGGTTAACAGATGACATGAAATTGAGCAACCTTGTACTACATGAATCGCAGAGCAAACATTTATGCACGTCTGCTGTAATGGTCTTTGACAATGCCAATAATGCCTAGAAGATACAGGTGAGCACTTTTATTATCTGAGATATTATAACATGTAGACAAGACAATATTTCACTAAATTTATGAATGTTTGTATGTATGTAATTATGGGTCATTCCATGTCAAGTGGACAAGGGGTCTTCACCTGACCATCTCCAATTTCAATAAAATTTTACATGAAGATTGGCATATATATCACATTGACTTTGGGAAAGTTTTAGTTCATGATATTCAATAGTAGTAATGCTATAGCCCTCAGAATGGAGAAAGATGAAAATTTCACGAACCTGCAGAACACAATCAGCAATGTTCAGGTTATTGCTGTGACAGATATATAAGAGAAAAGGGATTATGGGTTACAATTTAGTTTACCAGTACCACAGTACTGAAACTACCACCAGTCAGTAACCAAAATCCTGCCCTTATTCCTGACCTTGAGCATATAACCATTTATCAGCGAATTGCTCAGAGTCAAATGCAATGTTTGGGGCTTTCACAGAGACCCACACAAGGATCACTTTGACAACGAAATATCGATTCCCAGGGTACAACTTATTCAGATGTGACAAAAAACTGGCAACAAATGGGGGTTGGCCTCTATGTCACAGAGTCATTCATTGCTTGGAATTGCTAAACACCACAAATGATGTAACTGAAGGGGGGGACGAGGCAATTAATTGGCGGTAAAGATTGAAAACCAAAACCTTGTCATTGTGGCTGTATACAAGCCACCAGATACAACCTCCCAACAATTCAAGGAGCAGCTTTTGAAAATTGACTACTGACTAGAAAAATCTTCCAACCCCAGCCCCAAATATCTTGTTGCTGGGTGATTTCAACTTAAGACACTTAAAATGGAGGAATCTGGAAAATAATGTTTTAGCAGAGATAACCCCAGGCGGCAGCTCAGATAAAAAATTCACACACACGAGCTATTAAATCTCTGCAACAAATTCACTTTAACCCCTTGACTGTTGCAACCCCAAATCCTGAAGTGTCTCCTGGTGTCGCAAAATTTAAAAAAAATTCTTATGAAATGATATAGAATCTTTTCCCGATTGTAATGACACCAAAAACACGAAATTTGATGGAAAACTGACGGAATTATGCTCTCGCGAAGTTAGCGACCTCGGCGATATTTACAAATCAGCGATTTCACCCACTTTGAGCCCTATTTTCGGCTAATTCCATTGTTCCAGTAGACCAAACTCATAGCTTTTTCTTTAGAACTCCATTTTTTCTATCGATTGAGTACAAGAAACTGCCCATTTACCGATTTCAACTACCCAATAACGTGGTCAGAAATTTGCAATTTGGCCAATTTCACGAAAATTAAAAAATATGACAATTTCAAAATAAGGTCCAGAATGAACAATGCAAACATTCCTGGCTCTAAAATAACATTTTCTTTGTTCATCAGTCACGTCTCCAAGCCCCTCTGATATTACCCTTGCTTTCTATTTTGAATTTTTATTCAAACAAAAAATAGAAGATTTACTGTTATGCAGACTACTGCAATGCTGTAATAATTGTATAAATAACATCAACCCATTCATGACTGCAAATTAGAATGGCTAGTTGGACATTTATTGGACAATGACATCATTTGTTTACTTTTGAACATCGGCAAAAATCAAACATTTCCCCTACCTTGAGCTCCATTTCTAGGTTCTTTTTATAGTAAAATCAATCAAAATCACCTGTATTTCTATAATATGTTTTCCATTCTATCAAATGAGACCACGAAAACGAGAATACAACCATAAATACTATACAAAAATAGACCACAAAGTCGGCATTTTAATTAAAAAAAAACAGTCGGAGTTTTTTTTTCTCATTATGCTCTGCATGCTCCAGGATTTTTTTTATATGGTGCACAATGACCACACAGACCCATTCTCTCACATGTGGGCCTACCAGCTTTCTCCTGCTTGATTTGAAGCCGCTAGAATTTATGAGTATATATACGTCAAACACGGTACCTCGTAAGACGTATATATACGACCTCGACAGTCAAAGGGTTAAGCCAGCAAACAGCTGAACCAACAAGGCCAGAAAATACACTTGACCTTGTCTTCACTAATAATGATAATGAAATATAACAGTATTAAAGACAATACACTCAGATCATAACATAACAGAGGTACAGACATGTATGCACAGTGCTCCTGACTAACATAAGATGATCAGTTATGAGGGTGCCCTCACCAAATTCAGCTTCAATAACAGAAATATACGGTGGATCAAATCAACCATGTCCTAAATGAAACAAGCTGGGAAGATATCCTGAACAACACGGATCCAAACCTTTGCCTAGAAAGAATTAACTCTGTGGCACATTCTCCTAACAAAAAAGAAGACAAGGTGTTAACTAGAAAGAGACACTCTCCTTCTACAGGCGAAGCCGAAGAATCACAGAGCTGCTCTAAGGGACCAGTCTATCTGAAATATGAAAAGAGGCACTGGCTAGAGAAATAGAAAATATCGAACTTACGCTTAAGGAATCACACAGAAGCCAAGAAACACAGGAAGAACTAAGTTATAAAAAAAAAAAAAAAAAGCCAAATCTAGGGCAAAAGTCACATCCAGCATTGAGCCCCTGGTTAAACAAGATGGAAATTATACAGATGGCAGCAAAGAAATGAGAGAGATACTGAAGTCCCAATATAACTCGGCATTTAGTGAGCCATAAACCCTTTCAGGGTCCACAGGCCCTCTCCGAGACTTCTTCTCAGGGTCCCCAAATTTAAAAAAAAAAAAAAAAATATTTTCTCTTATGAAAAGACAGAGAATCTTCTCCCGATCATAATGACACCAAAAGTATGAAATTTGATGGAAAACTTACAGAATTATGCTCTCGCAAAGTTAGCGGTGTCAACGATGTTTACGCATTGGCGATTTTGCCCACTTTGAGCCCTATTTTCGGCCAATTCCAGTGTACTAGTCGACAAAAATCATAACTATTTCGCTAGAACTCCATTTTTTCTATTGAATGAGTACAAGAAACCACCCATTTACTGATTTCAACTATCCAATAAAGTGGTCAGAATTTTGCAATTGTGCCAATCTCTCACAAATTTCAAAAGATGCCAATTTCCGAATAGGGTCCAGAATAAACAAGAAAGACATTCCTGGCACTAAAATAACAAGTTCTCTGTTCATTAGTCACATCCCCAGGCCCCTCTTATATTTTTTTGGCATTCCACTTTGAATTTTTATTCTTACAAAAAATAGAAGATTTACTGTTATGCAGACTACTGCATTAGTGTAAAAATGGTATAAATAATATCAGCGCACTTGTGAAAGAATATTAGACTCAACAGTTGACGTGTATTGGACGGTTGGCATGATTTGTTTACTTTTGAACTTTGGTAAAAATTGAACATTTCTGCTACTTTGAGCTCAATTTCAAGGTACTTTTCATTGTGAAACCAGTCAAAATCATCTCAATTTCTGTACTATGTCTTCCATTCTATAAAATGAGACCAGGAAAACTAGAATACAAAAATAAATACCATACGAAAATACAGTGCAAAGTCGCTGTTTTAATCCAAAATCACGGTCAAATTTTTTTTTCTTATTACGCACTGTGTGCTGCAGGATTTTTTTTATACTGCACACACTGACCACATAGACCTATTCTTTCATATAGGCCTACCAGCTTTCTCTCACTAGATTTGAGGGCGCTAGAATTTAGGCATACTAGTTCATCAAAAACCCTGGGGTGTAAGCCGTACTAGTACAGCCGAAACCCTGAAAGGGTTAACGAGACTAAGGGTTCAAAATCTAAATTAATTTTTTAATGACCGAGACTCAAAATTTGGTTAGTACAAAATTCCTAATATAATCCTAACACTATAGGATTAACCCCTTGACTGTTGCAACCCCAAATCCTGAGGTGTCTCCTGGTGTCGCAAGATTCCCGAAAAAAAATTATTTTTTTCTTGTGAAGTGATAATCTTTTCCTGATTGTAATGACACCAAAAGAACGAAATTTGATGGAAAACGGACTGAATTACGCTCTTGCAAAGTTAGCGACCTCGGCGATATTAACGAATCGGCGACTTCCCCCACTTTGAGCCCTATTTTCGGCTAAGTCCATTGTTCCAGTCGACCAAACTCATAGCTATTTCTTTAGAACTCCATTTTTTTCTATCGACTGAGTACAAGAAACTGCCCATTTACTGATTTCAACTACCCAATAACGTGGTCAGAAATGTAAAATTTGGCCAATTTCACGAAAAATAAAAAATATGACAATTTTAAAAAAGGGTCCAGAATGAACAGTGCAGACATTCCTGGCTCTAAAATAATATTTTCTTTGTTCATCAGTCACGTCTCCAGGCCCCTCTGATATTACTCTTGCTTCTATTTTGAATTTTTATTCAAACAAAAAATAGAAGATTTACTGTTATGCAGACTACTGCAATATTGTAATAATTGTATAAATAATGTCAACCCATTCATGACTGCATACTACAATGGTTACTTGGACATTTATTGGAAAATGACATCATTTGTTTACTTTTGAACATCGGTAAAAATCAAACATTTCCCCTACTTTGAGCTCCATTTCAATGTTTTTTTCATAGTAAAACCAAATGTTTTTTCATAGTAAATCCAATCAAAATCACCTCTATTTCCGCAATATGTTTTCCATTCTATCAAATGAGACCAAGAAAATGAGAATACAACCATAAATACTACACGAAAATAGACCACAAATTCGGCATTTTAATTAAAAAAAAAAAAAAAAAAAAAGTCGGAGTTTTTTTTCTCATTATGCACTGCGTGCTCCAGGATTTTTTTTATAAGCTGCACACTGACCACACAGACCTATTCTCTCACATGTGGGCCTACCAGCTTTCTCCTGCTTGATTTGAAGCCGCTAGAATTTATGAGTATATATACGTCAAACACGGTGGCTCGTAAGACGTATATTTTTATTATCGCACTGGCCGATTCCCACCAAGGCAGGGTGGCCCGAAAAAGAAAAACTTTCACCATCATTCACTCCATCACTGCCTTGCCAGAAGGGTGCTTTACACTACAGTTTTTAAACTGCAACATTAACACCCCTCCTTCAGAGCGCAGGCACTGTACTTCCCATCTCCAGGACTCAAGTCCGGCCTGCCGGTTTCCCTGAACCCCTTCATAAATGTTACTTTGCTCACACTCCAACAGCACGTCAAGTATTAAAAACCATTTGTCTCCATTCACTCCTATCAAACACGCTCACGCATGCCTGCTGGAAGCCCAAGCCCCTCGCACACAAAAACCTCCTTTACCCCCTCCCTCCAACCTTTCCTAGGCCGACCCCTACCCTGCCTTCCTTCCACTACAGACTGATACACTCTTGAAGTCACTCTGTTTCGCTCCATTCTCTCTACATGTCCGAACCACCTCAACAACCCTTCCTCAGCCCTCTGGACAACAGTTTTGGTAATCCCGCACCTCCTCCTAACTTCCAAACTACGAATTCTCTGCATTATATTCACACCACACACTGCCCTCAGACATGACATCTCCACTGCCTCCAGCCTTCTCCTCGCTGCAACATTCATCACCCATGCTTCACACCCATATAAGAGAGTTGGTAAAACTATACTCTCATACATTCCCCTCTTTGCCTCCAAGGACAAAGTTCTTTGTCTCCACAGACTCCTAAGTGCACCACTCACCCTTTTCCCCTCATCAATTCTATGATTCACCTCATCTTTCATAGACCCATCCGCTGACACGTCCACTCCCAAATATCTGAATACATTTACCTCCTCCATACTCTCTCCCTCCAATCTGATATCCAATCTTTCATCACCTAATCTTTTTGTTATCCTCATAACCTTACTCTTTCCTGTATTCACTTTTAATTTTCTTCTTTTGCACACCCTACCAAATTCACCCACCAATCTCTGCAACTTCTCTTCAGAATCTCCCAAGAGCTCAGTGTCATCAGCAAAGAGCAACTGTGACAACTCCCACTTTATGTGTGATTCTTTATCTTTTAACTCCACGCCCCTTGCCAAGATCCTCGCATTTACTTCTCTTACAACCCCATCTATAAATATATTAAACAACCACGGTGACATCACACATCCTTGTCAAAGGCCTACTTTTACTGGGAAATAATTTCCCTCTTTCCTACATACTCTAACTTGAGCCTCACTATCCTCGTAAAAACTCTTCACTGCTTTCAGTAACCTACCTCCTACACCATACACGTGCAACATCTGCCACATTGCCCCCCTATCCACCCTGTCAAACGCCTTTTCCAAATCCAAAAATGCCACAAAGACCTCTTTAGCCTTATCTAAATACTGTTCACTTATATGTTTCACTGTAAACACCTGGTCCACACACCCCCTACCTTTCCTAAAGCCTCCTTGTTCATCTATTATCCTATTCTCCGTCCTACTCTTAATTCTTTCAATAATAACTCTACCATACACTTTACCAGGTATACTCAACAGACTTATCCCCCTATAATTTTTGCACTCTCTTTTGTCCCCTTTGCCTTTATACAAAGGAACTATGCATGCTCTCTGCCAATCCCTAGGTACCTTACCCTCTTCCATACATTTATTAAATAATTGCACCAACCACTCCAAAACTATATCCCCACCTGCTTTTAACATTTCTATCTTTATCCCATCAATCCTGGCTGCCTTACCCCCTTTCATTTTACCTACTGCCTCACGAACTTCCCCTACACTCACAACTGGCTCTTCCTCACTCCTACAAGATGCTATTCCTCCTTGCCCTATACACGAAATCACAGCTTCCCTATCTTCATCAACATTTAACAATTCCTCAAAATATTCCCTCCATCTTCCCAATACCTCTAACTCTCCATTTAATAACTCTCCCCTCCTATTTTTAACTGATAAATCCATTTGTTCTCTAGGCTTCCTTAACTTGTTAATCTCACTCCAAAACTTTCTCTTATTTTCAACAAAATTTGTTGATATCATCTCACCCACTCTCTCATTTGCTCTCTTTTTACATTGCTTCACCACTCTCTTAACCCCTCTCTTTTTCTCCATATACTCTTCCCTCCTTGCATCACTTCTACTTTGTAAAAACTTCTCATATGCTAACTTTTTCTCCCTTACTACTCTCTTTACATCATCATTCCACCAATCGCTCCTCTTAACTCCCGCACCCACTTTCCTGTAACCACAAACTTCTGCTGAACACTCTAACACTACATTTTTAAACCTACCCCATACCTCTTCGACCCCATTGCTTATGTTCTCATTAGCCCATCTATCCTCCAATAGCTGTTTATATCTTACCCTAATTGCCTCCTCTTTTAGTTTATAAACCTTCACCTCTCTCTTCCCTGATGCTTCTATTCTCCTTGTATCCCATCTACCTTTTACTCTCAGTGTAGCTACAACTAGAAAGTGATCTGATATATCTGTGGCCCCTCTATAAACATGTACATCCTGAAGTCTACTCAACAGTCTTTTATCTACCAATACATAATCCAACTACTGTCATTTCGCCCTACATCATATCTTGTATACTTATTTATCCTCTTTTTCTTAAAATATGTATTACCTATAACTATACCCCTTTCTATACAAAGTTCAATCAAAGGGCTCCCATTATCATTTACACCTGGCACCCCAAACTTACCTACCACACCCTCTCTAAAAGTTTCTCCTACTTTAGCATTCAGGTCCCCTACCACAATTACTCTCTCACTTGGTTCAAAGGCTCCTATACATTCACTTAACATCTCCCAAAATCTCTCTCTCTCTCTCCTCTACATTCCTCTCTTCTCCAGGTGCATACACGCTTATTATGACCCACTTTTCGCATCCAACCTTTACTTTAATCCACATAATTCTTGAAATTACACATTCATATTCTCTTTTCTCCTTCCATAACTGATCCTTCAACATTACTGCTACCCCTTCCTTTGCTCTAACTCTATATACGACCGAAACAGTCAAAGGGTTAAGAAAACGCACTAAATGAATACCCATGCACTCTGCCCCATGCCCAGACTCATGGAACTCCATGTGAACTCACGTGCCTTAAATATTCTATGGAGAGAGAGTACAGACACAAGGTCATCCCACAGTCACTAAAAACAACAGATATAGCCCCACTCCACAAAGGTGGTAGTAAAACGATCAAAAAGAATTACAGACCGATAGCACTAACATCCCATAAAAATCTTTAAAAGGGTTCTAAGAAGCAAGATCACCAACCACTTGGATATCCAACAACTGCACAACCTAGGAGAGCATGGGTTCAGAGGGACTACAGGTATTCCTCACTTAACGACCTACCTTTTTAACGACCGCTTGGACTTATGACCAGCTCTCCAACTAGTATGCAAACCTAAGCAATGTATATTAGAGCTGATTTCCTTTAGTCTGTTTATTACTGTATACTGTATAAATATTTTAAAATACAGCCTCTCCTCACTTAACGACGGAGTTCCATTCCTAATACCACGTCGATAAACGAATTTGTCGCTAAACAAGGAGCATACTATAATGGTAGTGGGTATATGTCAACCATCTTTTATCCTGGTTTAATGTCACCCTTGCACCATTTATAATACTTTTATTATATTTGCAAACGTTTATAGTATACTGTATATTGTAATAAACAGAATAGAGGAACTCAGGTCTAATATACATTATTTAGGTATGAATACTGGCCAGAGAGTCTGTCATAAATCCGAGTCGTCGGTAAACGAGTACGTCGCTATGTTAGGAGAGACTGTAAACTAAAAATGTTACAAATGGTCCAAAGGTAGGTAGGTTGGTAGACAGCAACCGCCCAGGGAGGTACTACCGTCCTGCCAAGTGAGTGTAAAACAGAAGCCTGTAATTGTTTTACATGATGGTAGGATTGCTGGTGTCCTTTTTTTCTGTCTCATAAATATGCAAGATTTCAGGTATGTCTTGCTACTTCTACTTACACTTAGGTCACACTACACATACATGTACAAGCATATATATACACACCCCTCTGGGTTTTCTAATACAGTGGACCCCCACATAACGATCACCTCTGAATGCGACCAATTATGTAAGTGTACAGTGGACCCCCGCATACCGTCGGCATCACATAACGTTCAATCCGCATACCGCTCGCTTTTATCGCAAAAATTTTGCCTCGCATACCGCTCAAAAACCCGCTCACCGCTGTTCGTCCGAGACGCGTCCAATGTGCGCCCTTAGCCAGCCTCACATGTGCCGCCGGTGCCCCAAGAAAGCTTCTAGTGCCAACCCTACAGGAATAAGGGTGAGAATTACTATAGAGATGAAGAAAGAGATCACTGATAAGTATGAAAGTGGAGTGCGTGTCGCCGACCTGGCCAGGTTGTACAAGAAACCCAAATCAACCATCGCTACTATTGTGGGCAACAGAAAGGCAATCAAGGAAGCTGTTCTTGCCAAAGGTTTAACTGTGTTTTCGAAACAGAGATCGCAAGTGATGGAAGATGTTGAGAGACTCTTACTGGTGTGGATAAATGAAAAACAGCTAGCAGGAGATAGCGTCTCTCAAGCGATCATAAGCGAAAAGGCTAGGAAGTTGCATGAGGATTTAATTAAAAAAATGCCTGCAACTAGTGATGATGTGAGTGAATTTAAGGCCAGCAAAGGTTGGTTTGAGAGATTTAAGAAGCGTAGTGGCATACATAGTGTGATAAGGCATGGTGAGGCTGCCAGTTCGGACCACAAAGCAGCTGAAAAATATGTGCAGGAATTCAAGGAGTACATAGACAGTGAAGGACTGAAACCTGAACAAGTGTTTAATTGTGATGAAACAGGCCTGTTTTGGAAGAAAATGCCAAGCAGGACCTACATTACTCAGGAGGAAAAGGCACTCCCAGGACATAAGCCTATGAAAGACAGGCTTACTTTGTTGATTTGTTCCAATGCTACTGGTGATTGCAAAGTGAAGCCTTTATTAGTGTATCACTCTGAAACTCCCAGACCGTTCAGGCAAAAGAATGTCCTCAAGGAGAATTTGTGTGTGCTGTGGAGGGCAAACAGTAAGGCATGGGTCACTAGGGACTTTTTCTATGACTGGTTACACCATGCATTTGCCCCCAATGTGAAAGATTACCTAACTGAAAAGTAATTAGACCTTAAGTGCCTCCTGGTGTTAGATAATGCCCCTGGTCATCCTACAGACGTGGCAGAGCGACTTTATGGGGACATGAGCTTCATTAAGGTGAAGTTTTTGCCTCCTAATACCACTCCTCTCCTGCAGCCCATGGACCAGCAGGTTATTGCAAACTTCAAAAAACTGTACACAAAAGCTCTGTTTGAAAGGTGCTTTGTAGTGACCTCAGAAACTCAACTGACTCTAAGAGAGTTTTGGAGAAAGCACTTTAATATCCTCAATTGTGTAAACCTTATAGGTAAGGCTTGGGAGGGAGTGACTAAGAAGACCTTGAACTCTGCTTGGAAGAAACTGTGGCCAGAATGTGTAGACAAAAGGGATTTTGAAGGGTTTGAGGCTAACCCTGAGAGGATTATGCCAGTTGAGGAATCCATTGTGGCATTGGGAAAGTCCTTGGGGTTGGAGGTTAGTGGGGATGATGTGGAAGAGTTGGTGGAGGAGGACAATGAAGAACTAACCACTGATGAGCTGATAGATCAACTTCAACAGCAAGAGGCCAGACCTGAGGAAACTGGTTCGAAGGAGGGGAGAGAGAAATTGAAGAAATTGCCTACTACAAAGATTAAGGAAATCTGTGCAAAGTGGCTTGAAGTGCAAACCTTCATGGATGAAAATCACCCTCACACAGCTATTGCAAGCCGTGCTGGTGATTATTACACTGACAATGTTATGAAACACTTTAGGGAAGTCATAAAGGAACGAGAGGTACAGGCCACTATGGACAGATATGTTGTGCGAAAGAAGTCCAGTGACTCTGAAGCTGGTCCTAGTGGCATTAAAAGAAGGGAAGTAACCCCAGAAAAGGACTCGACACCTCAAGTCTTAATGGAAGGGGATTCCCCTTCTAAACACTAACACTCTCTCTCCCCTCCTCCCATCCCATCAATCATCACCAGATCTTCAATAAAAGTAAGTGTCATGTAATTGTGCATGCCTTTTTCAGTTTGTGTGTATTAAAATTAACATTTCATGTGGTAAATTTTTTTTTTTTCATACTTTTGGGTGTCTTGCACGGATTAATTTGATTTCCATTATTTCTTATGGGGAAAATTCATTCGCATACCAATCATTTCGCATAACAATGAGCCCTCTTGCACGGATTAAAGTCGCTATGCGGGGGTCCACTGTATTTATGTAAGTGCGTTTGTACGTGTATGTTTGGGGGTCTGAAATGGACTAATCTACTTCACAATATTCCTTATGGGAACAAATTCGGTCACTAATGGCACCTGAACATACTTCTGGAGTGAAAAAATATCGTTAACCGGGGGTCCACTGTATTTTCTTACTAGTTCTTGTTCTTTATTTTCTCTTACCTCCATGGGGAAGTGGAACAGAATTCTTCCTCCATAAGCCATGCGTGTTGTAGGAGGCAACTAAAATGCCGGGAGCAAGGGGCTAGTAACCTCTTCTCCTGTATATATTACTAAATGTAAAAGGAGAAACTTTAGTTTTTCCTTTTGGGCCACCCTGCCTCGGTGGGATACGGCCAGTGTGTTGAAAGAAAGAAAGAAAGATCTAAAGATGGTTGACACAAACCCACTATCAGTACAGTATGTTCCTCGCTTAACTACTAATTCGCTTACCGATCTACTCTTAGGAACAAAACTCAGTCGTTAAGTGAGGAGTACCTGTAGTCCCAAATCTGTATATGGAAACCACTCCCTACAAAAGCAAGACTCAGCAGGCAGTGCAACATCCCTTCCATGAAAAGCAGGGGTGCCATGAGTATGCTAAGAGACAACACAATAAGAATTAGGGGCTGAAGACCGTTTAAATGCCTCCCAGCATACATAAGGGGGATTACCCATAGACCCCTGGCTGTCTTCAAAAGAGAGCTGGATAGACACCTAAAGTCAGTTCCCGACCAACTGGGCTGTAGCTCGCATATCGGTTTGTGTGCAGCCAGCAGCAACAGCCTGGCTGATCAAGCCCTGATCCACCTCAAGACTTGGTCACGAACCGGGCCATGGTGGCGTTGACCCCCGGAATACTCTCCAGGTATAACACACAAGGCGATCTTCTGAGACTTTTTTTCGGAAGAGAAAAGCATGCCTTGTATGCCAAAAAATTAGGAAACTATTAACTGTGAAGAAGAAAAAAATGTGTCCCACTTGTGAGAATGAGTTATCTGTACCTCTATTTCACTTAAGATATTAGCTTCACTTGAACCCCCAATATTAAACTTACACAGATGCCATGACAGAACCAGCACAATTCATCATGACTCTTCACTCAACATTGATTAGTCAGTAATCATTATTGTTTATCATTCAACTTTGACATTCCTGTATATTTAATACCTAAGTTATCTACTGAACGTGCAATATACTTACATTTAGTAGCTCTGCACTGTAGGGTTTCCCTGCTTTGTTATGTTGGATCAACCTTAATAAAATGTCTTGCCGTGCAACACCATCTACTACTGCACTAAATTCTTTCAAACACCCTTGGCAATCCTGAGATGTAAAAATGTCATCTCTCTTGATTAATATGCCGAGGAGTTTAGCTTGACGCTCGTCCTTCAAGCGAATCTCGTGCAATAACTCATCCAGGGTGAGATCCTCGTCAGGGTCATAATCAGGATCCGCAGCCACTTGCTTGAAAAACTGCAAGAGGCCTTTATACTCACTCATGCTCAAGGACTCATGGATTTCTGGATATGAATCAAAGATCCTTAGTATATCAAAAGCTATGTTGCATATGACTGACTGGATGCTCTTCTGAAGCACTTTTCCATTGTGAACTAAAGAATTACCATGGACTGTTAATGATGCTGGTAAATTTATGTCATTCCAATCCATCCACACATCCACACTTATAGACTCACTATTTAGCTGACATATAAGTAAGAGAGATTTACTGACTTCTTTGACAAATAAAAAGCTATGTTGTGTGCCAGCTTGATCTACTTTAGTTTCCCATAATCTTTTCCAAGCTTGCAAGGACTTGTAAGTATCAGGTTCTTTTAACCACTGACCAGCACAGACAGTCAGCATTAGATACAAGTATTCACATACATACATGTAATAGTAACCACTTGATTTAATTAGAGCCTCTTTCGAACCTGAAACAGTCTTAGAGGACACAAACTTCAAAAATAACTTCAAACATTCCATGTCACTCATATTATGTTTTTGGTCACCTTTACATTGAAAACTAAAGATTAACACTTTCAAAAGATCTAAAGTGATTGCAAGTGTCACTGGTGTTACTTCCTCAACACTAAGAAAATACTGTTTTATTAGTTCTTGGATAACTTCTGGTGAAAGCCAAGACAAAACTGGAGCCAAGAAACGAAAGCTTTTCTGACTCCTTACAATGGAGAAAAAGGCAGATTCTGGAAGTACTGGTAATGTTACAACAACAGTCTGGAACTCTGTGCTGGTTTTAACCCTTGGAAGGTCCCGTATTCTTGGACTACATAATAGCATTATTAGTGTTGCACGTGCACAAAATTCTTCATACTGGTCTTTATTAACACTTGGGCAAATTTTCTTTACTCGTACAAAACAATCATTGATGTTCTTAAGCAGTTTTTTATCATTAACTGCTTCCCCATCTGTAAAAAAAAAAAAAATTAATAATAGTTATTTTTTTTGTTCATATTTCAATTGGAATATACTGCATTTTCTGGCATATTAGGTGTTTAAAGGCATTTAAAGGCATGTAAGATGATGTTTCCAAGCAGTCATAACATAACATTAGTAAACAACTGCTAAAGCGTAACACAAAGCCTACCCTTGACCCTGACCTTGAGCATATAAGGCACAGGCTGATTCTCCAACTTCTTATGGGGAAAAAAAGCATGCCTTATACATGTATGACGGAAAATACGGCAGGTACAGTGGTCTCTTTAGTTATGATGGGCTTGAGTTATGATAATTTTGAGTTATGATTTGCCCGATAGAGGAATTTAGTTTTGAGTTGCGATGAAATGCTCTGCATACCCAGGGGCCAATGGTTTTGAATAAGAGGCATAGAAAACCAACAGGTTGATAAATGAGACACTTGGGAAACATTTGGGAATTGTTATTCTGGAAACATTTTGCCAGTCAGTGGCTTCTTAAGTTTAAGGCAGAAAATGGTGGAAGATGAGGAGGAGTTTGAAGTAATCAGTCTCTCAGCCTGGAGTCAATATGGTCAGTCCATCAATCTCAATAAAAATGCAACATATTTGCAGAGATTGGGTTTATATACTGCAGACAGATGAGGCAGTCACCAGTGGACAAACCTGCTAGTGGAAGTATGTCATGCCTATAGGTTAGGCAAGCTTTGAAAAATTCCCTGCATTAAGAACCCAAAATGTTGTTGTGTCTGATAGAATTTGAATAAATTGATAAGCTGATAACTGACGCTTGCGCATGGGACTGAAGAAGCCACTGGCTGGAGAAATGTTTCCAGAATAAAGATATTGTCACTTTTCTAAGCCATTTATTCAAATTTTGTGAGACAATAACATCTGAGGATCTTAATGCAGGGAATTCTTCAAAGCTTGCCTGGAAGTTTTATTAAATTATATTATTTTGTAGTGTAACCTCAGACTAGTTCAACTTGTCTTTTGACAACTAGACAATTACATATAACTTTTAAACTGTGAATTATCTTGTAATTTTTTTTTTAAGTTTCTCTTAATACCATGTATTAAATCCTTAAAAAAATAAATAATAATATGTAGAGTTTAAGACTAGATTAAGTTTTGCCCAAAATGCTGTGCATCCTATGGGCTTTCAGATTAAGATTAAGTTTATTTAGGTACAATTATCATACACAGTGTAATGGGAAACCCATCACTTCAGTATCTTCAGTGAAATATCTGGGAATCCCCTTTGACCCAAGCATGACTAGAGAAGTGATAGGGAACAGCTTAGTAAAGAAAGTGAATTCCAGGCTAAAGTTCCTCTAGAGACAAGCTCAGTGTCTACCTACTGAGGCTCGCAGGACCTTATGTCTAGCTCTTATACAATGCTATATAGATTATTCTTGCTCTTCATTGTACTCTGCCTTAACAAAAAAATAAAAATGAAAGACAGACTACAAATCATCCAGAAAAAAATGGTGAAATTCATCCTGGACCCGAGTCCATGAGAGCATGCAGGCCAGGATGAATTACAACAACTGGATATGAATGTTGAAGACAAAGTAAGGTAAAGCAACTAAGGTTAAATCATGTTCATAAAATTGCTCACAAGCAGAGTCCGAATATCTCGCTGCCAAGTTTGTCAAGGTTGGGAACCAATACAAGTATGGTACTAGGGAAAGTGAACACAGTTTTTTAGTACCCACAGTAGGTGGTCAGGCCTCAAACGCCTTTTATTGTACAGAAATGAAAGAGTGGAATGGACTGCCTGCACATGTCAAAGCCTGTCCTGGAGTTTACCTGGAGAGAGTTCCGGGGGTCAACACCCCCGTGGCCTGGTCTGTGGCCAGGCCTCCTGGTAGATCAGAGCCTGATCAACCAGGCTGTTACTGCTGGCTGCATGCAATCCAACGTACGAGCCACAGCCCGGCTGGTCAGGTACTGATTTTAGGTGCTTGTCCAGTGCCAGCTTGAAGACTGTCAGGGGTCTATTGGTAATCTCCCTTATGTATGCTGGGAGGCAACTGAACAGTCCTAGCATAAGCCAGTTCAGGAAGAGAGCTGAAAGGTACCTAATGAATGAAGCTAGAAAGGGAGGAGAGTGATTACTTGTATAGTTAACATTCATATACCTATTCTAGTAAGTTTATCCTATTCTAGTAAGTTTATATAAATGACTCACTTTATTCCTAGTATATCTCCTTTTATTGTAACTGATTTTCACACAGTTGAGTATTAAGGTGTTTTTAACTTTTAAGGTTTAAATAATAAGATATTACAAGAATCCCAATGGAAATAAGTCACCTTGTTTGACTTTTTATACTAGAAAATTTACACTATGTGTGATAATTGTACTTATGTGTACCTGTGCCTAATTGAACTTACTTACCTAGAACAACCCAAAAATGTCAGACAGTGACTTATTGTGCACTTTTATGCACAGTAATTCTGAGGTGCCCATGACCTGGTAGACAACACTCATGCCTCACACACTGAGTATCTGTGGTTCAATCCCCAGCAAGGGTGGAAACATTGGGCGTGTTTCCTTGTACCTGTTGTCCCCGTTCACCTAGCAATAAGTAGGTACTGGGGAGTTATTCGACTGGTGTGGGTGGCATCCTGGGGGACAAGACTGAAAGACCACAATGGAAATAAGACAAGAGTCGCTTGATGACACATGATACAGCTTCCTCTTGTGCTTAACAATATTTTCTTACATATAAACTACATTCTGTACACTGTAGAAAGAAATAAAGTTGTTTGTTTGTTTAGTGACTACAATTATGAAGTACAATAACGTGTAAATTACCCAGGATAACCTAACAGATGAAGTGACTTATTTCCACTGGGGTTCTCGTAATATCTTATTATTTAAAGCTAAGCTGTAAGATACAGTAGAAATCAATCATGATTATAACCTTAAAAATTCAATCAGGAAAGGCAACTATTATTTATTTTAATAAGAAACTGAACGAATTATCTGGATAACTCGCCGACGACGTCGCTGATTTAAGATGTCAATGACATCACCTGATAATGAAAAAATGAAACCACTGAATATAATATATTCAGGAAAAGCGCTAAAGCAGTAGGGGTTATCTGGGAGAAGAGAAGGCAATCAAATTCAATACAAGGAAAGCAGGAATGCTTGATCCCATAACCTGGATCAAGAGCCCATTACATTTTTAAAATAATTTCTTCAAAATTTAAACACCAAAAGGAATTATAAATTCACTAAAATATATAAAATAAAAATACAAAGGACATCTTACCAATAGATGCCTTGAGGGCACTTATAAACCACATTAGATGCTGATCTATGTCCATACTGAAGTGTTCTACTCAGCATAATATTAAAGTATTCCCGCAGCGCCGAGCAACGTGCTACTGTGTTCTCAACGTTGAGACGCTGAACACTCTTGTTGTGTTGGGCTGAGTGGCGGTGACGGTCCCAGCACCGTCTAAACCCTCACACCCAACACTTGTTGTGTTGGGCTGAGTGGCAATGACGGTCCCAGCACCGTCTGAACCCTCACACCCACCACTCTTGTTGTGCTGGGGTGAGGGGCAGTGCAGGTCCCAACACCCTCTGAACCTTAACACCCAGGGCCAGGAGCTGAGTCTCGACCCCTGCAACCACAGTTACATAGAATTATCATACATAGCAGCATATGTGTAGAGAACCTAGGATAACCCAAAAAAGTCAGACAGAGTGATTTATTTCCATTGGGGTCCTTTTACCTTATTATTATAATATAAAGATTATAATATTTTCTTATTATTCTATAATGAAGATAACATCTTATTATCATACTAAAAAGACTATCTACTACACGAGGGTCATTAAGACTATCTACAATACGAGGGTCATTACTAGGAATAAGGTAAAATTTACACGTATGTTAGCTAAAAAATAGAAAATCATTCCCCTCCCTTTCTGTAGCTACATTCATCAGACACCTTTTGACACTCTTCTTGAACTGGCTCATGCTATGACTGGCTTTGACATGTGCGGGCAGTCTGTTCCATTCCTTTATTGCTGTACAATAAAAGGTGTTTGAAGCCTGGCCAATGACTGTGGGTACTACAAAGTTGTGCTCTCTCCCCCTAGTACTATGATTGCTTTGGTTCCCAACCTTGACAAAATTGACAGCAAGATATTCTGGACACTAATTGTGAGCAATTTTATAAACATGATTTAGCTTCAGTTGTTTTACTCTGTCTTCAACATTCAGCATATCCAACTGCTGTAATTCATTCTGGCCTACATGCTCTCTTGGTCCCAGCCCCAGGATGAATCTTACGATTTTGTTCTGGGTGATTTGCAGTCTATCTCTCAGTTTTTTTGAAGAGCAAGCGTAATCCATATGGCATTGTATAAGGGCTAGACATAGGGTCCTGCGAGCCTCAGTAGGTAGACGCTGTGCTTGTCTATACAGGAACTTCAGTCTGGCATTCGCTTTCTTTACTACACTGTTCCCTATCAATTCTCCTGACATGCATGGGTCAAAGAGGATTCCCATGCAAGTACGGCGCTACTAATTAATTGTGGACTGTATAGAGTGTATTGCTTTGGCTGAATGAAAGGGGGTGTAGGTTACACACAAATATATCCATCAAGGAAAAAACACTTGTATATAATACCACCACTTACCAGATATTCTCTGGTGGTCACTTGATGTAGCTGGATCACCCACGACCTATCCAATTACAACATACCTAACTGGCCAGTATCACTTTGCTATAACTAGAAGGGTTACTTAACTGTGGATGATTGATGTTCCTTATTTCTTCCATTCACCATCTCATTTCGATGTCCTGTTACACCAACACGGTTCTTATTCCAGCAGGACGAGGTATCCATTGGTTTGTCCCGGTTTAGAAGTCGTGACTCCATAAAAACTTCACTACCCACGGGAAAGGAACCACGAGGTAAACAGATGCTCACTCTGAGAACGGTGACTCATTTCACTTCACACATTCTCTTAGTGTTATTATCACTGATTACTTCTTAGCCCACCATACAGTTTAAGTATCTCATAATTATTATACACATTGGAGGCTACTCCATTAAGATCTGAGACCGATGAGTGATTAAATCACGGGAATTTTTCCCCTGGACACACTCCATGGTGTCACGCCAGTCACAACCGGTCCTGCCATTATTCACTAATTTTACCACTTTATTACGGTGGTCCCGTAAATCATGTTCCCTCACTCTTCACCAGGAACAGTTATGACACTTCCTATTATGAAGTGAGGCCTATATTAATCCCTAAGCTGCCTTGAACTCCAATTTCCTGGTCTCATGCTTTCCCAGCCTCTTAACTCCATTCAAAACACTCCCGCTCCCTGATGCCCCATCTAGACCTCCTCCCAGCCCATCAGCGCAGGCGCAGACGGAACCTCTTGGTTCTCTTCCATATTTAAATACATTTTTGGCCCATATCAACACATTAAACACCTATTAGGCACTATAGTTTCGGAAAATTAAAATATTTTCCACAGTCCCAGCACCGTCTGAACCCTCACACCCAACACTCTTGTTGTGTTGGGCTGAGTGGCGGTGATGGTCCCAGCACCGTCTGAACCCTCACACCCATCACTCTTGTTGTGTTGGGCTGAGTTGCGGTGAAGGTCCTAGCACCATCTGAACTCTCCCACCAACCACCCTTGTGTTGGGCTGAGTGACGGTGACGGTCAAAGCACCGTCTGAACCCTTGCACCCACCACTCTTGTTGTGTTTGGTTGAGTAGCGATGACGGTCCCAGCACAGACTGAACCCTTCCACCCACTAGTCTTTTCGTGTTATGCTGAATAGCGGTGATGGTCCCAGCACTGTCTAAACCCTCACATCCACCACTCTTGTAGGCCTGAGTGGCGGTCTGAACCCTTGCACCCACCACTCTTGTTGTATTTGGTTGAGTAGCAATAACGGTTCCAGCACCGTCTGAATCCTCACACCTACCACTCTTGTTTAGTTGGGCTGAGTGGTTGTGACGGTCCCAGCACCGTCTGAATCCTCACACCCATCACTTTTGTTTTGTTGGGCTGAGTGGTTGTGACGGTCCCAGCACCGTATGAAGCCTCGCACCCATCATTCTTGTTATTATTATTATTATTATTATTATAATCGAAAAGAAGCGCTAAACCAAGTCATTCCAAGTCATTATTATAGCTTTACATATCAACCTTAGATCATATATTCACAATTGTTAAAATAATCAAGGTGCTATTCTCAGGTGCTGAAGTGTAATAAGTTCACTATTTTGCCATTATATTCCCTAGCTCATTTATTTGATTGCCACTTTATTTGTTCACCACAAAACTTTTTTTTAGTCCCTTTTATATTGTCTTCTTTATTTTAGCTTTAAAGAACTACCTTAGCTCAATTTTTTTACATTTGTTAAAATAACTCAGGTGCTATTTTATAGCTTTGGAATATTTACTTTGTTTTATACTTAATTCTAACTATAGATTCACTATAAATCTTATAAAAAGCACTGATCCAGATACCAACCTCTTACTGAATGACTTAAATGAATCAAACAGTAACTGTAATTACTACACTGCAGAACAATCAAAGGCACTTCTCAGAGCCAACAAAAACATAACTGTCTTTAAGTACAATATCAGATCTTTAAGTAAACATTACGATGACCTCACAGCATTACTAAATTCCCTGCATTCCAGTATATCCATCATTACTCTCACCGAAACCTGGCTAAAGCCTGATACTACAGATGTCTATGCCATTCCTGGTTACACAGCCATACACAACTGTTGGCCAGATCAACAAGGGGGTGGCACAGCTATATACTACTCAGGCCAACTAGAATGTATCACTAATACTTGCGCAAGGGATGAACATGGGGAATACATAATAGCTAAATTCAAATCCAAATACCTACAAAAACCTCTCACATTGATAAACATCTACAGATAACCACAGTCAAACATTAGCCGTTTTAATGACAACCTAGGAAGTATGATAACTGATGCACGATGAACAAAGATCACTTGCTTCTCTCAGGTGACTTCAATATAAATCTCCTGCAAGACCAGGACCCACACGTTACTAAATTCACAAACACTATGAGTAACTGCAAGTTGCTACCAGCAGTAACAAAACCTACAAGAGTTACAGAGACTAGTGTTTCCCTACTAGACCACATCTGGACCAACACCATATCCCCTTTAAAATCAGGCATAATCACAGATAATACCACAGATCACTACCCTACCTTCCTCATCACAAATCTTGGCAAATTACCCCAAGACGCTACTAAAGTCACTTTCCGACTTCACAATCAATGAGGCAGCCATTAATAACTTCACAGCAGCAGTGACAAACATTGACGAATGTATTAATAATTTTGTAAAAAAGACCCAGGCCCGGTGGCCTGGTGGCTAAAGCTCCCGCTTCACACACGGAGGGCCCGGGTTCGATTCCCGGCGGGTGGAAACATTCGACACGTTTCCTTACACCTGTTGTCCTGTTCACCTAGCAGCAAATAGGTACCTGGGTGTTAGTCGACTGGTGTGGGTCGCATCCTGGGGGACAAGATTAAGGACCCCAATGGAAATAAGTTAGACAGTCCTCGATGACGCACTGACTTTCTTGGGTTATCCTGGGTGGCTAACCCTCCGGGGTTAAAAATCCGAACGAAATCTTATCTTATCTTATCTTACCTTTATAACAGGCATTGCCCCCCAAAAAACTAAACAGATGACAGCAAAGAGACTGAACATTCCCTGGCTAACACCCAGCATCCTCAAATTCATAAATACAAAGCACCTATACGAAAAACAGTACAGAATGGATCACATAACAAGAGACCAAACAAAACGTTACTCGTCAATCCTAACCAGCCTAATAAGAAGGGCTAAAAAACTGTATTATGAGAACAGATTATCCAACTTACGAGGTGATATAAAAAAGACCTGGAAAACCCTATCAGCAATTCTAAACAAAAAAGATATCACGAAATAGCGAAATTGAATTTACAAAACCAGATGAACCCCAACTCCCACCAACTGAAACAGCAAACAGACTCAATAATTTCTTCTCCACTGTAGGAAAATACCTTGACAATAAAATCCCAAGCTCAGATACCCCACCCAATGACTACCTCACTGGCAACTACCCGAGCACACTGTTCCTAGCTCAGATTAACCCTACTGAAGTCTCCCTTATTATCAATACACTAAAAAACAAGACAAGATATTTAAATACCCTACCACCCTTTACATACAAAAAGCGTCACAAGTACTATCACCAATCATTGCAACACTAACAAATCCATACAATCCTCTACCTTCCCTACAGTTCTCAAAATAGCAAGGGTCACCCCGATCCATAAAGGAGGAGACCAAACAGACTTGAATAACTATAGGCCAATATCCAACTTACACCTTCTCTCTAAAATCTTCGAAAAATTAATTCATAAGCGAATCTATTCCTGCCTCATCTCCCACAACATACTCAACCCCTGTCAGTTTGGGTTCAGGCCTAATAAAAATACTAATGATGCTATTATACACATGCTAGAACACATATACACTGCAACAGAGAAAAAAGAAGTCCCAGTGGGGATCTTCATAGACTTACGTAAAGCTTTTGATACAGTTGACCATGACTTGCTCAATATAAAATTGTCGCACTATGGTATAAGAGGGCACTCCCTCAACTACCTAAAGTCTTACCTCAGCAACAGAAGCCAGTATGTGTACACAAACGGGGCAAACTCTTCAGCACAGCCAATCACAGTTGGTGTCCCACAGGGAAGTGTCCTAGGCCCTCTTCTCTTTCTCATATACATAAATGACCTACCAAATGCATCGCAACTACTCAAACCCACACTATTTGCAGATGACACTACATACGTCTTCTCTCACCCGAGCCCAGTCATGATAGCCAATACTGTAAATACAGAATTACAGAAAATATCTACCTGGATGAGTACCAACAAACTTACTATAAACATTGACAAAACCTACTTCATTCAGTTTGGTAACAGAGCTACAGACGTCCCTCTTAACATAATGATAAATGGATCACCTATCACAAAACACACAGAGGGAAAGTTCTTAGGAACCCACCTTGATAATAGACTCAAATTTCAAACACATATACAACAAATTTCCAAAAAAATGACCAAGACCGTAGGCATACTATCGAAGATACGTTACTATGTTCCAAAGTCAGCCCTCTTGGCCCTATATTACTCAATTATTTACCCCTATCTCACCTATGGAATTTGTGCATGTTGCTCAACAACAATAAACCATCTCAGACCATTAATTACCCAACAAAAGGCTAGAGTCAGAATAACAAATTCGCACTCCAGGCAGCACACTCCACCAATATTCAAAACTCTAAACCTACTCACCATTCAAAACATCCATACTTATTACTGCACCTACTACATTCATTGAACACTTAATTCTGATATAAACCCTCCCCTCAAACGTCTTACCAACCTCAAAAGAGCAGAACCCAAAAGGAGAATGTAGAATATAACTTTGGTATAACTGTGTCTGGAGTTTACCTGGAGTTTACCTGGAGAGAGTTTCAGGGGTCAACGCCCCCGCGGCCCGGTCTGTGACCAGGCCTCCTGGTGGATCAGCGCCTGATCAACCAGGCTGTTGCTGCTGGCTGCACGCAAACCAACGTACGAGCCACAGCCCGGCTGATCAGGAACTGACTTTAGGTGCTTGTCCAGTGCCTGCTTGAAGACAGCCAGGGGTCTATTGGTAATCCCCCTTATGTATGCTGGGAGGCAGTTGAACAGTCTCGGGCCCCTAACACTTATTGTATTGTCTCTTAACGTGCTAGTGACACCCCTGCTTTTCATTGGGGGGATGTTGCATCATCTGCCGAGTCTTTTGCTTTCGTAGTGAGTGATTTTTGTGTGCAAGTTCGGTACTAGTCACTCTAGGATTTTCCAGGTGCATATAATCATGTATCTCTCCCGCCTGCATTCCAGGGAGTACAGGAACTTCAAGAGCTCCCAGTAATTGAGGTGTTTTATCTCCGCTATGCACGCTGTGAAGGTTCTTTGTACATTTTCTAAGTCTGCAATTTCACCTGCCATGTGCAGCAATATGATTATATACACCTGGAAAATCCCAGAGGGATTAGTACCAAACTTGCACATGAAAATCACTTCCTACGGCAGACGATGCAGCATCCCCCCAATGAAAAGCAAGGGTGCCACTAGCACGTTATGAGACAACACAATAAGTGTCAGGGGTCCAAGACTGTTCAACTGCCTAGCAGCATACACAAGGATTACCGTTAGACCCCCGGCTGTCTTCAAGCAGGCACTGGACAGGCACCTAAAGTCGGTACCTGACCAGCAGGACTGTGGTTCGTACTTTGGATTGCATGCAGCCAGCACTAACAGCCTGGTTGATCAGGCCCTGATCCACCATGAGGCCTGGTCACAGACCTGGCCGTGGGGGTGTTGACCCCCTAATTCTCTCTAGGTAAGCTCCAGGTAGGGCATCCAGGATCTTGTCGTAGTGGTCCAGTAGTTGGGACAGACAGGAGTGACCTGCTCTAAACCCATGCTGCCCTGGGTTGTGTAACTCATGGGTATCTAGATGGGTGGCGATCTCATAATATATTTATTTTAGTACAAGTACATGTACATAGCATACAGGCCTAGCTGACATCAATGACATACTACAGTATAGAAAGCCCCTCGTTATGCTGAGCATTTAGGGCAAATTAGGTCAGTTTCTGTCCCAGGATGCAACTCACACTAGTCAACTAGCACCCAAGTACCCATTTTAAACCGATGGATGAACAGAGACAGGGACAGCGGGTGTCATATGGAAACACATCCCTAATGTTTTCCAGCCATACCGGGGGAGATTCGATCTCCGGACCTCAGAGTGTGAGCTTAGTGCGCTAGCGAACGAGCTATGGGACAGCTTAGAAACCTTTCAAAGATTTTTATATGGGACGTTAGCGCTATTGGTCTGTAGTTCTTTGCTACTGCTTTACTGCCACTTTTGTTGAGTGGAGCTATGTCTGTTGTTTTTACTAACTGTGGGACGACCCCTGTGTCCATGCTCCCTCTCCACAGGATGTTAAAGGCTCGTGATAAGGACTTCATGCAGTTCTTGATGAACACAGAGTTCCATAAGTCTGGGCCTGGGGCAGAGTGCATGGGCATGTCATTTATCGCCTTTTCGAAGCCATTTGGCATCAGGATAATATCAGATAGGTTTGAGTCTAAGAAATTCTATGTCCGTCTCATAAAACATTCATTTAGGTCTTTGACTCTCAGTCTGGTTAGCGGCTCACTAAAAACTGAGTCATATTGGGACTTGAGTAGCTCACTCATTTCCTTACTGTTATCTGTGTAGGACCCATCTTGTTTAAGTAGGGGCCCAATACTGGGCGTTGTTCTAGATTTTGATTTGGTATAAGAAAAGAAATACTTTGGGTTTCTTTCAATTTCATTTATGGCTATTAGTTCTCGCATTTCTTGACTCCTGTAAGATTCCTTTAGCTTCAATTCAGTATTTGCTATTTCTCTGACCAGTGTCTCCCTACGTATTGCAGATATATTGGCCTCTTGTAGCCATTCTGTTATTCTTTGCTTTCGCCTGTATGGGGAGCGCCTTTCTATTTCTAGTTTACATCTCCTCTCCTCCTCATTTTCCTTAAGTGCCACAGAGTTAATTTGTTCAAGACATAGAGTAGGATCCGTGTTGCTTAGTCTATGTTAACAGTTGATATCATTTAGGTCTTGGTTAACTTGGTCCCACCTTATGGTATCATCAGTACTTTACTGCTATCATATTTCTTCTCTGTTATCATAACTTTCGCTGAAATTATCATTACTTCAGTGGTACAATAACTTCTGTTATCATTACTACTGCTCTGTTATCATTACTACTGCTCTGTTATTACTACTGCTCTGTTATCATCGTTACTACTTATGTTATCATTACTACTACTGCTCTGTTATCATTACTACTGCTCTGGTATCATCACTACAGCTCTGTTATCATTACTATTGCTGTTATCATCATTAATACTGCACTGTTATCATTACTACTGCTCTGTTATCATAATTACTGCTATTACTACTATCATTACTGCTCTGTTATCATCATTACTACTGCTCTGTTATTATTACTATTGCTCTGTTATCATTACTACTGCTCATTTATCATCTTTACTACTGCTCTGTTATCATTACTACTGCTATCATCATCATTACTACTGCTGTTATCATTACTACTGCTGTTATCATTGCTACTGATTTGATATCATTACTACAAATCAGTTATCATTATTACTACTTGTCTGTTATCATTACTACTGCTATCATTACTACTGATCTGTTATCATTACTATTACTGCTGTTATCATAATTACTACTGGTCTGTTATCATTACTACTGTTTTGTTATCATTACTACAATTCTGTTACCATTATTACTACTGCTGTTATCATTACTTTTTTATTTATTTTCATTTATTTAGTAATTTTAGCATACATACAGAGGTACAAAAAAATACAGGTAAGAGCAGCATGCCAAAGCCACTTATGTGCATAGCATTACGGGCTGGCTTAAAATTAACTTAAGATTAACTAAGCAATGATGAAATCAGTGATAAAACATTGTTGTAAACAGATAACTATAAAGCACAAATGAGTATTACAAAGACAGGTCATATGGTTGCATGCATTCCTGTACATTCAATCGAATGGAGTATTCTGTTAGGTTTACCTGGAGTTTACCTGGAGAGAGTTCCGGGGGTCAACGTCCCCGCGGCCCGGTCTGTGACCAGGCCTCCTGGTGGATCAGAGCCTGATCAACCAGGCTGTTGCTGCTGGCTGCACGTAAACCAACGTACGAACCACAGCCCGGCTGATCAGGAACTGACTTCAGGTGCTTGTCCAGTGCCAGCTTGAAGACTGCCAGGGGTCTGTTGGTAATCCCCCTTATGTGTGCTGGGAGGCAGTTGAACAGTCTCGGGCCCCTGACACTTATTGCATGGTCTCTTAACGTGCTAGTGACACCCCTGCTTTTCATTGGGGGGATGGTGCATCGTCTGCCAAGTCTTTTGCTTTCGTAGTGAGTGATTTTCGTGTGCAAGTTCGGTACTAGTCCCTCTAGGATTTTCCAGGTGTATATAATCATGTATCTCTCCCTCCTGCGTTCCAGGGAATACAGGTTTAGGAACCTCAAGCGCTCCCAGTAATTGAGGTGTTTTATCTCCGTTATGCGCGCCGTGAAAGTTCTCTGTACATTTTCTAGGTCGGCAATTTCACCTGCCTTGAAAGGTGCTGTTAGTGTGCAGCAATATTCCAGCCTCGATAGAACAAGTGACCTGAAGAGTATCATCATGGGCTTGGCCTCCCTAGTTTTGAAGGTTCTCATTATCCATCCTGTCATTTTTCTAGCAGATGCGATTGATACAATGTTATGGTCCTTGAAGGTGAGATCCTCCGACATAATCACTCCCAGGTCTTTGACGTTGGTGTTTCGCTCTATTTTGTGGCCAGAATTTGTTTTGTACTCTGATGAAGATTTAATTTCCTCATGTTTACCATATCTGAGTAATTGAAATTTCTCATCGTTGAACTTCATATTGTTTTCTGTAGCCCACTGAAAGATTTGGTTGATGTCCGCCTGGAGCCTTGCAGTATCTGCAATGGAAGACACTGTCATGCAGATTCGGGTGTCATCTGCAAAGGAAGACACGGTGCTGTGACTGACATCCTTGTCTATGTCGGATATGAGGATGAGGAACAAGATGGGAGCGAGTACTGTGCCTTGTGGAACAGAGCTTTTCACCGTAGCTGCCTCGGACTTTACTCTGTTGACGACTACTCTATGTGTTCTGTTAGTGAGGAAATTATAGATCCATCGACCGACTTTTCCTGTTATTCCTTTAGCACGCATTTTGTGCGCTATTACGCCATGGTCACACTTGTCGAAGGCTTTTGCAAAATCTGTATATATTACATCTGCATTCTTTTTGTCTTCTAGTGCATTTAGGACCTTGTCGTAGTGATCCAATAGTTGAGACAGACAGGAGCGACCTGTTCTAAACCCATGTTGCCCTGGGTTGTGTAACTGATGGGTTTCTAGATGGGTGGTGATCTTGCTTCTTAGGACCCTTTCAAAGATTTTTATGATATGGGATGTTAGTGCTATTGGTCTGTAGTTCTTTGCTGTTGCTTTACTGCCCCCTTTGTGGAGTGGGGCTATGTCTGTTGTTTTTAGTAACTGTGGGACGACCCCTGTGTCCATGCTCCCTCTCCATAGGATGGTAAAGGCTCGTGATAGGGGCTTCTTGCAGTTCTTGATGAACACAGAGTTCCATGGGGCAGAGTGCATGGGCATGTCATTTATCGCCTGTTCGAAGTCATTTGGCGTCAGGATAACATCGGATAGGCTTGTGTTAATCAAATTTTGTGGCTCTCTCATAAAAAATTCATTTTGATCTTCGACTCTCAGTCTGGTTAGCGGCTTGCTAAAAACTGAGTCATATTGGGACTTGAGTAGCTCACTCATTTCCTTGCTGTCATCTGTGTAGGACCCATCTTGTTTAAGTAGTGTATCTGAAAAACTAACAAAGTTAGATTGGGTCCTAGGTTTAACATTTGTGTGATATAATTGTGAGTAACACATAGGATATACAATTTATAAGGTTCAGTTATTCAGTATTTATTTGGTTTTGAGTGAGTAAGTGATCTTTGAGAAGAGACTTGAATTTATAAACAGGTAGTGTTTCTTTTATATTTACAGGTAATGAATTCCAGATTTTAGAGCCTTTCATGTGCATTGAGTTTTTGCATAACGTGAGATGGACACGAGGAACATCAAAGAGTGATCTGTGCCTTCTGTTATGGTCAGGTGTTCTGTTGAGGTTGGCAAGGAGATGTCTGAGGGGAGGGTTAATATCAGAGTTAAGTGTTCTATGTATGTAATAGGTGCAGTAATAAGTATGGATGTTTTGTACGGTGAGTAGGTTGAGTGTTTTGAATATTGGTGGAGTGTGCTGCCTGTAGTGAGAATTTGTTATCATTCTAACTGCAGCCTTTTGTTGGGTAATTAGTGGTCTGAGATGGTTAATTGTTGTTGAGCCCCATGCACAAATTCCATAGGTGAGATAGGGGTAAATAAGAGAGTGATAAAGGGCCAGGAGGGCTGACTGTGGAACATAGTACCGTATCTTCGATAGTATGCCTACAGTCTTGGAAATTTTCTTAGAAATTTGTTGTATATGTGTATGAAATTTGTGTCTATTATCAAGGTGGATTCCTAAGAATTTTCCCTCTGTTAGCTTTGTGATAGGTGATCTGTTTATCGTTATGTTAAGAGGTACATTGTAGCTCTGTTACCAAACTGAATGAAGTAGGTTTTGTCAATGTTTAGTGGTAAGTTTGTTAGTCCTCATCCAGGTAGATATTTTCTGTAATTCGGTGTTTACAGTATTGGCTAGCGTGACTGGGCTCGGGTGAGAGAAGACGTATGTGGTGTCATCTGCAAAAAGTGTGGGTTTGAGTAATTGCGAAGCATTTGGTAGGTCATTTATGTATATGAGAAAGAGAAGAGGGCCAAGGACACTTCCCTGTGGGACACCAACTGTAATTGGTTGAGCGGAAGAGCTTGCCCCATTTGCGTACACATATTGGCTTCTGTTGCTGAGGTATGACTTGAGGTAGTTGAGGGAGTGCCCTCTTATACCATAGTGTGACAATTTTACGTGGAGCAAGCCATGGTCAACTGTATCAAAATTATTATTATTATAATCAAGGGGGAAGCTCTAAACCCGGAGGATTATACAGCGCCTGGGGGGGATGTGGAAGGCATTCAGGCTTAATTCGGGGAACTGGAGCACAGATCCAATTCCCTAAATCAAGAGCCCCTCACCAACATGAAGGAACCTTCCTTGAGGGGAACTGTATCAAAAGCTTTACGTAAGTCAATGAAGATCCCCAGTGGGACTTCTTTTTTCTCTATTGCAGTGTATATATGTTCTAGCATGTATATAATAGCATCATTAGTATTTTTATTAGGCCTGAACCCAAATTGACAGGGGTTGAGAATGTTTTGGGAGATGAGGTAGAAGTAGATTCGTTTATGAATTAATTTTTCGAAGATTTTTGAGAGAGGGTGTAAGTTGGATATTGGCCTATAGTTATTCAACTCTGTTTGGTCTCCTCCTTTAAGGATCGGGGTGACCCTTGCTATTTTGAGAGCTGTAGGGAAGGTGGAGGATTCAAAGGATTTGTTAAAGAGTGTTGCAATGATTGGTGATAGTACTTGTGACACTTTTTTGTATATAAAGGGTGGTAAGGTATTTAAATCTCCTGCCTTGTTTTTTAGTTTTTTACTGCTCTGTCATTGCTACTGCTCTGTTATCATTATTACTACTGCTATGTTACCATTATTACTACTGCTTTATCATTACTACTTCTCTGTCATTACTACTGGTATATTATCATTATTACTGCTCTATTATTATTACTACTGCTATCATTACTGGTCTGTTATCATTACTACTGCTCTTTTATCATCATTACTACTGCTCTGTTATCATTACTACTGCTATCATCATTACTACTGCTCTGTTATCATTACTACTGCTCTGGTATCATCACTACAGCTGTTGTTATCATTATTACTACTGCTCTGTTATCATTACTACTGCTGTTATCATCATTACTACTGTTATCATTATTACTACTGTTGTGTTATCATCATTACTACTGCTCTGTTATCATTATTACTGCTGTTATCATCATTACTACTATGTTATCATTATTGCTCTTTTATCATAATTACTGCTCTGTGATCATCATTAATACTGCTTTGTTATCATCATTACTACTGCTCTGTTATCATTACTATTGCTGTTATCATCATTACTTCTGCTGTTATCATTATTGCTGCTCTGTTATCTCTACTATTGCTTTATTACCATCATTACTACTGCTTTGTTATCATTACTACTGCTATCATCATCATTCCTACTGCTATTATTACTACTGCTCTGTTATCATTACTACTGATTTGTTATCATTACTACAAATCAGTTATCATTATTACAACTGCTCTGTTATCATTACTACTGATTTGTTATCATTACTACAAATCAGTTATCATTATTACAACTGCTCTGTTATCATTACTACTGCTATCATTACTACTACTGCTCTGTTATCATTACTACAAATCAGTTATCATTATTACAACTGCTCTGTTATCATTACTACTGCTATCATTTTTACTACTGCTCTGTTATCATTACTACTGCTCTGGTATCATTAAAACTGCTGTTATCATTATTAATAATGTTCCGTTATCATCATTACTACTGATGTTATCATCATTACTACTGGTCTGTTATCATTACTACTGCCATCATTACTACTGCTCTGTTATAATTTCTACTGCTCTGTTATCTTTACTATTGCTGTTATCATCATTACTACTGCTCTGTTATCATTACTACTGCTATCATCACTACTACTGCTATCATTACTACTGATTTGTTATCATTACTACAAATCAGTTATCATCATTACTACTGCTCTGGTATCATCAATACAACTGCTGCTATCATTATTACTACTGCTCTGTTATCATATTACTGCTGGTATCATTATTACAACTGCTGCTATCATTATTACTACTGTTCTGTTATCATATTACTGCTGGTATCATTATTACTACTGCTCTGTTATCATCATTACTACTGCTCTGGTATCATCATTGCAACTGCTGTTATTATCATTACTGCTGCTCTGTTATCATTATTTCTCCTGTCATCATTACTTCACTGTTATCTTTCACAAATATCCTACATTATCAATACTTCATATTGTTATCACTGCTCCACTTGTCATAACTACACTATGTTACTACTTTACTTCCACTTATCAGCAACATCAATAACAGTTGTAATATTCGACAAAACATGCTGTGTTCTTCAATTAAACATTCTGTTGATGTAACACAAATGAATCTTCCATCTTGACTCTATTAATTATTATTATCTAACAGAGTGTACCTCATGAGCTTAATTAAGAAGTAAATATCAAAAATAACATTTGGACCTGATAAAATCTAGGAATACTGAAAATAAAATGTATTTCTCAAAAATCAGGCCTCTTACCAGTCAGGAAAAGCGAGTTAGGGACACCCGAGATCAATGCGCCAGAATTTGCCGCCAGCGAGCTGTGTAGTGGCGGAAGAATCAGCAAAAACGCTTTTTAGCTAAACGAGGTTGCTAGGAGATGCTGACTCCCATGAACGTAAGAGAACGGCCGACTTATGAGGACAAATAACCCAGTGAGGTAGAAATGTTGCCTCGTGAGGTCAATGTGGTTAGAGACCCACAGTAGGTCTGCCTCACAGGAAAGGATGACTACACCTGTGAGGTCAACTTAGCTATTCGGGATGATAAGTGCACACCTATCAAAGCAAATTATACGACAAGATGGCCATAAAATTAAAGACGGCCGATAGATTATGAGCAGCAAAAATAACAGGAGCTGAACCGAGAGAGGTAGATGACAGAGAGCTGGCCAGAGAAAAGATGACAGAGAGTCGCTGAGAGGAGATAGACAGAGGAACTGGCCAGAAAAGCAATTAAGAATGACAGAGAATGACAAGAGCTGAGCGATAAAGAGGAGAACAAGAAGAGAGGAGCAACAGAGAGAAGACAGAGTTGGCCAGAGAGAGCGAAGAACGCGAGAAGATATGACAGAGGAACTGAAGAGAAGACAGAGTTGACAGAGGAGATGGCAGGGAACTGCCGAAGAGGAGACGACAGAGGAGCGTGAGAGGAGCGATGAGGAGCTGGCAAAGAAGACATGGAGAAGAGACAGTGCAAGAGTATGCAGATCAGAGAGTGCAGGAGAGACGACAGAGTTGGAAAAAGAAGAGGCGAGTTGAGCACGAGAGGAGACGACGAGGATGCTGGACTGACGGCAGTAACGATAATGAAGAGGAGTCTCACTCCGAATGAGGACGGACTTCACTCGACAGATGGTCTACTCCGACAGAGAGGTTATGACACGAGAGGTCTCAACTCCGACATGATGACGGTCTTCACTCCGACATGATGACGGTCTTCTACACCGACAATGAAGACGGTCTTCACTCCGACACTGATGACGGTCTTCACTCCGACACTGATGACGGTCTTCACTCCGACACTGATGACGGTCTTCACTCCGACACTGATGACGGTCTTCACTCGACACTGATGACGGTCTTCACTCGACACTGATGACGGTCTTCCACTGCACTGATGACGGTCTTCACTCCGACATGATGACGGTCTTCACTCCGACACTGATGACGGTCTTCACTCCGACACTGATGACGGTCTTCACTCCGACACTGATGACGGTCTTCACTCCGACACTGATGACGGTCTTCACTCCGACACTGATGACGGTCTTCACTCCGACACTGATGAGGTCTTCACTCGACATGATGGCACGGTTCTTCATTCCGACACTGATGACGGTCTTCACTCCGACACTGATGACGGTCTTCACTCCGACACTGATGACGGTCTTCATTCCGACACTGATGACGGTCTTCACTCCGACACTGATGACGGTCTTCACTCCGGACACTCGTGATGACGGTCTTCACTCCGACACTGATGACGGTCTTCATTCCGACACTGATGACGGTCTTCACTCCGACACTGATGACGTCTTCACTCCGACACTGATGACCGTCTTCACTCCGACACTGATGATGGTCTTCACTCCGACACTGATGACGGTCTTCACTCCGACACTGATGACAGTCTTCACTCCGACACTGATAATGGTCTTCACTCCGACACTGATAATGGTGTTCACTCCGACACTGATAATGGTCTTCACTCCGACACTGATAATGGTGTTCACTCCAACACTGATGACAGTGTTCACTTTGACGAGACTAAGGAAGGTGCCTGCTCCAACACCGAGGATGGAGTCCATTCTGAAGACACTGATAACTCTGACTATTCCGACACAGAGGACACACTTCCACAACGATATTATCACTTTTATCTGCTAGAAGACAGTTGTGTGCTGTAACCGTGCTCCAGACAGCGCACTGACGATGGAGTCCACCCTGAAGACACTGATCAAAGTGTTTACTCTGGGGACACTAAGGAAGGTGTCTACTCCAACACTGATGACGGAGTGCACTCTGACGACATTAAGGAAGGTGTCTGCTCCAACACTGAGGCTGGAGTCCTCTCTGAAGACACAGAGGACACACATCCACAACTATATTATGACTTGTGTCACCTTGAAGATGGTTGTGTGCTGAAACCACGCTCCAGACCGCACACCTCAGCAAATACTATGTCCTTCCAGTAAACTAGAAAAGGTTATCCAGAGTGAGTGCCATATGGTGAACGCTAAAGGTAAAACTGGAAGGCTGTGTAACCATGTATAAATGTAAGTAAATTTACTTACTTATTTACATGATTCATTACCTTTCTAACTTGTGACTTCATTACGTTTGTACCTTGTTCAGCTATCAAAAGTTTGTGGCCCAGTCCCTTCACCCATTATGTAGTTCTGTAATCTCTTGACTACCACCCAGAGGATGGGTATGGGGTGCATAAAAAGATATTAGACTTAGCTGAATGAGGAATTGAAATGCCTAAGTCCAGCTCCTGTCGTCAGTCCTGGATTTCTGGAAACTTAAAATAAATAGGATAAAAAATTAAGCGAAAATTTCATTCCAAAGTTGTTAACGATCACTGAATTTATTAGACCCATTAATCTAGAGGTGATCAGAACACCAATGTGAAAAACTCTGGTGGCCACCAGAACCTTGGTGTACACTGGTGATGGAAAGTAACTAAAATATTAATTATTTTTTTTTTATTTAATGTTTTAGTAGTGTAGCATCACTATTTATAATTTTGCTTTTCCTTATATGTATTATTATTGACAATTTTAACAATTGTTAGGTATCCCTGAAGGAATACCTAACAATTGTTAGGTGGTTACCTGATAATTTATATTTAGCCTTTTTATTTATAACTTAAGAATTTTTCATTAGATTTGGTTTTGAACTTCCAAAACTTGTGTGCTATAAGCAAAAGAGAAGTTGCAGAGGTTGGTGGATAAATTTGGTGGGGTGTGTAAAAGAAGGAAATTAAATGTGAATACATGTATAGGAAAGAGCAAAGTGATGAGGATAACAAAAAAATTAGTTAATGAAAGACTGGTTAATAAATTGGGGAAGTAGAGTATGGAGGAGGTGAATGTATTCAGATATTTGGGATTGGATGTGTCAGCAAATGAGTCTATGAAAGATGAGGTGAATTGTAGAATTGATGAGAGAAAAAAGGCGAGTTGTGCACTGAGGAATCTGTGGAAACAAAGAACTTTATCCATGTAAGCAAAGCGGGGAGTGTATGAAAGTATAGTTATACCAAAGCTCTTATATGAGTGTGAAGCATGGGTGGTGAATATTGCAACAAGAAGAAGGCTGGAGGCAGTGGGGATGTCATCTTTGAATATGGGGTGAATATAATGCAGAGAATCTGCAGTTTGGAAATTAGGAAGTGTGATTACCAAAAGTATGTATTATCCAGAGAACTAAGGAGGGGTTATTGAAGTAGTTCAGACATGCAGAGAGGAAGAAGCAAAATAGAATGACTTTACAGAACGTATAAATCTGTAATAAAGGGAAGGCGGGGTAGGGGATGGCCTATGACAAGTTGGAGGGAGGGGGTAAGGAAGAGTTTTGTGTGGAAGGGGCTTGGGCTTCCAGCAAACATGCGTGAGTGTGTTAGGATAGGAGCGAATGGAGACAAATGTTTTTAGGACTTAATGGGCTGCTGGAATGTGAGCAAAGTAACATTTATGAAAGGATTCATGAAAACCGGCAGGCAAGACTTAAGTCCTGGAGATGGGAAGTTTGGTGCCTGCACTCTGAAGGAAGGGTGTTAATGTTGCAGTTTTATAACTATAGTGTAAGTGCACATCTCAAAAGACAGTGATAGGGTGAATGAGGAAAGTTTTTATTTTTTTTAGGCTACCCTTCCTTTGTGAGATACAGCTGAAGTGTTAATAAAAAAAATAATACAGTGGAACCTTGGTACTCGAACAGCTCCCAACATGAACAGTTTGGTATTCAAATGCTTAGTTCGGTAAAAAAAAAACTCACTTGGTAGTCTACCGTTTGCTCAGCACTCGACCAAACAATGTGCATCAGTCTCCCCGCAGCTATCGCTCAATGCAAAACTCCACTGAACTTCTCTGTAAAGTATTTTGTGTTTCTTCATTTTTTTTATATTATTTGTATACATGCCATCATGGGGCAACCAAAAAGAAATTGGGTTAGAATCACTTATGGGAAAAAATATTTTAGTACTCGAACATCCTTATGGGAAAAAATCTTTTGGTACTCGAACAGATCAGCACTCAAAGAGCCTTCTGAAACAAATTAAGTTCGAGTACAGAGATACTACTGTATATACATATACTGTATATACATTTTTACCAAGACTTGATGCTTTAGTAACCCGTATTAAATTAACTGTGGAGAAAGAGGTGGACTGTAAACTTTTGGCGGTTCAAAAATTGCAGATACACAAACATGTACTGCAGCAGCAACAATGTCAGGTTAAACATAACCTTTAGTAAAATGAGGTAAGTATGCAATGTCTGTCAATAGATGCATCAGTAGTAGGGCTGTCAGTGATAATAAAAATAATAAGTGTAGTTGTGGTGTTGGAAATGGTGATGGTGTTAATTATATAAACGATGAAGTAACAGTTTTAAGACTGAATTCATGTCTGTGTAAACAACTCATTATGACTTACCAATCTATAAATTTGTAATTAGTGTATTTAAAGTATAACTTACTCAACTGTCACTGATTACTTCTTAGCCCACCATACAGTTTAATGTTTTATAATTATTATACACATTGGAGGCCACTCCATTAAGATCTGAGACTGATGAGTGATTAAATCATGGGTATTTTTCCCCTGGACACACTCCATGGCGTCGTGCCAGTCACCACCGGTCCTACCATTATTCACTAATTTTACCACTTTATTACGGTTGTCCCGTAAATCATGTTCCCTCACTCTTCACCAGGAACAGTTATGACACTTCCTATTATGAAGCGAGACCTATGTTAATCTCTAGGCTGCCGTGAACTCCAATTTCCTGGTCTCATGCTTTCCCAGCCTCTTAACTCCATTCAAAACACTCCCGCTCCCTGATGCCCCATCTCGACCTCCTCTGTGCCCATCAGCACAGGTGCAGAGGGAACCTCTTGGTTCTCTTCCATTTTCAAATACATTTTTGACCCATATCAACACATTAAACACCTATTAGGCACTATAGCTTCAGAAAATTAAAATATTTTCCACAGTCGGTTCCTGACCAGCCGGGCTGTGGCTCGTACGTTGGTTTGTGTGCAGCCAGCAGCAACAGCCTGGTTGATCAGGCTCTGATCCACCAGGAGGCCTGGTCACAGACAGGGCCGCGGGGGCGTTGACCCCCGGAACTCTCTCCAGGTAAACTCCAGGTAAACCGTCTGAACCCTCACACCCAACACTCTTGTTGTGTTGGGCTGAGTTGCGGTGATGGTCCCAGCACCGTCTGAACCCTCACACCCATCACTCTTGTTGTGTTGGGCTGAGTTGTGGTGAAGGTCCAAGCACCATCTGAACTCTCCCACCAACCACCATTGTTGTTTTGGGCTGAGTGCCGGTGACGGTCAAAGCACCGTCTGAACCCTTGCACCCACCACTCTTGTTGTGTTTGGTTGAGTAGCGATGACGGTCCCAGCACAGACTGAACCCTTCCACCCACTAGTCTTTTCGTGTTATGCTGAATAGCGGTGATGGTCCCAGCACTGTCTAAACCCTCACATCCACCACTCTTGTTGGCCTGAGTGGCGGTCTGAACCCTTGCACCCACCACTCTTGTTGTATTTGGTTGAGTAGCAATGACGGTCCCAGCACCGTCTGAATCCTCACACCTACCACTCTTGTTTAGTTGGGCTGAGTGGTTGTGACGGTCCCAGCACCGTATGAAGCCTCGCACCCATCATTCTTGTTATTATTATTAGTATTATTATTATAATCGAAAAGAAGCGCTAAACCAAGTCATTCCAAGTCATTATTATAGCTTTACATAACAACCTTAGATCATATATTCACAATTGTTAAAATAATCAAAGTGCTATTCTCAGGTGCTGAAGTGTAATGAGTTCACTATTTTGCTATTATATTTCCTAGCTCATTTATTTGATTGCCACTTTATTTGTTCACCACAAAGTTTTTTTTAGTCCCTTTTATATTGTCTCCTTTATTTTAGCTTTAAAGAATTATCTTAGCTCAAATTTTTTACATTTGTTAAAATAACTCAGGTGCTATTTTATAGCTTTAGAATATTTACTTTGTTTTGTACTTAATTCTGGAGTTTACCTGGAGAGAGTTCCGGGGGTCAACGCCCCCACGGCCAGGTCTGTGACCAGGCCTCCTGGTGGATCAGAGCCTGATCAACCAGGCTGTTACTGCTGGCTGCATGCAAACCAACGTACGAGCCACAGCCCGGCTGGTCAGGAACCGACTTTAGGTGCTTGTCCAGTGCCAGCTTGAAGACTGCCAGGGGTCTGTTGGTAATCCCCCTTATGTATGCTGGGAGGCAGTTGAACAGTCTCGGGCCCCTGACACTTATTGTATGGTCTCTTAACGTGCTAGTGACACCCCTGCTTTTCATTGGGGGGATGTTGCATCGTCTGTCAAGTCTTATGCTTTCGTAGTGAGTGATTTTCGTGTGCAAGTTCGGTACTAGTCCCTCTAGGATTTTCCAGGTGTATATAATCATGTATCTCTCCCACCTGGGTTCCAGGGAATACAGGTTTAGGAACCTCAAGCGCTCCCAGTAATTGAGGTGTTTTATCTCCGTTATGCGCGCCGTGAAGGTTCTCTGTACATTTTCTAGGTCAGCAATTTCACCTGCCTTGAAAGGTGCTGCTCCCATGTTGATATTAGCTAGAGAAAGTTCTCTCCGACCCTTGGAGTTAATGCAAAATGAAGCTCTCAGGATTATTCTTGGCTGTCCCAGATCTACAAAAGTTCTTAACATGAGGAAGGAGCTTGGTATTTCTAGTATCAGTGATAGGATTGTTGAAATTAACACTGTACTCGGTATTAGAATGTTGAGAAACGAACCAGACACTGTCACAGTGAATCTTACCAAGTGTCTAGAGGTAAATACACACAGATCTAAATGGATTGTGAAAACGTGCAATTGCATTAAGTTTTATAACCTGCATGAACTGTATCACTGTAGGCAACAAGAGCATTTCACCCCTCCATGGAAGATGTGTTCATTTAATATCACATACCTACAAGTCCCTCCCAAGAAGCTCATTGCTAGTAATCCCTTCCTTAAATCTCTTGTTAGAGCAACTGCTCAAGAAGAAATTTTCTCACCTAGCTGGTAGTAACAAGTTATCACAAGTTATATACACTGATGGATCTAAACAGGAGTCTTCTGGCAGGGCTGCATCTGCTCTTGTTGCCACCTCCCTAGTTAAGAACGATAATAAATTTGTTGAGTTAGGTATAAGAATTAACAACTGGGCGTCTACACTGCAAACTGAATTGTTTGCAATCCTAATGGCGCTAAAGCTAACCTATGACACTGAGCTTGACTATCATCATTACTGATTCTATGTCATCATTGAAAGCTCTTGGCTCATATAATGACTCCAACAACATGCTCATTGGGGAAGCCAGGTATAGATACTCAAAAATTAGGGACAAAGGAATTAATGTACAATTGCAAATGGATCCCATCACACATTGGATTACTCCTTCATGATAAAGTTGATATGTTAGCCAAGAAGAGTATCGAGAAGGAGAATGTAGAATATAACTTTGGTATAACTGTGTCTAGCATTAGGAATAATATTAGGAGAGAAGTAAATAATGAAAATGATTGTTATAGGAATGCAGTTAGAAGCCTGAGTAGATCTATAACCCACTATGATAACATGAACGAAGATAAGTATGTTTATGGAGCAACTTGCAATGTGAAACAGACTGATGTTGTAGTGGCCAGGCTTAGGCTTGGTTACAAGTACTTCTGGCAGTTTGGGAGACACACAGATGATGATCAAACTAAATGTAAATTATGTGATCAGGCATATGGTCACTCTCTTGAACACTATGTGCTTAATTGTCCACTTATTGAGGAATACAGAGACAGACAGTATAATAACCTATGTGACATGTCAAGATATCTTATTAATGAAAATAAGATACCAGATATACTAAGCAAATTTCCTAAATTTGCTTGTAACAGATAAGTGAACTATAGATATGTAGATATAAATCCATATGTATTCCTGTTAACCCTTTGGGGCCTAGTTCCTAGGCCTTTTGTGTATCCATATGCTCTCGCGCTACCGTCCACAGGATGGATATGGGGTGCACAATAAACTAGCCACTTCGGTGGCAAAATCTAATCTGTTAGTGTGCAGCAACATTCCAGCCTAGATAGAACAAGTAACCTGAAGAGTGTCATCATAGGCTTGGCCTCCCTAGTTTTGAAGGTTCTCATTATCCATCCTGTTATTTTTCTAGCAGATGCGATTGATACAATGTTATTGTCCTTGAAGGTGAGATCCTCCGACATGATCACTCCCAGGTCTTTGACGTTGGTGTTTCGCTCTATTTTGTGGCCAGAATTTGTTTTGTACTCTGATGAAGATTTAATTTCCTCGTGTTTACCATATCTGAGTAATTGAAATTTCTCTTCGTTGAACTTCATATTGTTTTCTGCAGCCCACTGAAAGATTTGGTTGATGTCCGCCTGGAGCCTTGCAGTGTCTGCAATGGAAGACACTGTCATGCAGATTCGGGTGTCATCTGCAAAGGAAGACACGGTGCTGTGGCTGACATCCTTGTCTATATCAGATATGAGGATGAGGAACAAGATGGGAGCAAGTACTATGCCTTGTGGAACAGAGCTTTTCACCGTAGCTGCCTCGGACTTTACTCTGTTGATGACTACTCTCTGTGTTTTTTGTTAGTGAGGAAATTATAGATCCATCGACCGACTTTTCCTGTTATTCCTTTAGCACGCATTTTGTGCGCTATTACGCCATGGTCACACTTGTCGAAGGCTTTTGCAAAGTCTGTGTATATTACATCTGCATTCTTTTTGTCTTCTAGTGCATCTAGGACCTTGTCGTAGTGATCCAATAGTTGAGACAGACAGGAGCGACCTGTTCTAAACCCATGTTGCCCTGGGTTGTGTAACTGATGGGTTTCTAGATGGGTGGTGATCTTGCTTCTTAGGACCCTTTCAAAGATTTTTATGATATGGGATGTTAGTGCTATCGGTCTGTAGTTCTTTGCTGTTGCTTTACTGCCCCCTTTGTGGAGTGGGGCTATGTCTGTTGTTTTTAGTAACTGTGGGACGACCCCCATGTCCATGCTCCCTCTCCATAGGATGGTAAAGGCTCGTGATAGGGGCTTCTTGCAGTTCTTGATGAACACGGAGTTCCATGAGTCTGGCCCTGGGGCAGAGTGCATGGGCATGTCATTTATCGCCTGTTCGAAGTCATTTGGCGTCAGGATAACATCGGATAACGTATTTCAGAACACCAATATGCAAGCAGGACTGACGATACAAGGAATGCCTGTGTACAACATCGCAATTCACACAACCATTTAATTAACTACAGAAACTCAAGACTTATCGCCACAGAAGACAACACTCAATACCGAAGAATCCTGGAATCATCGCTTATCTCTATAACCAACAATTTCAACCAGAACAACAGCTTCTATAATATAGCTGAACCACTCGCCAAGAAACTTCTTCATCGCTATCCCACATAAGAACATAGAACACTGCAGAAGGTCTACTCACAACTTGTCCAATACCCCTGCCAAGCTACCCAAGACTATATAACCCCACCCGGTAGATCATCAGATGCAGCATTCTCCATCTGACCTCAACATGACTATAAATACTCCCGTACCTTCCACCCCAGGTAGATCTGTGTGTGACTTGAAAAAGCCCACTGTGTGGGTGAAACGTTGTCAATAAAGGATCACATTATACTGCATATGTGTTTATATTTCCAGGACCCATCTTGTTTAAGTAGGGGCCCAATACTGGACGTTGTTCTCGACTTTGATTTGGCATAGGAGAAGAAATACTTTGGGTTTCTTTCGATTTCATTTATGGCTTTTAGTTCTTCCCGCGATTCCCGACTCCTATGAGATTCCTTTAGCTTAAGTTCGATGCTTGCTATTTCTCTGACCAGTGTCTCCCTACGCATTTCGGATATATTGACCTCTTTTAGCCGCTCTGTTATTGTTTTCCGTCGCCTGTAAAGGGAGAGCCTGTCTCTTTCTATTTTACATCATCTATTCCTTTTTCTTAGAGGAATAAGCCTTGTGCATACATCGAGTGCCACCGAGTTAATCTGTTCTAGGCATAAGTTGGGGTCTGTGTTGCTTAGTATATCTTCCCAGCTTATATCGGTTAGGACTTGGTTTACTTGGTCCCACTTTATGTTTTTGTTATTGAAGTTGAATTTGGTGAATGCACCCTCGTGACTAATCTCATTATGTCGGTCTGGGGCACCGCCCATACATGTCTGAACCTCAATTATGTTGTGATCTGAGTATATTGTTTTTGATATGGTGACATTTCTTATCAGATCATCACTGTTAGTGAAGATGAGGTCTAGTGTATTCTCCAGTCTAGTAGGCTCTATTATTTGCTGGTTTAAATTGAATTTTGTGCAGAGATTTAAAAGCTCATGTGAGTGTGAGTTTTCATCAGAGCTGCCTCCTGGTGTTATTACTGCAACAATATAATTTGCTAGATTCCTCCATTTTAGGTGCCTTAAGTTGAAATCCCCAAGGAGCAAGATGTTGGGTGCAGGAGCAGGAAGATTTTCCAGACAGTGGTCAATTTTTAACAGGTGTTCCTGGAATTGCTGGGATGTTGCATCCGGAGGCTTGTAGACTACCACAATGACTAGGTTTTGGTTCTCGATCTTTACTGCTAAAACTTCCACTACATCATTTGAGGCATTAAGCAGTTCTGTGCAAATAAGTGACTCTGCAATGTACAGGCCAACCCCCCCCCCTTTTGCCTGTTCACTCTGTCACATCTGTATAGGTTGTAACCTGGGATCCATATTTCGTTGTCCAAGCGATCCTTTATGTGGGTCTCAGTGAAAGCCACGAACATTGCCTGGATTTCTGGAAACTTAAAATAAATAGGATAAAAAATTAAGCGAAAATTTCATTCCAAAGTTGTTAACGATCACTGAATTTATTAGACCCATTAATCTAGAGGTGATCAGAACACCAATGTGAAAAACTCTGGTGGCCACCAGAACCTTGGTGTACACTGGTGATGGAAAGTAACTAAAATATTAATTATTTTTTTTTATTTAATGTTTTAGTAGTGTAGCATCACTATTTATAATTTTGCTTTTCCTTATATGTATTATTATTGACAATTTTAACAATTGTTAGGTATCCCTGAAGGAATACCTAACAATTGTTAGGTGGTTACCATTACTGTCTCCCAGGAGAGCACTATCAGCCCCACATTTACTGACTACCAGGACATCACCTCCAGCCTTACAGTTTCTGACTACATGGCCAGTATCAAGGGCAGTACTATTCAGCCCAGACTTTTTATGTTCCCATCTGTTGTAGAAAGCTTCCAGGCTTTCTATGAAAGCAGCTTTGATGTTATCCTCTTTTAATACCCTTGTGATTTTACTCCACAGATTTATCTCATTTGGGCATACCCAAAAACACTTCCCTGTTTTAATACTGCTTGTAGTTAGTTCTTGGATATCTGCACAAGGGGCATGACACCAATTTCCACAAAAATGACAATTTATCCATGTGGAAGCCCGTTTGCTTGATTGACTGCAACTACACAGAGCTTCATAATGATTTGAATGGTTGATTTACTGTAATTCTACTAGCAACCTCTTGAATACTCTATTAATAACCTCCTTAAATGAAGCTCTAGCTATTTGTATTTCTATTTCTAACTGTACTTGTATATTGGACAGCTTACTGTGTACGTTCCTGATTTATATTTATTGTTTGAGTTTGATAAGGGCACCTACAACCCCATCCATTTACAGTCTGCTTTATTGTCCAACGAATCGGTTTGAAACCAGTCAAGGGTTCAGACCAGTCAAGGGTTCGGACCAGTCGAGGGTTCGGAACCAGTCTGATCTGATCAGTGGTCACTTATTTAAAACATACTGGTTGGTGATTCGGGCTAACACATGAAGGATCTACTGGAAATTATCTACCCGAGTAATATATGATTTGATTGATACAAAAGTATAACTTGCGTGTTGAAGAACCGGTGATTGCTGGCAGCTCCTACAATGACGAACGGTCGAGCCTCAACCCTTGTTTATCAATCGCTGTATCTAGCTTTTCTAGGTTTTTTTCGTCTCCACCACAATAAATGCTATATTATCACTATAGATGACTGGTGGAAATTTTGGAGGAAGGACGCTTTCTCTGTAGTAATAATTGCTTCTCGTTGTGTATATTGCGACCGCTGGTAACTACAGGTTATATGAAATTCACAGTATACGTCTGGTATTTCAAGAAAAAAGAAACTAATGAAAGTCACTCCTATCCACTAAGTACCTTTTTATTTTTGGGGTTGTTCTACACAACACTGTATTCTGCTATTCACTGGTATCAAATTTTTGTGGTACACTAGCAGGCCAAAAGATTATTAAAAACAGCGACCTCTGTATAATTTCTGGTGACTTCTGGCACCTGCCTGGGTGGTTTTAACATTTCATTTAAAAAATTCACCTGTTTTCAAATGACATTTAGCCTTTATCTCTATATACTAGGGAGCCACTGTAGAACCTATACACTGTTAACACAAGTTATCAGGAGACTTTTTTCCTTGCAAACAAAAAGTTCTTATTTTTATTTTACACACGGCACACGGGCCCATGATTCCCTCTAGCATAACTCTGCTAGGAAATGCACACTAATTCCCTTTTTTAACTCAGTATATAATGTTTTCCCCCCCCCAAAGTTTTGTTCCGGCGCTGAGGGATGATCGATAGGATTGATGGCACAAATTAAAGTTCAAATCCCAAAAAACTTAGTTAAAAAGCTTTGCCTGATACAACCTCTTTTTTTAAATGACTTAAATGAATAAAAAACAGAAACTGTAATTACCACAGCAGAAAATAAAGGCATTCTCAGAGCCAAAAAAACCATAACGTCTTTAAAGTAAATACAATCTTAAGAAAACATTCCATGACCCATAATTACTAAATTCCCTGCATTCCAGTATATCCATCATTCTCTCACCGAAACCTGCTAAAGCCTGAAAACAACGAGCTTGCCATTCAGGGTTAACAGCATACACAACTGTAGGCCAATCAAGGGGGGGGCACAGCAAATTACTCTCAGACCAACAAATGTACATAATACTTGCACAGGGGTTGGGACGGGGAAAATATATAAAAAACTAATTCAAACCAAAATATCTACAAAACCTCTACAGTGAAACTTACAGATACCACAGTCAAACAGCCATTTTAGGCAACCTGGAAGTATGATAATAAAGCACGCTGAACAAAGATCACTTGCTACTCCGGGTGACTCAATATAAATCTCCTGCAAGACCAGGACCCACATGTTCTAAATTTCACAAACACTATGATAACTGCAGTTGCTACCACAGTAAAAAAAACCTACGAAGTTAAGAGACTGGGTTTTTCCTCTAACCACATCTGGACCAACCCATACCCCCTTTAAAAATCAGGCATAATCACAGATAAACCACAGATCACTACCCTCCCTTCCTCATCACAAATCTTGGAAAATTCCCCAAACACACAAAGTCACTTTCAGACTTCACAATGAGGCAGCCATTAATAACTTCACGCAGCAGTGGGCAAACATTCACTGGGACAATTGGGTAGAAATCTATACAGATATTTACAATGTAAATTTAAATTTTCCCAAAAAAAGACCCCAAAACCCTTTATAACAACCTGCCCCAAAAAACAAACAGATGACAGCTAAAAGCTGCTTTGGGGGTTAGCGTGGGCGGGTTTCAAAGCATGGGTTGCTTCTGCAGTGTTTTAAAAACTGAGGGGTTTGGGGAGTTTAAGGGGAGGTCTTGCTTCTCCAGGGGGAGATTAGGAGGGTGAAGGTCCACCTCAAAAGGGTCTGGGGGGAGTGTGTAGGTGGGTGGGTTTTGGGGGGAAAGAGACTTCTAGAGTGAGGTGCGTCTTCTCTCCTGTGAGGAGGGTGTAGTTGGGGAGGTGCAACGGCTACCCCCATGAGGGCACCCCGCACCTGCTCAAGTGGCGAGTTTTTCAAGAATGGGGGCGCATCAGAGTAAGGAAAATTAAAGTGGGGTCTGAAAGGGAGGAAATCGCTTCTCTGTTTCCAGGATTTAAAGTACTTCGTGGCCAGTGAAGGTAAGGGTACACTGCCCCCCGCCCAATGAAGGTAACGATTCTTGTGGTTGGGGGACTCTCAGGTAAGATATATTGACCGTGCTTTTTTTTAAAAAGGAATAGAAATGAGGATAAGTGTGCTCCCCGGAGGGGTTTGGGGGCATTGTCAAAAGGCTGGGGTAATATCATGTCAGGTAATGGGAAAAGCCCCTTTTCTGTCTCAGTGCTGGTGGAAAAGTATTGGGGAAAGGGGGGAAGAAGAGCTGCTAGAAAGTACAGGTCAGCTAAGATTTCATTAAGTCTAAGGAGGGTCCCAACAAAGTACATCTTGCCTAAAGGGATGGGGAAATGAATGGTTGTCTAGGGAAATTTGGGGTAAAAATTTTGGCTAGACAGATAGCAAGGAACTTTTAAAACCCATTCATTGACAACTGGAACAATTTTTATGGCAAACATGATTTATGAAGGGTGGGGACATCCTCGGGGGGGGGTGGTCACTTGCAGACTCGATGAGAAAGGCCCTTGGTGAAATGCCATATTTTAAACTGATGGAAATAGAGGTAGGGTGTGTTGGAAACAACAGGTTGAACACTAGGGTTGGAAACAGTAAAAGTATAAAAAGGGATTCAGCATGAAGTTATAAATAAAGAAAAGAACAGGTAGCAACAAAGGGGGGGAGCAGAGGGCAGCAAGGGACTAGCTCCCTTAAGGTTTACTATACTAATAGCAGGAGTGTTAGAAATAAGATAGATGAGCTAAGATTAATTGCAAGTGCAGGAAACATAGATATTATTGCTATAAACAGAGACCTGGCTCAATCTGAAAGATAGAGAGATGCCCTCTGAATGTCACATACAAGGCTATAAATTATTCCACACTGACAGGGTCAACAGGAAAGGTGGTGGAGTAGCGATGTATGTCAGAGACAATTTAAATTGTTTGTGTTAGACAAGATATTAAATTAGAAGCGTCAGCCACTGAATCTGTTTGGTTACAGCTTCTCGAGGGCCGAGAAAAACTAATTTTGGGTGTGATTTACAGGGCCCCAAATCTTGATAGGGAGTGCAGTAAACTTCTATGGGACGAAATTCGTAAGGCATCTACATACGAAAATGTTGTGCTAATGGAGATTTCAACTATAGACAGATTGACTGGAGCAATTTGACAGGAAATTTAGAGTCGGGTGACTTTCTTGATACGATCCAGGATTGTTTTTTAAAACAGTTTGTGACAGAGCCAACTAGGGGAAATAACCTCCTTGACTTGGTTCTTGCCAGTAGGGAAACACTAATTAATAATCTTGAGGTTAATGATGAGCTTGGGGAGAGTGATCACAAATCACTCAGTTTTAATATATCATGGAATTCCCCTAATAATGGCAATCAAGTCTCCGTCCCTGACTTTCGCTTGGCTGATTTCATAGGACTGAAACATTACTTAGGTGGGCTGAACTGGAATGACCTGACTAAGGGTCAGGTAGGTGGTGATGGTTGCCGATATGATGCTTTCCAGGCATAGTTCTAGCTGCTCAGTCAAATTATGTTCCAAATAGGGAAATCAGCATCAAACAAAAATGATCCTAAATGGATGAACAATAGATTAAAATATCTGATTGGTCAAAAGAGAGGCATATATAGGCAAATCAAAAGAGGAGAGGGGCAATAAGAAATCGATATATTCAGTTAAAGAGAGAAATAAAAAAGGGAATTAGAAAAGCAAAAAGAGATTATGAGTTAAAGTTGCAAAAGAATCGAAGACTAACCCAAAAGGATTCTTTCAGGTATACAGAAGTAAGATCAGGGACAAGATAGGCCCACTCAAAAGTTCCTCGGGTCAGCTCACTGACAGTGATAAGAAATTGTTAGAATTTTTAACACATACTTCCTCTCAGTTTTTACACAGGAGGATACCAGCGATATTCCAGTAATGATAAATTATGTAGAACAGGACGATAATAAACTGTGCACTATTAGGGTCACAAGTGACATGGTCCTTAGGCAAATAGATAAATTAAAACCTAACAAATCCCCAGGCCCTGATGAACTGTATGCAAGGGTTCTAAAGGAATGTAAAGAGAGCTTAGCACACCTTTGACTAATCTTTTCAACATATCACTACAAACTGCATGGTGCCAGATAAGTGAAAAATGGCAAATGTGATACCTATTTTCAAAACAGGTGACAGGTCCTTAGCTTCGAACTATAGACCAATAAGCCTAACCTCCATAGTGGGAAAATTTAAGGAATCAATAATTGCCGAGGCAGTTCGTAGCCATCTTGAAAAGCATAAATTAATCAACGAATCTCAGCATGGTTTTACAAAGGGCGTTCCTGCCTTACGAATTTATTAACTTTTTTCACTAAGGTATTTGAGGAGGTAGATCATGGTAATGAATATGATATTGTGTATATGGACTTCAGTAAGGCTTTTGACAGGGTCCCACATCAGAGACTATTGAGGAAAATTAAAGCACATGGAATAGGAGGAGAAATTTTTTCCTGGATAGAGGCATGGTTGACAAATAGGCAGCAGAGAGTTTGCATAAATGGGGAGAAATCAGAGTGGGGAAGCGTCACGAGCGGTGTTCCACAGGGGTCAGTGTTGGGCCCCCTGCTGTTCACAATCTACATAAACGACATAGATGAGGGCATAAAGAGCGACATCGGCAAGTTTGCCGATGACACCAAAATAGGCCGTCGAATTCATTCTGACGAGGACATTCGAGCACTCCAGGAAGATTTGAATAGACTAATGCAGTGGTCGGAGAAGTGGCAGATGCAGTTTAATATAGACAAATGCAAAGTTCTAAATGTTGGACAGGACAATAACCATGCCACATATAAACTAAATAATGTAGATCTTAATATTACGGATTGCAAAAAAGATTTAGGAGTTCTGGTTAGCAGTAATCTGAAACCAAGACAACAGTGCATAAGTGTTCGCAATAAAGCTAATAGAATCCTTGGCTTCATATCAAGAAGCATAAATAATAGGAGTCCTCAGGTTGTTCTTCAACTCTATACATCCTTGGTTAGGCCTCATTTAGTTTATGCTGCACAGTTTTGGTCACCGTATTACAGAATGGATATAAATTCTCTGGAAAATGTACAAAGGAGGATGACAAAGATGATCCCATGTATCAAAAACCTTCCCTATGAGGATAGACTAAGGGCCCTGAAACTGCACTCTCTAGAAAGACGTAGAATTAGGGGGGATATGATTGAGGTGTATAAATGGAAGACAGGAATAAATAAAGGGGATGTAAATAGTGTGCTGAAAATATCTAGCCTAGACAGGACTCGCAGCAATGGTTTTAAGTTGGAAAAATTCAGATTCAGGAAGGATATAGGAAAGTACTGGTTTGGTAATAGAGTTGTGGATGAGTGGAACAAACTCCCAAGTACCGTTATAGAGGCCAGAACGTTGTGTAGCTTTAAAAATAGGTTGGATAAATACATGAGTAGATGTGGGTGGGTGTGAGTTAGACCTGATAGCTTGTGCTAACAGGTCGGTTGCCGTGTTCCTCCCTTAAGTCAATGTGACCTGACCTGACTAGGTTGGGTGCATTGGCTTAAGCCGGTAGGAGACTTGGACCTGCCTCGCATGGGCCAGTAGGCCTTCTGCAGTGTTCCTTCGTTCTTATGTTCTTATGTTCTTAAGAGACTGAACAATCCCTGGCTAACACCAAGCATCCTCAAATCCATAAATACAAAGCACCTATATGAAAAACAGTACAGAATGGGTCACATAACCAGAGACCAAACAATAAGATTCGTCCAACTACGTACATTTCTACACCATAGGAAGGTTAGCACAGGCACCACTGTGACCACAAATGCAAGTTTTTACAGACGAATCTCCAGCTAGCGTGGCCGTGAAGAACTCTAGCTCAAGTCCCTTCACTGCCGTCAACATGGCTAATGCGGCGGGCTGGAGTTTTTGAGACTCTCTGACCGCGGGTTCAATCCCGGCCGGGGTATGGTTTGACTCTTCAGGTTGCTTGTTCTATCTAGGCTGGAATATTGCTGCACACTAACAGCACCTTTCAAGGCTTGTGTCCTGGGAGTGCAGTTTCTTCCTACATGATGTAGGTCCTCTTTGGCATTTTCTTCCAAAAGAGGCCTGTTTCGTCACAATTGAACACTTACTGGGGTTGGAATTCTTCAGTGTCTATGTACCCCTTAAACTCCTGTACAAACTTCTCAGCTGCTTTTTTATCAGAACTGGCAGCCTAACCATGCCTTACCACACTGTGTATGCCACTACGCTTCTTAACTCTCTCAAACCAGCCTTTACTGGTTTGAGAGCCTTTGCAGGCATTTTCTTAACGAGATTGTCATGCAGCTGCCTTGCCTTCTCACATATTATCGACTGCATAGTACTATCTCCTGCTAGCTGTTTTTGGGTAATCCACACCAGCAACCACCTCACCACTTCTTCGAGGGTTTGCGATCTCTTTCGTCAGCATATCTACCATTTTTGCAACAACAGCACACTTTATTTCCTTTCCCTTCGCCATGATCGAAGTGATGGTTGAATGGGGTTTGCCATACATCCTGGCAAGTTCTGTAACATGCACTCTGCTCTCCTTTTTTTCAATGATTTCCTTCTTGAATTCGATCGTGTTCCTCACTTTCTTTACCAAAGGGCTGGCACCAGCTTTCGTTGGGCCCATGGTGACTTATTTAGCAGTTGCAAGCACAAAAAAACAATGGATTATTATGAAATGTATTGTATGAACCCATGGGGTGATGGTCACACGCTGGTTAACAATGGCACACTGAGTGTGAATGATGCAGGAGACTGGCTTTGTGTGCATGGTGATGGGCGGACGCGTACCGGACGGTCGCTGAATCACGAGTCAAATCACGAACCACGAAGCTAAATTTTGCCAAAAAAACTTGCCGAAAGTCGGATTTCACAAAAGTCGCGGCCGCTGAACAGCGGGGGTCCACTGTAATGTACGTTAAAGCTGATTTCCTCTATTCTATTTATTACAATATGCAGTACACAATTGTATAAATGGTGCAAGGGTGACATTAAAGCAGTATCAAAGATGGTTGACATAAACCCACTACCATCATAGTATGCTCCTTGTTTAGGGACAAATTCGTTTATCAATGTGGTATTTGGAATGGAACTCTGTTGTTAAGTGAGGAGAAGCTGTATATCAAACTGGTATAGGAAAATATCATAATAAAGAAGTGTAAGAAGAAAGCTTCAGTGGCTGAGTCTGGTTGTTCATTGCCCTGAAAAAAAAAAACTTTGTGCTTTCTAGAAATGTGACAGAATCATAGCCAACTGATGTGAACATAACCAAATGTGATCTTTGCCAGATGAACTACTGTCACATCTTTCATCATTATGTGCTGGAATGAAAAAAAAAGTTGAGACATAACATATTTACAGATGTTGCATAATACTGTACCAGTCATTCTGGAAAAATAGCCCAACTTTGCCTATAGTATATAAAACTTGTCTAAATTCAACCATACCCTGCTAAAATACTATAAATAATTTAAAACTATATTGTAATGTTTTTGTGACTAAGTTCATGTCTGAATTAGCACCTTATAACAATTATAACTAAACAAACGTGATAGTGGTTTATACCATCATAACTTGCTTAATTACCATTACACAGAAGTCAAGTCCCTGGGCCCCTTATGCACCTATGAAATCATATGACTACTAAACAGTCATTAAACTAAACTTGGAAGAAAAATAAGATGCTAATTTAACATACACATATTGTGCAAGGGCATTTAATAACTGCAATCATCGATTAATAACTCATAAAATGAGGTCACTAAATACAACAGGAAAAGTGGGGAATAATATATGTACCGTATAAATTTCTAACAGATCACAAACATTGGTAGTAAACAAAAAGTTCAGTCTCAGCAAAGCAAGGCACAGTTCTAGCTCCTGTACTGCCTCTCAACTTCATAGCAGACAACAGACAAAAACAGTAACCACAGCTTCACATCACCTTTTGCAGATGATTCCAACGTAAATATGAACGTTACCTAGTTAGAAGACATATCAAGAAAGGCTTGTAATGGGCAAATGAAAGTAATGTTCAATAGTGACATTTCAACTTCTAGGTATGGGAGAAACAAAGACTTCAAATTTGGCCAGCACGTTATACAGAATGCCGGTAGATTATATCATAAAACATAAGGAATGGGTGAGTGTTAAGCATAATTATGTCAGGGAATCTGTTATTTGGAAAAGACAATTAAGCAAAGGCCATGAAAACAATGGTGGATTATGAGAACTTTCAAAGTAAGAAGCAATGCCAATGATGGCATTTTTCAAATCACTTTTGCTCTCATGACTTGCATATTACATGCTCACAGCACTTTTCAAGGCAATAGAGATGGCAGAGCATGGAAAATGTATAGAGGTCATATGCTGCCTGTGCAGAATCAATAATACTATTGGGAATGCCTCACAGGACTTGGATTGTTCTAAATGGATGGAAGAGTGAAAAATACTTGAGAGCCTGGTTCCTAACATGCACAATGCTATAACAACTTAATGGAGTGAAAGATATGGAAGGAAGAATGAAATAAACCCAGTGAAGAGTACGATGGGGGTGAATGCCATAGGAACAATTAGAGAACAGTGTCAACATCTGTGACTTCAGTATATCACCAGCAGATATCAGAAATATTACCAGAACAAAGACAGGTGTTTTCTGGAGGCTGAAAAGCTTCCTTCTGCAAGTGCTGGATCAGTCAAGTAGTGATGGCTATGTGGGCCTGCTACTGCTATTGTCAGCAGTCTGGTTGACCAGGCAATTAACAGGTAAGCCTGGGGATATTACAGTCATGGAGAAACGCTAAATCTGTAGGGGTCATGCAGTGTGTGGTTGAATGGGAGGCATTCAGTTTTGATCCAAGAAAGGGAGGGCAGGTCCAATTCCTTGGATCAAGAGCCTCTTACTAGTATCAAGGAGCCTTCCTTCAGGGGGTTATGGGGGTAACAAGAGTCCTCAAAACCCATCACATGTAAAAAAAAAAAAAAGGTAAATGTACATTGGCACAATTTTTTTTACTAGATGAGACTGTTAAATGGGCGAGCACCTGAGTAAACTTATATGAAATTCCTTTTAAGTTTCCCACATTTTTTTTTTAACCCTTAAACTGTCCAAACCTAGATCTACATTTTATTTTTCCTGCCTCCAAATTTGGCATGATTGGCCTGAGATGCTTGGTCAGTACAGAATGGGTCTTAACACTCGGCGTGCACAGTATTAAAAAAATCTGGGACCACTTAGTACCTTGCGGGAGCACCAGTTCAACTAAGTGCCAGCTAGAGCAAATAGCATGGCAAACACCAGGGATTCACTTATGTCATGTCATATTCACACTCCCCTTTTAAGAGGAAAGTGATGGATGTGGCCACAAGTAGTCGAAGAAATATCAAAAACCTTGATAATAACCCATGTGTAACATATGTGCAACATCCTTTCATTTTTGATACCATTGGTAGTGTCATCCTACCAGAATGCCCGATAACCTATGCCCTAAGTAAAGAGAAATGATTCTGGAACATATGTAATATATAGCAGGCAGGCAGGCTGGCAGGCTGGCAGGCTGGCTGGCTGGCAGGCTGGCTGGCAGGCAGGCAGGCAGGCTGGCAGGCTGGCAGGCTGGCAGGCTGGCAGGCTGACAGGCTGGCTGGCTGGCTGGCTGGCTGGCTGGCTGGCTGGCTGGCAGGCTGGCTGGCTGGCTGGCTGGCAGGCTGGCAGGCTGGCAGGCTGGCAGGCTGGCAGGCTGGCTGGCTGACTGGCTTTGGCTGTCTCTCTGTCTATATCTGTCTCTGTCTATCTCCATCTGTCTCTATGTCTGTCTCTATCTCTGTCTCTCTCTCACATGTACACATAAGTACAGTTATTATACACAGTGTAAATTACCTAGGATAACCCAAAAATTCCAGGCAAAGTGCTATACAGTACTTGTAGATATGATATAACAAGCATGACTGGGAAGTAATAGGCATTTTCACGAATCAGACGTGATGACTGCATCGTGTGTAATACCTGTTGGTTTACAAGCCGCTCCCTGAGACTGAGAGACAAGGAGACGGAAAGACACACACACAGGCAGACAGAAAGATACACAGAGCCAGACAGAAAGACAGAGACATACAAGCAGACAGAAAAACAGATAAGCAGAGCTAGACAGGCAGACAGATAGATAGACAGACAAACAGACATACATGTTTGTGTGTAACAGTGCAAATAAATAAAGCCAGGGTTCCCTGCAGCAGTGCACAATCATCAAGTGTCACTCACTCTATTCCTGCACTGTCAGCAGTTTAGTGACACTCGTCATGCTTCAAGGAGTTTCATATATTCTTCAGCATGTCTAAAACATTGCTTTGACCTATAAATAGTTTGTATATATTTCTAGACAATAGTAAATGACCAAGGCAGGTGAAAATGTTCACCTGTCAGTGTGATTGTGACTATTTGAGTACTATTTCCATACCTAATATTAGAGTCAGAACAAAGATTGGCTCTGAAATCACAAGAACTATTATAAATTGTAATTATCAGAACATAAAAATTATATAAATAAAATAAAAACGAGAGAAAAGGGTATATTGGCAACACTTCTGCAAGCGACAGGACTCGATGTTGCCATCAGGTAAGCATCCAGTGCCAACTTCATGGTCTTACATCTTGGTAAGTACTGGTTCTAAAATTTTTTGGGGGGTCTTATTACACACAGAAAATGGCTATCTTTAATTAAATTTTTTTTTTTTTAAGTATTTGGAGCGCTGGGCGAGTGAATATAGATCTATGTTTGGATAGTTTAAGGGTGAACAAACCAGCCATATCCCATCAATGCAGGGTGACCTAAAAAGAAAAGCGAAAGCTTCTCCTTTTAAATTTAGTAACAGAGGAGAAGGGGTTACTAGCACCTTGCTCCTGGCATCTATTCATGTATATACATACTGCATAAAATTATAGCTCCTTGTTCATACAAAAAAATAATTTTCACGTAAAATATATGGCCCAAGTATAAATTTTTCCTGTCCAAATAAGGAGAATTATAAATTTCTTATTCATATCAGTAGATTATAACTTTTTCTGTTTATATGAACAAAATTATGACATTCCCTGATCTAAAAGATAGACACCAAAAAGAATAACAATAATACAACTGAATACTTTTATATATTTTGAAACAAACTGCATTAATAAATATAGAACAGCCCTTAACTGCTATTCTATGTCTTCAGGTCTAACAGGATGCGTTAATGGGACCACCGATTTCTGATGAACATCTCGAGACAATGCCTTCCTCATGTCTGGAATAAATAAAAAAAAAATCAAGTCACAACATTAATGCCATATTCCAAATACATACATTGACCTGGTGGGACATAATAAGCTACTTAAAAATTTCTTGATAGCTAGTATAATTCAAACTTGCTTCAAAAAACTAGTTACAGTAGAACCTCTGTATTGGGATGCACCTTTATTTGTAGAATCCAGTACGTATTTGGAAAAAAAAAATTGAGGAAAAAAGTATAATAATTTGCAAATGTCACTATACTGGGAACGACGCATGCTTTTTTGAGCTCCCTGCCCGAAAATTCTAGAACCACAAACTCAACCACCATTTTCAAAACTACAGTTAAAAAACACCTTACAGTAGGGCCCCACTTTACGGCATTTCGCTTTACAGCATTCCGCAAATACGGTCATTTCAAATTATGGCCAAAACTCGCTATATGGCTCCCCCCACCTGACTTTCTAATACGGTCACCGCACTCCACCCGGTTTGTTTACATTCTCTGTGAGATCCGTAAGCACTAAGTCTCTCCATTATGTCTGGAAACTCCAAAATTTCAAGTGTTTTTAAAAGTTATTTCATATTTTATATATACTCTGATAATTATACTTATGTATACCTGTACCTAAATAAACTTACATACTGTGCTGGGGTGCAGGTACACCTTAAAATCAGTAAGAGTGTCTTATATCTCGAGACGTCATATTAGTAATGATAATAATAATCACCAAGTCTCATTTAAATGTCGTATATTACGTTAATATACACATTTTCATTAATCCATCTATGATATTTTTTCAAAATTATATAATAAACACAATGTATAACATATAAAGATGATAAATACACCCCACAGTAGAATAAACAAACATAAATACAGTGGTCCCTCGCTTTTCGTAGTTCCCAGCAATCGTAAATTTCACCAATCATAGGGGTATTTTCGTATAAACATGGACTCGCTTTTTATAGGTTGACTCATGAGTCGTAGTTCGTCCAGGACGCGTACCCACGGCGTGAGCCGTGGCGGCAGCCAGTCTGGCATTGTTTACCAGTGAGTGAAGGTCCCCTCACGTGCTCCAGCGAAATATTTCATAATATTCCATTTATTTTAGTGCTTGCAAGTACAGTGGACCCCCGCATAACGATGGCATCACATAGCGATTATTTCGCATACCGCTTACTTTAATTGCAAAAATTTTGCCTCACATACCGCTTAAAAACCCGCTTACCGATTTTCGTCCGAGACGCGTCCAATGTGCGGCCTGAGCCACGCTCACATGTTCCGCCGGTGGCATTGTTTACCAGCCAGCCTCCGCGGTAACATCCAAGCATACAATCGGAATATTTCGTATTATTACAGTGTTTTCGGTGCTTTTTCTGGAAAATAAGTGACCATGGGCCCCAAGAAAGCTTCTAGTGCCAACCCTACAGCAATACCTGGAGAGAGAGATAAGGGTGAGAATTACAATAGAGATGAAGAAAAAGATCATTGATAAGTATGAAAGTGGAGTGCATGTCTCCGAGCTGGCCAGGTTGTATAATAAACCCCCAATCAACCATCGCTACTATTGGTGGTACAGCTGCTGCTGCTGCTGCACTGTCAGCTGCTGCTGCTGCTGCTGCACTGTCAGCTGCTGCTGCTGCTGTAGCACCGTTGTTGGTGTGGCTTATTGAGAATACCAAGAAACAATTAACCCCAGAGGATCTGCCACCCAGGATAACCCAAAAAAGTCAGTGTCATCGAAGACTGTCTAACTTATTTCCATTGGGGTCCTTAATTTTGTCTCCCAGGATGCAACCCACACAAGTCGACTAACACCCAGGTGAACAGGGAAAAATGCCTGGAACTAGTGCTCATATTGGTGAATTTAAAGCCAGCAAAGGTTGGTTTGAGAGATTTAAGAATCGTAGTGGCATACACAGTGTGATAAGGCCTGTTCTGGAAGAAAATGCCAAACAGGACCTACAGTACTCAGGAGGAAAAGGAACTCCCAGGACACAGTGTCTCATCAGTCATTGCTGCATCTTCAATAAAGGTAAGTGTCATTTATTCATTTAGTAGACTAGTACATGCACAATATATACTGTGCATGTACTACTCTACTATTGTGCATGTATCCTTCTCTTTGTGTGTGGGAAAATGTATATTTCATGTGGTAAAAATTTTTTTTTCATACTTTTGGGTGTCTTGCACGGATTAATTTTATTTCCATTATTTCTTATGGGGAAAATTCATTCACATAACGATTATTTCGCATAACAATTACCCCTCTTGCACGGATTAAAATCGTTAACCGGGGGTCCACTGTAGTACTAAATAAGCTACCATGGCTCCAAAGAAAGCTCCTAGTGCCAAGCCTGTGGTAAAGAAGATGAGAAATACGATTGAATTTAAGAAAACCATCATTGAACAATATGAAAGTGGTACAAGTGTGGCCGAACTGTCCAGGATGTATAAGAAACCCTACACAACCTTATGTTTCATAGTGGCCAAGAAAAAGGAAATCAAGGATGCTGTTGTTGCAAAGGGAGTAACTATACTGACAAAAATGAGATCACCAGTACTGGAAGAGGTTGAGAAGTTATTATTGGTGTGGATAAATGAGAAACAATTAGCAAGAGATACTCTTATGACCTCGATTATTTGTGAAAAGGCTAGGCAGTTGCATGAAGATTTGGTAAAGAAATTGCCTGCAAATAGTGGTGATGTGAGTGAATTTAAGGCCAGCAAAGGCTCATTTAAGAGATTTAAGAACCGTACTGGCATACACAGTGTGGTAAAGCATGGCGAGGCTGCCAGTTCGGACCACAAGGCGGCTGAAAAATATGTGCATGAATTCCAGGAGTATATAGAGGCTGAAGGACTGAAACCTGAGCAAGTGTTCAATTGTGACGAAACAGGCATCTTTTGGAAGAAAATGCCAAAGAGGACCTTCATTACACAAGAGGAAAAGGCAATGCCAGGACACAAGCCTATGAAAGACAGGCTGACACTAATGTTCTGTGCTAATGCTAGTGGGGATTTCAAAGTGAAGCCATTACTAGTGTACCATTCTGAAAATCCCAGAGTGTTCAGGAAAAACAATGTTATGAAGAGTAAATTGTGTGTGTTTTGGAAATCTAATAATATGGCATGGGTCATGAGGGAAATTTTCGTCGAGTGGTTCAATGAAGTGTTTGGCCCTAGTGTGAAGGAGTATCTCCTGGAAAAGAAATTGGATCTCAAGTGCCTGCTAGTAATGGACAATGCACCTGCTCATCCTCCAAACTTGGATGACCTAATTTTCGAGGAGTTTGGGTTCATCACAGTAAAGTTCTTGCCCCCGAATACCACTCCTCTCCTCCAACCCATGGACCAGCAGGTCATTGCAAACTTTAAAAAACTCTACACAGAAGCAATGTTTCACACGTGCTTGACTGTGACCACAGTCACTCACTTGACCCTAAGGGAATTTTGGAGAGAACACTTCAGCATCCTCCATTGCATAACCCTTTGAACTCTGCCTAGAGAAAATTGTGGCCAGATTGTGTCGACAAGAGAGATTTTGAAGGGTTTGGGACTGACCCTAATGAGCCTATGTCTGTTGTAAAATCAATTGTGGCCCTGGGGAGTTCCATAGGGTTGGATGTGAGTTTGGAGGATGTGGAAGAATTGGTGGAAGACCACAACGAAGAGCTCACCACTAAGGAGCTGCAAGAGCTTCAGCAGGAAGAGCAACACATCGCAGCTCAGAATCTTGCTGCAGAGGAGGAGGAAGAGAGATGGAAGAAGGTGCCTTCTTCAAAAATTAAAGAGATTTTTACTATGTGGGGTAAGATGGAAAGCTTTATGGAGAAATCTCACCCTAACAAGGTTGTTGCAAGCCATATTGGCAACATGTACAGTGACAAAGTCTTGGGCCATTTTAGGGAAGTGTTAAAGAGACGCCAGAAACAGAGCTCTCTCCACAGTTATTTTGCGAGACAGGACTCCATTGACTCTCAAGGTGGTCCTAGTGGCATTAAGAAACAGAGAAGAGAAGCAACCCCAGAAAAGCAATTGGTACCTGAGGTGTTGCTGGAAGGGGATTCCCATTCCAAACTATAAACAATCCACTCTCTCTCCTCCTCCAGTCTCCCATACACTAAGAAGAATCTTCAATAAAGGTAAGTGTTATGCTGTTAATGTTTCATTCATCATTTCCCATTGTATTGTTTATGTACTACATCTATATTTCATGTAAAATTTTTTTTTGTTTTAATACTTCTGGGTGTCAGGAATGGATTAATTGTATTTACATTATTTCTTATGGGGAAAATTGATTCGTAAATCGTAAATTTCGTTTATAGTAACAGCTCCAAGAACGGATTAATTACAAAAAACGAGGGACCACTGTATGAGATGTGGTAGCCAGACGACTTGCACAAATGACACCATATTAGAAATAATAATAATAATAATAATAATAATAATCACCGAGCCTCATTAAATGTCGTATATTACGTTAATATACACATTTTCATTAATCCATCCATTATATTTTTTTTCAAAATTATATAATAAACAAGATATGCAACATATAAAGATGATAAATACACCCCACAATAGAATACATAAACATAAATATGAGATGTGGTAGCCAGATAACTTGTACAAGTGATGGCAAGAATAACATTTTCTCTAGTCCAACATCAAAGAAAATGTGCTACTGGGGGTAACTGTAAGATAAGATAAGATAAGATTTCGTTCGGATTTTTAACCCCGGAGGGTTAGCCACCCAGGATAACCCAAGAAAGTCAGTGCGTCATCGAGGACTGTCTAACTTATTTCCATTGGGGTCCTTAATCTTGTCCCCCAGGATGCGACCCACACCAGTCGACTAACACCCAGGTACCTATTTGCTGCTAGGTGAACAGGACAATAGGTGTAAGGAAACGTGTCGGAATTTCCACCCGCCGGGAATCGAACCCGGGCCCTCCGTGTGTGAAGCGGGAGCTTTAGCCATGTATGTAAGTTTATTCAGGTATACGCAAATACAGTTACATAGATTATTATACATAACAGCATATGTGTAGAGAACCTAGGATAACCCAAAAAAGTCAGAGTGACTTATTTCCATTGCCTTCACTCAGAGCATCATTTCTTCTAAAAATGGTGTTAAATTAGACACATGTGCAACTCTTGAGAATCTTTATTGAGGAAATGTTTTACCACACAGTGGCTTCATCAGTCCATACAAGGAAAATCGTGAAGAACAGGAGAAGAATGAGGTAATCAGTCCCTCAACCTTGAGTCGATGTGGTCAGTCCATCAATAGAATATTCAAGATTGATGGACCACATCAACTCAAGGTTGAGGGACTGATTACCTCATTCTTCTCCTGTTCTTCATGATTCTCCTTTGTATGGACTGATGTGTGGCAAAACGTTTCTTCAATAAAGATACCCAAGAGTTGCACATGTGTCTAATTTATCAACGTGTCGGTTCTCTGAACCATTCATCTACAAAAATGGTGTTACATGAGAATGGGAGTGTTCTTCTTTATTTATTCTACCATATCAATGTAAAGACAACTTGTACACAATGTAAAATGTACATAAACCAGATGTGTACACCTTGTTTACAAAACTTACGTTCGCCTGGTTTGTTTACACAACTCTGTGCCTGTCCTCCCTCATGTACTCATTCTCTTTCTCTCTCATTTATTCATTTTATCTCGTTTTCTCACCCCTGACCCTACATTAAGACTACAAATATTTTAAGGTAAGTAATGAGTGAGCTGTATATGCATTTTATCATTCTGGGATGCTTAAATATCACAGAATATATGTGTGGGTGGAATGGCCTGGTATGGTAGCACGGCTGACTACCATACATACCACACTTGATTTCTTACAATAAATACTACTCACCTTACCCTAGATTAAGACTATAAATATTTTAAGGTAAGTAATAAGTGCACTATGTGTGTATTGTACTTTTTTATTGTTTTTTTGATGCCTAGTTCTATTGCTAACTTAATATATGTTATTGTAAACTTGTTATCTAGTATTTGTATGCATTTATAACAGAAAAAAAGGGTGTTCCACTCTACGGCGATTTCTGCTTTATGGCGGTAGCCTGGAACCTAACCTGCCGTATAAGTGGGGCCCTACTGTATTTCCTTAACCCTTTCAGGGTTTCGGCCGTACTAGTACGGCTTATGCGCAGGGGTTTTTGACGTACTAGTACGCATAAATTCTAGCGCCTTCAAATCTCGCGGGAAAAGGCTGGTAGGCCTAGATGTGAAAGAATGGGTCTGTGTGGTGGGTGTGTGGAGTAGAAAAAAAATCTGGGACCCAGTGGCGCATTGTGGGAATGCCATTTTAGTTCACTTTGTCCACCATGCCTCGCGGTAAGAAGCTCCTCACTCCTCGGCGAATTGGGACACTTTTGTTCCCCAGTGACAGTTCTAATACAGATGGAAGTGCCAGTGAAGATGAGTTTGAAGGTTTTGGTGAGGTTTTGACTGAAACTAATGACCATAATATCGGTAATAGTGAGGAAAACCCAGACGACCCTCAGCCTTCCACCTCTGGTGCTGGGCTGTCTTGTTCACGTTCAGCTGTACCAGAATCAAAGAGGAAACTCCTATTTTCCCAAATCCCAGACTCAGATGTGAGCATTTGTGATGATAGTGATAGTGATTATGAACTATGTACAAGCTCTTCAAACTAGTTCCAGTAGTCATAGTGAAGTGCAATATTCCCCAGTGAAGCGTCAGTATATACGACGATATATGCGCTCTGGTAGTGTGCCATATGCTATTCCAAGGGGAAGGAGTACATCTCGGAGTACATCCCGTGGCTGTACAACAGGAACTGACAGTGAAAATGACGATGATACTGTTGCAATTGGGATGGAAAATGTGCATGGTGGTGGTGCCGGCTGTGAGGTACCAGCAGTGGCCCATGCTGCCACCCGCGCTGCCACCCACACCGCTGCCTCAGCTAATCTACAACAAAGGCCACCATCCCCCACCCACCCACCACACCAGCATCCACAACCACAACCTCCACAACCACAACCTCCACAACCACAATCTCCACAACCACAACCACCTGTCATTGTCCAGTACCCACCAGCAGACCGCACCTGGGACTGGCAGGAAGTTGTCAGTTTTGTTCCAAATCCCCACCAGTTTGATGGCAGCCAAAGTGGAATACAGCCATGTTGTTTACTGGGAAACAATGCCAATGAACTGGAATGTTTCGAGTTATTCTTTGACGAACCCCTGATGGAAAGTATTGTCATGGAAAGCAACACATACTACGAGTACACCATGGCAAACACAATATGTACTTTCACCAAAATCACGTCTACACCAGTGGAAGGAGACAACTGTGGCTGAGATGCATCTTTTCTTTGCCACAATAATGCTTATGCGACATGTGTATAAACACAGTGTGAAATCATACTGGTCAACAGACCGCCTGATTGCAACCCCAGGTTTCAGTGATATAATGCCAGTGAATTGATTTGTGCTGCTGTTACGTATGCTTCACTTCTCAGACAAAACCAGGCCTGACAGAAATGACAGGTTATACAAGATTAGGCATGTGTTTGTGTATCTGAAAGACAAATTCAATATGTATTTTTATCCCTTCAGGAAGCTTGTAATTGACGAGTCTTTGATTCTGTTCAAAGGAAGACTCTGTTTCAAGCAGTACATACCAAGCAAGAGGAAATGCTTTGGCATAAAGTTGTTTGTGCTTTGTGATTGTTACAGTGGTGTGGTATTGGATATTATCGTGTACACTGGAAGTTATACATTGCAAAATACTAGGAAGTTATTGGGCATCTCTGGTGATGTGGTTAGAACAATGATAGAACCATACCTTGGTAAGGGGCATATATTATATACAGATAACTGGTACACAAGCCCCACACTCAGTGATTTTTTGCGAGTGAACATGACAGATGTGTGTGGCACAGTGCGTGCAAATCTGAAACATATGCCCAGGTTTGACGCTGGCACTCATAGAGGTGAGGTGCAGGCGTATGCTGCCAATGACATCATGGCATTTCGGTGGCATGACAAACGAGATGTCACACTGTTGTCATCAGTTCACCCTAATGAAATGGCAGACACTGGCAGGCAGCATACAGAAAGCAATGAACCCATTCTAAAACCTGCAGCTGTGATGGACTACACCCTCAATATGCATTCAGTGGACAAATGTGACATGCAGATTGGGTATGCTGACTGTGTTCGCAAGAGTTATAAGTGGTACATAAAACTCTTTTTCCATCTTCTGGACATTTCCATGCTGAATGCTTATACGTAATATGTATAAGATGAGGACCAGAAACAAACCACCATATGGTGAATTCTGTTTGTCTGTCATCAGACAAATAGTATTCAAGTACCAAGGAACAACACCTGCAATAGACCGCCCACTAAATTTTCAACAGCTTCCTTCTCGTTTGAAGCATGGTGATCACTTCCTGGTAAAACTGCCTGCTACTGCTTTCAAGAAAAAGGCTCAGAAGAGGTGTTACGTCTGTGCACATACAAAAAAATGCCCACAACAACGCAGAGACACTCGTTTATGTGTGAGGAGTGTAAAATACCACTGTGCATGACAACATGTTTCAAAGACTTCCACAGGCTGCAGAACTTCTAGAAACATGTCCTGTGACTGTATATGTGTATATAAAATATAGAAAAATAGTAATAAACAACATTTCATATCGTTTGTTTGTGTAAATATTTTCTGTAAACAAAACAATGACAACAGTATTTATGCTGTTACTGTGTAGTATTGAAAAAGAAATAACTTACAAAATACTGATCATATTGTTCTCACAGGCCATAAAAGTTACTTGGAAATAGAAAAATTAAAAAATAATAGAAAATAGTATATAAAACACTAAATAAAAGAATACCGGGTGACGGAAGTCGGCGATGTTACCACATGATGCTCATTTTTGGTAAACTTTACGCCTCCACATCTCGGTAAGTATTGATGGTAAAAATTTTTTGTTTAGCCTATAATGTTTAGAAAAAAAAACTTTTTTCATAAGAAAAAATAATTTTTTTTTTTTTTGAAATTTGGCCGACTCTGAGAACAAGTCTCTGACAGGGCCTGTCGACCCTGAAAGGGTTAACACCTCCCACCATCAGCTAACTACGTGAAAATCACCTATTCTCTTTTTTGTATCGTGAACACATCCAAAACAAAATAGACTTACTCTTTTTTTTTTTTTTTTTTTTTTTCAACAAGTTGGTCGTCTCCCACCGAGGCAGGGTGACCCAAAAAAAGAAAGAAAATCCCCAAAAAGAAAATACTTTCATCATCATTCAACACTTTCACCACACTCACACATTATCACTGCTTTTGCAGAGGTGCTCAGAATACAACAGTTTAGAAGCATATACGTATAGAGATACACAACATATCCCTCCAAACTGCCAATATCCCAAACCCCTCCTTTAAAGTGCAGGCATTGTACTTCCCATTTCCAGGACTCAAGTCCGACTATATGAAAATAACCGGTTTCCCTGAATCCCTTCACTAAATATTACCCTGCTCACACTCCAACAGATCGTCAGGTCCCAAGTATCATTCGTCTCCATTCACTCCTATCTAACACGCTCATGCACGCTTGCTGGAAGTCCAAGCCCCTCACCCACAAAACCTCCTTTACCCCCTCTTTCCAACCCTTTCGAGGACGACCCCTACCCCTCTTTCCTTCCCCTATAGATTTATATGCTTAAGGTAGTAGGTTGGTAGACAGCAACCACCCAGGGAGGTACTACCGTCCTGCCAAGTGAGTGTAAAACGAAAGCCTGTAATTGTTTTACATGATGGTAGGATTGCTGGTGTCTTTTGTCTGTCTCATAAATATGCAAGATTACAGGTAAGTCTTGCTACTTCTACTTACAATTAGGTCACACTACACATACATGTACACGTTTATTTATACACACTCATCTGAGTTTTCTTTGATTTTATCTTAATAGTTCTTGGTCTTATTACTTTTCCTTTTATATCCATGGGGAAGTGGAATAAGAATCTTTCCTCCATAAGCCATGCGTGTTGTAAAAGTCAACTAAAATGCCGGGAACAATGGGCTAGTAACCCCTTTTCCTGTAAAGATTACTAAAAAGAATAAGAAGAAGACTTACTCTTGTTATCTGTAATTCTCCCTATTTTACACTAACACACACCCAGATGACTGTAAACATAAAATTCCTAATATAGTTATTGCCTAATAATTCTTAAATAAGTCCTAAGTTTACCTAAAATACTCTCTCAACATGGGAGCTTTTGTAGATGAATGGTTCAGAGAACCGACATGTTGATAAATTAGACACATGTGCAACTCTTGGGTATCTTTATTGAGGAAACGTTTCGCCACACAGTGGCTTCATCAGTCCATACAAAGGAGAATCTTGAAGAACAGGAGGAGAATGAGGTAATCAGTCCCTCAACCTTGAGTCGATGTGGTCAGTCCATCAATCTTGATGGACTGACCACATCGACTCAAGATTCTCCTTTGTATGGACTGATGAAGCCACTGTGTGGCGAAACGTTTCCTCAATAAAGATACCCAAGAGTTGCACATGTGTCTAATTTATCAACATGGGAGCTTTTATAGAAACAGTGTATCATGCCAAGATAAAACCATTTCCATTACTTAATTTACTAACTGTAATATTGTTATATGTTTTGTACTACCTCACAATTATCAATCTAATTAACAAACGTTAATCACTTCAATTACCTAACTTTTATATCAGTATACAATAATGTACATACATATATTAAAATGTACTGCTCCATACCCTGTGTCAATATAGAGTAAGAATTAGGATTAGTCTGCCCAAAATGCCTAGGCATGCTAGTGGCCTTCTTTGTAATTAATATTTTATAATATGTAAACCATGCAATGTAAGTTTTGCAAAGATATAAACATTTTCATTTTTATTTCATTTTCAATTGTTATTTTTTTTGTATGACTGAGTTTTTATTTTAATATTGAAAATAAGTGATCATGGCCCCGAAAAAGAATAGTGAAGAAAAAACCTAAAAGGAAAGTTGTAAGAACCACTATTAACTAAAAAAAGGAACTTACTTCAAAACACGAAAATGGAATATGCTTTGTTGGTTTAGCCGAGGAATATGGCATGTCAACATATACAGTAGTACCCCGAAATTCTCGGGGGTTATGTTCCAAGACCGCCCGTGAATTTGGAAAAACCACGAATTCTGGACGCGGTTAAAAAAATGCCTATACAGTGGACCCTCAACTAACGCCTTTAATCCGTTCGAGAGAGCTAGCCTTTAGCCGAATTAGCCGTTAGCTGAATTAATTTTCCCCATAAGAAATAATGGAAATAGAATTAATCTGTTCCAGACACCCAAAAGTATTAAACAAAATAATTTTTTTACATGAAATATACATTTCCTTACACAGAAACCAATGGTACATGCAAAATAAACAATAATTAAATGCCACTTACTTTTATTGTGGAGTTGTTGATGAGTGATGAGCCAGGAGCAGGGGAGATTAAGGTGTTCTATTGTTTGGAAGGGGAATCCCCTTCCATAAAGACTTCAGGTACCAAATCCTTTGCTGGGGTTACCTCCCTTCTTGGCTTTTTAATGCCACTAGGACCAGCTTGAGAGTCACTGGACCCCTGTCGGACAAAATATCTGTCCAGAGAGCTCTGTTTCTCACGTCCCCTTAGGATTTCCCTAAAATGGGACACAAGAGTGTCATTGTACATGTTGCCAATACGACTTGCAACAGCTGTGTCAGGATAAAATTCATCCATAAATGCTTGTACCTTTGTAAACATTGTATACATTTCCTTAATCCTTGACGAAGGCAACTTCCTCCGTCTCTCTTCCACCTGCTCTGAAGCACATTCCTGAGCTGTGATCTGTTGCTGTTCCACCTCAAGCTCTTGTAGCTCTGTAGTGGTTAGTTCTTCATCGTCGTCCAACTCTTCCACATCCTCGCCACAAACCTCCAACCCCAGGGACTTCCCCAATGATGCAATAGATTCCACAACTGGTATAGGCTCCTCAGGGTTAGCCCCAAACCCTTCAAAATCCCTCTCTTGTATATAATGTGGCCACAATTTTTTCCAAGCAGAGTTTAAAGTCCTGCAAGTCACTCCCTCCCAAGCCATACCTATAAGGTTTATGCAACTGAGGATACTGAAGTGATCTTTCCAAAACCCTCTTAGGGTCAATTCAGTGTCTGAGGTCACTTCAAAGCACTTTTGAAACACTGCTTTTATGTAGAGTTTTTTGAAGTTTGAAATGACCTGCTGGTCCATGGGCTGGACGAGAGGAGTTGTATTAGGAGGCAAAAACTTCACTTTGATAAAGCTCAACTCCCCGGTAATTTGCTCTTGCAAGTCATGAAGATGAGATGGAGCATTGTCCATTATCAGGAAGCACTTGAGTGACAATTTATTTTCCAGGAGGTAATTTTTCACAGTGGGGCCAAACACACCATAAAACCAGTCTAGGAAACTTTCCCTAGTGACCTATGCCTTACTGTTTGCCCTCCACATCACACAAATTAGCCTTGATGACACTGTTTGTCTCAAACACTTTGGGAGTTTCAGAGTGATACACGAGTAAAGGCTTCACTTTGCAATCCCCACTAGCATTAGTACAAAACATGAGTGTTAGCCTGTCTTTCATAGGCTTGTGTCCTGGGAGTGCCTTTTTCTCTTGAGTAATGTAGGTCCTGTTTGGCATTTTCTTCCAAAAAGGGGCTGTTTCGTCACAATGAAACACTTGTTGGGGTTTTAATTTTTCAGTGTCTATGTACTCCTTGACTTCCTGCACATATTTTTCAGCCACTTTTTAGTCAAAACTGGCAGCCTCACCATGCCTTATCACACTGTGTATGCCACTACAATTTTTAAATCTCTCAAACCAGCCTTTGCTGGCATTAAATTCATCAATATCATCACTATTTGGAGGCATTTTCTTAATGAGATCATCATGCCACTGCCTTGCCTTTTCACATATTATTGACTGAGAAACACTATCTCCTGATAATTGTTTTTCGTTCAACCACAACAACAACAACAATCTCTCCACATCTTCAATTATTTGCAATCTCCGTTTTGAAAACATGCTTTACCTTTCGCAACAACAACTTCCTTGATTGCCTTTCCTCTCTGTTCACCAAAATAGTAGTGATGGTTGAATGGGGTTTGTTATACAGTAGGGCCCCACTTTACAGCGTTTCACTTTATGGCGTTCCGCTAATACGGTCATTTCATATTATGAACTAAACTCTCTATACGGCTCCCCCCACCTGACTTTCTAATATGGTCATCGCACCCCACCCTGTTTGTTTACATTCTCCATGAGCTCCGTAAGCATCACGTCTCTCCATTGTGTCTGGAAACTCCAAAATTTCAAGTATTTTTAAGTTATTTCATATTTTATATATACTCTGATTATTATACTTATGTATGCCTGTACCTAAATAAACTTACACACTGTGCTGGCATGCAGGTACACATTAAAATCAGTAAGTGTGTCTTATGTGTCAAGATGCCATATTAATAATGATGATAATACTCAATAATAGTCACTGAGTCTCATTAACCCTTTCAGGGTTTCGGCCGTACTAGTACGGCTCACACCCCAGGGCTTTTGACGTACTAGTATGCCTAAATTCTAGCGCCCTCAAATCTAGTGAGAGAAAGCTGGTAGGCCTACATATGAAAGAATGGGTCTATGTGCTCAGTGTGCGCAGTATAAAAAAAATCCTACAGCACACAGTGCGTAATGAGAAAAAATAAACTTTGACCGTGTTTTTGGATTAAAACAGCAACTTTGCACTGTATTTTTGTACGGTATTTATTGTTGTATTCTAGTTTTCCTGGTCTCATTTTATAGAATGGAAGACATGTTGCAGAAATTGAGATGATTCTTACTGGTTTTACAATGAAAAGTATTTTGAAATTGAGCTCAAAGTAGCAGAAATGTTAAATTTTTACCAAAGTTCAAAAGTAAACAAATCATGCCAAGCATCCAATACACGTCAGCTGGTGAGTCTAATAGTCTTTCACATGTGCGCTGATATTATTTATACCATTTCTACACTAATGCAGTAGTCTGCATAACAGTAAATCTTCTTTTTTTGTAAGAATAAAAATTCAAAGTGGAAAGCCAAAGAAATATAAGAGGGGCCTGGGGATGTGACTAACGAACAGAGAACTTGTTATTTTAGTGCCAGGAATGTCTTTCTTGTTTATTCTGAACCCTATTAGGAAATTGGCATCTTTTGAAATTTGTGTGAAATTGGCAAAATTACTAAATTCTGACCACTTTATTGGATAGTTGAAATCGGTAAATGGGTGGTTTCTTGTACTCATTCGATAGAAAAAATGGAGTTCTAGCAAAATAGTTACGATTTTTGTCGACTAGTACACTGGAATTAGCTGAAAATAGGGCTCAAAGTGGGCAAAATCGCCGATGCGTAAACATCGTCGAGACCGCTAACTTCGCGAGAGCATAATTCTGTAAGTTTTCCATCAAATTTCATACTTTTGGTATCATTATGATCGGGAAAAGATTCTCTATCTTTTCATAAGAAAAAATAATTTTTTTTTTAAATTTGGGGACCCTGAGAACAAGTCTCGGAGAGGGCCTGGGGGACCCTGAAAGGGTTAAATGTCGTATATTACGTCAATATACACATTTTCATTAATCCATGTATGACATTTTTAAAAAATTATATAACAAACATGATACATAACATATAAAGATGATAAATACACTCCACAGTAGAATAAATAAACATAAATATGAGATGTGGGCGCCAGACGACTTATACGAGTGATGCCATATTAGTAATGATAATAACAATAATCGCCGAGTCTCATTAAATGTCTTATGTTATACACATTTTTGTTAATCCAGCGCTATATTTTTTCAAAATTATATAATAAACATGATACATAACATATAAAGATGATAAATATACCCCACAGTAGAATAAATAAACATAAATATGAGATGTGGGAGCCAGACAACTTGTACAAGTGATGGCAAGAATAATGTTTTCTCTAGTTCAACATAAGAGAAAATGTGTTACTGGGGGTAACTGTAGAAAATTATTCCTTTCGTATGCCTTCAGAGCATCATTTCTTCTAAAAAATGGCTTTACATGAGAATGGGAGTGTTCCTCTTTATTTATTCTACCGTATCACACGTTCGCCTGGTTTGTTGACATAACTCCACAAGTGTCCTCTCTCATGTACTCATTCTCTCTCTCATTTATTTGTTTTATCTCATTTACTCACCTCTGACCCTACATTAAGACTACAAATATTTTAAGGTAAGTAATGAGTGAACTGTATATGCATTTTTATCACTCTGGGATGCTTAAATGTTATAGAATATTATGTGTGGGTGGGTTGGTCTGGTATGGTAGCCCGGCTGGCTACCATACATACCACACTTGATTTCTTACAATAAATACTACTTGTCTCACCCTAGATTAGGACTACAAATATTTTAAAGTAAGTAATGAGTGTACTATATGTGTATTTTACTTTTTTATTGTTTTTAATACCTAGTTCTACTGCTAACCCCAATGGAAATAAGTCACACTGTCTGACTTTTTTGGGTTATCCTAGGTACTTTACACATATGCTGCTATGTATGATAATCTATGTAACTGCATTTGTGTATATCTGAATAAACTTACTTACTAACTTAATATATGTAATAAAGTTGGTAGAATTACCGACAATGCGTAAAGTAAAAGGACACAAGTGCAACTAATGTGACATTTAATTGTGGCAACGTTTCGCTTTCCAGGAGCTAGCTTTATCAAGCCATTACAAACAATACATGGACACAGAGTGAGGTGCAATACTAGTGGTAGTAGTAGTGGTAGTAGTAATGACAAAAGTTGTAGTAGTAGTAGTAATACAATATCGTATGAATTAATTGTTCTACCATATTGTATTACTACTACTACTACAACTTTTGTCACTACTACCACTACTACTACCACTAGTATTGCACCTCACTCTGAGCCTATATATACCCTCTGTGTCCATGTATTGTTTGTAATGGCTTGATAAAGCTCCTGGAAAGCGAAACGTTGCCACAATTAAATGTCACATTAGTTGCACTTGTGTCCTTTTACTTTACACAACTTAATATATGTTAGTGTAAACTTGTTATCTAGTATTTGTATGCATTTATAAGTGGAAAACAGAGGTGTTCCACTTTACGGCGGTAACCTGGAACCTAACCTGCCGTATAAGTGGGGCCCTACTGTACAGCTTTTCCAACTCGGAGATACGCACTCCACTTTTGTACTTTTCTATTATCTCTTTCTTCAATTATACAGTAATTCTCACCCTTTTTACCACAGGGTTTACACTAGAAGCTTTCTTGGGGCGCATGGTGGCTTATTTAGCAGTTACAAGTACTAAAAACAATGGAATAATACAAAATATATCGCATGTATGCGTGAAACTGTCTGCCCTGGCTTGTAAACAATGGCACACTAGCTGAAGGCAGGGCAGCTGAGGTGCTCAGGTTGGACGGCAGAAGGTGGATACATTCGGGACGAATACCCTTACCTGAGTTTTTCATCGTTGGTCGAGCCAATATTTTTACACAAAAATGCATCGTTTATCCGATTTTATCGTTAGTCGAGGATCCACTGTATATTACAGATACAAAATTTGAGTTTAACGATGACGTTTACCCTTAAAAATTTAAGCCAGCAGGAAACCCTGGTCTGTCAGTTTTTAGAAATGTAAGATACGAATACACAAATGACCCACACATAGGAGACAGAAACTTATGATGATGTTTTGATCCGACTCTGGTCCAAGTCAGATCAAAATGTCGGCATAAGTTTCTCTCTCCTATGTGTGGGTTATTTGTGCATTGTGTATTGTGCCCTTTTTATTCATTATAAACCATGAAAATGTTTGAAACCAAATTGTTAAGTGGAATTCTTCCTACTAATGCGGGGTTCCCAAACTCAGGTATGTGAAAGAATTTTCATGAGGGTTTACAAGTTATTATAGTTTATTAGTTACAGTCATCATCTAGTTTTTTATATTTATCAATATTTTATAAACAAATGTAAAGTGTCCAAATATTGAGACAAACTGGTTTAATAAAAGAAGTACAGCCTCTCCTCACTTAGCAACATACTCATTTACCGACGCCTCAGACTTTTGATGGGCTCTCTGACCAGTATTTACACCTGAATAATGTATATTAGAGCTGATTTCCTCTATTCTGTTTTTTTTTTTTTCAATATACAGTACACTACTGTAAAAACATTTAAAAATATACGAGAAATGTTATAAATAGTGCAAAGGCGACATTAAAACAATATCAAAGATTTTTTTTTTTTCAACAAACCGGCTGTATCCCACCAAGGCAGGGTGGCCCAAAAAGAAAAACAAAGTTCTTCTTTTTAAATTTAGAAATTTAACGGGGAAGGGGGTTACACCCCCTTGCCCCAGATTTAAGTCGCCTTTACAACACCTTTGTTTATGGAAAAGAATTCTGTTCCACTTCCCCATGGAAAAAAGGAAATAAAAAAGAAGAAGAAAAAAATAAAAAAAACCCGAGGGGGTGGTATAATGCTTGTACATGTTGTGTGTGTGACCAAAGTGTAAGTAGAAGTAGCAAATGTACCGAAATCTTGCAGTTTTGAGACTAAAAAAAACCCCAGGAACCCTACCATCTGAAAAAAACAATTACATTTTTTCTGTTTTACACTCATTTGGGCAGAACGGTGTACCTCCCTGGGGGGTTGCTGTCTCAAACCTATAGGAATATAAAAAGTGGATAACAAAATCCACTACCATTATAGTTTTCCTCACTTAGCGATGAATTTGTTTAACAATGTGGTCTCAGGAACGGAACTCTGTCATTAAGTGAGGAGAGGCTGTATTTCAGAGCTATGCTACCCGGGTACCATTGGAGAAGACCCGGGCCGGAAGTACCGGCAACCTCTAAAGAATGAAGAGCTATGCTTACAGTACACAACAGTACATCAAGGTGTATTGTTATTGTAAAAAACATGCTAAGTCAATGTGATGGTTAGGTGTCAGCAACAAACAAAATTATTACAGTGTACAAAGTTTTTGCTTTGCAAGATAATATACAGTGGGCCCCCCTTATCGTCCTTAATCCGTTTTTGGAAGTGGGCTATTAACGAAATAACGATTTTCGAATCAAATTTTCCCCTAAGAAAAAGTAAATCCAATTAAAATTTGTTCCAGAACCCAAAGTATAACAACAATTTTTTTTTTACCTAAAAGATGTTTTTCATGCAAAAAAGAATGAACATTCAACATGACGTTACCTTTATTGAAGGCGTTTTTGTTTGAAGGAAGACAGGGGGGGGGAAGAGGGAAGGAGGTTATGTTTGGAAGGGGAATCCCCTCCAAAGGCTCTAGGTCACTTCGGGGGTCATTTTTCTAGCATAAATATAGACTTAAAAGCAGAAAAAAATCCCAAATAAATGTAAAGCACAAATAAAATTATAAATGAACTTGGAAATAGGGGATTGATGAGGGGAACGGCTGCCTATTTGGGTGACGAAGCTAAACTTTGGGGTATTTTTAAATTTGGGTTTGGATAAATACATGAGTGGGGGGTTGGTTTTTGAGTCAGACTTGCCCCCGACTTACGTTTTGGGGTAGCTTTTGTTCTGTTAGGGGTTGGATTTGTAAAGGGGGGCCCATATGGGCCAACAGGCTTATTCAGTGCCCCCTTTTTTATGTTCTAAAAGCAGGGTTTGGGGTAGTTTAAAATTTTTAGGTTGGTAAAACACGAGTGAAGGGGTGGTTTTGGGATCGGCTTGCACCTGAGCTTATTGTTTGGGTAGCATTTTTTCTTTTGGGGGGTTATATTTATGAAGGACCAGCCTTGGGGGCCAGAGCCTTTTGCAGTGTTCCTTCTTTTTATGTTTTTTGAAAACTTGTTTTTGGGGAGGGAGGGAGGAAAAATTTTTTGTTTTGGGGAATATGACATAATATCGACCTACGGCAATATGACATAATAAACAATATTTAAAAACATAGAAACAAAGGAAAATTTCTCTAGAAGAATAAAATAATCATTATTGTCACGAGAGGTTTTTGTGTTTGTTTTGTTGGGGGGAAAATGGGGGGCCTGAGAGTAAGCCGTCCTAATGGTGGGGAAGCAGCAGCTGAGGTGGTGGGTTTTTTTGTAGCCCCATATAACTCCAACAACATTGGAGGATTTTTGGTAGAATTGCGAATCACTGAAGAAGACCCTTTACCACCATCATACCCTTCTACCCCATTACAACTGTTTCCGCCATCATACTACCTTTCTTACCCCTCAACCACTATACAACTGTTCCACTCTCCCCCCACCACCTTTTTATTTTTCTACAACTTTTTTTTTAAAAATATGGTTTTTTCACATTCTTTACCAAAGGGTGGCACTAGAAGCTTTCTTTGGGGCCATGGGAGCTTTTTTACACTTGCAAGCAATAAAATCAATGGAATATTATGAAGTTTTCATGGAGCAATGAGGGGACCGTCACTCACGGGTAAACAATGCAACTGGCTGGAAGGCAGGCTCAGGTGCTCAAGCGTGGTCTGCCCCCAGACCAGGAGATTAGCGAGTTAATGGCCATTTGCGACCCAAATGTTAGAAAAAAATGGGACTATTTCCAAAATGGACGATTTTTAGGCCGGGAGATTTTTGAGGACCACTGTATTCCTTTAAGAAATACAGTAGGCCCCGTTCACGGTTTTTTCCCTTATGGCTTTACACTAAACAGACTTTTTAAAAATTTGCCCAAACTCTTTTATACGGCTCCCCCTGTTTTTCAATACGGTGCACCCCCCCCCTGGTTTGTTTCCTTCCCTCTGTGAGCAATCTCTTTCTTCTGGAAACTTTCCAAATTTATTGTTTTAAAGTTTCTGCATATTTTTTTATGTACTCTGTAAAATACTTTTGTACCTGTACCTAAATATACTTTCACACTGGCTGGCATGCAGGTACCATGAAAATCATAAGACTCTCTCTTGAAAAATCCATATTAATAAAAATCTCCTTGGGGGGATTAAAAGTTTTAATTTTAAATTAAATAACATTCTATTAATCCTCTTGAATTTTTTTCAAAATTATATAACATGCTACCTAAATTAAACATGATAAATACCACTACAGTAGAAAAATTAGCATAAATATGAATGTGGTACCAGGGGCTTTTAGGAGTATGGAAAGAAAAAACTTTTTTTCTCTTTAAACTCAGAGAAAATGTTCCCACTATAATATTAAGGGGTTAATTAGAAAATTTTCCTTTATATCCCTTAAAACAAGCGTCATTTTTCTAAAATGGTCCCACATGAGTTTGGGAGTGTTCCTCTTTATTTATTCTACTGTACAATGGGGGAGACAATTTGACACAATGTAAATTTCTGTATTATGGTATAATAAAAACGGTAGACCCAAAAACCAGATGCTTTTCATCTCTTTGTTTACATATTGCACCTCCTGTCCTTCTTCTCTCTTTCTTTTATTTGTTTTATCTCGTTTACACACCTCTCACCCTTCATTAAGACTACCAATATTTAAGGTAATTTTTAAAATGTACTGAAATGTTTTTTTATCACCTGGGGCGTTTTAAATGTCTAGTAAATTGTGTGGGTAGGGGGGGGTGGGGACCGGCGGGCTGCCACCCTCCCACCTGATTCCTACAAAAAAAATACAATTTAAAACCTTCATTACATTAAGTACAAATTTTTAAAAAGGAAGAATGGGTTACGTGTGTTATTTTTACTTTTTATTGTTTTTAATGCCTAGTTCTTTTGGAAAAAAGGCGATGACGGGTGGATAGGGGGGCAATGTGGGATGTTGCAAGTGTATGGTGTAGGAGGTAGGTTACTGAAAGCAGTGAAAATTTTTTCGAGGATGTGGGTCAAGTTGGTATGTAGGAAAAAGGGGAAAATTTTTCCCCGAAAAATAGGCCTTAGACAAGATGTGTAGCACCGTGGTTGTTTAATAAATTTATAGATGGGGGTTTTAAGAGAAATAAATGCGAGGGGCTTGACAAGAGGGATGGAGTTAAAAGATAAAGAATCACACACAAAGTGGAGTTGTCACAGCTGCTCTTTGCTGATGACACTGTGCTCTTGGGAGATTCTGAAGAGAAGTTGCAGAGATTGGTGGATGAATTTGGTAGGGTGTGCAAAAGAAGAAAATTAAAGGTGAATACAGGAAAGAGTAAGGTTATGAGGATAACAAAAAGATTAGGTGATGAAAGATTGAATATCAGATTGGAGGGAGAGAGTATGGAGGAGGTGAATGTATTCAGATATTTGGGAGTGGACGTGTCAGCGGATGGGTCTATGAAAGATGAGGTGAATCATAGAATTGATGAGGGAGAAAAAGAGTGAGTGGTGCACTTAGGAGTCTGTGGAGACAAAGAACTTTGTCCTTGGAGGCAAAGAGGGGAATGTATGAGAGTATAGTTTTACCAACGCTCTTATATGGGTGTGAAGCATGGGTGATGAATGTTGCAGCGAGGAGAAGGCTGGAGGCAGTGGAGATGTCATGTCTGAGGGCAATGTGTGGTGTGAATATAATGCAGAGAATTCGTAGTTTGGAAGTTAGGAGGAGGTGCGGGATTACCAAAACTGTTGTCCAGAGGGCTGAGGAAGGGTTGTTGAGGTGGTTCGGACATGTAGAGAGAATGGAGCGAAACAGAATGACTTCAAGAGTGTATCAGTCTGTAGTGGAAGGAAGGCGGGGTAGGGGTCGGCCTAGGAAAGGTTGGAGAGAGGGGGTAAAGGAGGTTTGTGTGCGAGGGGCTTGGACTTCCAGCAGGTATGCATGAGCGTGTTTGATAGGAGTGAATGGAGACAAATGGTTTTTAATACTTGACGTGCTGTTGGAGTGTGAGCAAAGTAACATTTATGAAGGGGTTCAGGGAAACCGGCAGGCCGGACTTGAGTCCTGGAGATGGGAAGTACAGTGCCTGCACTCTGAAGGAGGGGTGTTAATGTTGCAGTTTAAAAACTGTAGTGTAAAGCACCCTTCTGGCAAGACAGTGATGGAGTGAATGATGGTGAAAGTTTTTCTTTTTCGGGCCACCCTGCCTTGGTGGGAATCGGCCAGTGTGATAATAAAAGTAAAAAAAAATTCTATTGCTAACTTAATATATGCTAGTGTAAACTTGTTATCTGGCATTCATATGCATTTATAAGTGGAAAAAATGGTGTTCTGCTTTCCAGTGATGTTTGCTTTCCGGTGGTAGCCTGGACCCTAAACTGCTGTATAAGTGGGGCCCTACTGTATACTGTTGAACAGCTTAGTTATGTATAGTACTCCAGAAGTTTAAGTAGCTGATAATACAAGGAGTGGCTGATAATACAAAAGGTCAAGTACACAGTCAACAATCGACTGTGCTAATGCAAAGTGGCACAGCTAACTGGATGTGTCCTCTGCCAATGGTCCAAGAATAAATATTTAATTATAGGAGGGACTTGCTTTTACAGCAGGTTAGGTTCTGGGCTACTGTTGTAAAGTGAAAATTGCTGTAATGTGAAACATAGTCTTACTTCACTTTCAATTTGAAATGCATAAAAAGCCTGATTACTTGTTTACATTATCATATATTAAGTAAGCATCAGAGCTAGACCTAAAAAATGTATATGCAGTACACACATAACTTATCTTAAATTTTTTCATCCTTAGCTTATAGTGAGTGGTGAATATATTTATTGTAGGAAGTCTGAATAAATGAAGACTGAGTATAATTGAAAACTGTTGCATTAGTGAAACACTGCAAACTGTAGTACTGTAAAGTGAGAACCACCTGTAAGTTTCATCTGAAACCGAATAGGCCAGTCTGAGCCAGAAAATTTACTGTGGAGGTTCACCCAAGTATCTTAATATCATTTCTACATGTTTTATTGAAAATAGACAATAAATACTAATTCATAATAAATTTAATCCTCAATTTACCCCTTTTACTGTGTCACATAGATTTATGACACTGAGGCCAGTGTCACCTGCATAGATCTATGTATTAATCACAGTGCCCTCACTTATACTGTGATTAGTAAAGTTGAGTCTAGACATGAGATAATGGGTCTGTGTGATAGGTGTGCACAGTATAAAAAAAAAATCATGTCCCATGCAGTGCATGATGGGAACAGCTAACCTCTGATCATGTGTCTGACTTAAAATAGTGACTGTGAAGCACAGTCCAAGGTGGCTGTTTCCTGGTATCAGTTGACAGAATGGCACACATACTATTGAAAGTAACAAGACTAAACTATGTGACAAATGGTTTGAAAACTGACAAGTTGAAGACTGAGACACTTAAGCAACATATGGGAATCTTTATTTGTTATGTTAATATAAACTTGTTATCTGGCATAACATATATTAAGTTAGCAATAGAACTGGGCATTAAAAACAAGAAAATATAAAATATACACACAGCAAAATCATTACTTACTTTAAAATATTTGTAGTCTTAACCCTTAAACTGTCTAAACATAGATCTACGTTTGTGCGTGTAGCGCTCCAACCTTGATTTTCTCCATAAGAAACAATGCAAAAAAAAAAAAAAAACGTAGATCTACGTTCGGAGCACTATGAGAACAAACGTAGATCTACGTTTGGACAGTTTAAGGGTTAATGTAGGGTGAGAGGAGAGTAATTTTATTGTAAGAAGTTAGGTGTGGGAGGTATGGTAGCCAGCCAGGCCACCCCACCTTCATGTAATATACTACAGCATTTAAAGAGCTCTAGAGTGATAAAATGCATATAGAGCACAATCATTACTTACCTTAAAATATTTGTAGTCTTAATGGAGGGTGAGAGGTGAGTAAACGAGGTAAAATGAATAAGCAAGAGAGAGAGGAGTAAATGAGAGGAGAGAGACACAGAGTTATGTAAACAAGCAGATGAACGTGTCTGGTTTTGGTTCATATATGTAACATATCGTATTTATGTTAATTTATTCTACTGTGGGGTGTATTTATCATGTTATATGTTATGCAGCATGTTTATTATATAATTTTGAAAAAAAAAAATATAGATGAATTAATGAAAATGTTAATATTAACATAATATTCGATATTTAATGCACCTTAGAGTGGTTATTGCATATTATTATTATTATCACTATTAATATGGTGTCCTAAAGACTAATAAGACACTCTTAGTAATTTTAATGTGTACCTGCATTCCAGCACAGTGTGTAAGTTTATTTAGGTACAGGTACACAAGTATACCAGTCACGGTATTGTGCCTTTTTTTGTTATTACACAAGTATAATTATCAGAGTACGTGTATATATAAAACATGAAATAACTTTAAAACACTTGAAATTCTGGAAAGTTTCCAGACATAATGGAGAGACGCGGTGCTCAGAGAAAATGTAACCAACTGGGTGGGCCGTGATGACTGTATTAGAAAGTCAGGTGGGGGTAGCCGTATAACAAGTTTTGATCATAATTTGAAATATCCGTATTAGTGGAATGCCATCAGGTGAAACGCCATAAAACAGAGCCCTACTGTATATTGAAGTATACAAATAAATATTAATTCACCACAAATTAAAGCATGACTAAAAAAGGTGGGTTACTCTAATGCAACTGTTGCCACTAAATTAGAGAAACCCCAGAGATTAACTACAAGACAAATAGAGGAGTCTAGAGCAAAGACTCCTGGAAAGAGAGACTAAAGGAATTAAACCTGTGTCAGAAAGAGAAACCTTGTGGTTTATGAAGGGATCTCTTAGCCATGTGTGAGGTGTGTTCATGTAGTCACTCACACATTTATTGACCAGAGCCAACCTGACCTAGTAACATGCACATCATCCATAAACAGATTTAAAAAAGGGTGTTCAAAACCATGGGAGAAAAACACACAGATTCAGTAGGTAACACAAAAAAGAAAAATTGCTTGAAATAAGTATGATGAAAGTGCAATCTCTTAAAACATAAAAAAATATGCATTGTCTGTTAAGAGAAAAAGGCCTACTCACCATAAGCATCTTCATCAGGATCTCCTGAGTAATACTGCAACACTGTGCGGTAAACAATGTAGCCCAGCTTCTTGTACATGGTTATAGCTACTAGGTTACTCACTCGCACAAATAAATCAACAAAGTAACAGCGCTTTCTGTTAAGAAGAAACATTTATATTTGCTTAAAATATTTTCATATTTAATGGTTGAGAAATGCATTATGCAAACTAACAAGAAAAATAATATGATGGATTTATAACTATGAAAATTACAATAAGTGTAACTGACTCAGAAAATCGTAATAACATGATTGTGAACAATTCACAGAAAGGGTGAGATTCAAACCCATGGTAAGTCCTAAAATTGGCTTATCAATTTTAGGTTCTTATACAGACAGTAAGCTGGTACAGTACAGATGTTGCAACAATGACTTATCAGTTTTAAGCTTGGCTCACCAGAGATTTGAATCCCACTTGTTCTGTGGCAATGAAAGTTTACCATGGAGTACAAGAGAAATTGATTCATTGTACAATGAAGAAAAGTATAAACGGAGCAGCATATAACACTAATGCCTAGAATAATTTATGTATTTCATATACTGGACACAAGGTTACAGAAAAATTGTAGCTACAAAAATTCAAGTATACATATTTTTCTTATAATGACCACAAGGTTGCAAAAAGAAATGCAGCAACCAAGTTAATTTATATGATACATTTTATATAGCTACAAGACAAATATGAAACATTTTAGAAACCTACATTTCCCACCCAAATGGGGCGACCTAAAGAAGAACACAAATTCACCATCACTCACTCATTTTCTAGTCTTCCCAAAAGTTACCACTATCATGGTCCAAGGATGACTCACTGAACAGCAACATTCCTGCCCAATTTACACAGTTCAGGCACTGCACTTTCCACCTCTAGAACTGAAATCTGGTTCCTCTGAATCCCTTTGTAAATATAGTTTTAATGTGTCTCCACTACTATGACCTAAGGAGCTCATGAGGCCAGGAAGGAGTAAACCTGGTAAAGGCCAGTTAAGTTTTCAAGTGATTGTTCAGCAGTATTTCAAGTTATCATCTACAAATGTAACTGAGGAAACTGGACCAATACCAGATGAGCCAGGGTGTGACACTGATGCAGGTTTGAGGGCTTCTAGCAAGAACAACCTGGTACACCAGGCGATCAATGAAATTTGGCCATAGGCTGGGGTACCTTTAAAACTAGTCACTGGCCAAGCCATATGATATACAGCACTGTACTTAGTAAAGTACACTTTATTAGGATACACACTACTACCTAAGGGCACCTTATTAATTACACAGTATTAAAGTTAAGTTACCTAAAGAGAGACACTTACTTCTCAGAGATGTCTTCCAAGATGGCCATGAGCTGCTTGGCCAGGCCCAGTCGTCGATACTCTGGAGCAACAGTTAATGCAGTAACGTGGCCATGCCAGTTTTCTCCATGGCCTTCAGCTTTACCCATGACTGTCAAGATACACAGTATTATAAGTCATTACTTTCTTATTGTTCTTACATTGCATCAGGAATCAAAATTACACTTGCCATCTATAACAGAATTTATAAAAAAAAAAATTACAAGTAAAGACTGAATAAATTTTAACAACGCTGTACAAGAACAAAAACTGATCCACAGATGCATCAGAATTTACACCTGGAAAATCCTAGAGGGACTAGTCCCAAACCTTCACACAGAAATCACTCCCTATGAAAGCAAAAGACTGGGCAAGCAATGCAACATCCCCCCCCCCCAATGAAAAGCAGAAGCACCATGGGTCTGTTTAACTGCCTCACAGCATACATAAGGGGGTTTACCAATAGACCCCTGGCTGTCTTCAAGAGGGAGCTAATCTGGTACCTAAAGTCAGTACGTGATTAGCCGGGCTTTTGTTTGTACGTTGGATTGTGTGCGGCCAGCAGTAACAGCCTGGTTGATCAGATCCTGATCCACCATGACGCCTGGTCACGGACTGGGCCATGGAGGTGTCGACTCCTGAAACAAACTCCAGGTATACTTTAGGTATTACACTGCCTTTGTGATAAGATTTGTTGGGATTTTTAACCTGGAGGGTTAGCCACTCAGGATAACCCAAGATCAGTGCAACATCGACGACTGTTTGTCTAATTTCCAGTGTGGTTCTTTAATCTTGTCCTCCATGATATGACCCACACCGGTCAACTAACATCTGGGACCTACTTACTGCTAGAAAATACGTTCAATGTTTCCACCCATGCTGGGAACTGATCCCGGACACTCAGTGTGTGAGGCAAGTGCGCTGCCAACTGAGCCACGGTGGTATTTTACACCATTTTTCTCTGGGGGGAGATTCCTTTTATGTACAATAACATTATTATTGGCATACAACATTATTATAGATATATATGTTGTCGTGTAGCTGGGTTGGTAGCGCACACAGCTCACACATTGAGTGTTCATGGTTTGATCACCAGTATGGGTGGAAATGTTGGAGATGTTTCCTTACACCTGCTGTCCATGTTCACCTAGCAGTAAGTAGGTACCTGGATGTTAGGTGACTGGTGTGGGTCGCATCCTGGAGGGCAAAATTAACCTGAAATGGTCTGCATAACCAGCTATGGTCTTTATAAGTTGTATCATGTACTTATTGATATAAATTATTATTATTATTATTATTATTATTATTATATACACCTCAAGGAAGATGTCTTGAGGCCGGTGAGGGGCTCTTGATACAAGGAACCCTGATTATCATTCCCTTCCTTGAACTCAACCTCAATACCTCCATTCCTCACCTCTTAACCCCTACGGGTTAAGAGCTTCCCTATGAAAAAAAAAAGTGTCTTAAAAGATGTAATGGGGTAACTCACTATAGCCCATAATGACGCCACTAGGGGACTCAGCCACCTGGAAGTACTCTGGCCAGTGAGCTAGGTACTGCAGGTAGAAGGAGAGTCCATAGGTCTCTGTTAGTGGGTCCAGGTTAACATTATTAAAGTGAAACATATCTTCACACCGGAATGGTCTTAAGGTCGTCATGTTGTTGTTGTTGTGGGTTATAAGAGCCTCTCACAGCTCACACTCTTCTTCTTCTTTCTTCTTCTTCTGTTGGGGTTTCAGGGCCACTGACAGCATACGCCGTATCGAGCCCGGCCGTCCAGTGCTAGGAGAGGGAATATCGACCAAAGTGGAAGAATGTCTTGTCTAATATCATATGTCTCTGATACATCCTGAAGCCAGCAGGAAGGAGTAGGTACAAGCCAATATCTCCTGACGGTCCAGAGGGCGAAACCCCTCCCCATTGAGGAGGACAGGTAGAGTGAAAGTGTGCACCCCAAGTGTGCCTAAGGCCGCACGGAGAGTAGTCCGTGCAGATTGATAACGTGGGCACCACAGTAGGAAGTGTTCCACCGTCTCAGGCTGTGAGGGACACCACTGGCAGTATGGAGAGTCCATCATCCGAAGGCGATATAGATGAGCCGCCAGTCGCAAGTGCCCAACTCGAAGGCGAGTCAGTACAACGTCCACCGAGCGGTTGGGATGGCGAGCCCAAGGGCAGGGGCCATTAAAAGTTCGGACAGAGCCCAACGCCGAAGAAGAGAGTGTGCAAGGCCCTCTTGTCACTGGTGATGGATTCCCTTCCAGACAGCCCTTGTGAAATCACTATGGCCCAGGGCAAGAGGGGTAACAGTAGGAAGCGTGTGTGCGAGGAAGGCTGCCCGATCTGCCACTTCATTTCCCCAGATTCCAACATGGGCGGGAACCCACTGAAGGGAGATGCTCCAACCTGGGCTCCGCAAGAAGCACAGGAGGAGAGATTGTGTCTGTCGAACGAGGACGTGCAGTGATCGTGGACGGGCAGAGCACAAAAGTGCCAGGGAAGATTGGGAATCAGAGAAGAGGACCAGTGGTTGTGAGGGAATGTGATCTAGGACAAAAGCCAGAGCCTGGTGAATGGCGAAGAGCTCCCCTGCCAGAACAGAATGAGTAGGGTCCAACCGCCACGTCTGACACAGGGAGAGATTAGCGAAGAAGGCTGCAGATGTAGAAGGGGGGAGGACCGTGCCGAGCCATCCGTGTAGACAGAGAATGAAGAGCCATATGTAACAGAGTGAAACTCTTCAAACAGAAATGCAACTAACTGAGGGGGTTCCCTGTTCCTGTAATGCCAATCCAGGTGGATGTATCGTGTCAGGTCCAGCCAGGGGAGTGCCGGAGAGTGGAGAGGGGAGGTAGTCACCACAAGTGCAGGAAGAGTAAGGCAGGTCAGAGAATGCTGGGCCCTGGCTACAAAGGAAGGCTGAACCAAACGTAGGGGGACAGAGGCTGTCTCCCACATCTGTGAAGAGAGGCGACAGAGGTGAGTACAAGGCAGAGAGGCCGTATGATGGAGTCGTAAATGTTCCTCGCTGTCCTCACAGACGAGAGAGGGACTATCCCCGACTCTGCCTCCATGGCTGCGATAGGGGTGGAAGGGAATGCCCCAGCATATTACGAATGGCTGAATTCTGGAGAATGTCTAAGCGATGAAGAGAGGAGGAAGAAGCCGAGCCATACACCTCACTCGTATAAGTGAGCTTGCTGCAAACCATAGCTATATAAAACTTATGGAGGTCTCGATCCGCCCCCCACTTGGTGCCAGAGATCCGTCGCATAAGTGCAATGTGACGTGCACATGAGAGGTGGAGGGCCGCTATGTGTTTCTTCCATGTCAAGAATGGTGCATCTAAGGTGACTCCCAATCAACGATGAGAAGAGACCAAAGGGATTGGCGTCTGATTCAATGAGACTGATGGAAGAGTGGGGAGTCAGTGTCTAGTAAAGCATAAGAGTTTGGACTTAATGTCATTAACCTCCAAACCCCAGGTGGTGGCCCATGATGTTATGAATTGCAGGGCACCCTGAAGTGTTTTCTGTGCTGTCAGTAAAGCTGGGGCACTGCACATAAGGGCCACATCATCCGCATATACCAGGGTATGCCCTCCCTGGATGGAAGGGAGATCCAACAATAAGACGGAGAAAAGGAGTGGGCTAAGAACAGATCCCTGGGGCACTCCCCGGTATACAGGACAGGGTGAGGACAAAGCGCCACCCACTGCTACACGAAAGGTCCTCCCTTGCAAAAAGTTGCGCATCCAGCAGAGAGGAGCTCCTGTCAGCCCCATGTGGGCCAACTTGAAAACAATCGTTGTGTGATGCAGAGTCAAATGCTCTGTGTAGGTCCAAAAATGCAGCTGAAAGGAACTCCCGACATTCAAATGAAGTGTGCACAAGCTGTGTAAATTGAAGCAAAGGGTCGAGGGTGGATCGACCTTGTCGGAAGCCACTCTGGTTTTCAGGCAGGAGGCCATGTTCCTCAATCCACCAAGAGAGACGAGTAGCCACCAGTCGTTCCAGCACCTTACCCAAGCAGGGCAGTAGAGCAATGGGCCAGTAAGAGCTCGGTTGGGTATCATCCTTGCCCGGCTTTAGAATCGGAACCAGAAGAGAATGTTTCCACATATCAGGGAAGACACCTGTATACCAGCTGGTATTGAAAACCTCCAGCATAGCTTCTGTACAGGAGGGAGGTAGATATAGTATAAATGGGTAAGTTGTCCTCCCCCGGAGAAGAATGAGAAGAAAGTTGGGAAAGTGCCCGCTGCAGTTCATGGGAGCTAAAGGGAGATGCCAACACCTGGCAATGAACCTCGGGTACAGCAGCTGGCAAAGGGCCCATTTGAATCATCTTAGAGGGTAGAGGAGGAGGAGAAAACATAGGATCGAAGAAATTTGCAAATGTCTCAGCCTTGTCCTGGGGTAAGAGTGGAGTCACTCCTTCCCCCAACAGGGGAAAAGTACATACAGAACGTGATCCCAACATGGAGTGGAAGAAACCCCATACCTGACTGGCAGAAATACGAAAAGAAAGAGAAGAACAGAATAAAGCCCAGGATGCACGTTTCACCTGGAGGAGAGTTCACCGACAAAGAGCGTCTGCCCTTCGGCAAGCCAACTGCTGAGTCCGAGAGGGTTGGCACTGCCACCGTGCCCACGCTGTCTGACGCGCCTTCACTGCTCAGAGGCACTCATCATTCCACCATGGAACCCAGGGCTGTGAACGGGAGAAGCTCCCGGAGAGACAGAATGAACGCGAGCCCACCTCAAGCATGGCCCCTTGCAGAGATGCAACAGCCTCATTCAGCAAGGAGTCCTGAGGCAGACTGTAATAAGCAAGTGCCCGATTATAGGTTGTCCAACCTGCCTGGGTGATTTTCCACCGTGAATGAACTGCCGTCACCAGCACTGCTAAGGCTTCATTTGTAGAAGTACTGGAAAATGGTCACTCCCCATGAAGGGGCTTACAGTAACAGTAGCTGTAGTAAAATATCCACACCCAAGAACGAGGTCTAGGGTAGAAACTCGCCTAGTATAAGGATCCACTCTAGTCTCCAAACCTGGTGGTATGAGCAACGAAAGGTGAGATGCGAGGAGGGTTTGGAACAGGGCCCTACCTGTGGGATTCACCGATCCCAAAGAAATGGATTAAAGGCTCCCAGAACTGGTGCCTTGCATTAAAGTCTCCCATCAGAAGCGTAGAACCACGGAGTTGTCCAAAGTAATAGGTAAATTCACTTTGTGTAACCGACCTGCCCGGATTATAGATCAGGAGTATGTTGCACCACTGAGTGACCAAGGCAACTCTCACAGCCAGAGTTTCCAACACTCCACTCTCATAGGCTTTGGAGAGAGAGGGTTGTGCTCTGGAGCCAGTTGCATACAAGAAGAGCTAGGCCACCTCCGCTCCCTTCAAGGCGATATCTACGGTAAACAGTGAAACCAGGCATCCGAAAAGAATGTCGAGGGCGTAACCATGTCTCAGAGAGACCTACCACCAGTGGCTGTACCTCAGCCAGATACCTCTGAAGGTCTGGAAGCTTCCCCAGTACAGAACGTGCATTCCAAAGAAGAAAAACAGAGGGGTGAGAAAGGTTCACGTGTGTGAACTAAGCAGCCCAATAAGGCGAGGGAGAACCGAGAGACATGCAGTCACAAAAGAGGTGCACTGGAGGTAAGAATGTAGCACCTCCTCCACCAGGAGGAGGATAGGATGAAGGAATAAAGCCCAGGCAGGCGAGAGTGAGAAAGCGAGACCTTCAGACATGAAGGGTCCTGGAGTGGAAACAGGCCGAGGCTGGGGTTGAGGAGAATTGGGGGGAAGTCAGCTGCGAGACGGAAGGCTCCGGGTCGGGTATGATGTCCATCTGAACTGGGTGAGGTTCTGAACGAGTCAATTTGGGAACTGTACCACCTCGACGGGAGGACGTGCGTTGTGGACGAGGGGGAGCATGTGCAATAATTTCCGCAATGGAAGCCGGGTCCGAGGACACCCTAAGTTGATGTTGCCCCAGGGGTGGGGAATCCTCTAAAGGTAAAGAGAGGTCCACATGAGCCCCAAACCGATTTGTAACAGGGATATTAGCTCTCACAGCTGCGGAGTACAGATGCCCTGGCCATGTTGGTGTTGGGGAGACATTGGGGGGCATTGGAGGTGAAGGAGGCAGGGGCTGACAGACTGTGACTGGCTTTACAGACCGCAAGCAGGAGTTACATTCATCAAGCGTACAAGACCGGGCCCTGGCTGAGTTTGCCAGATCAAGAGCCTGGCGATATGCTGGGCAAGACTGGGAGGTAACCTTGTGGTTCCCCTTACAGAAGTAGCATGAAGCCAGGCGGGTACAGGTAATGCCGTCTTTAACTACTGGGTGAAACCCGCTGCAGTTTGCACATCTTACCTTACCATGGCAAGACAACTCTCCATGCCCTGAAAAGGAAACATTTCCGACACCGGAGTAAAGGAAAAGTATAAGGAAGAACAGGAAATCTTAGATTGCCAAAAGTCACAAATTTCGGGAGAGCACCCGAGAAACACACAAACCATACGAGATGGGGTAAGATGATTCAAGAGGCTCCAAACCTCCCGCAAACCTAAGTCGTTACCCCCATTGTGAACCAATTAAGAGTGGATCTCCTCATTTGAGAGGGATGTAGAAATCGGTCCAATTCTGCTGTAACAACAGCCAGCGGTGAGGATTGAGGAGCGGACCTCCCAGCAAACAACATTCCACCTACCAAGAATATGAATGGCATTTAATGGCAAATTTCTAGCCAGAAAAGACATACAATGGAGCCGGAGCCTTAGGGCTGCACCCCTACCGAGTTGATGGACGCCCCCATCTATGCAAGCCTTGCCGAAAGGAGATCCACTGATGGCGTTGGTGACGTCCCGTGGGTTGGTGAAGGGTGTACCATCATCATCCTTAGGATGCACAAGAACCACCATCACGTCTGGAGTAATATGAGGAGAAGGAGCATAGTCTGGACAAGTGGTAGGTTGGCGTTTTGGGCTAGACAGGGACCTGGTACCGTCGTCAACCTCAAGGGCCCGTTTGTTTATCCCAGTAGGGGGCACACTAGCCATATCTTGGTCCGACAGTAGTGAAACAGTTGTCAACTGAGTAGAGACAGGAGGGGGTTCCCTCCCTATGGGGGCGAACGACATCTTAGTCGAACCCCCCATAAATGAGCCACACAACACCGCCTGAAGGAGAAGACAATGATAACACAAGCACACAAGAAAAGAAAGACGGTGAAGCAGAGCCTAAATAGGGCCTGAGGAACCTTCAGAAGACACGTCCACACTCCACCAATGCCGGCCGAGCTCTCACAGCTCACTCTCACGCCCTCATGTTGGTGTTGTTGTTGTTGTTGGTTATAAGAGCCTCTTACAGCTCACGCTCTCAGCCTCTCCTTCCCTCGGTATTAACATTAAAATTCTTTATTTCTCTGTTGATATTTTGTACAAGCGGCACACTTTTGTTTTGGTACAATGCATAGTTTCTATTGAAGTTCCTATATTGGGGTATCACAGGCAAACTTATGACTAGTTAAGATTCATTAGGTAATAGTTGTATTACGTATTTCTATGTTTATAGTCAATTGGGCGAATGTAAGTGTGAATTGTGGGGAATCACATATATCGAGGGGAGGTCTAGGTTGTTTTTTATGTGTGTATGATACAAGAGAATAGGCAGTTTTTATGTAGTTAGCTGACGGTGGGGTTTGTCAGGGAGATAAGATGTCAGATCATTCCAGTTCAGCCCACCCAGGTAATTTCTCAGTCCTATGGAATCAGCCTAGCAGAAGTCAGGGACAGAGACTTCATTGCCATTATTAGGGTAATTTCATGATATATTAAAACTGACTGATTTGTGATCACTTTCCCCAAGCTCATCATTAACCTCAAGATCATTAATTAGTAGTTGTGGTTGCAGGGGTTGAGTCACAGCACCTGCAGGAGGGGTAGGTCACAAGGAGGCCACCTTGCAGGAAGGTCATATTACTGGAGGGGTATGTCACAGGCAGGCCACCATACAGGAGGTGCACCTGGAGTATATCTGGAGAGGGTTTTGGGAGTCAACGCCCCTGCAGCCTGGTCTGTGACCAGGCCTCATGGTGATTCAGGGCCTGATCAACCAGGCTGTTACTGTTGGCGGCACACAACCTGATGTACGAACCACAGTCCGGCTGGTCAGGTACTGAATTTAGGTGCCTCTCCAGTACCTTCTTGAAGACAGCCTGGGATCTATTGGTAATCCCCCTTATTTATGCTGGGAGGCAGTTGAACAGCCTAGGGGCCCCTCACACTTATTGTTTTGTCTCTTATCGTGCTAGTGACACCCCTGTTTTTCATTGAGTGGATGTTGCATCGTCTGCCGAGTCTTTTGCTTTCATAGGGAGTGATTCCCATGCACAAGTTTGGTACTAATCCCTCTAGGATTTTCCAAGTGCATATAATCACATATCTCTCCCGCCTGTGTTCTAGGGAGTACAGGTTGAGGAACTTCCTGGAGTTTACCTGGACAGGGTGTCGGGGGTCAACACCCCCGCGGCCCGGTCTGAGACCAGGCCTCATCTATAAATATGAAAAAGATGTAAAACTTAAACTATCAATTTCTTTAGTATTATGTAATCTAGTAATCAGTAAGCCATTAAATTAAGTTTGCCCATAATGCCTAGGCATGATAGTGGCTCTTTGTACTGCAACTCATTATTTTAATTCCATAATCTCAATGTAATCTTGCAAAGAAATAAGTTTTGTTTGTTTATTTGTTTGTTTCTCAGTACTTGAGGTGTTTTATCTCCGTTATGCATGCCGTGAAGGTTCTCTGTAAATTTTCTAGGTCAGCAATTTCACCTGCCTTGAAAGACCCACATGTTACTGAATTCACAAACACTATGACATGTAACTGCATGTTGCTACCAACAGTAACAAAACCTACAAGAGTTACAGAGACTAGTGTTTCCCTACTAGACCACATCTGGACCAACACCATATCCCCCTTAAGATCAGGCATAATCACAGATAATACCACAGACCATTACCCTACCTTCATCATAACAAACCTTGGCAAATTACCCCAAGACACTACTAAAGTCACTTTCAGACTTCATAAAGAGGCAGCTATCAACAACTTCACAACAGCAGTGACAAACATTGACTGGCACACTGAGCTAGAAATCTATACAGATATTGATGAATGTATTAATAATTTTCTAAAAAAGACCCAATACCTCTGTAACAAGCACTGCCCTAAAAAAACTAAACAGATGACTGGGAAGAGACTGAACAGTCCCTGGCTAACACCCAGTATCCTCAAATCCATAAATACAAAGCACCAATACGAAAAACAGTACAGAATGGGCCATATAACCAGAGACCAAACAAAACGTTACTCGTCAATCCTAACCAGCCTAATAAGAAGGGCTAAAAAATTGTATTATGAGAACAGATTATCCAACTTACGAGGTGACATAAAAAAGACCTGGAAAACCCTATCAGAAACACTAGGAACAAAAAAGTTAACACAAAATAGCGAAATTGAATTAACAAAACCAGATGAACCCAAATTCCCACCTACTGAAACAGCAAACAGACTCAATGATTTCTTCTCCGCTATAAGAAAAAAACATTGCCAACAAAATCCCAAGCTCAGATACCCCACCCAACGTCTACCTCACTGGCAACTACCCAAACACACTGTTCCTAGCTCCGACTAACCCAACTGAAGTCTCCTGTGGAAAATTGCATTTATCTGTATGTATAATTATGTACATAACAATAAATGAGCATAGATAATTATTATTTATCAGTTAGACAAGTAGGAATTTGGGACACCTAGGTCGTCGCAAAAATGTCCCCCTTCGATACCTACCACTGTCATATACACAAGTTGCTCTGGACCTATTAATTAAATGAATTATACATCACCAGGAATTCTGGTAAATATATAAATTTGTGGACTGTATATTAAAAATGATTATATATAAATTTACATATACATAACAGAAGGAAAATATATCTTAATATCACTCACCAATTTGACTGGATATTAAGTTGTATCATACTCAGAAAAACCTCACCCTATGTAACTCCTTTTAGGAAATGAATTTTGATTATTAACATTAGGATAATTTTTCCCTTTGTGAAACTTGGTAAATACCTCAGAGTTATCATGTGTTGCATCTTTAAAATGAGTTAGTTGGCTGGTCTGCAACTGAACAAATAATTCTTGTAGACCTAGTCTTATTTCCTCCAGACCAAAATAACCCTTGTGATATTTATTCGAGATCCATTCAAGTGTTTTACAGCTTAATTTATTCTGTACCATGGCACTCAATAACCAGTCTGATTCCTTCAGATTATATTTATTACTTAAAGTTTTGAGAGTGCTCTCCAGTTTAACTCTAAATAACAAAAAGGCACAATACCGTGACTGGAACGATACACAAATAACCCGCACATAAAAGACAGAAGCTTACGACGACGTTTCGGTCCGACTTGGACCATTGACAAAGTCACACTAACAGAGGAGGAGCAGAACGGCTATATATAGGCAGGAAGAGGTGGAGGTAGTAGTAGTGGTAGTAGTAGTAGTAGTAGTAGTACAAGAATTGTATATAATACCGACAGGATGAAATGACACATGCACAACACCCGGGCATCCCCACCGTAGACGTTTCGCCATCCAGCCAGCCACTGGATGGCGAAACGTCCACAACAAAGACAACCAGACGCCGCACATGTGTCTAATTTCATCAGTAGTTGTAGTAGAAGAAGAAGAGGTAGTAGTAGTGTATTTAACTGGCTCGTCTTCCTTATTTCCCACTTCTACCACTACCACTACTACTACCTCTTCTTCTTCTACTACAACTACTGATGAAATTAGACACATGTGCGGCGTCTGGTTGTCTTTGTTGTGGACGTTTCGCCATCCAGTGGCTGGCTGGATGGCGAAACGTCTACGGTGGGGATGCCCGGGTGTTGTGCATGTGTCATTTCATCCTGTCGGTATTATATACAATTCTTGTACTACTACTACTACTTCTACTACCACTACTACTACCTCCACCTCTTCCTGCCTATATATAGCCGTCCTGCTCCTCCTCTGTTAGTGTGACTTTGTCAATGGTCCAAGTCGGACCGAAACGTCGTCGTAAGCTTCTGTCTTTTATGTGCGGGTTATTTGTGTACAGTTTAACTCTAAACTGCTGTAAACCTTTGTAAGTGTGATCTGGGGATTTTAAATTAACAATGATATTCACTAGATCCAATCTACTTTGTTCTATATTACCATAAGTGACCTTCAACAAGTCAACTGCTTCCTTGTAAGAGTCATCTACATTGGGAAAGGCTTGTATGAGTATGTGAGCATCTCCTCTTACCTGTCCTTTGAGGTAAAATAATTTAGTTACACAGGCTAGGTCACTCCTGTCATGCACAGCTGCTTTAAAAATTGACCAAAATTCCTCCCAATTTTCTCCAGGATTAAACACAGGCAAACACAATTCTGGGAGTTTTGGCAAAGACATATTATTTGTTGGAGCAGACTGACCAACTGCCTGGTTTACACATTTTAATTTATTCAAGGCCTGACTTTTACAAGAAAGAATCTTTTCCTCTAATTCATAATACTGATTAATCATGAGATCTATTTCAGTATCATCTACACAGTTTACTAACAAATCTCCTTCATATTTGTTGTAATATAATTTGTATGAATCATATCTATTCCCCAAAGCATCTAAATACAATTTTAAATCATCAGTATTCACAGTTTCTTGATTCATTAATTCCAACGCCCTTGTGCAGATATCCCAGAACTAGCTACAAGCAGTATTAAAACAGAGAAGTGTTTCTGGGTATGCCCAAATGAGGAAAATCTGTGGACTAAAATCACAAGGGTATTAAAAGAGGACAACATCAAAGCTGCTTTCATAGAAAACCTGGAAGCTTTCTACAACAGATGGGAACATAAAAAGTCTGGGCTGAATGGTACTGCCCTTGATACTGGCCATGTAGTCACAAACTGTAAGGCTGGAGGTGATGTCCTGGGAGACAGTAATAGTAAAGCTGGAGGTGCTGTCCTGGGAGACAGTAATGGTGAAGCTGGAGGTGCTGTCCTGGGAGACAGAAATGGTGAAGCTGGAGATACTGTCCTGGAGACAGTAATGGTGAAGCTGGAGATTTTGTCCAGGTAGTCGGGAATTATACGCAGGAAGGAATACATATAAATGACCTCATAGGGGACAGGAGCCATAGTAGGGAAACAAGTGTAGTCAAAGATAAGATAAAACCAATATTGCAAACTAGAAATACCGCAGGAAATAGCAAACAAGAGGACTCCAATAGCAATAGTGAGGATAAATTACCAAAAACAACTGGTGGGAGCTCCATTGTTGGTGCTAGGAGGATAGAAGTAAGACAGGGAAACATGCACCAAAAAGGGAATACAGTCACAGAAACCCAAGGCAAGCGGGGAAAAACCCAAACCTGTGCACATACTATGCACTTGGTATCTGCTGGCATGGGAAATCTGGAAAAACAGATGGGACGTGCAACTATGACCACCCTAGAAAATGCCATGCCCATATGAAACAGGAAAATGCAAACTCCCTTCCTGTAAGCTTTTTCACCCTGAAATGTGTACCTCTTCAGTACAGGAAAGACTGTGCTATAACTTAAAATTTCCAGGCATGCCATCTAAAGGGGACAAAAAGATACAAAACACAGGCCATGGGAAAACCTGGGTAGCCACAGCCACTCAAGAGGGAGAGGTTTTTTTTGTGCCAGGAAGGAAAAAAAACCCGGCAGGAAATGGCAGAAATCGTACACCAAATCCAGTCATTCCTGGAGTGGAACCACAGTCGATGGCTTCCACTCCAAACCAACAGATACAGATACTAATGCCGGAAAAAAAATCCCCCCCCCGTACCAAAATACCACCAGTCCGATAAATTCTTCTTGAAATATAAAGGGGGCTAAAGCCAGCAACAAACAACAAAAAATTTCCCCAGGAACCCCCTTTAAAAATTAAAACCAGGCAAAAATTCTTCCAGTTGCAACATTTTTTTTTCCGGGGGAATTTAAAAACTTAGGGATTGTAGGAAATAGCCAAAATAAATTGTTGAAAAGTTTTAACACCCAAAAAGGCAGCTTTAAAAAAAGGGGGAAAAAAAAGGAAAAAAAAAAAAAAAAAAGGGGGGAAAAAAAAAAAAGGAAAAAGCAAAAAAGGGGCTTAATAACCCCCCCAAAACAAAGAAAACCCCCCAACCCTACACGGGGGTTTTTTTAAATTTCTCTGAACAAAATTAAATTTTTAAAAACCCAAACAAAAAAATAGAGCCTACTAGACTGGAGAATACACTAAAAACCTCATATTCACTAAAAATGTTTGATCTGATAAGAAATTCACCATTTCAAAAACAATATACTCAGATCAAAACCCAAAATTGGGGGTTCAGACATGTAGGGCGGGGAGCCCCAGACCGACAAAATGAGACTGGGTCACGAGGGAGCATTCCCCAAATTCAACTTCAAAAAAAAAAACATAAAGGGGGCCCAAGAAAACCAAGTCCAAACCGATATAAGCGGGATTTTAACTAAGAAAACACAGCCCCAAACTTATGCCTAGAAACAGATTAACTCGGGGGCCCCTCGATGTATGCACAAGGCTTTTCCCTCTAAGAAAAAGGAGGAGTAGATAAAAAATAGAAAGAGACAGGCGCCCCTTTACAGGCGACGGAAAAGAAAAACCCAGGGGCGGCTAAAAGGGGTTTCAATATACCTAAATGGCAGGGAAAACACTGGTAAAGGAAATAGAAACCCCATAAAAACTTAAGCTAAAAAAATCCTTTAGGAGTCAGGAACCCGGGGAAGAACTAAAAGTTTATAAATGAAATCGAAAAAAACCCCAAAAGTATTTCTTTCTCCTATCCCAAAATTCAAAATCGAGAAAAACCCCCCCAGTATTGGGGCCCCCCTTTAAACAAGATGGGTCCTACACAGATGCAGCAAGGAAATGAGTGGGGCTACCAAGTCCCAAAATGACTCAGTTTTTTGAAAGCCGCTAACCCACCTTTAGAGTCGAAAAAACAAAAAAGAATTTTTTTATGAGAGAACCCCCAAAATTTGATTAAAAAAAAGGCCCATCCGAAGTTATCCTGACTCCAAAAAGACTTCGAAAAAGGCGATAAATGCCCTGCCCATGCCTCTGCCCCAAGGGCCAGAAATCATGGAAATTTTGGGGTTAAACAAAAACTTTCAAGAAACCCCCATCACGACCCTTTTCCCTCCTATGGGAGGGGGGCATGGACAAAGGGGGCGTCCCCATTACTAAAAACAAACAGACATAGCCCCCCCCACAAAGGGGGGGAGTTTAAAACAACAGCAAAGAACTACGACCAATAAACTAACAAACCCATTTTCAAAAAATCTTTTAAAGGGTCCTAAGGGAACAAGACAAACCCCCCCATCTAGAAACCCAATCAGGTTACACAACCCCCGGCAACAAAGGGTTTAGAAAAAGGTGCCCCCTGTCTGTCTCAACTACTGGGTCACTACGACAAGGTCCTAAATGCACTGAAGACAAAAAGAATGCAGATGTAATATATACAAACTTTGAAAAGCCCTTTGGGCAAAATTTGGACCATGGCGTAAAAAGCGCCCCAAAAAGGGGGGCTAAAGGAAAAAAAGGAAAAAAATCGGTCGTGGATCTATAATTTCCTCACTAACAAACACAGAGAGTAGTCGTCAACAAAAGTAAAAATCCGAGGCAGCTTTCGGGGGGGAAAAAAAACTCTGTTCCCCAAGGCACAGTACTAGCTCCCCCCCTTGTTCCTCATCCCCATATCCCACATTGACAAGGGTGTCAGGGCCCCAGCACCGTGTCTTCCCCTTTTCAGAAGACACCCGAATTGCAAAACAGTGTCTTCCATTGCAGACACTGCAAAGGGCCCCCAGGGGGGGCATAAACCAAAAACTTTCAGTGGGCTGCAGAAAAAAATATGAAGTTCCCAAAGAATTTAGAAATTTTAATTACTCCCGATATGGTAAAAAATGAGGGAAAATTTAAACTTCATCCGAGTACAAAACAAATTCTGGCCACAAAAAAGAGCGAAACACCAACGTCAAAGACCTGGGAGTGATTATGTCGGAGGATCTCACCTTCAAGGACCATAACATTGTATCAATCACATCTGCTAGAAAAATGACAGGATGGATAATGAGAACCTTCAAAACTAGGGAGGCCAAGCCCATGATGACACTCTTCAGGTCACTTGTTCTATCTAGGCTGGAATATTGCTGCACTCTAACAGCACCTTTCAAGGCAGGTGAAATTGCCGACCTAGAAAATGTACAGAGAACTTTCACGGCGCGCATAACGGAGATAAAACACCTCAATTACTGGGAGCGCTTGAGGTTTCTAAACCTGTATTCCCTGGAACGCAGGAGGGAGAGATACATGATTATATACACCTGGAAAATCCTAGAGGGACTAGTACCGAACTTGCACACGAAAATCACTCACTACGAAAGCAAAAGACTTGGCAGACGATGCACCATCCCCCCAATGAAAAGCAGGGGTGTCACTAGCACGTTAAGAGACCATACAATAAGTGTCAGGGGCCCGAGACTGTTCAACTGCCTCCCAGCACACATAAGGGGGATTACCAACAGACCCCTGGCAGTCTTCAAGCTGGCACTGGACAAGCACCTAAAGTCAGTTCCTGATCAGCCGGGCTGTGGCTCGTACGTTGGTTTGCGTGCAGCCAGCAGCAACAGCCTGGTTGATCAGGCGCTGATCCACCAGGAGGCCTGGTCACAGACCGGGCCGCGGGGGCGTTGACCCCCGAAACTCTCTCCAGGTAAACTCCAGGTATTATATGCCTTGGTTACATGACCTTTTCTAGCCTGTAGGATGCTTTCTTTACTCTATATTCCATATGTTTGTCTTCTATATTAATTTCCTCATTTTCAGCCATGATGCAATGTATTAAATTCAACTTAATAACACTAATTATGTACTAAATTATGCACTTTATAAAGGTAAATAGTACAACTTACCTTTAAATAAATTCTAGCTACTTGAGCTTAGCAATTACATGAAAAAAATTGTAATATAAATTTTAAATACACATTAATAATGTTAGCTACACTTGAGCTTAGCAATTACACATGTAAGAAATTTATATATAAATTTTAAATGTACATTAATACAAACCTTTAGCCAGCCTTGGCTTATCAAAATTATTATACAAATTAATATAAATCCTTGCCAGAATTTGGCATAGCAAAATTAATATTATACACATTAATATAATTAGCAACACCTGGCTTATCAATTACACATACACTATAAATCTTGGCCAGAATTGTCTTATCAAATTAATATTATACAAATTAATATAAACTTAGGCAGACTTGACTTAGCTTATCAAAATTAATATTGTAATTATTATAATCCACTACACATTAAGTAAATTTGTGAACTTAACATCCACCTCCTTCTGTCATTTCACATATAATTATTAAGTAATTAACTAATTAATGACTTCGGTTCAAGAAGGACCAACGGGTAAATTAAATGTGGAAAATTGCATTTATCTGTATGCATAATTATGTACATAACAATAAATGAACATAGATAATTATTATTTATCAGTTAGACAAGTAGGAATTTGGGACACCTAGGTCGCAAAAATGTCCCCCTTTGATACCTACCACTGTCATATACACAAGTTGCTCTGGACCTATTAATTAAATGAATTATACATCACCAGGAATTCTGGTAAATATATAAATTTGTGGACTGTATATTAAAAATGATTATATATAAATTCACATATACATAACAGAAGGAAAATATATCTTCATATCACTCACCAGTTTGACTGGATATTAAGTTGTATCATACTCAGAAAAACCTCACTAACTAAATTTATGAAAACACTGGCCAGAATTATACACAAATCTAGAGAGCTTATCTGAGGTTCCTGGAGCTGTCTTGTCCAGTCGTCTGATATCTCAAGTTATGCAGGAATGCACATCCAACAATTTCGCCTCCTGTTTGAGAGGTGTCAATCCAATTTTAACCTCTAGAGCACGAAAAATTCTTCCCATTATATTAACGTTGTATCCAATTCAAAACCAAGATGGCGAGACTCCTGCACAGGCGCAGGCTCAGTTTCCCATTTTCCATCACATAAATTTTATTAAATACAATATCGGCCATCTATTTATTTATCTATATATTACCGTATTTCCGGAAAATATATACAGTATTTTCCACATCTCCCTTATTATCAACAAACTAAAAAACAAGACAGGAGATTTAAATACTTTACCACCCATTATATACAAAAAAGTGTCACAGGTGCTATCACCAATCATTGCAACACTCTTTAACAAATCCATTGAATCCTCTACCTTTCCTACAGTTCTCAAAATAGCAAGGGTCACCCCGATCCATAAAGTAGGAGACCACACAGACTTGAATAACTATAGGCCAATATCCAACTTCACCCTCTCTCTAAAATCTTTGAAAAATTAATCCATAAGCGAATCTATTCCTACCTCATCTCCCACAACATACTCAACCCCTGTCAATTTGGGTTCAGGCCTAATAAAAATACGAATGATGCTATTATACACATGCTAGAACATATTTATACAGCAATAGAGAAAAAAGAAGTCCCACTGGGGATCTTCATTGACTTACGTAAAGCTTTCGATACAGTTGACCACGACTTGCTCCACATGAAATTGTCGCACTATGGTATAAGAGGGCACTCCCTCAACTACCTAAAGTCATACCTCAGCAACAGAAGCCAATATGTGAACACAAATGGGGCAAACTCTTCCGCACAGCCAATTACAGTCGGTGTCCCACAGGGAAGTGTCCTAGGCCCTCTTCTCTTTCTCATATACATAAATGACCTACCAAATGCATCGCAACTACTCAAACCCACACTATTTGCAGATGACACTACATACGTCTACTCTCACCCGAGCCCAGTCACGCTAGCCAATACTGTAAATACAGAATTACAGAAAATATCAACCTGGATGAGGACCAACAAACTTACTCTGAACATTGACAAAACCTACTACATTCAGTTTGGTAACAGAGCTACAGATGTGTCTCTAAACATAATGATAAATGGCTCACCTATCACAAAACTCACAGAGGGAAAATTCTTAGGAATCCACCTTGATAATAGACTCAAATTTCAAACACATATACAACAAATTTCCAAAAAAAATCCAAGATTATAGGCATACTATCAAAAATACGGTACTATGTTCCACAGTCAGCCCTCCTGGCCCTATATCACTCACTTATTTACCCCTATCTCACCTATGTAATTTGTGCATGGGGCTCAACAACAATAAACCATCTCAGATCACTAATCACCCAACAAAAGGCTGCAGTCAGAATGATAACAAATTCCCACTACAGGCAACACACTCCACCAATATTCAAAACTCTAAACCTACTCACAATACAAAACATCCATACTTATTACTGATGAAATTAAGACACATGTGCAACATCTAGGTATCTTTATTGTAGACGTTTCGCCATCCAGTGGCTTCATCAATACAAATTCTAGGCATAACTTGAAGACAGTAGAACTATGTACAGAAGATGAGGTAATCAGTCCCTCAACCTAGGAGTAGGTGGGAAGAGCACCATAGTCGTGGAGATTCTGAAGCAGAAGAAAGGAGCCTGGCGCTTATATAGTAACGTCAGGTGTAGCAGACCTACTTCCACTGGGGAATCCCGCCTACCAGTGACTATGGCCTCGTCTGCTACACCTGACGTTACGATATAAGCGCCAGGATCCTTTCTTCTGCTTCAGAATCTCCACGACTATGGTGCTGTTCGCACCTACTCCTAGGTTGAGGGACTGATTACCTCATCTTCTGTACATAGTTCTACTGTCTTCAAGTTATGCCCTAGAATTTGTATTGATAAAGCCACTGGATGGCGAAACGTCTACAATAAAGATACCCAGATGTTGCACATGTGTCTTAATTTCATCTTGTCGGTATTATATACCATTCTTGCACATACTTATTACTGCACCTACTACATACATTGAACACTTAACTCTGACATAAACCCTCCCCTCAAACGTCTCCTTACCAACCTCAACAGAACACATGACCAAACACAAGGCACAGGTCACTCTTTCATGTTCCTTGAGTCCATCTAACGCTATGCAAAAACTCAATGCACATAAAAGGCCATAAAATCTGGAATTCATTACCTGTGAATATAAAAGAAACACTGTCTGTTTATAAATTCAAGTCTCTTCTCAAAAATCACTTACATACAACTAAATAAATACTGAATAATTGTATCTCATAAATTATATCTCATATATGTATCTCATTATTGTATGTCATAAATGTCAACCTGTGACCCAATCAAACTTTGTAACTATTTAACTTCATTACCTAACATAATACTCCATTCTAGTGATTACACAGCAACACAGTAAATGACCATATGACCTGTCTTTGTAATACTCATTTGTACTAAATTGTTATCTGTTTTACAATAATTTTTGTACCACTGAATATATCATTGCTTAGTTAATCTTAAGTTAATTTTAAGCCTGCCCATAATGCCATGCATTCAAGTGGCTTTGGCATGCTGCATTTAACTGTATTCTTTTGTACTTCTCTGTATCATGTTCAAATTAATAAATAAACAAATAATAAATAAATAAAAATATTCCAGCCTAGATAAAACAAGTGACCTGAAGAGTATCATCATGGGCTTGGCCTCCCTAGTTTTGAAGATTCTCATTATTCATCCTGTCATTTTTCTAGCAGATGCGATTGATACAGTGTTGTGGTATTTGAAGATGAGATTCTCTTATATTATCACTCTCAGGTCTTTTACATTAGCTTTTCGTTTTATTATGTGGTTGGAATTTGCATTATTCTCCGATATAGTTTTAATTTCCTCACGTAATTGAAATTTCTCATCACTGAACTTCATATTGTTTTCTGCAGCCCATTTGGTTGATGTTCGCCTGGAGCCTTGCAGTGTCTGCAATGGAAGACACTGTCATGCAAATTCGGGTGTCATCTGCGAAGGAAGACACGGTGCTGTGGCTGACATCCTTGTCTATGTCAGATATGAGGATGAGGAACAGGATGAAAGCGAGTTCTGTGCCTTGTGGAACAGAGCTTTTCACCGTAGCTGCCTCAGACTTTACTCTGTTTACAATTACTCTTTGTGTTTTGTTTGTTAGGAAATTATAGGCCCAACTATCAACTTTTCCTGTTATTCCTATATCACGCATTTTGTGCTTATGTTTTTGTTACTGAATTTAAATTTGGCGAAGGCTCCCTCGTGACTGATAACATTATGTCGGTCTGGGCCCAGCACATACATGTCGGTCTGGGGCCCAGTACATACATGTCGGTATGGGGCCCAGCACATACATGTCGGTCTGGGGCCCAGCACATACATGTCGGTCTGGGGCCCAGCACATACATGTCTGGACCTCTGTTATGTTGTGGTCTGAGTACATTGCTAATGATATGGTAATATTACGTATCAGAACATCATTGTTAGCGAAGATGAGGTTCAGTGTAGGCTGTATTATATGACCTTCACAGCCTTACTATGTGACCTTAACAACCTCACTAAGTGACCTTAACAACCACACTAAGTGACCTTAATCTCACTAACTAACCTTAACAACCTCACTAAGTGACCTTAACAACCTCACAAAGTGACCTTAACAACCTCGTTAAGTGACCTTAACAACCTCGCTAAGTGACCTTAACGACTTAACTAAGTGACCTTAACAACCTCACTAAGTGACCTTAACCTCACTAAGTGACCTTAACCTCACAAAGTGACCTTAACAACCTCGCTAAGTGACCTTAACAACCTAACTAAGTAACTTTAACAACCTCACTAAGTGACCTTAGCAACCTCACTAAGTGACCTTAACAACCTAAGTGACCTTAACAACCTCACTAAGTGACCTTAACAACCTCACTAAGTGACCTTAACAACCTCACTAAGTGACCTTAACAACCTCACAAAGACACCTTAACAACCTCGCTAAGTGACCTTAACAACCTCGCTAAGTAACCTTAAGAACCTAAGTAACCTTAACAACCTCACTAAGTGACCTTAACAACCTCGCTAAGTGACCTTAACAACCTCGCTAAGTGACCTTAACAACCTAAGTGGCCTTAACAAACTCACTAAGTGACCTTAACAACCACACTAATTGACCTTAACAACCCCACTAAGTGACCTTAACAACCTCACTAAGTGACCTAAACAACCTCACTAAGTGACCTTAACAACCTCACTAAGTGACCTTAGCAACCTCACTAACTCACCTTAACAACCTCACTAAGTGACCTTAACCTCACTAACTGACCTTAACAACCTCACTAAGTGACCTTAACAACCTCACTAAGTGACCTTAACAACCTCACTAACTGACCTTAACAACCTAACTAAGTGACCTTAACAACCTCACTAAGAGACCTTAACAACCTCACTAACTGACCTTAACAACCTCACTAAGTGACCTTAACAACCTCACTAAGTGACCTTAACAACCACACTAAGTGACCTTAACAACCTCACTAAGTGACCTTAACAACCTCACTAAGTGACCTTAACAACCTCACTAAGTGACCTTAACAACCTCACTAAGTGACCTTAGCAACCTCACTAACTGACCTTAACAACCTCACTATGTGACCTTAAAACCTCACTAACTGACCTTAATAACCTCACTAAGTGACCTTAACAACTTCACTAAGTGACCTTAACAACCTCGCTAAGTGACCTTAACAATCTCACTAAGTGACCTTAACAACCACACTAAGTGACCTTAACAACCTCACAAAGTAACCTTAACAACCTCGCTAAGTGACCTTAACAACCTCACTAAGTGACCTTAACAACCACACTAAGTGACCTTAACAACCTCACTAAGTGACCTTAACAACCTCACTATGTGACCTTAACCTCACTAAGTGACTTCAACTTTATTAAGTGACCTTAACAACATTAAGTGACTTTAACCTCACTAACTGACCTTAACAACCTCACTAAGTGACCTTAACAACCCTACTAAGTGACCTTAACAACCACACTAAGTGACCTTTACAACCTCACTAGGTAACCTTAACCTCACTAAGTGACCTTAACAACCACACTAAGTGACCTTAACAACCTCACTAACTGACCTTAACAACCTCACTAACTGACCTTAACAACCTCACTAAGTGACCTTAACAACCCCACTAAGTGACCTTAACAACCTCACTAAGTGACCTTAACAACCTCACTAAGTGGCCTTAACAACCTCACTAAGTGACTTTAAGAACCTCACTAACTGACCTTAACGACCTCACTAAGTGACCTTAACAACCTCACTAAGTGACCTCAAGAACCTCACTTAGTGACCTTAACAACCTTACTAAGTGGCCTTAACAACCTCACTAAGTGACTTTAAGAACCTCACTAACTGACCTTAACGACCTCACTAAGTGACCTTAACAACCTCACTAAGTGACCTCAAGAACCTCACTTAGTGACCTTAACAACCCCACTAAGTGACCTTAACAAGCCAACTAAGTGACCTTAACAACCTTACTAAGTGACCTTAAGAACCTCACTAAGTGACCTTAGCAACCTCACTAACTGACCTTAACAACCTCACTAAGTGACCTTAACAACCTCACTAAGTGACCTTAGCAACCTCACTATGTGACCTTAACAACCTCACTATGTGACCTTAACAACCTCACTAACTGACCTTAACAACCTCACTAAGTGACCTTAACAACTTCACTAAGTGACCTTAACAACCTCGCTAAGTGACCTTAACAATCTCACTAAGTGACCTTAACAACCACACTAAGTGACCTTAACAACCTCACTAAGTGACCTTAACAACCTCACTATGTGACCTTAACCTCACTAAGTGACTTCAACTTTATTAAGTGACCTTAACAACATTAAGTGACTTTAACCTCACAAAGTGACCTTAACAACCTCACTAAGTGACCTTAACAACCCTACTATGTGACCTTAACAACTACACTAAGTGACCTTTACAACCACACTAGGTAACCTTAACCTCACTAAGTGACCTTAACAACCACACTAAGTGACCTTAACAACCTCACAAAGTGACCTTAACAACCCCAGGAAGTGACCTTAACCCCACTAAGTGACCTTAACACCACTCACTGACCTTAACAACCCCACTAAGTGACCTTAACAACCCCACTAAGTGACCTAAACAACCCCACTAAGTGACCTTAACAACCCCACTAAGTGCCCTTAACAACCCCACTAAGTGACCTTAACAACCCCACTAAGTGACCTTAACAACCCCACTAAGTGACCTTAACAACCCACTAAGTGACCTTAACAACCTCACTAACCTTAACAACCCCACTAAGTGACCTTAACAATCTCACTAAGTGACCTTAACAACCCCACTAAGTCACCTTAACAACCTCACTAAGTGACCTCATCATCACTAAGTGATCTTAGCAACCCTACTAAGTGACCTTAACAACCCACTAAGTGACCTTAACAACCTCACTAACTGACCTTAACAACCTCACTAAGTGACCTTAACAATCTCACTAAGTGACATTAACAACCCCACTAAGTGACCTTAATAATCTCACTAAGTGACCTTAACAACCCCACTAAGTGACCTTAACAACCTCACTAAGTGACCTTAACAACCCCACTAACTGACCTTAACAACCCCACTAAGTGATCTTAAGAACCCCACTAAGTGACCTTAACAACCCCACTAAGAGACCTTAACAACCCCACTAAGTGACCTTAATAACCCCACTAAGTGACCTTAACAACCCCACTAAGTAACCTCAACAACCCCACTAAGTGACCATAACAACCCCACTAAGTGACCTTAACAACCCCGCTAAGTGACCTTAGCAACCCAACTAAGTGACCTTAACAACCTCACTAAGTGACCTTAAGAACCTCACTAAGTGACCTTAAGAACCTCACTAAGTGACCTTAACAACCCCACTAAGTGACCTTAACAACCCCACTAAGTGACCTAAACAACCCCACAAAGTGACCTTAACCCCACTAAGTGACCTTAAGAACCCCACTAAGTGACCTTAACAACCCCATTAAGTGACCCTAACAAGCCTACTAAGTGACCTTAACAACCCCACTAAGTGACCTTAACACCACTAAGTGACCTAAACAACCCCACTAAGTGACCTTAACCCCACTAAGTGACCTTAACAACCCCACTAAGTGACCTTAACAACCCCACTAAGTGACCTTAACCTCACTAACTGACCTTAACAACCTCACTAACTGACCTTAAGAACCCCACTAACTGACCTTAACAACCTCACTAAGTGACCTTAACAACCCCACTGACCTTAACAATCTCACTAAGTGACCTTAACATTTTCACTAAGTGACCTTAACAACCTCACTAAGTGACCTTAACAACCTCAGTGACCTTAACCTCACTAAGTGACCTTAACAACCTCACCAAGTGACCTTAACAACCTAAGTGACCTTAACAACCTCACTAAGTGACCTTAACCCCACTAAGTGACCTTAACAACCGAACTAAGTGACCTTAACCCCACTAAGTGACCTTAACAACCCCACTAAGTGACCTTAACAACCTCACTAATTGACCTTAACAACCTCACTAAGTGACCTTAACAACCCCACAAAGTGACCTTAACAACCTCATTAACTGACCTTAACAACCTCACTAAGTGACCTTAACAGCCTCACTAAGTGACCTTAACAACCTCACAAACTGACCTTAACCTCACTAAGTGACCTTAACAACCTCACTAAGTGACCTTAACATCACTAAGTGACCTTAACAACATCACTAAGTGACCTTAACAACCTCACTAAGTGACCTTAACAGCCTCACTAAGTGACCTTAACAACCTCACTAAGTGACCTTAACAACCTCACTAAGTAACCTTAATAACCTCAGTGACCTTAACAACCTCACTAAGTGACCTTAACAGCCTCACTAAGTGACCTTAACAACCTCACTAAGTGACCTTAACAACCTCACTTAGTGACCTTAATAACCTCACTAAGTGACCTTAACAACCTCACTAAGTGACCTTAACAGCCTCACTAAGTGACCTTAACAACCCCACTAAGTGACCTTAACAACCTCACTAAGTGACCTTAACAACCTCACTAAGTGACCTTAACAGCCTCACTAAGTGACCTTAACAACCCCACTAAGTGACCTTAACAACCCCACTAAGTGACCTTAACAACCTCACTAACTGACGTTAACAACCTCACTAAGTGACCTTAACAGCCTCACTAAGTGACTTTAACAACCTCACAAACTGACCTTAACAACCTCACTAAGTGACCTTAACAACCTCACTAAGTGACCTTAACAGCCTCACAAACTGACCTTAACAACCTCACTAAGTGACCTTAACAACCTCACTAAGTGACTTTAACAACCTCACTAAGTGACCTTAACATCACTAAGTGACCTTAACCCCACTAAGTGACCTTAACAACCTCACTAAGTGACCTTATCAATCTCACTATGTGACCTTAACAACCTCACTAAGTGACCTTAACAACCCCACTAAGTGACCTTAACAACCTCACTAAGTGACCTTAACAACCCCACTAAGTGACCTTAACAACCTCACTAAGTGACCTTAACAACCTCACTAAGTGACCTTAACAACCCCACTATGTGACCTTAACAACCTCACTAAGTGACCTTAACAACCTCACAAAGTGACCTTAACAACCTCACTAAGTGACCTTAACAACCTCACTAAGTGACCTTAACAACCTCACTAAGTGACCTTAACAACCTCACTAAGTGACCTTAACAACCTCACTAAGTGACCTTAACCTCACTAAGTGACCTTAACAACCCCACTAAGTGACCTTAACAACCTCACTAAGTGACCTTAACAACCTCACTAAGTGACCTTAACAACCTCACTAAGTGACCTTAACAACCTCACTAAGTGACCTTAACAACCCCACTAAGTGACCTTAATAACCTCACTAAGTGACCTTAACAACCTCACTAAGTGACCTTTACAACCCCACTCAGTGACCTTAGCAACCTCACTAAGTGACCTTAACAACCTCACTAAGTGACCTTAACAACCTCAGTAAGTGACCTTAACCTCACTAAGTGACCTTAACAACCTCACTAAGTGACCTTAACAACCTCACTAAGTGACCTTAACAACCCCACTCAGTGACCTTAACAACCTCACTAAGTGACCTTAACAACCTCACTAAGTGACCTTAACAACCTAAGTGACCTTAACAACCTCACTAAGTGACCTTAACAACCTCACTAACTGACCTTAACAACCTCACTAAGTGACCTTAACAACCTCACTAAGTGACCTTAACAACCTCACTAAGTGACCTTAACAACCTCACTAACTGACCTTAACAACCTCACTAAGTGACCTTAACAACCCCACTCAGTGACCTTAACAACCCCACTCAGTGACCTTAACAACCTCACTAAGTGACCTTAACAACCTCACTAAGTGACCTTAACAACCTAAGTGACCTTAACCTCACTAAGTGACCTTAACAACCTCACTAAGTGACCTTAACCTCACTAAGTGACCTTAACAACCCCACTAAGTGACCTTAACAACCTCACTAAGTGACCTTAACAACCTCACTAAGTGACCTTAACAACCTCACTAAGTGACCTTAACCTAAGTGACCTTAACAACCTCACTAAGTGACCTTAACCTAAGTGACCTTAACAACCTCACTAAGTGACCTTAACAACCTCACTAACTGACCTTAACAACATCATACAACACTATACAACTGTGAAGGCTGTATAATCCGTGTATTATTATTATTATTATTATTATTATTATTATTATTATTATTATTATTATTGTTATTATTACAGACTTGGCTGAGAGTATAAAGTTATATAGGAAGTTTGCAATTATAGACGAGAGTGCTGGCGACACCTGGCGACAGTGCCACATGGCACTGCTCGCAGGAAACTGTATAAATCATAATGAATTTCTTTGATAAATACCTTGAAATATTGTAAGATTATTACGCACTCTTAGGAGGTATATATTGTATTTTTGATGGGGAAAATGAAATAATATTGATTTAATTGATGGAGTAACGGTAGTTGGCAACTGTGTGAGGCTTGGTGGTGGGGTAGGTGGGTCGAGGCCACCAGTGTCACTCTGGTCGCTGAGGGGAGAGGTTATCAAGTACTCCTCCGGTAACCCTTTACTGAGTGCTTCTCTGCTGACGTGAGTCTCAATTACTCTTCTTATTTTCACTTTTTTCCTGTTATATTTGTCAGAGTTATGTTCAATAAGGCAGTAAGTGACATTATTATTTTTACTTTGAACACGTTTTTTTGTTAATTAAACTAAAACGTAGACAGCACCATACTGATGTATATAATACTGATAATTTGTGATAGTGGCACTGTGTGTGGTAGAGGCACTGTGTGTGTGTGGCATTGACACTGTGTATGAGGTAGTGGCACTGTGTGATAGTGGCATTGTGTGGTAATGGCACTGTGTGTGGCAGTGGCTGTGTGTGTGGCAGTGGCACTGTGTGCGGCAGTGGCACTGTGTGTGTGGTAGTGGCAATGTGTTGTTGTGGTACTGTGTGTGTGTAGCAGTGGTACTGTGTGTGTGGCAGTGGCACTGTGTGTGTTGTGTTGGCAATGGGTGATAGTGGCACTGTGTGTGGCAGTGGCACTGTGTGTGTGGCAGTGGCACTGTGTGATAGTGGCACTGTGCGTGGTAATTCCACTGTGTGATAGTGGTACTGCTTGTGTGTGGCAGTGGCACTGTGTTTTTAGTGGCACTGTGTTTGTGGCACTGACACTGTGTGTGTGGTAGTGGCACTGTGTGATAGTGGCATTGTGTGGTAATGGCACTGTGGGTGGCAGTGGCACTGTGTGTGGCAGTGGCACTGTGTGTGGCAGTGGCACTGTGTGTGGCAGTGGCACTGTGTGTGTGGTAGTGGCACTGTGTGCTATTGGCACTGTGTGGTAGTGGCACTGTGTGTGGCAGTGGCACTGTGTGTGTGGGGCACCATCACTGTGTGTGGCAATGGAACTGTATGGTAGTGGCACTTTGTGTGGTAGTGGCACTGTGTGCGTGTGTTAGTGGCACTGTGTGTGTTAGTGGCACTATGTGTGGTAGAGGCGGCACTGTATGGATGTTAGTGGCACTGTGTGGTAGTAGCACTGTGTGTGTGTGTTAGTGGCACTGTGTGTGATAGTGGCACTGTGTTAATGGTACCGTGTGGTAGTGGCACTGTGTGTGTGTTAGTGGCACTATGTGTGTCAATGGTACTGTGTTGGTGGCACAGTGTGTGTGATAGTCCCGCTGTGTGTGTGGCAGTGGCACTGCGTGTAGCAGTGGCACTGTGTGTGGTTGTGGCATTGTGCGTCGTAATGCACTGTATGTGTAGTAGTAGCATTGTATATATGTGGTAGTGGCACTGTGTGTGACAGTGGCACTGTGTGTGGCAGTGGTACTATGTGTGGCAGTGGCACTGTGTGTGTGTGGTAGTCCCACTGTGTGTGTGGCAGTGGCACTGTGGTAGTGGCAGAGTGTGTTAATGGCACAGTGAGTGTGGCAGTGTCACTGTGTGTATGGCAGTAGCACTGTGTGTGGCAGTGGCACTCTGTGTGTGGTAGTGTAACTGTGTGTGGCAGTGGCACTGTGTGTGTAGTAGTGGCACTCTGTGTGCGTGTGTAGCAGTGACACTGTGTGTATGGTAGTGGCACTGTGTGCTCACCTAATTGTGGTTGCAGAGGTCGAGACTCAGCTCCTGGCAGTGGCACTGTGTGTGGCAGTGGCACTGTGTGTGGTAGTGGCACTGTGTGTGGTAGTGGCACTGTGTGTCGTAATGGCACTGTATGTGAAGTAGTGGCATTGTATATTGGTAGTGGCACTGTGTGTGGCATTGGAATTGTGTGTGGCAATTACACTGTGTGGTAGTGGCACTATATGTGGCAGTGGCATTGTGTGTGGCAGTGGCACTATGGGTGGCAGTGGCACTCTATGTGTGTGGTAGTGGTACTGTATGTGGCAGTGGCATTGTGTGTGGCAGTGACACCGTGTAGGACAGTGATTCTGTGTGTGGTAGTGACACCGTGTAGGGCAGTGGCATTGTGTGTGTCAATGACACCGTGTAGGACAGTGATTCTGTGTGTGGCAGTGACACCGTGTAGGACAGTGGCATTGTGTGTGGCAGTGACACCGTGTAGGACAGTGATTCTGTGTGTGGCAGTGACACCGTGTAGGACAGTGGCATTGTGTGTGGCAGTGACACCGTGTAGGACAGTGATTCTGTGTGTGGCAGTGACACCTGTAGGACAATGGCTCTGTGTGTGGCAGTGACACCGTGTAGGACAGTGGCTCTGTGTGTGGCAGGGACAACGTGTAGGACAGTGGCTCTGTGTGTGGCAGGGACACCGTGTAGGACAGTGGCACTGTGTGGCAGGGACACCGTGTAGGACAGTGGCACTGTGTGTGGCAGGGACACAGTATAGGACAGTGGCTCTGTGTGTGGCAGGGACAACGTGTAGGACAGTGGCTCTGTGTGTGGCAGGGACACCGTGTAGGACAGTGGCTCTGTGTGTGGCAGGGACACCGTGTAGGACAGTGGCTCTGTGTGTGGCAGGGACACCGTGTAGGACAGTGGCTCTGCGTGCGGCAGGGACATAGCGTAGGACAGTGGCACTGTGTGTGGCAGGGACACCGTATAGAACAGTGGCTCTGTGTGTGGCAGGGACATAGTGTAGGACAGTGGCACTGTGTGTGGCAGGGACACCGTATAGAACAATGGCTCTGTGTGTGGCAGGGACATCGTGTAGGACAGTGGCACTGTGTGTGGCAGGGACATCGTGTAGGACAGTGGCACTGTGTGTGGCAGGGACATCGTGTAGGACAGTGGCACTGTGTGTGGCAGTGACACCGTGTAGGACAGTGACACTGTGTCAGTATCCCCCAAGAGACAGCAATCAAGGTGTTCATCCTATGAGGATGGGTAGTGTGTGAGTCAGTGAGGATAAAGGATGGTTAGTGTGTGAGTCAGTGAGGATAAAGGATGGTTAGTGTGAGTCAGTGAGGATAAAGGATGGTTAGTGTGAGTCAGTGAGGATAAAGGATGGTTAGTGTGTGAGTCAGTGAGGATAAAGGATGGTTAGTGTGTGAGTCAGTGAGGATAAAGGATGGTTAGTGTGTGAGTCAGTGAGGATAAAGGATGGTTAGTGTGAGTCAGTGAGGATAAAGGATGGTTAGTGTGAGTCAGTGAGGATAAAGGATGGTTAGTGTGTGAGTCAGTGAGGATAAAGGATGGTTAGTGTGAGTCAGTGAGGATAAAGGATGGGTAGTGTGAGTCAGTGAGGATAAAGGATGGTTAGTGTATGAGTCAGTGAGGATAGAGGGAGGATAATGTGGTGTAGGCTCGACCCTCCATGTCATGGTGTGCAGGTGGCACACCTGACAGTGCCACACAGTGCCAGCTGCGACCCAACTAAACCAGATCAACTTGGTGAAACAAGTGCTTGTTAGTGTGTGTGTGTGTGTGTGTGTGTGTGTGTGTGTGTGTGTGTGTGTGTGTGTGTTCACCTAATTGTGGTTGCAGAGGTCGAATCGCAGCTTCTGGCCCCGCCTTTTAACTGGTAGCTACTAAGTCACTCTCCCTGCTCCGTGAGCTTTATCATAACTTAAAGTTATGTATGGTACCTGCCTCCACCGCCTCACTTTCCAGACTATTCCACTTCGTGACAACGCTATGGCTGAATAAATACTTCCTAACATCACTGTGACTCATCCGAGTCTTCAACTTCCAATTGTGGCCTATTGTTGTTGTGTCCCATTTCTGGAACATCCTGTCTCTGTCCGCCTTGTCGATTCCTCACAGTATTTTATATGTTGTTATCATGTCCCCCGTGTGCCTCCTGTCTTCCAGTGTTGTCAGGTCGTGTTCTCTTAACCTCTCCTCGTAGTACACGCCTCTTAGCTCCGGGACTAGCCTCGTTGCAAACCTTTGCACTTTCTCTAGTTTCCTGACGTGCTTGGCCAAGTGGGGGTTCCAAGCTGGTGCTGCATACTCCAATATGGGCCTGACATACACGATATACAGGATCCGGAACGACACGTTACTGAGTTGTCAGAACGCTCTTCTTAGGTTCGCTTGTCGCCCATATGCTGCAGCAGTTATTTAGTTGATGTGCGCCTCAGGAGATGTGCTCGGTATTATACACACTCCAAGATCCTTTTCCTTGAGTGATATTTGTAATCTTTGATCCCCTAGGCTGTATTCTGTCTGTGGTCTTCTTTACCCTTCTCCGATCATCATGACTTTGCACTTGGTGGGGTTGAACTCCAGGAACCAGATGCTGGACCAGGTCTGCATCCTGTCCAGATCCCTTTGTAGTCCTGCCTGGTTCTCCTCCGACTGAATTCTCCTCATTAACTTGACATCGTCTGCAAACAGGGACACTTCTGAGTCTATTCCTTCGTTATGTCATTCATATATACCAGGAGCAGCACCGGTCTTAGAACTGACCCCTGTTGGAACCCCGCTCGTCACAGGCGCCCACTCTGACACCGCATCACGTACCATGACTCGCTGTTGACTTCTCGTCAGGCATTCTCTCATCCATTGAAGTGCCTTCCCTGTTATACCTGCCTGGTCCTCCAGCTTTGGCCCTGATCTCTTTTATGGAACTATCAAAAGCCTTCTTACAGTCGACGAAAACGTAGTCTACCCACCCGTCTCTCTTGTCTTACCGCTGTCACCTTGTCATAGAACTCTAGTGTGTGTGTGTGTACTCACCTATTTGTACTCACTACTGGGTCCTCTCTCTCCCTGCTCCATGAGCTTTACCATATCTCGTCTTAAAACTATGTATGGTTAATGCCCCCACTAACTCACTTGCCAGACTATTCCACTTACTGACAACTATATGACTAAACAAATACTTCCTAACATCTCTTTGACTCATCCGAGTCCTCAGCTTCCAATGGTGACCCCTTGTTTCTGTGTCCCCTCTCTGGAGCATCCTGTCTCTGTCCACCTTGTTAGTTCCTCGCAGTATTTTGTATGTCGTTATCATGTCTCCCCTAACCCTCCAGTGTCGTCAGGTCGTTGTGTACTCACCTAATTGTACTCACCTAATTGTGGTTGCAGGGGTCGAGACTCAGCTCCTGGCCCCGCCTCTTCACTGATCGCTACTGGGTCCTCTCTCTCTCTCTGCTTCCTGAGCTTTGTCATACCTCTTCTTAAAACTATGTATGGTTCCTGCCTCCACTACTTCACTTGCTAGGCTATTCCACTTGCTGACAACTTTATGACTGAAGAAATACTTCCTAACGTCCCTGTGACTCGTCTGAGTCTTCAGCTTCCAGTTGTGACCCCTTGTCCCTGTGTCCCCTCTCTGGAACATCCTATCTCTGTCCACCTTGTCTATTCCCTGCAGTATCTTGTATGTCGTTATCATGTCTCCCCTGACCCTTCTGTCCTCCAGTGTCGTCAGTCCGATTTCCCTTAACCTTTCCTCGTACGACATTCCCTTGAGCTCTGGGACTAGCCTTGTTGCAACCTTTGTACTTTCTCTAACTTCTTGACGTGCTTGACCAGTGTGGGTTCCAGACTGGTGCTGCATACTCCAGTATGGGCCTAACATACACAGTGTACAGTGTCTTGAACGATTCCTTATTAAGGTATCAGAACGCTATTCTCAGGTTTGCCAGGCGCCCATATGCTGCAGTGGTTATTTGGTTGATGTGTGCCTCCGGTGATGTGCTCGGTGTTATGGTCACCCAAGGGCTTTCTCCCTGAGTGAGGTCTGTAGTCTTGTCCACCTAGCCTATACTCTGTCTGCGGTCTTCTTTGCCCCTCCCCAATCTTCATTGACTTTGCATTTGGCTGGATTGAATTCGAGAAGCCAGTTTACTGGACCACATGTCCAGCCTGTCCAGGTCTCTTTGCAGTCCTGCCTCATCCTCGTCCGATTTAATTCTTCTCATCAACTTCACGTCATCTGCGAACAGGAACACTTCAGAGTCTATTCCTTCCATCATGTCGTTCACATACATCAAAAATAGCACTGGTCCTAGAACTAACCCCTGTGGAACCCCGCTCGTAACAGGCGCCCACTGTGATACCTCTTCACGTACCATGACTCGTTGCTGCCTCCCTGTCATGGTATTCCCTTATCCATTGCAGTGCCCTCCCTTTTACATGCGCCTGATCCTCCAGCTTCTGCACTAATCTCTTGTGGGGAACTGTGTCAAAGGCCTTCCTGCAGTCTAGGAAAACGCAATCTACCCACCCCTCTCTCTCGTGTCTTACTTCTGTTACCTTGTCATAAAACTCCAGGAGGTTTGTGATACAAGATTTGCCTTCCATGAACCCATGCTGGTTTTCATTTATAATCTTGTTCCTTTCCAGGTGTTCGACCATTCTCCTCCTGATAATCTTCTCCATGACTTTGCACACAATACATGTCAGAGACACAGGTCTGTAGTTTAGTGCCTCTTTTCTGTTTCCTTTCTTAAATATGGGGACTACATTAGCTTGTCTTCCATTTCTCAGGTAGTTGCCCAGTTTCAAGGGATTTTGTTGAAGATTGTGGTTAGAGGCACGCACAGCATCTCTGCTCCTTCTCTAAGGACCCATGGGGAGATGTTGTCTGGTCCCATCGCCTTTGAGGTGTCAAGGTCACTTAAGAGCTTCTTCACCTCCTCCTCAGTTGTTCGTATGTCATCCAACACTTGTTGGTACATTCCCTCTTGATGTTCCCTTCTGTGCTGTCTTCCCACAGCCCTTCCTGTGTCTACTGTAAAAACTTCCTTAAATCTCCTGTTCATTTCCTCACATACCTCCTGATCATTTCTTGTGAGTTCTCCACCTTCTGTCCTTAATCTGATCACCTGGTCTTTGACTGTTGTCTTCCTCCTGATGTGGCTATACAACAGTTTCGGGTCAGTCTTGATTCTCGATGCTATGTCATTTTCATACTGTCGTTAGGCCTCCCTCCTTACCTGTGCGTACTCATTCCTGGCTTTGCGACTGATCTCCCTATTTTCGTGTGTTCTCTGCCTTCTGTACTTTTTCCATTCTCTATTGCATTTTGTTTTTGCCTCCTTACACCGTCGGGTAAACTAGGGGCTCGTTCTGGTCTTCCCGTTTTTACTGTTGCCCTTGGGAATAAACCTTTCCACTGCCTCCTTGCATTTTGTTGTAACATATTCCATCATTTCATTTACTGGCTTTCCTGCCAGTTCTCTGTCCCACTGGACCTCCCGCAGGAAGTTCTTCAACCCTATGTAGTCCCCTCTTTTATAGTCAGGCTTTTCCCATTCAACTCCTGTTATTCTCTCCACTTGCAGCTCTACTATATATTCAAAGCACAGAACCACGTGGTCGCTAGCTCCTAGGGGACTCTCATACTTGATGTCCTCAATGTCTGAGCTGCCCAGGGTGAACACAAGGTCCAATCTTGCTGGTTCATCCTCTCCCATGTGGCTCCAGGTTTTCCCAGTCAATCTCCCTGTGGTTGAAATCCCCCATAACCAGCAACTTTGCTCTGCTGGAGTGAGCTCTTCTTGCCACCTCAGCAAGTGTGTCCGCCATTGCTCTGTTGCTCTCTTCATATTCCTCCCTTGGCCTCCTGCAGTTCTGTGGTGGATTATACATCTCTGCAATGACCACTTTGTGTTCCCCAGACTGAAGTGTACCTGCTATGTAGTCTCTTTCTCCCGTCTCATCTATACCTTCCATTTTCTCGAATTTCCATCTGTTTTTTACGAGCAGAGCAACCCCACCTCCCCCTCTGCCCTTTCTATCTTTCCTCATGATCTGGTATCCTGGTGGGAAGATTGCATCTGTTATTGTCTCCGTGAGTTTTGTTTCTGTAACTGCTGTGATGTCTCGGGACTTCTCATTGATTCTTTCTTGCCATTCCTCATGTTTATTCGTTAATCCATCTGCATTTGTGTACCAAACCTTCAATTTCTGTTCTAATACTGTAACTGTGGTGCCGGGGGTGGAAACAGAGGGATCGGTGTGTGATGGTTGGTTTGGATTGTTCAGTTGCCTTGGGGGTGTCGTGGCTGGAGTCCTTCTGCAGGTGTTTCTGGGGGGTGCGCTTGTCCTTCCATTTGATCCTGGGTTATTCTGCTCTCCTTTTTCATTTCCTCCCATTTCTCCTTTCATTTTTGAACTCTCTCTTTCATTGTCTTCCTTTCGTCCTGTGTTCTGTCTCGATCGAGGTACACACTCCGGAACTCCTGCTTGCCTCTCAGCCGTGCTTTCTCCTGCAGGATCATGGTTCGGATTGATTCTGCCTTGAAAATTACTTTGAGAGGCTGATTCCTTGTCTTTGTGAACCACCCAATTCTCCAAAAATTTGCCACCTGGGTCATGTCCCCCTCGCCTATCACCTTCATGATATCTTCAATCGCTTTTTTCTCCTCCTGATTTCTTTCATCATAAGTTTCCCCTTCAGCTTCGTCTAGCCCCTAGACAAATACGGATCTGTCCCTTTCCACCTCCCACTGTGACTCCCATTGCATCCTCTGATGTGTTTTAGTTCCTTCCTGTGGAGTGTTCCTTCCTTCAGTCCCTTCCCTAGTTATGGCCCCTATGCTTCTTGGTTTATCCTTCCTGCTCACCTGTTCCTGGCCCCCACAGGTATCTGGTAAGGTCCTTGCACATGTCCTAGTTCCTTCAATGTCTTCTAACCTCTCATTCTGTCCTAGTGTGCTCCCTGTCTTTGTTTTGGCCCCATGTGGGTTTGACAGGACCTCTGCATACAGTTTAGTTTCCATGTTTCCTTCAGACCTGTTGTCTGTGTTT
>NC_069402.1:18218707-18261207 GCF_026875155.1 Cherax quadricarinatus
TCCACCTAGAATTTTGTACATCATGATCATGTCACCTCTGCTCCTTGTATTCTCTCATGTCAGGTTTAGCTCCTGGTCTCTCATAACTTACTTACCCCTCACCTCTAGGACTAGTTTCGTTGCAAACCGTTGCCATTTTCCAGCTTTATGTGATAATCTAGATGTGCTATACCGGCGTTTCATACTAAAAGACAGACCTGACACTGTGTATAGTGTCGTGAATGACTGTTGATTTTCCTGAGTGCTACCCTTAAATTTGAGTCTTGTGTTAATTAAAATGGGTATCTGGTTGTGTACCTCAGATGAGATGCTGAGAGCTGTGTTCACCCCGAGTCCTTCTGTTTCAGGGAGGTTTGCGGCTTTTGTCCCCCCGAGCCTGTACTCTGTTTCCGGTCTTCTTTGCCCTTTTCCAATTCTAACAACTTTGCATTTGTCTGGGTTAAATTCTAACGTCCACGAGTGAGACCAATCCTGCAGCTGATCCAGAGTCTATATACCTTGCCCTTTATAACCCGATTGTCTGAGAGAAGTCTTCCCTATATCCTACAACACCAGCCTCTTCTACCGCAGTGATGGGGGAATCTTGAATTGTGATATGAGGAGTTTTTTTTTGTGCTGCCATACAGAGAAGGATGGTTGTGTTATGGTAGGATGGCTGTGTCATGGTAGGATGGTTGTGTCATGGTAGGATGGCTGTGTCATGGTAGGATGGTTGTGTCATGGTAGGATGGCTGTGTCATGGTAGGATGGTTGTGTCATGGTAGGGTGGCTGTGTCATGGTAGGATGGTTGTGTAATGGTAGGATGGCTGTGTCATGGTAGGATGGTTGTGTCATGGTAGGATGGTTGTGTCATGGTAGGATGGCTGTGTCATGGCAGGATGTTTGTGTCATGATAAGATGGTTGTGTCATGGTAGGATGGTTGTGTCATGGTAGGATGGTTGTGTCATGGTAGGATGGCTGTGTCATGGTAGGATGTTTGTGTCATGGTAGGATGGTTGTGTCATGGTAGGATGGTTGTGTCATGGTAGGATGGTTGTGTCAAGGTAGGATGGTTGTCTCATGGCAGGATGGTTTTGTCATGGTAGGATGGTTGTCTCATGGCAAGATGGTTGTCTCATGGCAGGATGGTTGTGTCATGGTAGGATGGTTGTCTCATGGCAGGATGGTTGTGTCATGGCAGGATGGTTGTGCCATGGCAGGATGGTTGTGTCATGGTAGGATGGTTGTCTCATGGCAGGATGGTTGTCTCATGGCAGGATGGTTGTGTCATGGTAGGATGGTTGTCTCATGGCAAGATGGTTGTCTCATGGCAGGATGGTTGTGTCATGGTAGGATGGTTGTGTCATGGTAGGATGGTTGTGTCATGGTAGGATGGTTGTCTCATGGCAGGATGGTTGTCTCATGGTAGGATGGTTGTCTCATGGCAGGATGGTTGTCATGGCAGGATGGTTGTGTCATGGTAGGATGGTTGTGTCATGGTAGGATGGTTGTGTCATGGCAGGATGGTTGTCATGGCAGGATGGTTGTGTCATGGCAGGATGGTTGTGTCATGGCAGGATGGTTGTCATGGCAGGATGGTTGTGTCATGGCAGGATGGTTGTGTCATGGTAGGATGGTTGTGTCATGGTAGGATGGTTGTGTCATGGCAGGATGGTTGTCATGGCAGGATGGTTGTGTCATGGCAGGATGGTTGTGTCATGGCAGGATGGTTGTCATGGCAGGATGGTTGTGTCATGGTAGGATGGTTGTGTCATGGCAGGATGGTTGTGTCATGGTAGGATGGTTGTGTCATTGTAGGATGGTTGTCATGGCAGGATGGTTGTGTCATGGTAGGATGGAGGATGGTGACAGGTTAGTGTTACATATAGGCAGGTGTGTATGTTTTCCAGTGTATACACACTGAGTGTATACTTAACTGTCATCTAGAATATTACATTGTTCTTAATCAGTGACATGCACCTTAATGACCCTCATGCGGTCGACAAGCTTCAAACCTCATTACTGAAGTACACACTTCAGAAATGACTGGAAACTCCAATAAGTTATATAATAATAATAATAATAATAATAATAATAATAATAATCATACAAGGTATACAGACCATAGCTGACATCAGTGACATACTACTATATAGAAAGTTCCTTGTTATGTAGAGCATAACAAGCTGTTACTGCGAGTAGCAGTAATAGCCTGGTTGATCAGACCCTGATCCACCATGAGGCCTGGTCTCAGACCGAGCCGCGGGGGCGTTGACCCCCAAAACCCTCTCCAGGTAAACTCCAGGATGCGACTCACACCAGTCAACTAACACCCAAGTACCTATTTTACTGCTAGGTAAACATGGACAGCAGGTGTTCCAAGGAAACACATCCTATTGTTTACATCCGTACCGGGGATCGAACCGCGGATCTCAGTGTGTCTGATAAAATTTCTAGTTACCTAAACAGGTTAATATACGTGTGGAAAGTTAGTTAACAAGGAGTGTTAAGTGTGAGAGGAGGGTAACTACGGTGAACTGGCTCCTTCAAGGTCTCGTAACTACAAGACAGTCTCGTTCTTGATGAACTTAATTGTTATAATCTTAATCATAATTTTTAAAGGGGTGGAGGGGTAAGCCAGTGGAAGGCCTCGGTCAGATGACCAAAAGCTCTAGCTGTGGGTCACCATATGACTAAGACCCGCGTCAGAAAACACTTGTCCTCTTTCCTGACAAACCTTACCTAACCTGACTCGTAGCTCCGAGCATCAGTGTTGCAGATTTCAACACGTCGTCAAGAAACACTCAGAAACACTCTCACAGGAAGCAACAACACAGTTTGCTCACCAAAACTTGCAAATTTGCATGTTTGAAGACCAGATGCAGCAGGAACTACACTATCCAGTCCCAAGACTGTCAGGGCCACCACACCCTCTCCAGTTACTGCTAAATCAGTCACTTGTGCACCATCTGGCAATCTTTATTCTGGGAACGTTATGCTACGCACTGGCTTCATCAGTCCAAAGTAGAGAAAGGTGGAAGATGAGGAACTTGAGGCAATCCGTCCCTCAATCTGAAGTCGATGTGTCAAGTCCATCAATTTTGATTTTCTGCATCCTAGATAACTCCTAGTGACAATGTGTACCTATGGAACAACATAGATAGTGAATGAAGTTTCAATCCAGTCCGACAATGCATTCTCTGGTTATCACAGGAAAATTAACCAGTCTCATTTTTTTTCAAAATTTCTTTACAAAATAAGAAAATTTGAGCCTACACGACTTAAAATTTTAGTGAACTTTCCTCTGAGAAATATACACCACACTCGAAAGTTTGAAGCCTATCCAAAGAAATGTTCTTAAGATATCTCTCCAAAAGTTTAAAGAGGAAATCAGAATCAGACAACCAATCAAAAACCTTTATTTTGTGGCCTCTCCCCTCGTGCCTCTCCCCTCGTGCCTCTCCCCTCGTGCCTCTCCCCTCGTGCCTCTCCCTTCGTGATTCTCCCCTCGGGCCTCTCCCCTCATGTCTCTCCCTTCGTGCCTCTCCTCTCGTGCCTCTCCCCTCGTGCCTCTCCCCTCGTGCCTTTCCCCTCGTGCCTCTCCCCTCGTGCCTCTCCCCTCGTGCCTTTCCCCTCGTGCCTCCCCCCTCGTGCCTCTCCCCTCGTGCCTCTCCCCTCGTGCCTCTCCCCTCGTGCCTCTCCCCTCATGTCTCTCCCCTCGTGCCTCTTCCCTCATGTCTCTCCCCTCGTGCCTCTCCCTTCGTGCTTCTCCCCTCATGTCTCTCCCCTCGTACTTCTCCCCTCGTGCCTCTCCCCTCGTGCCTCTCCCCTCGTGTCTCTCCCCCATGTCTCTCCCCTCGTGCCTCTCCCCTCGTGCTTCTCCCCTCGTGCCTCTCACCTCGTGCCTGTCCCCTCGTGCCTCTCCCCTCGTGCCTCTCCCCTCATGTCTCTCCCCTCGTGCCTCTCCCCTCGTGCCTCTCCCCTCGTGCTTCTCCCCTCGTGCTTCTCCTCTCGTGCCTCTCCCCTCGTGCCTCTCCCCTCGTGCCTATCCCCTCATATCTCTCCCCTCGTGCCTCTCCCCTCATGTCTCTCCCCTCATGTCTCTCCCCTCGTGCCTCTCCCGTCGTGCTTCTCCCCTCGTGCCTGTCCCCTCGTGCCTCTCCCCTCGTGTCTCTCCCCTCGTGCCTCTCCCCTAATGTCTCTCCCCTCGTGCCTCTCCCCTCGTGCCTCTCCCCTCATGTCTCTCCCCTCATGTCTCTCTTCTCGTGCCTCTCCCCTCGTGCCTCTCCCCTCGTGCCTCTCTCCTCATGCCTCTCCTCTCGTGCCTCTCTTCTCGTGCCTCTCTTCTCGTGCTTCTCCCCTCATGTCTCTCCCCTAATGTCTCTCCCCTCGTGCCTTTCCCCTCGTGCCTCTCCCCTCGTGCCTCTCCCCTCATGTCTCTCCCCTCGTGCCTCTCCCCTCGTGCCTCTCCCCTCATGTCTCTCCCCTCGTGCCTCTCCCCTCGTGCCTCTCCCCTCGTGCCTCTCCCCTCGTGCTTCTACCCTCGTGCCTCTCCCCTCGTGCCTATCCCCTCATGTCTCTCCCCTCGTGCCTATCCCCTCATGTCTCTCCCCTCGTGCCTCTCCCCTCATGTATCTCCCCTCGTGCCTCTCCCCTCATGTCTCTCCCCTCGTGCCTCTCCCCTCGTACCTCTCCCCTCGTGCCTCTTCCCTCGTGTCTCTCCCCTCGTGCCTCTCCCCTCATATCTCTCTCCTCGTGCCTCTCCCCTCGTGCCTCTCCCCTCATGTCTCTACCTTCGTGCCTCTCCCCTAATGTCTCTCCCCTCGTGCCTTTCCCCTCGTGCCTCTCCCCTCGTGCCTCTCCCCTCATGTCTCTCCCCTCGTGCCTCTCCCTTCGTGCCTCTCCCCTCATGTCTCTCCCCTCGTGCTTCTCCTCTCGTGCCTCTCCCCTCGTGCCTATCCCCTCATGTCTCTCCCCTCGTGCCTCTCCCCTCATGTATCCCCCCCCTCGCGCCTCTCCCCTCATGTCTCTCCCCTCGTGCCTCTCCCCTCGTGCCTCTCCCCTCGTACCCTCTCCCCTCGTGCCTCTTCCCTCGTGCCTCTCCCCTAATGTCTCTCCCCTCGTACCTCTCCCCTCATGTCTCTCCCCTCGTGCCTCTCCCCTCATGTCTCTCTACTCGTGCCGCTCCCCTCGTGCCTCTCCCCTCGTGCCCTCTCCGTCATGTCTCTCCCTTTGTGCCTCTCCCCTGTCTCTCCCCTCGTGCCTCTCCCCTCATGCCTCTCCTCTCGTGCCTCTCTTCTCGTGCCTCTCTTCTCGTGCCTCTCCCCTCATGTCTCTCCCCTCGTTCCTCTCCCCTCGTGCCTCTCCCCTCGTGCCTCTCCCCCGTGTCTCTTCCCTAGTGCCCCTCCCCTCTTGTCTCTCCCCTCGTGCCTCTCCCCTCGTGCCTCTCCTCTCGTGCCTCTCCTCTCGTGCCTCTCCTCTCGTGCCTCTCCCCTCGTGCATCTCCTGTAGTGCCTCCCCTCTCATGTCTCTCCCCTCATGTCTCTCCCCTCGTGCCTCTCCCCTCATGTCTCTCCCCTCGTGCCTCTCCCCTCATGTCTCTCCCCTCGTGCCTCTCCCTTCATGTCTCTCCCCTCATGTCTCTCCCCTCATGTCTCTCCCCTCATGCCTCTCCCCTCATGTCTTTCCCCTCGTGTCTCTCCCCTCGTGTCTTTCCCCTCATGTCTCTCCCCTCGTGCTTCTCCTCTCGTGCCTCCCCCTCATGTCTTTCCCCTCATGTCTCTCCCCTCATGTCTCTCTCCTCATGTCTCTCCATGCCTCACCCTTCGTACCTCTGCCCTCGTGACTCTCCCCTCGGACCTCTCCCCTTGTGCCTCTCCCCTCGGTTTCTCCCCTCGGGCACCTCCCATCGGGCCTGACAGACGAGCGTCCTCCCCTGTGGCACCTCCCCTCGGGCACCTCCCCTGTGGCACCACCCATCGGACACCTCCCCTGTGGCACCTCCCCTCGGGCCCTCCCCACGGGCACCTCCCCTCGGGCCTGACAGACGAGGGTATTACAGAATGGCACAATACATTAACCAGCTGTTGCAATTTTGCTTTTGTGTTCCTGTTATTGTGTGACTCAGGAAGGATGAGGAGGATGAGGAGGATGAGGATGATGATGATGATGAGGAGGAGGAGGATGAGGATGATGATGATGATGATGAGGATGAGGATGATGATGATGATGAGGATGAGGATGAGGAGGAGGATGAGGAGGATGGTGATGAGGATGAGGATGAAGAGCATGAGGATGAGGATGATGAGGATGATGAGGATGAGGAGGATGAGGATTTTGATGAGGATAATGAGGAGGGTGAGGATGATGAGGAGGATGATTAGGAGGATGAGGATGAGGAGGACGAAGAGGATGAGGAGGATGAGGAGGAAGATGAGGATGATGAGGATGATGATGAGGATGAGGATGATGAGAATGATGATGAGAAGGATGAGGACGAGGATGATGATGAGGATGATGAGGATGAGGACGAAGACGATGAGGAGGATGAGGAGGAAGATGAGGAGGATGAGGATGATGAGGATGATGAGTAAGATGAGGATGAGGATGATGAGAAGCATGAGGATGGTGAGGAGGATAAGGATGGGGTATGAGGAGGATGGGGTATGAGGAGGATAGGGTATGAGGAGGATGGGGTATGAGAAGGATGGGGTAGAAGGAGGATGGGGTATGAGGAGGATGGGGTATGAGGAGGATGGGATATGAAGAGGAAGGGGTACGAGTAGGATCAGGTATGAGGAGAATCAAGAATGAGGAGGATCGGGTATGAGGAGGACGAGATTTGAGGAGGATCAGGTATGAGGAGAATCGGGTATGAGGAGGACGGGGTATGAAGAGGATGGGGTTTGAGGAGGATGGGGTATGAGGAGGATGGGGTATGAGGAGGATGGGGTATGTGGAGGATCGGGTATGAGGAGGATCGGGTATGAGGAGGATAGGGTATGAGAAGGATGGGGTATGAGGAGGATGGGGTACGAAGAGGATCGGGTATGAGGAGGATCGGGTATGAGGAGGATCGGGTATGAGGAGGAATCGAGTATGAGGAGGATGGAGTATGAGGATGGGGGTATGAGGAGGATGGGGTATGAAGAGCATCAGGAATGAGGAGAATTGGGTATGAGGAGGATGAGGTATGAGGAGGATGGGGTATGAGGATGGGTATGAGGAGGATGCGGTAAGAGGAGGATGGGGTATGAGGAGGATCGGGTATGAGGATGGGGTATAGCAGGATGGGGTATGAGGAGGATCGGGTATGAGGATGGGGTATGAGCAGGATGGGGTATGAGGAGGATGGGGTAAGACAAGGATGGGGTGTGAGGAGGATGGGGTATAAGGAGGATGGGGTATGAGGAGGATTCAATTATGAGGAGGATGGGGTATGAAGAGGATCGGGTATGAGAAGGATGGAGTATGAGGAGGATGGGGTATGAGAAGGATGGGATATGAGGAGGATGGGGTATGAGGAGGATGGGGTATGAGGAGATGGGGTAAGAGGAGGATGGGGTATAAGGATGGTATGAGGATGGGGTATGAGGAGGATCGGGTATGAGGAGGATGGGGTATGAGGATGGGGTATGAGGAGGATGGGGTATGAGGAGGAAGGGGCATGAGGAGGATCGGGTATGAGGAGGATGGGGTATGAGGAGGATCGGGTATGAGGAGGATGGGGTATGATGAGGATCGAGTATGAGGAGGAATGGGGTATGAGGAGGATGGGTTATGAGGGGATAGGGTATGAGGAGGATGGGGTATGAGGAGGATGGGGTATGAGGAGGATGGGGGTATGAGGAGGATGGGGTATGAGGATGGGGTCTGAAGAGAGATCAGGTATGAGAGAATTGGGTATGAGGAGGATGAGGTATGAGGAGGAGGGGTATGAGGAGGATGGGGTATGAGCAGGATGGGGTATGAGGATGGGGTATGAGGAGGATGGGGTATGAGGAGGATGGGGTATGAGGAGGTCGGGTATGAAGGATAGGGTATGAAAAGGATGGGGTATGAGGAGGATGGGGTATGAAGAGGAAGGGGTATTAGAGGAGGATGGGGTATGAGGAGGATCGGGTATGAGGAGGATGGGGTATGAGGAGGATCGAGTATGAAAAGATCGGGTATAGGATGGGTATGAGGAGGATGGGTATGAGGAGGTGGGTATGAGGAGGATGAGGTATGAAAAGGGTGGGGCATGAGGAGGATGGGGCATGAAGAGGATCAGGTATGAGGGGAATTGGGTATGAGGAGGATCAGGTATGAGGGGGATGGGGTACGAGGAGGATGGGGGATGAGGAGGATCGGGTATGAGGAGGATGGGGTAGAGGAGGACGGGTATGAGGAGGACCGGGTATGAGGAGGACCGGGTATGAGGAGGATGGAGTATGAGGAGATGGGGTATGAGGAGGTAAGGTATGAGGGGATGGGGTTATGAGGGAGGATGGGGTAAGAGGATGGAGTATGAGGAGGATGGGTATATGAGGAGGATGGGGGTATGTGGAGGATGGGGTATGAGGAGGAGGGGGGTGTGAGGAGGATGGGGTATGAGGAGGATGGGGTATAGGTGGATGGGTATGAGAAGATTCGGGTATGAGGATGGATGGGGTATGAGGAGGATGGGGCATGAGGAGGATCGGGTATGAGGATGGGGTTTTGAGGAGGATGGGGAATGAGGTGGATGGGTAATGAGGAGGATGGGGTATGTAAAAGGATCGGGATATGAGGATGAATGGGGTATGAGGAGGATGAGGTATGAGGAGGATGGGGTATGGGAGGTTGCGGGTATGAGGAGGATGGGGTATGTGGATGGGATTGATGAGGATGGGTGTAGGAGGATCGGGTTATGAGAGGTTAGGGTATGTGAGAGATCGAATATGAGGAGAAGGATCGGTATGGTTGGATTCGGGTATGAGGTAGGATGGGGTATGAGGAGGATGGGGTATGAGAAGGATGGGGTATGAGGGAGATGGGTATGACGAGGATGGGTATGAAGTGAAGGATAGGGGTTTGGGAGGATGGGGTATGAGTGGTTGGGTAGGAGGAGGATGAGGTATAATGAGTGGATGGGGTATGAGGAGATTGGGTATGGGAGGATGAGGTATGAGGAGGAGGATGGGTCTGAGGGAGGTAGGGTATGAGGAAGGAGTGGGGGTATGAGGAGGATGGGTAGAAGGAGGATGGGGTATGAGGAGGATAGGGTATGAGGAGGATGGTGGTCATGAGAGGTGGGGATTAGAAGGAGGGGGATGAGGAGGATGGACGTATGAGGAGGATGGGGTAAGAGGAGGATGGGTTTGAGGGAGATAGGGGTTTGAGAAGGATGGGGATGAGGAGGATGGGGTTATGAGGAGGATGTGATATGAGGGGATGTGGTATTGAGGAGGATGGAGGTATGAAGGAGGATGGGTATGAGCATGGGGGTATGAGGAGGATTTGTATGAGGAGGTGGGGTACGAGGAGGGTGGGGTATGAGGATAGGGTTGAGGTGGTTGGGGTTCGAGGAGGATGGGGTATGAGGTGGATAGGGGTATTGGAGGAGGATAGGTATGAGAGGATGGGTATGAGGAGGATGGGGTATAGGAGGATGAGGGTGTGAGGAGGATGGGTATGAGGAGGATGGGGTATGAGGAGGATCGGGTATGAGGAGGATCGGGTATGAGGAGGATGGGGGTGGTATGAGGAGGATGGGGCACATGAGGAGGATCGGGTATGAGGAAGGGGTATGTGGAGGATGGGGTATGAGGGAGGATGGGGTTCTTTGAGGAGGATGGGTATCGAGGATGGATGGGGGCCAGGGAGGATCGGGATTGAGGAGGAAGGATGGGGTGTATGAGGAGGGTTGGGGCATGAGGAGGATGGGGGTATGAGGAAGGGTGGGGTTTGGGAGGATGGGGTATGAGGAGGATGGGGTAATGAGGAGGAGGGGGTATGGAGGAGGATGGGGTATGAGGAGTGATGGGGTTTTGAAGGGAGGATGGGGTATGAGGAAGATGGGTATGGGAGGATGGGGCATGAGGAGGATCGGGTATGAGGTGGAATTGAGTATGGGATGGGGCATGAGGAGGATCGGGTATGAGGAGGATGGGGGTATGAGGAGGATGGGGTATGAGGAAGATGGGGGCAATGAGGAGGATTCGGGTATGGGAGGATTGGGCATGGGTGGATCGATATGAGGAGGATGGGGTGTGAGAGGATCGGGGTAATGAGGAGAAATGGGGTTATGAGGGAGGATGGGGTAAGAGGAGGATCGGTTATGAGGAGGATCGGGTATGAGGAGGATGGAGTATGAGGAGGATGGAGTATGAGGAGGATGTGAGATATGAGGAGGATGTGGTTTGAAGAGGATGGGGGGATTGAGGAGGATGGGTATGAGATGGGGTATGAGGAGGATTTGGTATGAGGGAGGATCGGGTACGAGGAGGATGGGGTATGAGGATAGGGTATGAGGAGGATGGGGTAGAGGAGGATGGGGGTATGAGGAGGAAGGGGGTATGAGTAGGGATTAGGGTATGGACGAGGGATGGGTATGAGGAGGATGGGGGATGAGGAGGATGGGGTCTGTGGGAGGATGGGGTATGAGGAGGATGTGGGTATGAGGAGGATCGGGTATGAGGAGGGATTTCGGTTTGAGGAGGATGGGGTATGAGGGGTTGGGGCATGAGGAGGATCGGTATGAGGATGGGGTATGTGGAAGGATGGGGTATGAGGAGGATGGGGTTATGGAGGAGGATGGGTAGGAGGATGGCGGCATGAGGAGGATCGGGTTGAGGAGGATGGGGTATGGAGGAGGGATGGGGTATGAGGAGGTGGGGTTTTAAGGCGGATGGTGTATGGGAAGATGGGGATATGAGGAGGATGGGCGCCATGAGGAGGATCGGGTATGATGGTGTGATTGGGTTATGAGGTGGGTCCTGTGAGGAGGATCGTGTATGAGGAGGATTGGGTATGAGGAGGATGGGGTTATGAGGAAGATTGGGGCATTGAGGAGGATCGGGTATGAGGAGGATTGGGCTGAGGTGGATCGGATATTGAGGAGGGATGGGGTTATGAGAAGGATTGGGTATGAGTGAGAATGGGGTATGAGTAGGATGGGGTATGAGGGAGGATGGGTATTGAGGAGGATGGGGTATGAGGGAGGATGTTGTATGAGGAGATGGGGCCATGAGGAGGGATGGGGTATGAGGAGGATGGGGCATGAGGAGTATCGGGTATGAGGAGGATGGGGGGTATGAGGTGGATGGGGTATAAGGAGGATGGGGTATGAGGAAGGATGGGGTTATGAGGAGGATGGGGTATGTGCGAGGTGGGGTATGAGAAAGGATGGGTATGAGGGAGGATGGGGTAGTATGGAGGAGGATGCGGGATAGGAGGGTTATGGGGTTGAGAAGGATGGGGTATATGCGAGGAGGATGGGGTATGAGGAGGATGGGGTATGAGGAGTGATGGGGTATGAGGAGGAGGGAGATTGATGAAGTTGGGTATGAGGAGGATGGGGTTTGAGGAGGGATGGGGTGTGAGGGAAGGATGGGGGTATGAGGAGGATGGGGCTTGAGGAGGTATGAGGTATGGGAGGAGGGAGTATGAGGAGGATGGGGTATGAGAAGGATGGGGTTTATGAGTGGAGGATGGGGTATGAGGGAGGTGGGGTTATGAGAAGGATGGGGTTATTAGGAGGATGGGGTATGAGGAGGATGGGTATGAGCGAGGATTGGGGTATGAGGAGTATGGTTGTATGAGAAGGATGGGTATTGGAGGAGGATGGGGTATGAGGAGGATGGGGGGTATGAGGAGGATGGGGTATGAGACAGAAGGATGGGGTATGAGGAGGATGGGGTATGAGGAGGATGGGGTTATTTGAGGCAGAAAAGAAATAAAAATAAAGAGGATATTGTTTATTTGTGAAACCCTCACCACCGAGGCTTCACCAAGGTATCCGAGAAGCCTCACCATCGAGGCTTCACCAAGGTATACAAGAAGCCTCACCACCGAGGCTTCACCAAGGTATACAAGAAGCCTCACCACCGAGGCTTCACCAAGGTATCCGAGAAGCCTCACCACCGAGGCTTCACCAAGGTATCCAAGAAGCCTCACACGACGGCTTCACCAAGGTTATACATGAAGCCTCACACACCGAGGCTTCTCCAAGGTATACAGAAGCCTCACCATCGAGGGTTCCCCAAGGTATAACGAGAAGAAGCCTCACCACGAGGCTTCACAAGGTATCCGAGAGGATCACCACCGAGGCTTCACCAAAGGTATATCCGAGATGCCTCACCACCGAAGTCTTCCACCATAGGTATACCAAGAAGCCTAACCACCGAGGCTTCACCAAGTATCGAGAAGCCTCACACCGAGGACTTCACCAGGTATCGAGAAGCCTCACCACCGAGGTTTTTTCCACCAAGGTTCCGAGAAGCCTCACACGAGGCTTCCACCAAGGTATACGTGAAGAAGCCTCACCACCGAGGTTTTCACAAGGTAAGTCCGAGAAAGCTCACCACGAGGCTTCCCAAGGGTATTCGAAGAAGCTCACCACCGAGGCTTCACCAAGGTATCAGGAACCTCACTACCGAGGCTTCACCAAGGTATTCGAGAAGCCTCACGACCGAGGCCTCACTACAGGATGCTACCAATGACGTCAATAACTCTGCTCACCGGGAACCTCATCATGCAAGTTGTTCCAAGAATTTGCTTCTGGTTACCGTACACAAGTCTTTAAAATTTGATCCCGATTAGATGAGGCGTTCCCGAGATAAGTGTCAAAGTATCGATGAGCACTAGTCCCTCATCAGGGATACATAATGATGAGGAAAGGTCAGGAATAGGTCAGAGGACGAGCAGAAATACCAAGGAGAGTACACACATGAGTACAAGTATTGATTTCAAGAGTTATGCTAATTGTGTGCATAGCCGTCTTACTGGTAAGGTGAGAGCCAGTGTTGTGTGGCAGTGTGAGAGCCAGTGTTGTGTAGGCAGTGTGAGGGCCAGTGTTGTGTGGCAGTGTGAGGGCCAGTGTTGTGTGGCAGTGTGAGAGCCAGTGTTGTGTAGCAGTGTGAGAGCCAGTGTTTTGTAGCAGTGTGAGGGCCAGTGTTGTGCGGCAGTGTGAGGGCCAGTGTTGTGTGGCAGTGTGAGAGCCAGTGTTGTGTAGCAGTGTGAGAGCCAGTGTTTTGTAAGCTCATACAGTGTGAGTGGGCAGTGTTGTGCGGCCGTGTGAGGGCCAGTGTTGTGTGGCAGTGTGAGAGCCGTGTGTGTAGCAGTGTGTGGGGCAGTGTTGTGTGCAGTGTGAGATAGCCCCAGTGTCTGACTCGATGTGGCAGTGTGGAGAAGCCAGTGTTGTGTAGCAGTGTGAGGGCCAGTGTTGTGTGCAGTGTGGGGCAGTGTTTGTGTGCAGTGTGATGAGCCAGTGTTGTGTAGCAGTTGTGAGGGCCAAGGTGTTGTGTGGCAGTGTGAGAACCCAGTGTTGTGTGGCCATGTTGTGCGGGCCCAGTGTTGGGTAGCAGTTGGCGCAAGAGCCAGTGTTGTGAGGCCGTGTGAAGAGCCAGTGTTGTTTGCAGTGTGAGAGCCAGTGTTGTGTGGCAGTTGTGAGAACCAGTGTTGTGCGGCAGTGTGAGGGGCCAATGTTGTGTGGCAGGTGTGAGGGCCAAGTTTGTGTGGCAGTGTGGGGCCAGTGTTGTGTTAGCAGTGTGAGGGGGCAGGTGTTGTGTGGCGTGTGAGGGCCAGTGTTGTGTGGCAGTTGTGAGGGCCAGTGTTGTGTGGCAGTGGAGGGCCAGTGATGTGATTAGTGTGAGAGCCCAAGTGTTGTGTGGCAGTGAGGGGTCAGTTGTTGTAGTGGCAGTGTGAGGGCAGTATTGTGTAGCATTGTGAGAGCCAGTAGTGTTGTGTGCAGTGTGAGAGCCAGTGTTGTGTGTGGCAGTGTGAGGGGCCAGTGTTGTGTGTAGCAGTGTGATGAGCCATCGTTGTGTGGCGTGTGAGGGTCAGTGGTTGTGTGGCAGTGTGAGGGCCAGTGTGGGTGTTGTAGCAGGTTGAGGGCCCGTGTTGTGTGGCAGTGTTGAGAGCGAGTGTTGTTTGGCAGTGTGAGGCCAGTGTAGTGAGGCGTGTGAGAGCCAGTGCTGTGTAGGCAGTTGGTGAGAGCCAGTGTTGTGTAGCAGTGTGAGAACCAGTGTTGTGCGGCAGTGTGAGAGCCAGTGTTGTGTGTCAGTGTGAGGGCCAGTGCTGTGTGGCAGTGTGAGGGCCAGTGTTGTGTAGCAGGTGAGATGTGACCAGCGTTGTGTGGCAGTGTTGTGAGAGCCAGTGTTGTGTGGTTGTGTGAGGGTCAGTGTTGTGTGGCAGTGTGAGGGCCAGTATTGTGTAGCAGTGTGAGAGCCAGTGTTGTGTGGCAGTTTGAGAGCCAGTGTTGTGTGGCAGTGTGAGGGCCAGTGTTGTGTGGCAGTGTGAGAGCCAATGTTGCGTGGCAGTGTGAGAGCCAGTGTTGTGTGGCAGTGAGAGAGCCAGTGTTGTGTGGCAGTGTGAGGGCCAGTGTTGTGTAGCAGTGCGAGAGCCAGTGTTGTGTAGCAGTGTGAGAGCCAGCGTTGTGTGGCAGTGTGAGGGTCCAGTGTTGTGTGGCAGTGTGAGGGCCAGTGTTGTGTAGCAGTGTGAGGGCCAGTGTTGTGTGGCAGTGTGAGGGCGAGTGTTGTGTGGCAGTGTGAGGGCCATTGTTGTGAGGCGTGTGGAGCAGTGTTGGTGTAGCAGTTTTGGAGTGCCAGTGTGTGTGGCAGCTGAAAGACCTTGTGTTGTGTGGCAGTTGAGGACCATGTGTTTGTTTGTGGCAGTGTGAAGACCCAGTGTTGTGTGGATGTTGGAGGGCCCAGTGTTGTGTAGCAGTGTGCGGGCCAGTGTTGTGTGGCAGTGTGAGGGCCAATGTTGTGTGGCAGTGTGAGGGCCAGTGTTGTGTGGCAGTGTGAGAGCCAGTGTTGTGTGGCAGTGTGAGGGCCAGTGTTGTGTAGCAGTGTGAGAGCCAGTGTTGTGTGGCACTGTGAGGGTCAGTGTTGTGTGGCAGTGTGAGGGCCAGTGTTGTGTAGCAGTGTGAGAGCCAGTGTTGTGTAGCAGTGAGAGAGCCAGTGTTGTGTGGCAGTGTGAGGCCCAGAGTTGTGTAGCAGTGTGAGAGCCAGTGTTGTGTGGCAGTGTGAGAGCCAGTGTTGTGTAGCAGTGTGAGAGCCAGTGTTTTGTAAGCAGTGTGGGGAGAGCCTGTGTTGTGTGGCGGTGAGAGCCAGTGTGTGTAGCAGTGTGAGGAGCAGTGTTGTGTAGCAGTGTTGAAGCCAGTGTTGTGGCAGGTGAGAGCCAGTGTCTGTGCCAGTGTGAGACAACACACACACACCACACACACCACCTGTGACGAGCGGGGTTCCCACAAGGGGGTCAGTCCTGGGACAGTGTATCTTGGTTATGTGAATGGACATGATGGAAGGGAGGGATAGACTCCAGATAGTGTCCTTATTTGCAGATGATGTTGAAGTTAGTTAATGAGGATAATTAAACAGATGCGGACCAGACTGGTCTACAAGAGACTGACAGACTGGACTAGTGCTCCAGCAACTGGTCTCCTTGAATTTAACCCCGCCCCAATTGCAAAGTTCATGAAGGATCGAGGAAGGGCAGAGAAAGACCGCAGACAGAGTATAAGGCTAGGTGGCCAAGACTGCGAACCTCACTCAAGGAGAAAGATCTGGGTGTGGAGTATACACCGCGCACCGTCGCTGAAGCCACATTAACCAGATAAAATGCTGCGGCATCATGGGCGCTTGGCAAACCTGAGAATAGAGTCTGATATTTCAGTAAGGAATCGTTCTAGGAACTCTTTACACTGTGTTACGTCAGGCCCATACTGGAGTATTGCTGCACCAGTTTGCGCCACACCTGGTCATACCACGTCAAGAAATTAGAGAAAAGTTACAAAAGGGGGGTTTGCAGGCAAGGCTACTTCACAGAAGCTCAGGGGAATGTCCTAGCAAGAAACGTTAAGGGAAATCTCGGTTTAAGGACACTGGAGGACAGGAGGGTCAGGAGGACATGATACGAGTACAAATTACTGCGTGTAATTATAAGGTGGACAGAAAAGGATTTCCAGAGAACGGGACACAGAAAACAAGGGGTCACAATTGGAGTTGAAGACATCAGATGAGTCAAAGGGATGTTTAGGAAAGTATTTTCTTCGGCCACTGAGTTGTTAGGAAGTGGGGAATAGTCTGGCAAAATGATTGCAGTCAAGAGGAAAGTACATAGTTTAAGTCGAGAGTATGATAAAGCTTATGGGGCAGGGAGAGGGAGTACCCAGTTGCGGTTAGTGAAGAGGCAGGGCCAGGAGTTGAGTCTCGACCCCTACAACCACAATTAGGTGAGTACGCACACGCACACGCACACACACACACACCACACACACATAAACACACACACACAACACACACAAACACACACACAAACACACACACAAAAACACACACACAAACACACACACAAACACACACAACACAACAACAAACACAAACACACAAACACACACACACACACACACAGCTCCATTAGGAGGAAGACAACAGTCAAAGACCAGGTGATCAGGCTGAGGAAAGAAGGTGGGGAACTCACCAGAAGCGATAAAGAGGTATGTGAGGAGCTCAACATGAGATTTAAGGAAGTATTTACAGTGGAGACAGGAAGACCTCTGGGTGGACAAAATAGGGGCACACCAGCAAGGAATATACCAACAAGTGTTGGATGATATACACACAACTGAGGAGGAGGTGAAGAAGCTGCTAAGGGACCTTGATACTTCAAAGGCAATGGGACCAGACAACATCTCCTCGTGGGTCCTGAAACTGGGCAACTACCTGAGGTATATAAGATGGCAAATGTAGTCCCCATATTTAAAAAAAGAGACAGAAAAGAGGCACTAAACTATAGAAAAGTATGACTGACGTGTATAGTATGCAAAGTCATGGAGAAGATTATCAGGAGGAGAGTGGTGGAGCACCTGGAACGGAACAAGAGTATAAACGCCAACCAGTACGGTTTTATGGAAGACAAATCCTGTGTCACAAACCTACTGGAGTTTTATAATAAAGTAACAGAAGTAAGACACGAGAGAGATGGGTGGGTTGATTGCATCTTCTTGAACTGCAAGAAGGGCTTCGACACAGTTCCTCACAGGAGATTGGTGCAGAAGCTAGAGGATCAGGCGCATATAACAGGAAGAGTGCTGCAATGGATCAGAGAATATCTGACAGGGAGGCAACAACGAGTCATGGTACGTGATGAGGTATCACAGTGGGCACCTGTGACGAGCGGGGTCCCACAGGGGTCGGTCCTAGGACCAGTGCTAATACTGGTAAATGACATGATGGGAGGGATAGACTCAGAAGTGTCTCTGTTCGCAGATGATGTGAAGTTAATGAGGAGAATTAAATCAGATGTGGATCAGGTAGGACTCCAAAGAGACCTGGACAGACTGGAGACCTGGTCCAGCAACTGGCTTCTCGAATTTATCCCTGCCAAATGCAAAGTCATGAAGATCGTGGAAGGGAAAAGAAGACCGCAGACGGAGCATAGGCTAGGTGGCAAAGACTGCAAACCTCGCTCAAGGAGAAAGATCTTGGGGTATGTATTGCACCGAGCACGTCTCCGGAAGCACTCATCAGCCAGATAACTGCTGCAGCATATGGGCTCCTGGCGAACCTGAGAATAGCGTTCCGATACCTTAGTAAGGAATCGTTCAAGACACTGTCCACCATGTACGTCAGGCCCATATTGGAATAGGCAGCACCTGTTTGGAACCCACACTTGATCAAGCACTTCAAGAAATTAGAGAAAGTGCAAAGTTTAGCGACAAGGTTAGTTCCAGAGCTACGGGAAATGTCCTACGAACAAAGGTTGAGGGAAATTGGCCTGACGACACTGGAGGATAGGAGGATTAGGGGAGGCAAGATATCAACATACAAAATACTGTGTGGAATAGACAAGGTGGACAGAGACAGGATGTTCCAGAGAGGGGACACAGGAACAAGGGGTCACAATTGGAAGTTGAAGACTCAGACGAGTCACAGGGATGTTAGGAAGTATTTCTTGAGTCATAGAGTAGTCAGAAAGTGGAAGAGCCTAGCAAGTGATGTAGTGGAGGCAGGAATTATACATAGCTTTAAGATGAGGTATGATAAAGCTAATGGAGCAGGGAGGGAGAGGACCTAGTAGCACTCAGTGAAGAGGCAGGGCCAGGAGTTGAGTCTCGACCCCTGCAACCACAATTAGGTGAGTACACACACACAAAAAAAAATGGAGACAGAACTTTCTGTGATATTGGAAAATAAGTTGGAGAAGGAGAAGAAGAATTGGGAGGCACAAGTCGAAACTGCAGTAGCCAGGATAAGGGTCCTAGAAGATGAGGTAAACAGGCTGAAGTGAGTTACAGGGGCATTGACCAGAGAAGACACAGCATATGAAGCTGAGAGGCAGAACAGGAAGGAAGGAGATATGAATTATGCTAAGGTCATGTCAGCCTGCCAAGAAGGGCCAAGGAGTGAAAGGGGAGAGCAGCTGGGTGCAGATGGAGAGGGTGATAGGTCAAATGCAGAGGCACAACCATGCTACCAAGAGCCACTGGAAAAAACAAGGGAGAAAATGAGCACATACAGACAGGAACCAGAGTCATAGAGGAAGAGGCAGTGGGAGGAGGAAAGGGCAAAATCAGTGTTTATCCATGGGCTTCAGGAGAGAGAGGAAAGGACACACACTGAAACACGACAGGCAGAAAGAAAGGAGATTGAGAACATCATCACAGAAATAGGTGAAGAAGACATGGACGATAGGGAGGTACTTGAGGGGGGAGAAAACAACCGATCAAGCTGATTCTCAAGACAGAAACAGTGCGGAACAGGATCCTCCAAGAGAAACCACAGTTGAAGTACTCGGCAGAGTACAAGAGGGTGTTCCTAGACAGAGACAGAATGCAAACAGAACGACAGCAGCTGAGGGAGAGGACAAAAAAGCAAAAGGAGCTAGGAAAGGAAACAAGGACGGAACCAGCGGAGGTCAATCAGAGCAGGACAGAGCAGCAAGGGCAAGCACACACACAACTATCCTCAGAACCCCACAACCTATCACACCATCCCAACACAAACTACAATCCATACTCACAGCTTCCACCCAACACCCAGCTATAGAATCCCACAGTATGCTACCAGGTCTCCCACCCTCACAGGCCCCCCAAACCACAGTGCTGGAGAGAAAACTGAAGTTATGGTACACAAACGCTGATGGAATAACAAATAAGTGGGAGGAGTGGCAAGAGTCAAAGAGGCCTCACCGGACATCATAGCTCTCACAGAAACCAAGCTTACAGGTATGATAACAGATGCCACCTTTCCAATGGGATACCAGATCCTGAGGAAAGACAGAGGGAACAGGGGGGGAGGAGGAGTGGCATTGCCGATCACAAACAGATAGAATTTTGATGAGCTGGAGAGAGGAGACAGTGGAGAAGCAAGCGATTACATGGCGGGAACGCTTCACTCTGGAGGTCCCAAAGTGGTAATTGCAGTGATGTATAACCCACCACAGAACAGCAGGAGGCCAAGGCAAGAGTATGACGAGAACAATAGAGCGATGGTTGACACTGGCTGCAGTGGCCAGAAGAGCTCATGCATGCAGGGCAAAGCTCCTGATCATGGGTGACTTTAACCACAAGGAAATCGATTGGGAAAACTTGGAGCCACATGGGGGCCAAGATACATGGAGGGCTAAGATGATGGAGGTGATACTGCAAAACTTCATGTACCAACACGCAAGGGACACTACAAGAGAGAGAGGAGAGGATGAACCAGCAAGACCGGACCTAGTATTCACCTTGAGTAGTGCAGATATTGAGGACATCACATATGAAAGACCCCTTGGGGGCCAGCGATCATGTGGTTTTAAGCTTCGAATACACAGTAGAGCTACAAGTGGAGGGGAAAGCTGGAAGGCCAGGGCGAATGAAGCCAAACTACAAGAAAGGGGACTACCCGGGAATGAGGAACTTCCTGAACGGGGTTCAGAGGGACAGAACTGGCAGGTAAGCCAGTTAATGAGATGATGGAATATGTAACAACAATGTGCAAGAAGGCTGAGGAGAGGTTTGTACCCAAGGGTAACAGGAATAATGAAAAAGCCAGGATGAGCCCATGGTTCACCCAAAGATGCAAGGAGGCAAAAACCAAGTGTGCTAGGGAATGGAAGAAATATAGATGGCAAAGGGCCCAGCAGAATGAGGAGAGCAGTCGTAGAGCCAGAAATGAATATTCACAGATAAGAAGGGAGGCCCAACGACAATATGAAAACGACATAGCAGCGGAAGCCAAATCTGACCCGAAGCTGCTATACAGCCACATCAGGAGGAAGACAACAGTCAAGGACCAGGTAATCAGGCTAAGGAAGGAAGGAGAGACAACAAGAAATGACCGTAAAGTATGTGAGGAATTCAACAAGAGATTCAAAGAAGTGTTCACAGAGGAGACAGAAGGGGCTCCAGAAAGACGGAGAGATGGGGTACACCACCAAGTGCTGGACACAGTACACACAACCGAGGAAGAAGTGAAGAGGCTTCTGAGTGAGCTAGATACCTCAAAAGCAATGGGGCCGGATAACATCTCTCCATGGGTCTTGAGAGATGGAGCAGAGGCGCAATGTGTACCCCTAACAACAATATTCAATACATCTATCGAAACAGGGAGATTGCCTGAGGCATGGAAGACAGCAAATGTAGTCCCAATCTTTAAAAAAGGAGACAGACATGAAGCACTAAACTACAGACCAGTGTGACTGACATGTATAGTATGCAAAGTCATGGAGAAAATTATCAGGAGAAGAGTAGTGGAACACCTACAAAGGAATGATCTCATCAACAGAAGCTAACATGGTTTCAGGGACGGGAAATCCTGTGTCACAAACCTACTGGAGTTCTATGACAGGGTGACAGAAGTAAGACAAGAGAGAGACGGGTGGGCGGATTGCATTTTCTTGGACTGCAAGAAGGCGTTTGACAGAGTTCCACACAAGAGATTATTGCAAAAACTGGAGGAACAAGCAGGTATAACAGGGAAGGCACTGCAATGGATCAGGGAATACTTGTCAGGAAGACAGCAGCTAGTCATGGTACATGGTGAGGTGTCAGAGAGGGCGCCTGTGACCAGCGGGGTCCCACAGGGGTCGGTCCTAGGACCAGTGCTGTTTCTGGTATTTGTGAACGACATGACCGAAGGAATAGACTCCGAAGTGTCCCTGTTTGCAGATGACGTGAAGTTGATGAGAAGAATTCATTCGATCGAAGACCAGGCAGAACTACAAAGGGATCTGGACAGGCTGCAGACTGGTCCAGCATTTGGCTCCTGGAGTTCAACCCCACCAAGTGCAAAATCATGAAGATTGGGGAAGGGCAAAGAAGACCGCAGACGGAGTACAGTGTAGGGGGCCAGAGACTACAAACCTCACTCAAGGAAAAAGATCTTGGGGTGAGTATAACACCAGGCACATCTCCTGAAGCACACATCAACCAAATAACTGCTGCAGCATATGGGCGCCTAGCAAACCTCAGAACAGCATTCCTACATCTTAATAAGGAATCGTTCAGGACCCTTTACACCGTGTACGTTAGGCCTATATTGGAGTATGCAGCACCAGTTTGGAACCCACATTTAGCCAAGCACGTAAAGAAACTAGAGAAAGTGCAAAGGTTTGCAACAAGATTAGTCCCAGAGCTAAGAGGCATGTCCTACTAGGAGAGGTTAAGGGAAATCAACCTGACGACACTGGAGGACAGGAGAGATAGGGATGACATGATAACGACATACAAAATACTGAGAGGAATTGAAAAGGTGGACAAAGACAGGATGTGTAAGAGATGGGTCACAGCAACAAGGGGACACAGTTGGAAGTTGAAGACACAGATGAATCACAGGGATGTTAGGAAGTATTTCTTCAGCCATAGAGTAGTCAGGAAGAGGGATAGTTTGGGAAGCGATGTAGTGGAGGCAGGATCTATACATAGCTTTAAGCAGAGGTATGATAAAGCTCACGGTTCAGGGAGAGTGACCTGGTAGCGACCAGTGAAGAAGCGGGCCAGGAGCTAGGACTCGACCTCTGCAACCTCAACTAGGTGAGTACATACACCCACACACACATTTACTCTCCTACCCTCACTCTCCTACCCACACTTTCCCACCCTCACTCTCCTACCCACACTCTCCTACCCACACTCTCCTACCCACACTCTCCTACCCACACTCTCCTACCCACACTCTCCTACCCACACTCTCCTACCCACACTCTCCTACACTCACTCTCCTACAACCCCACTCTCCTACACTCACTCTCCCTACACTCACTCTCCACACTCCCCCTCTCTCCTACCCACACTCTCCTACCCACACTCTCCACCCACACTCTCCTACCCACACTCTCCTACCCTCACTTCTCCATACCTCTACCCTAAATCTCCTACCCACACTCTCCTACCCACACTCTCCTACATCACACTCTCCTACCCATCATTCTCTCCAACCTCACTCTCCTACCAATCACTCTCCTACCATCACTCTCCTACCATTTACTCTCCTACCCTCACTCTCCTACCTCACTTCCCTCACTCACCTTCATCCACCCATCACTTCCTACACTATCCACACACTCTCCTACCCTCACTCTCCTACACTCACCTCTCCTCACCCTCACCCCACACTCCTACACTCACTTCCTCCTACACTCATCCTCCTACACTCATCCTCCTACACTCACCCTCCTACACTCATCCTCCTACACTCATCCTCCTACACTCATCCTCCTACACTCACCTACCTCCTACACTCATCTCCTACACTCATCCTCCTACACCCTCCTACACTCCCTCCTACACACACTCCCCTCCTACACTCACTCCTCCTACACTCAAACCTCCTACACTCACTCTCCTACACTCATCCTCCTACACTCATCCTCCTACACTCACTCTCCTACACTCACTCTCCTACACTCACTCTCCTACACTCACCCTCCTACACTCATCCTCCTACACTCACTCTCCTACACTCACTCTCCTACCTCACTCCCCCTACACTCACTCCCCCTACACTCATCCTCCCCACACTCATCCTCCTACACCATCCTCCTACACTCACTCTCCTACACCACTCTCCTACCCCCTCTCCTCCTCCTACCACTCACTCTCCTACCACTCACTCTCCTACCTCACCCTCCTACACTCCACCTCCTACTACCTCATCTCTCCTCACCTCTACCTCACTCTCCTACACTACCTCACCTCACTACCACTCATCCTCCACACTCCTCCCCACCTACCCTCACTCCCTCCTACACTCACTCCCCCTACCTCACTCTCCTACACTCACTCTCCTACACTCACTCTCCCCACACTCACTCTCCTACCCTCACTCTCCTACCCTCACCCTCCTACCTCACTCCTCCCTCACTCCATACCCTCACCTCCACCACCACTCTCCTACCCACACTCTCCTACCCTCACTCTCCTACCCTCACTCTCCTACCCTCACTCTCCTACCCTCACTCTCCTACCCTCACTCTCCTACCCTCACTCTCCTACCCTCACTCTCCTACCCTCACTCTCCTACCCTCACTCTCCTACCCTCACTCTCCTACCCTCACTCTCCTACCCTCACTCTCCTACCCTCACTCTCCTACCCTCACTCTCCTACCCTCACCTCTACCCACCTCCTCCCCCCTCCTACCATCACTCTCCTACCCACTCACCTCCTTCCCACTCTCCTACCCTCACTTCCTACCCTCCACTCTCCTACCCTCACTCTCCTACCCTCACTTCTACCCCCACTCTCCTACCCTCACTTCCTACCCACTCCTCCTACCCACACTCTCCTACCCAACTCTCCACCCCACACTCTCTACCTCACCCTTTTCCCACCCTCACTCTCCTACCCTCACTCTCCTACACACTCAACCTCCCTCATCTCCACCCCACTCTCCTACCCTCACTCTCCTACCCACACTCTCCTACCTCACTCTCTACCCTCATCTCTACCCCTCATCTCCTACCCACACTCTCCACCCTCACTTTCTACCCTCACTCTCCTACCCACCACTCTCCTACCCAACTCTCCTACCCTCACTCTCCTACCCTCACTCTCCTACCCTCACTCTCCTACCCTCACTCTCCTACACCCCACTCTCCTACCCTACACTCTCCTACCCTCACTCTACCACTCTCCTACCCTCACTCTCCTACCTACTCTACCACCCACCCTTCCTACCTACTCTCCTACCCACTCTCCTACCCACACTCTCCTACCCCACCTCCTACCTCACCACCTCACTCTCTCCTACCCTCACTCTCCTACCCTACTCACTACCCTCATTCCTACCCACTCTCCTACCTCACTCTCTACCCTCACTCCTACCCACTCTCCTACCCACACTCCCACCCTCACTCTCCTACCCTCACACTCTCCTACCCTCACCTCCTTCCCTACCCTCATTTTCCTACCCACCACTCCTACCCACACTCTCCTACCCTCACTCTCCTACCCTCACCTCTCCTACCCTCACTCTCCTACCCTCACCTCTCCTACCCTACAACTCTCCTCACCTCACACCACCTACCTCACTCTCCTACCCACTCCTACCCACCTTCCTACCCCCTCACTCTCCTACCCTCACTCTCCTACCGTCCCTCTCTCCTACCCCTCAGTCTCCACCTTACTCACTCCTTACCTCCCCTCTCCTACCCTCACTCTACCCCTACTCACTCCACCCTCACTCTCCACCCTCAACTCACCCACCCTCACTCTCCCCCTCACTCTCCTACCCACACTCTCCTACCACTCTCCACCCACGTCTCCTCCCTACACACTCCTACCATCACTCTCCAACCCTCACTCCAACCTCACCCACACTTCCTACCCACACTCCCACCCACACTCTCCTCCTCCCACCTCTCCTACCCTCAGCTCTCCTACCCTCACTCCTCCTTCCCACACTCTCCTACCCTCACTCTCCTCCCTACCTACCTCACTCCTCCCTACCTCACTACTCCCTACCCTCACTCTCCTACCCTCCACACACCTACCCTCACTCTCCACCCACACTCCCACCCACCCTCTCCACCCACACTCTCCTACCCTCACTCTCCTACCCTATCACCACATACCTACCCTCACTCTCCTACCCTCACTCTCCTACTCAACCCTCACCTCTCCCTACCCTACACCCACACTCCTACCCTCACTCTCTCCTACCCCTACACCTCACCTCCTACCCATCACTCCCTCCTAAACCCTCACTCTCCTACCCACACTTCCTACCTACCACTCCACCCCCCACTCTCCCTACTCACTTTTCCTACCCCACTCTCCTACCCTCACTCTCCAACCCCCTCTCCTACCCTCACTCTCATACCCACACTTCTCCTACCCACCACCTCCCTCCACACCCCCACTCTCCTACCCTCACACCCACTCCTCTCCTACCTCCACTCTCCTACCCCACACTCTCCAACCCTCACTCCCCACCCTACCACCTCCTACCTCACTCTCCCTACCTCACTCTCCTACCATCACTCTACCCTCACCTTTCCTCACCTCACTCCCCACCCTCTCTACCCTCACTCTCTACCCACACTCTCATACCCACACTCTCCTACCTCACTCTCCTACCCACACTCTCCTACCCACACTTCCTCCCCTCTCTCTCTACCCACAACTCTCCTACCCTCACTCTCCTACCCCTCAACTTCTCCTCCCCTCACTCTCCTACCCTCACACTTCCTACCCTCACTCCTACCTACACTCTCTTACCCACTCTCCTACCTCACACTCTCCTACCCTCACTTCCTCACCTTCCTACCCCACTCTCCTACCTCACTCTCCTACCCACACTCTCCTACACCCTCACCCCTCTCCCTACCCACACTCTCCTACCCCACTCTCCTACCCTCACTCTCCCCCACCCCTGCTACCCTCTCTCACCCTTCCCCTCACTCCCTCCCAAAACTCTCCTACCCACACTCTCCTCCCACACTCTTCTACTCACACCTCTCTACCTACTCTCCTTCTCACTCTCCTTAACCCTCACTCTCCTACCCTCACTTCCTCCTCACTCTCCTCCCTCCTCTCCTACCTCACCTCTCACCCTCATCTCCTACCCACACTCTAACTCTCTACCTCACTCTCCTACCCACACTCTCCTACCCTCACTCTCCTACCTCAACTCTCCCACCCACATCTCCTACCCCCTCACTCTCCTACCACACTCTCCTACCCACACTCTCCTACCCTCACTCTCCTTCCTCACTCTCTTCCCTCACTCTCCTTCCCTCACTCTCATCCTACTCCATACCCTCTTCCTACCCTCACGCTCATACCCTCACTCTCCTACCCACACTCTCCTTCCCTCACTTCCTACGCTCACTCTCCTTCCCATCACTTTCCTACCCTTACTCTCCTTCCCACATCTTCTTACCTCACTCTCCTACCCTCACTCTTCCTACCACACTCTCCTACCTCACTCTCTCTACCCTCACTCTCCTACCTCACTCTCCTACCCTCACTCTCCTACCCTCACTCCTACTCACACACTCTACCCTCACTTCTTCCTACCCACACTCCTACCCTCACATTCTACCCATCACTCCTCCCACACTCTCCTCCACACTCTCCTCCCACCTCTCCTTACCCACACTCTCCTCCACATCTCCTACCCACATCTCCTACCCACATCTCTCCTACCCTCACTTCCTCCCATCATCTACCCTCACTCTCCTACCCTCTCTCTCCTACCCACACTCTCTCCAACTCTTACCCTACTCCTACCCTCACTCCTCCTCACTCTCTACCCTCACTCCTACCTACTCTCCTACACTCATCTTACCCCCTTCCTACCCTCACTTTCCTACCCCCTTTCCTACCCCACTCTTACCTACCACACCTCATTCCTACCCACACTCTCATACCTCACTCTCCTACCGTCACCTCTCTACCCACTCTCCTACCACCTCTCCTACCCCACTCCCTACCCTCACTCTCCTACACTACTCTCCTACCCCACTCTCTCCCCACACTCTCCTACCCATCACTCTCCTACCCTCACTTTCCTACATCACTCTCCTACCCTCACTTCCTACCCTCACTCTCCTTCCCCACTCTCCTACCCACACTCTCCTACCCCACTTTCCTACCCCACTCTCCTCCCTCCTCTCTACCCTCACTTCCTACCCCACCTCCTACCCACACTTCCTACCCTCACTCTCCTACCCACATCTCCTACCCACTCTCCTACCCCACTTTTCCTACCCCACTCTCCTACCTCACATCTCCTACCCCATCTCCTACCCACACTCTCCTCCCCACTCTCCTACCCCACTCTCCTACCCACTCTCCTACCCACACTCTCTACCCACACTCTCCTACCCCAAATCTCCTACCCCCTCTCCACCCACACTCTCCTACCCTACCTCTCCTACCCCACTCTCCCACCCTCACTCTCCTACCCTCACTCTCCTACCCTCACTCTCCTACCCACACTCTCCTACCCACACTCCTCCCCACCCCTCCTACCCTCACTCCTCCAAACCCCACTCTCCTACCCACACTCTCCTACCCACACTCTCCTACCTCACTCTCCTACCCTACCTCATTCCACACCTCGACCCCTCCTACCCCACTCCTCCCACCCCCAAAATCTCCTCCCCACTCTTATCACTCTTCCCTACCCCACGTTCTCCTTTCATACTCTCCCACTCTCACTTCCTAAAAACCCCCCTTCCTACCCCAACCCCTCTACCCTCACTCTCTCTACCCCACTCTTTACTTACTCTCCTACCCACTCTTCCTATCCTACCTCCCTATTTTCCTCCTATAACCCTCTCTTCCCCCTAAACCATGCATTTTCTCCTTCTCCCCTTTCTCCTACCCCTCCTAAACCCCATCCATCCTCTCTCTTCCACCCACTCTCTCCTCCCAATTCCTACACTTTAAACCTCCCTACGAACCTCACCTCTTTTAAATTCTCCACCCTCCCTCCTACCCTCACTCTCCTACCCACTCTCCTACCCTCACTTCCACCACTTCCTACCCACTCTTACCCCCATTTTTTACCCAACTTCCTACCTTATTCTCCTACCTTCATCGAGTCTCCAACTCTCGTACCCACACTTCTCCTCCCTCACTCTCCTCCCTCACACTCTCGCCCACATCTTTCCCACCCCAGGTTTTATAATGCCCCACTCTATCCAACCTTAAGACTAATTTAATCACATCTACTACAGATCATTAACACATTTTTATCATTGGGTACCTATTATAACTTTTTTCCTAACCTTTTGTATTTCCTACCTTTATGGGTATTCAAACTTTACTTCTCCATCTCACTAACCCTAGGTTTCTTTTATATGGGTTCCCCAGTCCCGCCTGCTAAAATTTCAAGCTCGTTTTTATCGGTTTTTTTCCAAACTTTTCACCCGAATTTTTTAAATTTTTTTTTTTAATTTTATTTCCCCCTTTTTTTCTCCCCAACCCCTTTTTGTTAACTTTTTTTAAAATTTTTTCCCCTTTCCCCTTTTTTACTTTTTTTCCCCGGGTCAGGGGCCCTTTTCCGGTTTTTTTTCTGGGTTTTTAAAAAATTTTTTTCCCTTTAAAATTTTTTTTTTCCCTTTTTTTCTTTTAAATTTTTCCCCTTTTTTTTAATTTTTTTTAAAACCCCACTTTTTTAAAAATTTGTTATTTTTTCCCCTTAAAATCAGTCCAACCCTCCTCTAAGCACAACCATTGTTATCGTCCCCATCTTTCCCCTCAGTACCCTGCTATTACACCATGGCGAGTTTCCCCTCTCTATCACCCCGTTGGGCCCTCACCCCCCCTTAAACTTATTTCCCCTCAGTGCTTAATGTATTCTTCCCTCAGACCCCTCTTATGGTGGTGCTTATGTGAAGCATTCTCTCTCTCTCTCTCTCTCTCTCTCTCTCTCTCTCTTCTCTACTGGTTGTCTCTCTCTGACTGTCTCCGTCTGACTCTTTCAGCTTTCTCTGTTTCTCTGACTTTCTCTTTCTAGCTCTTTATCTGTCTGTCTGTCTATCTGTATATCTCTCTGTCTCCACTGGCTTTCTTTCTTCTCCTCTTTATCTCTCTCTCTCTAGCTCACCATTACTCTCTCTCACAGACACTCACTCTCCCAGGATTTACACAATAAATCCTCCCACGTTCACACTCTTGGATTCTTCCAGATTAACCATTACATATATTAACATTTTTTACATTCACGGATTTACAGGATTTACAGGATTTACAGGATTTATTTTAGGCTCAGGTTTGATACTGGATTTAGGATTTATTTCCATCACTTTTGTAAGATAATGTTGAGAGGTTGGTTAATTGGGTTTCAAGTCTGTCTACTTCGCCAATGTTATTAAGACTGGTTGTTTAGTTAATGGGGTTTCAAATCTATCCACTACATGAGGGTCATTAAGACTGGTTGGATGGTTAATGGGGTTTCAAATCTATCTACTACACGAGGGTCATTAAGACTAGGTTGTTAATGGGGTTTTAAGGTGTATATCACAGTGTATATACACCTCTCGTTGTATATACACTGAGAAACATACACTTCTAGGTGTATATACGTGAGATTATTATAATCATGGGGGGGCACTAAACCCGTAGGATTATACAGTTATATACGTGAGAGAGAACAGACGATGAATCCTGCCAGAGTGCAAAACATTTACCAGGCTTCCGTTTGTGACTGAGGTGAGGGGAACAGCACTTTCCTGTGTGGATGCTATACTTTGTAACACCTGTATTCCCCTCTGTAATATTCTGTTATTACCTTATTCTCCCCTCAGAGGGTAATACCCGTCTTCCTATAATGGCTACTGTTCCCCTCTTCTGATATTACCGCTGTATCTAATTGAGGAATAATTGTCGATTGTGTACTCTCTTGCCAGTACTCTCGCCAGTACTCTCGCCAGTACTCTCGCCAGTACTCTCGCCAGTACTCTCGCCAGTACTCTCGCCAGTACTCTCGCCAGTACTCTCGCCAGTACTCTCGCCAGTACTCCAGTACTCTCGCCAGTACGCTCGACAGTACTCTCGCCAGTACTCTCGACAGTACTCTCGACAGTACTCCAGTACTCTCTCCAGTACTCTCTCCAGTACTCTCGCCAGTACTCTCTCCAGTACTCTCGCCAGTACTCTCGCCAGTACTCTCGCCAGTACTCTCTCCAGTACTCTCGCCAGTACTTTCGACAGTACTCTCGACAGTACTCTCGCCAGTACTCTCGCCAGTACTCTCGCCAGTACTCTTTTATATCAAGCCAGCACAAACCTGAATCCTTCCAGTACACACCTTCCTGTACTCCAGTACACACCTTCCTGTACTCCAGTACACACCTTCCTGTACTCCAGTACACACCTTCCTGTACCCTCCACCTCCTGTACTCATACACCCTTCCTGTACTCCAGTACACTCCTTCCTGTACTCCAGTACACTACTTCCTGTACTCCAGTACACACCTTCCTGTACTCCAGTACACATCTTCTTGTACTCCAGTACATACCTTCCTGTACTCCAGTACACTCCTTACTGTACTCCAGTACACTCCTTCCTGTACTCCAGTACACTCCTTACTGTACTCCTGTACACACCTTCCTGTACTCCAGTACACTCCTTCCTGTACTCCAGTACACTCCTTACTGTACTCCTGTACACACCTTCCTGTACTCCAGTACACTCCTTACTGTACTCCTGTACACACCTTCCTGTACTCCAGTACACACCTTCCTGTACTCCAGTACACTCCTTCCTGTACTCCAGTACACACCTTCCTGTACTCCAGTACACACCTTCCTGTACTCCAGTACACACCTTCCTGTACTCCAGTACACACATTCCTGTACTCCAGTACACACATTCCTGTACTCCAGTACACACATTCCTGTACTCCAGTACACACATTCCTGTACTCCAGTACACACCTTCCTGTACTCCAGTACACACCTTCCTGTACTCCAGTACACACCTTCCTGTACTCCAGTACACTCCTTACTGTACTCCAGTACACACCTTCCTGTACTCCAGTACACACCTTCCTGTACTCCAGTACACTCCTTCCTGTACTCCAGTACACACCTTCCTGTACTCCAGTACACACCTTCCTGTACTCCAGTACACTCCTTACTGTACTCCAGTACACACCTTCCTGTACTCCAGTACACACCTTCCAGTATTCCTTAATATATAAATCGTAATGAACGAACACGCATTATAATGTAGTGGGACTGGAACCGTGGTCCTGGCGTATGGCAGACACAACACTGTCATGTAGCTTACAATACGATGGTTTTACAACCATAATAACTGTGACTTGGTTGTACCAGCAACACTGTGTGTGTGTGTGTGTGTGTGTGTGTGTGTGTGTGTGTGTGTGTGTGTGTGTGTGTGTGTGTGTGTGTATGTGTGTGTGTGTGTGTGTGTGTGTGTGTGTATGTGTGTGTGGTGTGTGTGTGTGTGTGTGTGTGTGTGTGTGTGTGTGTGTGTGTGTGTGTGTGTGTGTGTGTAGTTATTAATTAGAGTTAGTTTAGAAAATATAAGTCAGTAAATATATGGGAACGGTACGGGTGCACCTTCCGAGGTCTTAACTGTACGGTACGGTAATAAGGTAGCTTCATAACTAGTGCACTCAGCTCACACACTTATCTCCGGGGATCGATCCTCGGTACGACTGGAAAACATTAGCACGTGTTTCCTCAAGACACCTGCTGTCCTTGTTCGCCAATTAGTAAAATAGTTACCTGGGTGTTAGTGGACTGGTGTGGGTCGCATCCTGGGACAAAACTGACCTAATTTGCGGGAAATGCTCAGCATAACAAGTGACTTTCTATATAGCAGTATGTCACTGATGTCAACTATCATGTACTGGTAGTAAATGAAGATATTATTATTATTATTATTATTAATATAAACTTGTGGGTAAGGTACCAAGTTACCGGAGAGTACTTTAGGCAGGTAGGGATACCAGGGCAAGTACCACACCTTGCTAGCAGTCTAGCCTGGGAGGTGAGGTAACTCCCTGAGTCAGATAAGATTTTCTTCGGATTTTTAACCCCGGAGGGTTAGCCACCCATGATAACACAAGACAGTCGGTGCGTCATCAAGGACTGTCTAACTTATTTCCATTGTGGTCCTCAATCTTGTCCTCCAGGATGCCACCCACACCAGTAGACTAACACCCAGGTACCTATTTTCTGCTAGGTGAACAGGACAACAGGTGTAAGGAAACACGTCCAAATGTTTCCACCCCGTTGGGAATCGAACCCGGGCCCTCCGTGTGTGTGTTTCTGCTTCTATACTGAACAACTGTTCCATCTTTTTATCATCACTTTTTTACAGCTGAGGTTGTAGTCAGGGTCACTTAACACAGCTGAGGTTGTAGCCAGGGTCACTTAACACAGCTGAGGTTGTACCCGGGAATACTTAACACAGCAGAGGTTGAAGCCAGGGTCACTTAGCACGGCAGAAGTTGTAGCCAGGGTCACTTAACACAGCTGAGGTTGTAGCCAGGGTCACTTAGCACAGCAGAGGTTGTAGCCAGGGTCACTTAACACAGCTGAGGTTGTAGCCAGGGTCACTTAGCACAGCAGAGGTTGTAGCCAGGGTCACTTAACACAGATGAGGTTGTAGTCAGGGTCATTTAGCACAGCTGAGGTTGTAGCCAGGGTCACTTAACACAGCCGAGGTTGTAACCGGGAATACTTAACAGCAGAGGTTGTAGCCAGGGTCACTTAACACAGCAGAGGCTGTAGCCAGGGTGTTACGAACATAGTCAGGTGGTCCCTGGGTTAGAGTGCTTTTCGTAACAAAGTAACCAACTTAGCACGTCTACGGATCTTCACTCGGGGAGGAAAAGGAATTTTCTTAGTTTCTATTTAATTTATTAATAACCATAATAACCACTTAAATCCACTTTCTCATATTTTGCACTATGAGTAGAACACTTATGCCACTCATTAAAACATTACAGTACTAGGTTAAGTATTTACAAATGGCTCTGAGTGAGTCAGGAAATATCAGTATATGTACATGCACAGACATTGCTTAAATACTTGAACACCACATTGATAGAGCTCTTACATAGGGTTCACTCTGCAATAAGTCCTCTTACACCACTGAGGTTTGCTCACTTGGCTTCACTTTCTCTAAGAGCTTCTCAACCGCCTTCTCCAACCGAGATAAGTCTTAACAATGAGTTTACGAAAATTCCTGGTATTTTCTAGGGAGGCGAATGTTGGTTTAGAGGTGGATACTCCCCTTGACCCTTCCTGGTGCAGAGGAAGGTATGAACTGAACAAAGTGAGGCTTTACCAGCCAACTTTGACTCGGTCAGAGCAGTGGTTAAGCAGCTCAAAACACCTACTGGTGCTTGGCCAGGTCACCAGCAGTTTGTACTAATTATATAACCTATCTATGTACAGTGCTAAGTAATACGACCAAATAATATTATAAAGTCGAGTAAATCCATTTTAGCTACTAATGGAATTACTCCTGAATATAATATTAAGTGAAATAGCAAAAATAACATGTAAAAGTATGCCATTGTGATAATAACAATAAACAGTCTATTAAGAATGTGTACAAAAGGGTGTAGTGGCAATGGTCACATAACACAGCTGAGTGTACCAGGTACTTAACACAGCATTGTAAGTACTTAACCACATTGATAGAGCTCTTAACACATAGGGTTCACACTCGCATGAGTGTGCCTCTTACACCAGCTGAGGTTTGCTCATGGCTTCACTTATATCAAAGCGTGTCTCAAACCGCCTTCACTTCAACCGGAGATAAGGTCACTTAACAATTGTAGTTGTACAAAATTCCAGGCTATTTTAGCAGGCATTAAGTTGGTTGTAGAGGGCATTACCACCTAGACTCTTCCTGGTCAGAGGAAGTTAGTGAACTGAACACCAAGATAGCTTTTACCAGCAACTTAACTTCGGTCAAGCAGTGTATAAGCAGCTCAAAAACCTACTGGATGCATTGGCCAGGTCACCAGCATTTGTATATTATATAACCATCACTGTAACAGGACATAAGTAATACGACCAACATATATTATATAAGCGAGTAAATCATTTCCTTATACATGGAAATCACTCCTGAATATAAAATTAAGTGTGTATAATAGCAAAATAACATGTTAAAAGGTATGCCATTGTGATAATAACAAGTAGAAACGTCCTCTTAAACATGGACAAAAGGTGTATCAATGGACACTCGTAAACAGCTGAGGTGAGCCATGGCTCCTTAACACAGCTGAGACTGAGCTCGGGATCACTTAAACATCACCACTGAGGTGTAGCCAGGGTCACGTTAACACTGTAAATGAGCAGGGTCCTTAAACACAGCTGAGGTGAGCCAGGGTCACTAACACGTCTCGGTTACCAGGCACTTAACACAGCCTGTAGATGACCGGTCACTTAAACACAGCGAGTTTAGTCAGGGTCACTATACACTAGATGAGAGTAGCCAGTGTCACTTAACACAGTGAGGTAAGCAGGGTCACTTAACACAGTGAGATTGAGTCGGTCACTTAACTACACTGAGGTGTAGCAGGTCACTTAACACAGCTGAGTGTACCAGGGTATACACTTAACACAGTCTGAGTTGTAGGTAAGGTCACTTAACAGGCTGAGTTGTAGCCAGGGCTCACTTAGCACAGCTGAGGTTGTAGCCAGTGGTCACTTAGTAACACTGAGTGACTGCCTGGTTATATGACGTGAAGTCATTAAGGCTGGTATGTCACCAGCGCAACACCACTCAAGAATACTTTAATACCTAGAACATGCATAATAATAAACTTCCTGTGTATATACACTGAGAAACATGCACCTTCCTGTGTATATACACTGAGAAACATGCACCTTCCTGTGTATATACACTGAGAAACATGCACCTTCCTGTGTATATACACTGAGAAACATGCACCTTCCTGTGTATATACACTGAGAAACATGCACCGTTCAGTGTATGTACACTGAGAAACATGCACCGTTCAGTGTATGTACACTGAGAAACATGCACCGTTCAGTGTATATACACTGAGAAACATGCACCGTTCAGTGTATATTCACTGAGAGATATGTACCTTATAGTGTATATATATACACTGAGAAACATGCACCTCTCGGTGTATATACACTGAGAAACATGCTCTTCTCGGTGTATATACACTGAGAAACATGCACCTTCCAGTGTATATACACCGAGAAATATGTGCCTTCTAGTGTATATACACTGAGAAACATGCACCTCTCGGTGTATATACACTGAGAAACATGCACCTTTCAGTGTATATAGACTGAGAAATATGTACCTTACTGTGCATATACACTGAGAAACATGCACCTCTCGTTGTATATACACTGATAAACATGCACCTTCCAGTGTATATACAGTGAGAAACATGCACCTTCTAGTGTATATACAGTGAGAAACATGCACCTTTCAGTGTGTATACACTGAGAAATATGCACCTTTCGGTGTATATACACTGAGAAACATGCACCTTCCAGTATATATACATTGAGAAACATGCACCTTCCTGTGTATATACACTGAGAGGCATGCACCTTTCGGTGTATATACACTGAGAAATATACACCTTCCTGTGTATATACACTGGGTAACATGCACCTTCCAGTATATATACACTGAGAAATATGTACCTTTCGGTGTATATACAATAAGAAACATTCAGCTTCCACGGTATATACACTGAGAAAGATATACACCTTTTAGTGTATACACCATGCAAGGATCTCATGGGAAACATTTGCCTGGTAAGTGCACTGACTACTATTTTTCTGATGCGTCCCGTATGAGCCCATTACTAGTACGCTCTTACCTGTACTGGTACAAGTGTACTTGTATGAATGTAGTGTGTACACGGCTGGGGTTCACTAACACCGTCTCGCACAACTACACCTCGTACATAAATGGTATACAGTACCGAGAAGATGATGAATTAGACACATGTGCAACATCTGAGTATATTTATAGACGTTTCACTCACCAGTGGATTTATTAGTGCAATACAAGAATATAATGTGAAGAATTATACACAGAAGATGAGTCAATCAGTTCCTCATCTTTTGTATACATTTCTTCACATTATATCCTTGTATTAACAAAGCCACTGGTGAGATAAACGTCTACAAATAAAGATACCCAGATGTTGCACATGTGTCTAATTCCTCTCGTACACGTCGTAACTGGTGTAGGTACGTCTCAACGCCACTACATCTGTGAGTGTGTTATGGAAGACACTCGTCTAGGTGCGTTTTAGCTTCGCTGGCGTTGAATTCCTTAACGGCTGTAAACACAGCAGAAGCAACGGTGCGTTGCTTGATGCTCTCTCAGGGGAAACATTGCGTATCCAGGTTTTATTCATTCTAAAAATATACGAGACTCCACTGGATGTTTTCTCTGACACTGATGAACACTAAGCCGTCGTGAACACTTCTTGAACGTACACACACGTCGCGAAGATGGTGAACTACGGTGATTGGTCAGATGGTGTACATGTGAAGGTGTTGGCTACGGTGATTGGTCAGATGGTGTACTTCTTGACTAATGGCGTACATTCAGGAGAAGAGCAACAGCTGTTCTGGCATCATTGAAACACAACACGTACAACAAAAGCTGTTTATTAAACACTATCTTGGCCCTAATATCCGATTGTCTCGTCTATGTACTCCCTCCAGGAATATGGTGTTCCATGTACAGTATGTGGACTGTGTTCCATGTACAGTATGTGGATGGTGTTCCATGTATAGTATGTGGATGGTGTTCCATGTACAGTATGTGGATGGTGTTCCATGTACAGTATGTGGATGGTGTTCCATGTACAGTATGTGGACTGTGTTCCATGTACAGTATGTGGATGGTGTTCCATGTATAGTATGTGGATGGTGTTCCATGTAAGTATGTGGATGTGTTCCATGTACAGTATGTGGATGGTGTTCCATGTACAGTATGTGGATGGTGTTCCATGTACAGTATGTGGATGGTGTTCCATGTACAGTATGTGGACTGTGTTCCATGTACAGTATGTGGATGGTGTTCCATGTACAGTATGTGGATGGTGTTCCATGTACAGTATGTGGATGGTGTTCCATGTACAGTAGTGGACTGTGTTCCATGTAAGTATGTGAGTGTTCCATGTACAGTATGTGGATGGTGTTCCATGTACAGTATGTGGATGGTGTTCCATGTCAGTATGTGATGGTTTCCATGTATAGTATGTGGATGGTGTTCCATGTACAGTATGTGGATGGTGTTCCATGTACAGTATGTGGATGGTGTTCCATGTACAGAATGTGGATATCAGTGTTCATGGTAGTAAGGACTGTCAGTCTGTAAGATTCTGGCTACAACAAGCTACTGACAGCGCTTCTGTGTCAGCCACATTACACAACTTCAAGCTATCTGTCTCGAAAATGATCTCGATAACTTTGTCGTTGCGCCGAGTCGTTCCTTACTACCTCTCTACGGATCTCTATCACGACTTGTCAAGCTGGTAATTTTCTCAGCCTCCTCTTCCGTCGTGGACACACTGTACAATCTTAATCGCGTGTTTAACTACCAAACCTCACGAAGAAATGTTTGCAGTTTACCTGGGATCATTGGTAAGTGGAAGCGACTCACACCAGTCAACTAACACCCAGGTACCCATTTTAAGCAGATGGGTGAACAGGGACAGCAGGTGTCTTATGGAAATACGTCCTAATGTTTTCCAGCCGTACTGGAGGAGATTCGATCTTCGGACCTCAGAGTGTGAACTGAGTGCTCCAGCGATCAAGCTCTGAGCTTTAAGTCGGTCACGATGAGGACGTGTTTTTGTGTGTGGGAACGTTTGTGGAGTCTCCAGGCGAGATTGTGTATACAGTGACAACTGTCTCACCACTCTGAGATGTCCTGGACTGTGTCACTTGTTCACTTCCATAACTTTCATGATTCTGACACTTATGGAATTATCAGTAATGTTAGTAGAACGAAGAGCTTCAATTGTTAGTCTTCTTTGTTACCTTTCTCTAGTCTTCGCCTCCAGAGCTATGTAGAGTTTCTTGCTCTACTTTATCTTCCGTTCTTCCTATCTCTCGCTTCATTCTCTCATCCTGAGAATCCTATAATTCAAGTCTTGAAGGTTTTCCTTATATTCTGGAACTCTCTCATCGCTGCTATGGAATCTTTCTCATCTTTCCCTCAACATTTCAATTCACAATCACATGCTGCTACTGTGTACACCTAACAGTCCAAATCTTCCAATGTAGTGAAATACGCTACAGCTATGTTTTCAATATTTGGTGCAAACATGACCATAACATTCTTCTGAAATTTTTTCCAACTAAATACAGCCACATTTCGGTGCTCTTATTCGCGTGGCTACCGTGTCTGTCTCATCGTATCTTGTAGCGTTAAATTCCCATAGTGAATTGCAAGTGATTCACATCTTTGATTCTTTACACTGAGTCATCATGGAATGCACTGCTTTCTGTATCACACCTTCAGTAGAATTGAAGGGGTCTTCTTGTACTAGGTCACTGGTCGTTCTGACTTTGATTACTGATTCAGCACCTCAAGATCGTTGTCAGGCATCGCTGGCAGCATTACTGACATCATCACTGAAAGCATCACTGACAGCATCACTGACAGCATCACTGACAGCATCACTGGCGGCATTACTGGCAGCATCACTGACAGTATCACTGGCGGAATTACTGGCAGCATCACTGGCGGCATTACTGACAGCATCACTGACAGCATCACTGGCGGCATTACTGGCAGCATCACTGACATCATCACTAAAAGCATCACTGACAGCATCACTGACAGCATCACTGGCGGCATTACTGGCAGCATCACTGACAGCATCACTGGCGGCATTACTGGGAGCATCACTGACAGCATCACTGGCGGCATTACTGGCGGCATTACTGACAGCATCACTGACAGCATCACTGGCTACTGGGCATTTACTGAGCCCTGCAGCATCATGGCGGCATATTACTGACAGCACCACTGACAGCATCAATGGCGGCCTTACTGACAGCATCACTGACAGCATCACTGACAGCATCGCTGGTCTGAATTAGTAACAACAACAAATTTTTAATCAGACAACAACTGGCCATGCAATCATCGTCCTTCATCAGAGCCGCGTGTGGATCAGAGCCGCGTGTGGATCAGAGCCGCGTGTGGATCAGAGCCGCGGGTGGAACACAACTCACGCCACAGGATACTGGACAGCCAAAACTTTCATTTAGTAATTTCACAGAGAGGCAAGAGTCGCCACTCTGTAAGAAGTGTCAGCTGTTGTTGACAGTCGAACATTGTGTGATAGATTGTCCCCAGCAGCAGAGAGCAGCTCCCATATTGTGCACCTCTCAACCCCATGCCTTGATACAACGTCTCTCCTGCGTGTACGCTGTACATGACACATAAGAGTTATTAATGAGAGTATTTCATGTCTCGATGGTAGAGGAACACCTTGACCTGTTTGAGGAGGACCTCGAGAGGTTTCTTGCTCAACTTCCCAAGATGCCACTCAAAACAAGGTAGATTTAGAGTTAGACTCGTCGGTACTTGAAGTATAGAGTGTCTCACTACTCAGCCTCACAAAAATGTTAAAAAATAGTGCTAGATTTAAATTAGTGTCTTTGAAGAGAGTTGCGTAAAGTTACGAGATGTATCGGCTCACCAGCCGATACATACACCTCGTAAATGCAGCATCTCGTAAATGAACACCTGGGTTTCTGTATCGTGGAAATATTTTGTCAGCCAGTGGCTTCAACAGTCAAATCCAGAAAACGATGGAAGATGTAAACGAGTTTGAGGTAATCAGTCCCTTAGCCTGGAGGTGATGTGTTCAGCTCATCAGTCTTGATAAAAGTACAGCATATGTAACGAGATTCCCGTGCACGGGCTATTATAATGCTCATAACTAAGCGCTAACCCCACAAGGGTCATTCAGGTCCTATGCACGGAGAAGGGGTCTTGTACACTGCAGACAGGCGAGGTGAAGCAGTTGCAGGCGGCGTCACCAGTGGAAAACATAAACTCAGTGCCTATGTTGTGTTTTGATCAACACATCGATTCCAGGCTGAGGGACTGATTACTTCAAACTTCTTCACATTATCCACCATTCCTCTCTCTGTTGGACTGATAAAGTCACTGGCTGGCGAAACGTTTTCACAATAAAGATATACTTAAGTGTAGTACAGATGTCTCGGTCATCAATTTATGGGTTTTACAGAGCAGTGCGGGTAGCCAGTCCAAACACGTAATTGCGAGCACAGAACGTAGTTCCTGTGTTAAAACCTTCCTATATACGTAGCTTAACGGGGACGTCATTTCCCTGTCTTCTAATATGTTATTTTTCCACTATAATCTACCGTGTCTATAATTACTGTCACATTTGCTTTGTCTGCCGTCGTAAGGTGAAGTCCAGGATCTTTCTTTAATTTATAGTATAACTTAACAAATCTTTGATAACAATTGTGGTGCTGACGTCAGACCTCAGCAACACAGATGACCTCAAAGATTTGTTAAGTTATACCATGAATTAAGGAATGATCCTGGACTTCGCCTTACGAAAGCAGAGTAAATACGATAGTACGGATAAGGTAGATTACAGGGAAGAAATTAACATAATAATAAGATACAGGGAAACACAGCCGCCTCTTAAGATGTAAGAAAACTGTAATATAAATCATGATTTTTCAGATTTAACTATGTGAAAAAGATAGCAATATATTAGACCAGATAATGAAATATACACGAAAAATATATGGAGTTAGTTTTTCTTCGAAGACGCTACAGTTGATTAATGGGGTTTCAATCCTGTCGACTACAAGTGTTTGATACTGATAACGCCAAACAAGATGACACTGCCTCCAAGCAAGCAACACTACTGCCCCTCTCAGTAACACTTCCTGCTGCTTCTGACACCACCACAACACTGCTGCCATCCACCACAACACTGCTGCCTCCCACCACAACACTGCTGCCTCCCACCACAACACTGCTGCCTCCCACCACAACACTGCTGCCTACCACCACAACACTGCTGCCTATCACAACACTGCTGCCTCCCACCACAACAATGCTGCCTCCCACCACAACACTGCTGCCACCCACCACAACACTGCTGCCACCCACCACAACACTGCTGCCTCCCACCACAACACTGCTGCCACCCACCACAACACTGCTGCCTCCCACCACAACACTGCTGCCACCCACCACAACACTGCTGCCTCCCACCACAACACTGCTGCCACCCACCACAACACTGCTGCCACCCACCACAACACTGCTGCCTCCCACCACAACACTGCTGCCACCCACCACAACACTGCTGCCTCCCACCACAACACTGCTGCCTCCCACCACAACACTGCTGCCACCCACCACAACACTGTTGCCTCCCACCACAACACTGCTGCCACCCACCAAAACACTGCTGCCTCCCACCACAACGCTGCTGCCACCCACCACAACACTGCTGCCTCCCACCACAACGCTGCTGCCTCCCACCACAACACTGCTGCCTCCCACCACAACGCTGCTGCCACCCACCACAACACTGCTGCCTCCCACCACAACACTGCTGCCTTCCACCACAACACTGCTGCCTCCCACCACAAGACTGCTGCCTCCCACCACAACACTGCTGCCTCCCACCACAACACTGCTGCCTCCCACCACAACACTGCTGCCTCCCACCACAACACTGCTGCCTCCCACCACAACACTGCTGCCATCCACCACAACACTGCTGCCACCCACCACAACACTGCTGTCACCCACCACAACACTGCTGCCTCCCACCACAACACTGCTGCCTCCCACCACAACACTGCTGCCTCCCACCACAACACTGCTGCCTCCCACCACAACACTGCTGCCACCCACCACAACACTGCTGCCTCCCACAACAACACTGCTGCCTCCCACCACAACACTGCTGCCTCCCACCACAACACTGCTGCCTCCCACCACAACACTGCTGCCTCCCACCACAACACTGCTGCCACCCACCACAACACTGCTGCCTCCCACCACAACACTGCTGCCACCCACCACAACACTGCTGCCTCCCACCACAACACTGCTGCCACCCACCACAACACTGCTGCCTCCCACCACAACACTGCTGCCTCCCACCAAAACACTGCTGCCACCCACCACAACACTGCTGCCTCCCACCACAACACTGCTGCCTCCCACCACAACACTGCTGCCACCCACCACAACACTGCTGCCTCCCACCACAACACTGTTGCCGCCCACCACAACACTGTTGCCACCCTGAGCAACAATGCTGCCACCCACCACAACACTGCTGCCTAACACCACAACACTGCTGCCACCCACCAC
>NC_069402.1:18263707-18267076 GCF_026875155.1 Cherax quadricarinatus
ATTGACAGCTATATTACAGGTTAAGGATTCCTAACTTTATTGGCAAGCTAAGAGCTGTTACCTACATCAGCTCATTTGAAAGCATTTTTATTGTTATGAGACATACAAGTACGGGACAGGATGAAGTTGGAGCCATCTGTGGGCCAGCATTTTCATTTGATCAACTGACTTTATCTCGTTGATATCATTATGCTGTAAGAATGTGTTCCATACTCGAGTCATCCTGGGTATGTATGATCTCAGATGGAGTGATGTTCTGGAGAAGGGTACAGCCAGAGTGAAGTTGCTGCTTTCTGCCCGTCTTGTGGCATAAAAGCTTGTTTCACGCTGTCCTCGAAGTGGATCCAAGTGTGGTATTTTGACAATATTGGCCTTGTACATAACAGTAAGGCCACCCACATCCCTCCTATGTTGAAGGCTCTGCTGAAATGACAGATCTATCCAGGATGGGTCCAGGCGAGAGATGAGACGTCTTGCTCTGTTCTCTACTCTGTCCAGCAGTCGCAGATGAGAGGGGGGGCAGGCAAACCAAGAAAGTGGAGCATACTCAAGGTGTGAGCGTACTTGTGCCTCGTACAGGATCTTGCAACCCCTACTGTCAAGCAGATGCGAGATACGGCGAAGTGCTGTAAGCTTCCTGGCTGCCTTGTTTGCAAGATTTACAACATGGTTCTTCATGGTTAGTTTGGAGTCAAATTTCACCCCAAGGATATCAACTTCTTCTCCAGGTGCCAACATCCTCTCATTCATCCTTACTACTGCACCAGCATTACCATCATGGTGCCTAGAGACGATCATCATTTGCGTTTTCTCAGGTGCAAATGTTACTTGCCATCTATTTCCCCAAGCTGATATAGCTCTCAGCTGGTGATTGATGTAGCTTAGAGCACCTGGCATTTCTTCTCTTGGATAAGTGAAAGTCAATGTACAGTCGTCTGCATATGCATGTGATTCTGGGATGATATGAAGAAGGTCGTTGAAGTAGACATTCCATAACAGTGGACCCAGCACACTTCCTTGTGGAACGCTTGCCCCAATAGGATGCCTTGCTGATTCCGTTCCATTGAGGACTACACTTAGAGATCTACCATGAAGGTAATCACTGAGGAGACATAGCGTAGAGCCTGCAATTCCCAGTGCTTGAAGTTTTGCTAAGAGGCCCTGGTGCCACACCCGGTCGAAAGCGCCAGCAATGTCCAGTGCTACCACACAGCTGACTTTGGATTCATCCAGTGACTGGTGCCACTTAGTGGAGAGGTTTAACAACAGATCAGCAGCAGAGTAACCTTTCCTGAAGCCATATTGACGATCACAAAGTAGTGAGTGGTAGTCAAAAAAATCTGTCATTTGTCTTGAGATTATTGTCTCAAGGATCTTACCAGTGATTGACAGGAGTGACACTGGTCTGTAGTTGCTGTTTCTGCTCTTCTTTTTGTGAACAGGGACTACATTTGCCTCTTTCCATGGAGAGGGCCATTTACACTGTACCAGGCAGTGCTGAAAGATGCGAGTTAGAGGTGCTGCTAGCTGGTCTGCACATCTTCTCAACAATCTTGGGCTCAACTTGTCTGGGCCCACAGCCTTTTCTTGGTCAAGTGATTTAAGAAGGAAATGCACCTCCTCCTGCCTTATTGTCACCACTGACAGTTTTGACACAGTTCGTGCAGCTAGCCAAGGAGGGTCCCTTGCTGGATCAGGAACTTGCATTTTGGTAGCAAAGTGTTCAACAAAGAGGTCCGCCTTCTCTTGACTACTAGTAGAGGTGGTCCCATCCTGTCGATTTAGAGGTGGAATAAGTTCATCAGGCAGATAACCTTGTCTGTCCTTGACCAGGGACCACCAGGTTTTGGAGCCTACCCTACCTGATGCTAACTTTCTTTTAACATAAGAACATAAGAATGTAGGAACACTGCAGAAGGCCTACTGGCCCATACGAGGCAGGTCCTTATCAAAACGACATCTACCTAAAGCTACTCAAGAAATAACTCCCGTACCCCTTGACACCAATCAAACCCAGCCCCTCCCACTCATATATTTGTCCAGTCTCTTCTTAAAGCTACCCAAGGTCCTAACCTCTATCACCCCACTAGGAAGACTGTTCCACGCATCTACAACTCTGTTAGAAAACCAGTACTTACCTATGTCCTTTCTAAATCTAAATTTATCCAACTTAAATCCATTATTCCTGGTTCTTACCTGGTTCGACACCCTCAGTACTTTATTAATGTCTCCCTTGTTTATGCCCGTCATCCACTTATACACTTCAATGATATCTCCCCTCATTCTACGCCTCTCCAGAGAGTGGAGATTTAAGGCTTTAAGTCTATCTTCATACGGGAGGTTCCTTACACAGTAAATCATTTTGGTCATTCTTCTCTGTATGTTCTCTAATGAGTCTATGTCCATCCTGTAGTAAGGGGACCAAAACTGAGCAGCATCACTAGTGATGTATAGAGCTGTAAAATAACTTTTGGACTTCTGTTACTTATACTTCTTGAGATAAATCCAAGTAATCTGTTGGCCTTGTTGCGCACACTGAGCACTGCTGTCTTGGCTTTAGATTTCTGCTTACCATGACTCCCAAGTCTTTTTCACATTCTGTATGACCAAGCTCTACTTCACCTAGATTATAGCTTCGAGGGTTATTTTCATTACCAAGGGCAAGTACCTTACACTTATCCACATTAAACTTCATCTGCCATTTCTCAGACCAAGACATTAATTTGTTCAAATCGTCCTGGAGTTCATTGATATCCTCCTCAGAGTGAATTATACGGCCTATCTTTGTATCATCAGCAAACTTACTCATGTCACTAGTAATCCCTTCATCAAGGTCATTAATGTAAATTATGAACAAGAGAGGGCCTAAAACTGATCCTTGTGGAACGCCACTAGTGACTAATCCCCATTCAGATTTCACTCCATTAATGGTAACTCTCTGCTTTCTAGATGAATGGTTCAGAGAACCGACATGTTGATAAATTAGACACATGTGCAACTCTTGGGTACCTTTATTGAGGAAACGTTTCGCCACACAGTGGCTTCATCAGTCCATACATAGGAGAAACTTGAAGAACAGGAGGAGAATGAGGTAATCAGTCCCTCAACCTTGAGTCGATGTGTTCAGTCCATCAATCTTGAGTAGAATACGGCAGATGGGCGGAGAAGCAGCTTATAAACCGTATGGCAGGAGAGGTGTAGCAGTCATAGGTAGTGTCACATTTGTGATGAATGGTTTGAAAAACCGACAAGTTGAAGATTGAGACACTTATGCAGCATATGGGAATCTTTATTCAGGAAACGTTTCGCCACACAGTGGCTTCATCAGTCCAATACAAAAAGGAAGGCGTAAGGAGGAGGAGAAAGAGG
>NC_069402.1:18267576-18343256 GCF_026875155.1 Cherax quadricarinatus
ATATGGGAAAGACGAGAAAGCTCATGAGCCTGGGTAGCATTCTGTAATGTGACGATGCGCGTACCGCTCTTAAGAGCATGTAAAGAAATATCTTTACCAACATGGCGTAGGAGTGCCTTGCCAATACTGTGGTCAGAAAGATAGGCAGTAGAGGAAGTCGGTCGTAAAGTGAAGAATTTAGTCCACTGTGCAGTCTGATACTGAGAGTGGAAAGGTAGTGAAGGACGTGTCGATCTTTTCTGAGAAGAACGAGAAGGTGGAGAAGTATCATCAGCAGGTAATTGTCGTTGTCGTTTAGGCATGGGACCAGAGTTGGTCCGACGTGGAACGGGCCGGCGATTCGAAAATTGCCGCACCGTAGAGGGAGAGGCCGGAAGCATAGTCAGAGGAGAGCGAAGGTCAGATAAATCGAAGGAGTCAGTCGAGGCCTCAGTACCTGAAGCGGGTCAGGAAACAGCACCAGCAAGAGGTACAGAGGCATGAGGAGTGTCCGAAGAGTGGTCCAAAGACGAGGCGTGGTCAGAACAGGGTGCGGTATCAAGAAGGGGCCCGGGGTAGCAGGTTCATGGACTAGGGCTGCCATGGTTAGGTTACTTCTTTCTTTTTGTTTTTAAGAAAAAAAAAGAAAGAAGAAAATAAAAATAAAAAAAGAATAAAAAAGGGGGGACTGGGGAGGGATAGTTCCTAGGAGGAATGAAAGGGCCAGAAATCTCCCTCCGCGCCCAAGAGGACCTCAGCACCACAAGAAGCGCAGATGCAGCATGGAACCCGTGCCATACCCTACCCATCATGCCAGTAAACCGGCAATCCGGGATAGCAACCTCACATCTGCCGAGCTACCTCGGTGGACAAAAGAGAGGGCGGCCGGAAATCCGCCACAAAGCATACCTCCTTCGGCCACCACCCCCGGAATCCGAAAGGTGGCTTCCAGAGATACACCCGTCGCCTGAGAGACACCCAAAGCCACCCTCCGGGATACCGGAGAGGGATCAGGACATCCCCAGGCAATCCAGATTCCACGGCAAACTACCCCACCGCCAAGAACAACAACGGAATGGAATGGACCCCGGTACCCTTTCCCCTACCTAGGAACTAGCGTGCCTGTGGAAAAAAAAAAAAAAAAGGCCAAAAAGGAAGGGCAAAAGGGAGGGGTGGGGAGGAGGAGGAGGAAAGGAAAAAGTGGAGGATGGGATAGGGAACGGGGGATTGGGGGGTAATTAGGTTCGGTCTGAGGAAGTAGACCGACAGGTCTAATTCCTCAGACCAAGAGCCTCTTCACCATGCCAAGGAGCCCCCGTTGAAGAGGGGAAATTTTGTTGAACTATTGTATGGGGCAGAATGACAGTACCACTACAAGAATTGAGGGAATGATGTTTTTCAATAGTGACAGGAACAGTATCTATATGGGAAAGAAGAGAAAGATCATGAGCTTGGGTAGCATTCTGTACAGTGATGATGCGTGTACCGCTCTTAAGAGCATGAAAAGAAATATCTTTACCAACATGGCGTAGGAGTGCATTGCCAATACTGTGGTCGGAAAGATAGGCGGTAGAGGAAGTTGGTTGTAAAGTGAAGAATTTAGTCCACTGTGCAGTCTGAAACTGAGCGTGGAAAGGGAGTGCAGGACGTGTCGATCTTTTCTGAGAAGAACGAGAAGGTGGAGAAGTATCATCAGCAGGTAATTGTCATTGGCGTTTAGGCGTGGGACCAGATTATTATTATAATCAAAAAGAAGCGCTAAACCACAAGGGCTATACAGCGCTGCAGGGTAGGGAAGGAAGCGAGGGTATTGGATGGCAGAAGGGAGGAGGGATGATCAGTAGGTTACAGAAAACAGCGGGGCAGGGGATAGTACAGGGGTAGAGGGTAGCAAGAGATTGAAGTAGTAAAGGCTGAAGGTATCAGAATTTGTGAAGTCAGTTGTTGTCAAAAAGTCAATGAGAGAGTCTGGATGAAAGGTGGGTCCATCAGCGAGAAGGGAAGGTAAAGAGAGAGCAGCGGAGCGAAGACGACGACGGAGGTAAATTCTGCGTGCTCGTTGATAAAGTGGGCAGTCCAACAGAATGTGGCTGACTGATAATGGAGCTTGGCAATTCTTACAGAGAGGAGCAGGGTGCCTCTCCATGAGATATCCATGAGTGAGACGAGTATGGCCAATGCGAAGACGGGAGAGAGTAGTCTCCAAACCTCGACACTGGTGATAAGAAGACGGCCAGTAACCTATACTTGGTTTAATAGATTGAAGTTTGTTGCCGAGCATAGTAGACCAACGGTGTTGCTAACGGGTGTGAAGGTGGGAAGATATTGCAGCAAAATAGTCCGTAAATGGAATACCTCTATATGAAACTGGTAGGTCATGTACTGCTGACCGCGCAGCAGTGTCTGCCTGTTCATTGCCCTGTACGTCAACATGACCAGGGACCCAACAAAAAACAATATCTTTATGCTTGGTAAAGATGCGGCGTAGCCAAAGTTGGATACGGAGGACTAAGGGGTGAGGTGTATCAAATTTCTGTATAGCCTGTAAAGCACTAAGGGAGACTGAGACAACCACAAATGATGACACAGGCACAGATGCAATACAGATAAGTGCTGCAAGGATGGCATACAATTCAGCAGTAAAAATCCTAGCCGAAGATAGTAAATGCCCTCGTACGACGCTGTCCGGAAACACTGCTGCGAATCCTACGCCATCAGAAGACTTAGAGCCATCTGTGTACACAGCAATGGCATGAGAATGAGAGTGAAAGTGGTCAAGAAAAAGAGAGCGGGAAGCGACCGTAGACAGTTGGGCTTTCAAGCAAGGGAGAGAGAAAGAACAGACTCGAACAGCTGGAACTTCCCAGGGGGGTAGGGAAAAGTGAGATGCTACATGAACATAGAAAGGTGGTAATTGAAGAGAAGACAAGAGCAAATGAAGGCGAAGAGAGAAGGGATGGAGTAAACAGGGGCGGCGAACAAATAAAGAATGTCTACTAATATCAGTGACCATTCTATAAATGGAAGGATTGCGGAGATCATGAGAGAGTACATAGTAGCGAAGGCAATGGGCATCACGGCGATCGGATAAGGATGGAACGTTCGCATCCGCATAGAGGCTCTCGACAGGGGAAGAGCGAAAAGCACCAAGGCATAAACGTAATCCTTGGTGATGAATGGGGTTAAGGCTAGAGAGAGTAGCAGGAGATGCCGCTGAATAGATCTGGTCACCATAATCAAGTTTCAATAAAATAAGGGTGGAATGTAGGCAAAGGAGGGTTCGACGATCAGCTCCCCATGAAAGATGAGCAAGGGTTTTAAAAAGGTTCAGCCGGCTGTGACAAGTTGCCTTCAGAGAGGTAATGTGAGGTTTCCAGGATAACCTACGATCAAAGAGGAGGCCCAGAAACTTGACTGTATCACGTTCAGGGATACGGGAGCCATAGTGGTACAAAGGATGATCGGAGATAACAGAGCATCTAGTGAAAGTAATTTGGTGGGTTTTAGTGCTGGAAAATTTAAACCCACGTGTGGTGGCCCAATTGGAAACACGGTCGACTGCATGCTGGAGAGAAACTGTAATGAGGTGACAGTCAGCGCCTGCACAGGCAATAGCGAAGTCATCAACATAGAGTGATGACCAAATATTTGATGGAAGACTAGAGGCCAAATCATTAATAGCAAGGAGAAAAAGTGTTGTGCTCAGAACACATCCCTGAGGGACACCTTCAGCTTGGATAAAATCCGGGGAGAGCACATTATTAACCCGAACACGGAAATGCCTGTCAGTTAAAAAGTTCTTAAGGAAGGATGGTAGATTGCCTCGAAGGCCTAAGGAGTGGGCTTGGGCTAAAATATTATACCTCCAAGTTGTGTCATATGCCTTCTCAAGGTCAAAAAATATGGCAATAACTGAGGGGTTATTCGCAAAGGCATTACGAACATACGTATCCAAGCGTAGTAAGGGGTCTATGATAGAACGTCCCTTACGAAAGTCATATTGACGAGTGGAGAGACTGTTGTGTGTCTCTAAATACCACACTAAACGTCTATTTACTAGGCGTTCCATCACTTTGCAAACTGCACTGGTAAGAGCAATGGGACGATAGTGGAAGGTTTCATGTCCCGTAGTACCTGGTTTGCGGAAAGGGAGAACAATGGCGGATTTCCACAGCTGTGGAAGAACTCCTTGTGACCAAATAATATTGTAAAGGCATAATAGGACTGCAGGGGCTGACTGATGTAAATGTTGTAGCATACGAATATGAATGTCGTCGGGCCCAGCTGCCGATGATTGGCAAGTTGAGAGTGTTGCCTCCAGGTCTTGAAGTGTAAAAGGCACATTATACTGTTCTTCTCTGAGAGAAGAAAAGTCCAAGGGTGCTAACTCTCAGGCAGACTTTGAGGAAAGAAATGAGGGGCATAGATGGAGTCCCTGAGAAATACGGACCAGATGATTGCCAATTTCATTGGCAACATCTAGTGGGTTTGCTATTTCAACACCGGCAACCCCGCAGAACAGGAGCCGGGTCAGGAGAATATTTACCACTCAGTTTTCATACTTTTTTCCAGATGCACTCATAGAGGAAGCAGAGGTGATGGTGGAGACAAAATCTCCCCAGCAAGTGGCTTAGCATCAGGGGATGACACGGCGGAGATCGTACACTTCTGCTTTAAAATCAAGAAGTTCTCTGTGGTTCTATTGTACTGGTACCTGCCCCACACAGTGCGTTTGAAACGTACTGCACGAGCACAAGCAGGAGACCCCCAAGGCACGCTTTTTGAGAATGCCTCCCCAAAAAGTAGGGGGTAATAGAATGAGAAGCTGCGGTTAAAACGGAGGACGAGAAGAGGTGTAAAAGCTCATCGATGGAGGACGAAGAAGGAACCTCTCTAGAAACAGTTAGGTGTGAGTAAAGGTTCCAATTTGCCTGATCAAATTGCCAGCGTGGGATGCGAAGAGGTGGTGAATATGAAGGGGAAGTAAGAATGATTGGGAAATGATCGCTGTCATGTAAGTCCGGGAGAACAGACCAAGTGAAGTCTAATGCGGCGGAGGAAGAACAGACTGAGAGATCGATGCAAGAGAGTGAGAGAGTCCGAGGATCAAAATGGGTGTTAGTACAGTGGACCCCCGGTTAACGATTTTAATCCGTGCAAGAGGGGTAATTGTTATGCGAAATAATCGTTATGTGAATGAATTTTCCCCATAAGAAATAATGGAAATAAAATTAATCCGTGCAAGACACCCAAAAGTATGAAAAAAAAAATTTTTTACCACATGAAATGTTAATTTTAATACACACAAACTGAAAAAGGCATGCACACTTACATGACACTTACTTTTATTGAAGATCTGGTGATGATTGATGGGATGGGAGGAGGGGAGAGCATTATCTTCTTACTGTTTAGAAGGGGAATCCCCTTCCATTAGGACTTGAGGTAGCAAGTCCTTTTCCGGGGTTACTTCCCTTCTTCTTTTAATGCACTAGGACCAGCTTGAGAGTCACTGGACCTCTGTCGCACAACAAATCTGTCCATAGAGCTCTGTACCTCCGTTCCTTTCGATTTGTCTAAAATGGGCCACAACATTGTCATTGAAATAGTCACCAGCACGGCTTGCAACAGCTGTGTCAGGGTGATTTTCATCCATAAAGGTTTGCAGTTCAACCCACTGTGCACACATTTCCTTAATCTTTGAAGTAGGCACAAAGGATTCCACAACTGGCATAGGCTTTCAGGGTTAGCCCCAAACCCTTTAAAATCTTTCTTAATTTCCATATAATTCTCACCCTTTTTACCACAGGGTTGGCACTAGAAGCTTTCTTGGGGCCCATGGTCACTTATTTTCCAGAAACACCACCGAAAACACTGTAATAATACGAAATATTCCGAGTGTATGCTTGGATGTTAGCGCGGAGGCTGCCTGGTAAACAATGGCATGGGCGGCACATGTGAGGCTGGGTGAGGGCGCACATTGGACGCGTCTCGGACGAAAATCGGTGAGCGGGTTTTTAATCGGTATGCGCGGCAAAAATTTTGCGATTAAAGTAAGCGGTATGCGAAATAATCGCTATGTGATGCCATCGTTATGCGGGGGTCCACTGTACCTGTATTTAAAACATGGAGTGGGTGGGTGGAAAGAAAAGCCTCTAACTGAATGCCACGGGAATCACAGTGAGACCCCCCCCTCCAGAGGAAATGGTGGGCATTAAAATCACCAAGTAACAGAATCGGTGGCGGTAATGACGAAACAAGAAAGGCAATATCCGGAATAGATAATGCCCGAGAAGGACAGAGATATAAAGAACAGAGCGTATACCACCTATGCAAGTGGATACGGGCTGCTGTGTAATGCAGCGAAGTACGAACAAATAGCTGATGGTACGAAATATCAGTGCGCAGAAGAAGGGCACTTTCATTAAAGGTCCCATCAGGAAAAGGATCTGAAGAATACAATAAATTATAGCCTGAGATGGGAGAGATAACAGCAGAGTGTAATTTTGGTTCCTGTAAGCAAACACCAACAGGGGAAAACTGGGAGAGTAACATCTGAAGCTCACCCCGATTACCCCTGAGGCCGCGTATATTCCACTGTAAATAGGCCATGATTGGCAATGATAAAGATACCTGAAATCCGCAGGTAAGGGTTCCTACGGACTAGAGGGGTTAGAAAAGTCCACATGCGGAGGCAGTGGAAAACGTTCAAGCAGTGAAGGAACGGTGCGCCGTGAAGAAAGGAGTTGCGCAGATGGAGCAGAGAGAAGGAGCGGAGGGTGGATCAGTGTCCATTGATGGTTTGGTCTCTGCAATATATTCAGAGATTGTTTCAAGTGTTTCGGAATTCAGAGACGTCGTATGGGAGACAATATTGGAGATGGTAGGGGGAGGATGAGTAAAGATTATAACTGTAATGGACTGTACCAAGGTGGGGGGGGAGGCGAAAGGGTGGAGGGAACTGGAGAAGCGTGGAAGGGGACAGAAGAGGCAGAAACCTGGGAGGTGGCAGAAGAGGAAGAAACTTGGGAGGGAACAGGGGAGGAAGATACAGTACGAGGAGGAGGGTGAACCTCTACACTTGTAAGAGAGCCAGTGAGAGGGGAAGAACCAGGTACAGAGACAGGGAAGGTAAAATGAGGAGGTTGAAGAAGGGCAGGAGGGGGTTAAAGGACCTTTTTTTGACTTCTGAGAAGTAGAGGGACGATTGGGAGGTGTCGTACGAGATCTCGTCGATACCGAGGCTTGTGAGGGAGAACACGAAGAAGCGAGAATAGACTGAGGCGTTGAAGTAGGGACGTCTGAGCCCAGGACAGCAAAAGAATTAGATACAGGAGTGACTATGGGAGAGGTAACCACAGAGGAGGCTGCAGATTATTATTATTATAATCAAAAAGAAGCGCTAAGCCACAAGGACTATACAGGAGGCTGCAGAAGATTGGACCCCAGAAGTGGGGGGACGTTTTGAAACACGGGAATAAGAAACACGAGGTAGTCTCCCTTGGAGGCTGAGATGAGAAACTGCCATGGCATAAGGGAGACCTTCTGCCTCTTTGAGGTAACGGATTTCCCGCTCATTTAAGTAGACTTGGCAATGGTGAGAGTACGAAGGGTGAGCCTCATGACAATTAAGGCAAGAGGGAGGTCGATTGCAAGATGTATTAGAATGGTCATCTGCACCACAGACTGGGCATTCGGCTATGGATCTGCAATATTTCGCTGGATGGCCAAATCGCCAGCAATTTCTACACTGTTGCGGTGTAGGGATCACCTTTCGAACTTGTAACCGATGTCCTGCTACATAAACTGAGGATGGGAGTTCACAGCTAGGGTAACGAATTCACATTGCTAGGGTATCGTCTCCGCCCGCGGGCAGGAAGAACATAAGTGTCTACCTTGAGGATTGGGAGATCTTGGAGTTTCAGCTGTTCAAGAATGTCACTGCCACATGTCTGGAAATTTTGTTGAACTATGGTATGGGGCAGAATGACGGTACCACTACAAGAATTGAGGGAATGTTTTTCAATAGTGACAGGAACAGTATCTATATGGGAAAGAAGAGAAAGATCATGAGCTTGGGTAGCATTCTGTACAGTGATGATGTGTGTACCGCTCTTAAGAGCATGAAAAGAAATATCTTTACCAACATGGCGTAGGAGTGCATTGCCAATACTGTGGTCGGAAAGATACGCGGTAGAGGAAGTTGGTTGTAAAGTGAAGAATTTAGTCCATTGTGCAGTCTGAAACTGAGCGTGGAAAGGGAGTGCAGGATGTGTCGATCTTTTCTGAGAAGAACGAGAAGGTGGAGAAGTATCATCAGCAGGTAATTGTCATTGGCGTTTAGGCGTGGGACCAGAGTTGGTCTGACATGGAACGGGCCAGCGATTCGAAAATTGCCGCACCGTAGAGGGAGAGGCCGGAAGCATAGTCAAAGGAGAGTGCAGGTCAGACAAATCGAAGGAGTCAGTCGAGACCTCAGTACCTGAAGCGGGTGAGGAAACAGCACCGGCAAGAGGTACAGAGGCATGAGGAGTGTCCGAAGAGTGGTCCAAAGATGAGGCGCGGTCAGAATGGAGTGCGGTATCAGGAAGGGGCCCGGGGGTAGCAGGTTCATGGATTGGGTTCTCCATGGTTAGGTTACTTCTTTCTTTTTGTTTTTAAGAAAAAAAAAAACAGAAAGAAGAAAAGAAAATAAAAATAAAAAAAAAAGAATAAAAAAAGGGGGGGGACCGGGGAGGGATAGTTCCTAGGAGGAATGAAAGGGCCAGAAATCTCCCTCCGCACCCAAGAGGACCTCAGCACCGCAAGTAGCGTAGATGCAGCATGGAACCCGTGCCATACCCTACCCATCATGCCAGTAAACCAGCAATCCGGGATAGCAACCTCACATCTGCCGAGCTACCTCGGTGGACAAAAGGGAGGGCGGCCGGATATCCGCCACAAAGCATACCTCCTTCGGCCACCATCCCCAGAATCTGAAAGGTGGCTTCCAGAGATACACCCGTCGTCCGAAAGACACCCAAAGCCACTCTCCGGGATACCAGAGAGGGATCGGGACATCCAAAGGCGATCCAGATTCCACGGCAAACTACGCCACCGCCAAGAACCTCAACGGAATGGGATGGACCCCGGTACCCTTTCCCCTACCTACGAACTAGCACGCCTGTGGGAAAAATCCCAAAAGCCAACAAGAGGAAGGGCAAAAGGGAGGGGTGGGGAGGAGGAGGAGGAAAGGGAAAAGGGGAGGATGGGGAGGATGGGATAGGGAAGGGGGTATTGGGGGTAATTAGGTTCGGTCTGAGGAAGGAGACCGACAGGTCTAATTCCTCAGACCAAGAGCCTCTTCACCACGCCAAGGAGCCCCCCTTGAAGAGGGCTTGTAACTGATGTCCTACTACATAAACAGAGGATGGGAGTTCACGGCTGTCAAAAGTTGAACAAGCCACATTGCAAGGGTATCGTCTTCACCCGCAGGTAGGAAGAACAAAAGTGTCTACCTTGAGAATTGGGAGATCTTGGAGTTCCAGCTGTTCGAGAATGTCAGTGCCATGTCTGGAAATTCTGTTGGACTATGGTATGAGGCAGAATAACAGTACCACTACAAGAATTGAGGGAATGATGTTTTTCGATAGTGATAGGAATAGTATTGATATGTGAAAGAAGAGAAAGATCATGAGCTTGAGTAGAATTCTGGACTGTGATGATGCGCATACCACTCTTAAAAGCATGAAAGGAAATATCTCTACCAACGTGGTGTAGGAGCACTTTGCCAATACTGTACTATGATCGAAAAGATACGCAGTAGAAGAAGTCGGTCTTAATGTAAAGAATTTAGTCCATTGTGTGGTCTGAAACTGAGTGTGGAGAGGGAGTGCATGACGTGATGGTCTTTTCCGAGTAGAAAGGGAAGGTAACGAATTAACATCATCAGGAGATTGTCGTTGACGTTTAGAAGTGGGACCAGAGTCGGTCCGACGTGGGACGGGCTGGCAATTCGAAAATTGCCGCACCGTAGAGGGAGAAGCCGGAAGCATAGTCAAAGGAGAGCGGAGGTCAGACAAATCGAAGGAGTCAGTGGAAGCCCTGGTACCTGAAGCGGGTGAGGAAACAGCACCAGCAAGAGGTACAGGGGCCTTAGGAATGTCTGAAGAGTGGCCAAAAGACGAGGCGAGGTCAGAATGGGGTGCGGTAACAATAAGGGGCCCGGGGGTAGCGGGGTCATGGATCGGGTACTCCATGGTTAGGTTACTTCTTTCTTTTTGTTTTTAAGAAAAAAAAAGAAAGAAGAAAAGAAAATAAAAATAAAAAAAAAGAATAAAAAAAGGGGGGACCGGGGAGGGATAGTTCCTAGGAGGAATGAAAGGGCCAGAAATCTCCCACCGTGCCCAAGAGGACCTCAGCACTGCAAGTAGCGCAGATGCAGCATAGAACCCATGCCATACCCTACCCATCATGCCAATAAACCAGCAATCCGGGATAGCAACCTCACATCTGCCGAGCTACCTCGGTGGACAAAAGAGAGGGCGGCCGGATATCTGCCACAAAGCATACCTCCTTCGGCCGCCACCCCTGGAATCTGAAAGGTGGCTTCCAGAGATACACCCGTTGCCTGAAAGACACCCAAAGCCACCCTCCGGGAGACCGGAGAGGGATTGGGACATCCCCAGGCGATCCAGATTCCATGGCAAACTACGCCACCGCCAAGAACCTCAATGGAATGGGATGGACCCCGGTACCCTTTCCCCTACCCAGGAACTAGCATGCCTGTAGGAAAAATCCCAAAGGCCAAAAAACGAAGGGCAAAAGGGAGGGGTGAGGAGGAGGAGGAGGAAAGGAAAAAGGGGAGGATGGGATAGGGAAGGGGGGATTGAGGGGTAATTAGGTTCGGTCTGAGGAAGGAGACCGACAGGTCTAATTCCTCAGACCAAGAGCCTCTTCACCACGCCAAGGAGCCCCCCTTAAAGAGGTTGATCCAAGGTAGGAGCCATGAGGTCCAATTCCTCAGATCAAGAGCTCCTTCACCAAGCCAAGGAATTTTATCTTGAAGATTAAACATGACAAAAACTGATGATGGTATGAAAAAATTTAGAATATATTTCTAGGATGAACTTGTGATTATGATTGAGTTGTCTAAATAATCTCTTTTTTAACTTTTTTTTTTGTGGTTCATTTTCCTCTTTTTTTTTTTTAATATTGTATTGAATGAACCATGTGTGTATATATTTTTTTACAGGACCTCCATGTGCATGCGTTAAAAATATATTTTTTGCATGCTGTGTTTTTACTCTCTGGTCCATTTGCTGTTTTTTCAAATATATCTTAACATACAAACAAGTATTTATATACAGTGGTGTATACAACAGCAGTATTATATATCAAGTGGACATATTTGTGAAACATTGGCTTAACCTTGTTATAGGAATTACTAGAGCTTAAACTCACTACAGTAATATATAATAACTAAGAAAAAATAAATTCACATTGTGTATAATTCAAATACATCTTTAACTTTATGACTCGAGTGAGTGAATGAGCAATATGCACATCAAATCTTATAAAGCAATGACTGTCGAGCTTTAATGAAGTTACCATAATGAGAAATTCAAGTCTTAATCATGGATTAATTGAAGAATTTATATTCAACTAACACAGGCCCATATGCACACAGGTGTACACACTAAAAACAATACGTATATATAAATGTATGTGAACATACATACATAAATATATATACAGATATCTGTATGTATATATATCTGCACATGTCTGCAGAAAAAATACTTCCTGGGCCACAGTGAAGAAAAAACCTGTGAAAAATATTTAGAGCAAGGCTGATTCAACTCTCTTTACAATATAGGTACTCCTAAGACCTAGACCTTAAACCTAAAAATTTTGTGGTCCATATTGAGACAAGTGACACAAGAGTCACGAAGTGGACCATCACACAACTGACACTGTATCAGATCGTGAGAACCATGACAAATAATAAATTTTCTTTTAGATATAAACACTACTTCATACAACAAGTAACACTAAACTGCACACAAACCATGTCAAAACAAAACACATCACACAAAAACAAACATAAAAATACTGGAAAATAATGGACAATCGTGTGCTTCGGCTGATGTTGTAGCCAGTGTATCAGTCAGTGTCCAAAGATGGCCATTAGCAACACTTGCAATAAACTCTTGAAAACCTTATTATTTTCTCCTCCATATTAATGTAAATCTTAATGTACACCGAATTATATATATCGGGTCTTGTATTCACCAATTCATTCAACGTGAATCACAAAATTGATGCAAAGGAAAAAATTACTGTCTTCAAATCCATACCCTGTCACTCATCACAGTGACATCACTTCAGAAACTATATTTGATATACACAGTATTTTAAGAGAACAATGTCCTTGTACTATAACCTGTGTATTCAGACTTTCCTATCTTGTACATCAATATCTTTTCCATTATTGACTCCTCAGAAGGTAATACACTTTCCATATAACTTTATAAACAACCTACTGTAAATATATCTAAGACAAACTAATGTGCAGTACTCCAATATTAAAGCAGCAATATCATGTAAATCAATAACACACAAATGGCACCCTGCAACACTGAAAGACAATAACTCACTCACTTTCACTGGTTCTGGCTCTCTCACTATCTCTCACTCTTACTCTCACTCTCACTTTCACTCTCTCTCCATCTTGTTTTCTCTTACTTTCACTCTCACTCTCCAGCATTCATACCCTTCATTTTCACCCTCACACTCACTATCTTACAGCATAGACTAGCTCAACATTTCTATCTAAATCCATATTAACATTAGTGGTGATTTAAAAAATAAGCATAATTTGAATACTGACATATCAAAACAAAAAAACTGTTACTAATTATTAAGACAACATACAATACAGTGCGTATGAAGGAATTAGAGCAAATAAATTATACTATGATAATATGAGTGCCTCCCCCACCATCACCACTTTGTATACAATCTCATACAAAATTTCATAAACTTTTTCAACATTACATGTATTAAGGTTGTGTCAGCCTTAACACCCTCACAGCAAGGAGTACAAGTTGAAAACTATTAAATGGTTCCTCTAGAAGGCTGCTGCCTATACACATCAACACATTACCCATGACCTAATTTTTTATGCATGTACACTGACAATCCCCTTGTACAGAAACCAATAATCTGATATTTTAGAGTACTGTGCACAGCAGTTAGAATTTTCACCCTACCCACCACTTGTCAGGAGTTAACTACATGACTGCTAAGTAAGCAGTTGCAGAGTTCAACTCCAGTGCCCCAGGAGAGCACACCAGTGATCAGGTTACTTGTGTACTCTCCCAGGAAGCATCACTTGGAGTCTACCAATTAAGAAACCTCATTTGCTCACTTAATCCATAAAAATTTTATTAACCCTGCCATAACTTCAAAATATTAACCAATTTAAGGAGAAACAAGTAGCATAAACACTGCAAGAGAACATACACATTTATAAACACGCATCAAGAGTAATGGTTCTCTAATACTATAAAATTCACCACCAAGAATGTGCACAAGTGGAATTAACAGCTCATTTAGTTACTTTACTTTAGTGATTAATTACATCCACATTTTCTTTTAAAGTAATGGCTATACCATTCCACTTGGCTGACCAGTTAAGTAAATTGATACGTTAATAGTACATTTGCAAGAGCACAATTATAAACAATTTCTAGCTGTTACTTAAGTTACTTTACAAATATGAAAGAACCTTAAGATGTAATTCTTATCTTATTTTTGAAACAAATACTACTTTTCATTAGTGAAAATGAAATATGAATATGTAAATTCTGTGTATTTTAAATTTAAGAGCTAGGCTCTGTAGCTGAAATATGAAATTCAATGATGTACTGAATAATACTATCTAATGGATTAAATCCAAATGCCCAGTTTAATCTGCAGAACTTCATCACCAACTAAAAATAATTTAGATATCAGCATATAACTGACACTAATTTAAAAACCCAACCACCGATAAGCAAAAATGTCATATTTCAGTATTTTCAGATATCCAAGAGGTTTTAATTAAATTCAGGATGACTATCCTAACATCATTTAAACATTAACTCTTAAAGTTAATATATATATACAAAGTCAATCTTTTGTGAAACCATGCACTACCTCCTCACTACTCTAATTTAACAATGACTCTCTAATTCATTGTTCATTGTATAAGTTCAATCAGTTAAGTTTCCTTGGCTTACAACTCCAGGTGGCTACATATTAGTGCTGGCTTAGCAAGTCACTATTACCACACAATCAACTCCTGTAACCTCAGCACCTCCCATGTCTACCTGTAGTGTACTTATTGACACTGTCTAGGTGGTGCTGTTCTTGTTCACTCTGCAGTCTAATTTCTGGTTTACATTGCACAGTGGCAAGAAAATGTCCCACACTAATTCACAGAATGGAAGAATTTCATCACACACAATTCTTGACCAACAGTAAAAATTCATAAATAATGACTAATAGCCAGTAAAATATATAAATTAATGGTGTAATCAAAAATTATATTAAAAGCCAAAATTGTTCTTCCACGTATAAATTACGATTTACTTGAGATAAATTCATATTGCTATTATTTATTGCTGGTTAACATTTGCTTTATAAATTCAGGCTGGCAAATATTTGATAATAATGTATACACATCACATGTTATAATCTTACACAATACATGGTGTATATACTCAAGTATAGGTTCATTTCGTGTATAGACCAAACTTCCCTTTAATAAAGAAAAAAAATTCTATACATATTTTGTACAAGTCAACCTGTGGTTTTAATAGTCAGTACAAATATATATAAGTTATGCCATACTGGTTATTACTCTGGAATACTTCACATTATTAAAATTAAAATGCATATATGTACTATGAAGATACTTAATAAAATACACTAAATGTGACAGTAAAGAGAAGATGAAGCGTACCACTACAATTACAACAAATCAGCACGAGACTATTTTGGCATATTTAACCCTTTCAGGGTCCACAGGCCCTCTCAGAGACTTGTTCTCAAGGTCCCCCAAATTTCAAAAAAAAAAAAAAAAAAAAAAAAAAAATCTTCTTATGAAAAGATAGAGAATCTTTTCCTGATCATAATGGCACCAAAAGTATGAAATTTGATGGAAAACTTACGGAATTATACTCTCGTGAATTTAGCAGTCTTGACAATGTTTACGCATCGGCGATTTTGCCCACTTTGAACCCTAGTTTTGGCCAATTCCAGTGTACTAGTCGACAAAAATCATAACTATTTTGCTAGAACTCCATTTTTTCTATCGAATGAGTACAAGAAACCACCCATTTACCAATTTTAACTATCCAATGAAGTGGTCAGAATTTAGCAATTTTGCCAATTTCACACAAATTTCAAAAGATGCCATTTTCCAAATAGGGTCCAGAATAAACAAGAAAGACATTCCTGGCACCAAAATAACAAGTTCTCTGTTCGTTAGTCACATCCCCAGGCCCCTCTTATATTTCTTTGGCTTTCCACTTTGAAGTTTTATTCTTACAAAATATAGAAGATTTACTGTTATGCAGACTACTGCATTAGTGTAGAAACGGTATAAATAATATCTGCGCACTTGTGAAAGAATATTAGACTCACCAGTTGACGTGTATTGAACGCTTGGCATGATTTGTTTTCTTTTGAACTTTGGAAAAAATCAAACATTTCTGCTACTTTGAGCTCAATTTCAAGGTACTTTTCATTGTAAAACCAGTCAAAATCATCTCAATTTCTGTAATATGTCTTCAATTCTATAAAATGAGACCAGGAAAACTAGAATACAACAATAAATACCATACAAAAATACAGTGCAAAGTCGCTGTTTTAATCCAAAAACGCGGTCAAAGTCTTTTTTCTCATTACGCACTGTGTGCTGCAGGATTTTTTTTATAATGCGTACACTGACCACATAGACCCATTCTTTCATATGTAGGCCTACCAGCTTTCTCTCACTAGATTTGAGGACGCTAGAATTTAGGCGTACTAGTACGTCAAAAACTCTGGGGCGTAAGCCGTACTAGTACGACTGAAATCCTGAAAGGGTTAAAGTGAATGTGTGTACTAAATATTGGTTCTGCCCAGGATGCACAGAAGTACAGGAGTCCATTATGAAGTACACAGTAGGCAGAAGAATTCACAGAACAAATGAAGATAAACTAGCTGCCTTGAAATCCTTGAAAAATTCTACACCAATATTATTTTTCTCGGAAATTTCAACTATCCAAATATTACATGGAAGATGACAGCATTGGACCAGAAATATTCCCTGGAAGCACATTAGCCCAACAGACAGATACCAGAGATATTGGGGTTGTGAAAAGCTTTTTGAATGAACAGATAACAGAGCCTAATAGAAATGCAAATACACCAGACTTGATCTTTCACACACACTGAGGAATTAATCAAAGATGTAATCTGAAATACACTACAATATGAAGACAACCTCAATGAAGTACAGACAAGTATAATTCTATGCATAGAGAACCAAAGAAATAGCCAGCAAGAAGGTTTTTTCAATAAATATAACATCAACAGTTGGAGAATGACAAAATTACGAATGTTTTGGAAGAAAAACAAAATGAAGATGTTGTCTACACGTATTTCATTAAGGCATTTGCTAAATGCAATCATGGAGTGATAGCCCATACAATAAAATCAATAGGTGTAACAGGAAAAATAGGAAAATGAATATTCAATATCTAATAGAACACAAATAATAGTCAACAAATCAAATTCTTGCCTGATCAAAGGAAAAATTTAGTACCCAAAGACACAGTATTGTTTCTCATCCTCACATCATCCTCCTCCTTTGCAGATGATACTAAAATAAGCATTACATTGCCTCAGTAGAAGACATGGACTTCTAGTCAATGATAGCATAAAATACCTACAAGTTCAAGATAAGACACGTGAAACACTTTAGTATCTTTTTTGCCGAAACAGGCTTCTTCACCTGGATACAGGCAAATGTAACACTGTCAAATTTTATTCACCTGCATTCTACTGAAGAAACCTGTTGTGCAGGCAAAACATCTGAGCAATAAAGATACCTAGGTGCTGCATATATGTCTTATTCTTCAAAGTCTTCCTATGGGTAATGGGAAAAAACACGATGTTCAATGGTGACATATTCTAACTGCTCAGATATGGAAAGAATGTGGAACTCAAAAGGAGCATTGGATGTAAAACACAGGACTATCTCACAGAATGAAAAGAATATGTACAAGATTTGAGAATAATGATGTCAGACAACTTATCATTTACAAAACATAAGAAGTTTACAAAGGCCACAAAATGACAGTGGATAACAAGAAATGTCAAAACAAGGGAAATAATGTCACTGATAATACTGTTCAAATCACTTGTGCTCTATCATTTAAAATATTGTTCAGGGTTGATGGCTGAAATTTAAGGCAGAAGAGATATCAATATGGTGAAGTGCACAAAGATCATTTACTGTCTCAATAGAACCAGTACAGCATTTAAACTAAACTAAAGGGAATGCCTCAAAGAATTTGGAATGTATTCTCTGGAGCCAAAAAGAGAGATATCTCATAATGTATACAAAGAATATAGTGGACAGCCTAATCCCAAATGTACACACTACCATAACTATGTACTACTTGGGCGAGATATATGGAAGGAATTGTAAAACAGACCCAGTGAAAAGCAAGGGCACTGTGTCGACCTGCTACTAGCAGGTATCATGTGTCCTTTTACCTAACACTGTTGGTAATTCTATCATTATTACATTAGGAAAAAGTGAAGAAGTCTTCAACAATTAATGGAACTGGCACCTCTGTAAATTACTACACTGACCAGACTGTAATGACTATGTTAGCCAGTGCACTGCCAACAGCAACAGCCTGGATGAAAAGGTAATCAACAGAAAAACCTAGGCCCCAGGCTGGACTATGAGAATAGAAACTCGTAACACCAGTCATTGTTATATTATAGGTCACAAGAATAAGTACACAACATGTATAGATTTTCACCCCTCCAAAATATTACTCAGGAATAAGTTGGTCCAAAAACAAATACCTATACTTGAGTAGCTATATAGTAATCAAAGAAAATAATCTAAATAAAAAAATTTTAAAAGTCTTTTAAATTTTAAAGTTAAAGCTACCAGCCAAACAAATAGGTGATGCATCTTTTCAGATCTAAAGATAAGAAAAAATACATGATGGATACAGAATACAGTATTAGTATTTAATGTGAAAGATTATAAAACTATTGATACAGTGGTTTACCATTTTTCTGGATGCCTTTGTCCTAGAGCTACCATGTCAGTAAGATGTATGTAATATTCATGGCACAAACATGAAGGTTCAGCTGAGTAGAAAGTAAAAAAAATTATTTTATCAGCCAATACCACTATGTAATATTGTTTAGACTGCACCATCTTGTGATATCCATGATTTAATTACCCCTATTTACTCATGGGGGCAAAAAGAAGAGAGAACACATGAAAGCAAAAGAGAAAACAAATGGATTCCAATAACTACACTCTCTCCTCACTTAAAGACAGAGTTCTGTTCCTAAGAGTAGGTCGGTAAACGAATTGGTCGTTAAGCAAGGAGCACACTTTAATGGTAGTGGGTCTGTGTCGACCACCTTTAGATATTTTAATATCACCTTTGCACCATTTGTAATATTTTTAGTATATTTTTAAATGTTTATACAGTAGTGTACTGTATAATGTAATAAAAAGAATAAGAGGAAATTAGTTCTAATATATATTATAAATATTACAGGAAAGTGGGTGCGGGAGGGAAGAGGAGCGATTGGTGGAATGATGATGTAAAGAGAGTAGTAAGGGAGAAAAAGTTAGCATATGAGAAGTTTTTACAAAGTAGAAGTGATGCAAGGAGGGAAGAGTATATGGAGAAAAAGAGAGAGGTTAAGAGAGTGGTAAAGCAATGTAAAAAGAGAGCAAATGAGAGAGTGGGTGAGATGTTATCAACAAATTTTGTTGAAAATAAGAAAAAGTTTTGGAGTGAGATTAACAAGTTAAGGAAGCCTAGAGAACAAATGGATTTGTCAGTTAAAAATAGGAGAGGAGAGTTATTAAATGGAGAGTTAGAGGTATTGGGAAGATGGAGGGAATATTTTGAGGAATTGTTAAATGTTGAGGAAGATAGGGAAGCTGTGATTTCGTGTATAGGGCAAGGAGGAATAACATCTTGTAGGAGTGAGGAAGAGCCAGTTGTGAGTGTGGGGAAAGTTCGTGAGGCAGTAGGTAAAATGAAAGGGGGTAAGGCAGCTGGGATTGATGGGATAAAGATAGAAATGTTAAAATCAGGTGGGGATATAGTTTTGGAGTGGTTGGTGCAATTATTTAATAAATGTATGGAAGAGGGTAAGGTACCTAGGGATTGGCAGAGAGCATGCATAGTTCCTTTGTATAAAGGCAAAGGGGACAAAAGAGAGTGCAAAAATTATAGGGGGATAAGTCTGTTGAGTATACCTGGTAAAGCGTATGGTAGAGTTATTATTGAAAGAATTAAGAGTAAGACGGAGAATAGGATAGCAGATGAACAAGGAGGCTTTAGGAAAGGTAGGGGGTGTGTGGACCAGGTGTTTACAGTGAAACATATAAGTGAACAGCATTTAGATAAGGCTAAAGAGGTCTTTGTGGCATTTATGGATTTGGAAAAGGCATATGACAGGGTGGATAAGGGGGCAATGTGGTAGATGTTACAGGTGTATGGTGTAGGAGGTAGGTTACTGAAAGCAGTGAAGAGTTTTTATGAGGATAGCGAGGCTCAAGTTAGAGTATGTAGGAAAGAGGGAAATTATTTCCCAGTAAAAGTAGGCCTTAGACAAGGATGTGTGATGTCACCGTGGTTGTTTAATATATTTATAGATGGGGTTGTAGGAGAAGTAAATGTGAGGGTCTTGGCAAGAGGCATGGAGTTAAAAGATAAAGAATCACACAAAGTGGGAGCAGTCACAGTTGCTCTTTGCTGATGACACTGTGCTCTTGGGAGATTCTGAAGAGAAGTTGCAGAGATTGGTGGATGAATTTGGTAGGGTGTGCAAAAGAAAAAAATTAAAAGTGAATACAGGAAAGAGTAAGGTTATGAGGATAACAAAAATATTAGGTGATGAAAGATTGGATATCAGATTGGAGGGAGAGAGTATGGAGGAGGTGAATGTATTCAGATATTTGGGAGTGGACGTGTCAGCGGATGGGTCTATGAAAGATGAGGTGAATCATAGAATTGATGAGAGGAAAAGGGTGAGTGGTGCACTTAGGAGTCTGTGGAGACAAAGAACTTTGTCCTTGGAGGCAAAGAGGAGAATGTATGAGAGTATAGTTTTACCAACGCTCTTATATGGGTGTGAAGCATGGGTGATGAATGTTGCAGCGAGGAGAAGGCTGGAGGCAGTGGAGATGTCATGTCTGAGGGCAATGTATGGTGTGAATATAATGCAGAGAATTCGTAGTTTGGAAGTTAGGAGGAGGTGCGGGATTACCAAAACTGTTGTCCAGAGGGCTGAGGAAGGGTTGTTGAGGTGGTTCAGACATGTAGAGAGAATGGAGCGAAACAGAGTGACTTCAAGAGTGTATCAGTCTGTAGTGGAAGGAAGGCAGGGTAGGGGTCGGCCTAGGAAAGGTTGGAGGGAGGAGGGTAAAGGAGCTTTTGTGTGCTAGGGGCTTGGACTTCCAGCAGGCATGCGTGAGCGTGTTTGATAGGAGTGAATGGAGACAAATGGTTTTTAATACTTGACGTGCTGTTGGAGTGTGAGCAAAGTAACATTTATGAAGGGGTTCAGGGAAACCGGCAGGCCGGACTTGAGTCCTGAAGATGGGAAGTACAGTGCCTGCACTCTGAAGGAGGGGTGTTAATGTTGCAGTTTAAAAACTGTAGTGTAAAGCACCCATCTGGCAAGACAGTGATGGAGTGAATGATGGTGAAAGTTTTTCTTTTTCGGGCCACCCTGCCTTGGTGGGAATCGGCCAGTGTGATAATAAAAATAATAAAAAAAATATATTACTTAGGTATGAATACTGGTCAGAGAGCTGGTCATAAGTCTGAGTGGTCATTAATTAAACAAGTACATTGTTAAGTGAGGAGAGACTGTAATAATTTTACTACATTTGGCATTTTTTGTATTGTACTTGGTATTAGTTACTGACATCATTAACAGGTCAACAATACTAACAGTAAAGTCCCAGGAGGCCAGAAATTTTTTAAACCACTATGTAATTTGTATAAAATGCACCTGTTACATTCATAAATAATATAATTTCAAGATTAAATATTATATGTATTATTTTCAAAAATGCACTAAATAAAACAAATATATAAAAAGGGATTCATAATATAATAAATGTAACCTGAATCTTTTGTTAATCAAAAACACTCCACTTACTTTTTAATCTTATGATTTAGCAGATTAGGCCAAAGAGAAAGAACATACATATGTATATGTGAAGAGCAGCGAATCGTAATCCAGACATTTATCGCCATGTGCTAGGAGCACCCTATCACATGGCTATAACTGCAAAAAATCAGTTGGAAATCATTCACTAAATCTATATCATGAAATACGAGTAATCCAAATTTGAACCTAGGAACATGATTAGACACTTATAACTCTCAATATCAAACACTATGTTTCTATAAAGATGATGCAAGCGACGTCTGCATCGTGCTCTAAGTGTAGAATTGTACCTTACATTTATCATACAGATGAATCTAGTAATTCACAGGAGTTAGATTCCTGGAAATAACACAAATTTTTAAGTTGTGGATAATAGAAAATTTTGCATATCTTAATTACTGAAATATTCATTTTACCAAATATCTTTTAACAACTTTCTAATATGCCCAATGTTGAAATTCATAACAAAGAATAAGAACATTTTGAAAGAAATCCTATTTTCTTTGTTAAGTGTCATACACCAAGCAGAAGACAATAGGCACCAAGAAAAATGTTGAAAATCAAAGAAATCCGTTGAATGATCTTGGATAAAGCTGCATAAATGAATCATGTGGATTATAAAATATGTGAATTATGAGGTTTGACTATATAATATACTTAAGTTTCCCTTGAACCTTAAAGTTTAAGAGGTGATTCACCTAAGGAGTAACACTGACATCACAAGCCTTAAGATGTTAGTTAGAACAGGTATGCAGAACCTTTGCCCTACAGGCTAGATCAGGCCTACCTGATCTAGCCTCCTACCACTTTAAATATTATGTGGGAGTATTTAACGTCATGAGCTTACTATACCACCATGCAATCCAGATAAAAAAACATGCTGGGATTGGACCAAAATATGACCTATGTCAGTGGTTGCCTAAGTCTTGTTTGGTGTATAGAATCTGACAGTATTAACATTATCATCTGGCTCACTAAGACTGTTAGTAATTGAACCTAGTGTTGCTATCTTCTCTTGCATGAAGGTGCTAGCCTATAACTATATCAATAAGGAATATTTAGAGTAACAAATAAAGTTACCTTTTCTCTGATGAAGTTTTCATTTGGCTAGATGCAACTGCAAAAAATATGCTGCTACAAGTGTTGAGCCAGAATAATGGCAGAAGAGTTGAAGAGGACAACTGACAATAGTTTCCAGAAGTACTTGATCAGCTGGGTTATCATGACTGTGGGCCTGAGGCAGTGCTGTATGACCCTAGTGGGTTTAGCACTTAGTTATGATTGTAATAATAATAATGTAGGCCTGAAGACAGCTAGGACCAACATCCTAGTGGACCAGGTGGTCTACAGGGAAGCCTAAACTCAGGCTTCTACATTATCATATTCATCATAAATTTCAAGTTACCACACACAACTCTCCATATCAATGATGTTTATCAAGGAAGATTTTTACATTGACTTTTGCCTATGATGTCCTGCACTCTTATTTATCATTTTAACAAATTATAGTTCCATGTACAGTTATATAACGACTGTAGTTGATACCTAGATGCCACTTCAGAGAAAATGTAATTTAGCCTATTTATAGTGTGCAATAACACATTTTACCCATGCCTAAATGATTGTTGAAATACTTAGAACAATAAGTCTGGTACTAACTCTGCCCAAACTCTGTGATCTTTTCACAGATTACAGATCTCTTATCTTTTTTTTTTTTTTTTTTTCAAAAACTTGATACCTATTTTACATGCCAAGAAATGCAGCTTAAATTTTAAGCTTTAGTAAGAGGTACCATTAAAAGTTGTGATTCATGTCTCAATTTATACAAAAAACATTGATACATTTGGCAATGTTGGAAATTGCACAGCCAAGTCATGTTATTAGAAGGGTGAACAGCTTCATTATACATGTGTACTCATGAATCAGTACTAAGAAGAACCATCAGGCATGTCAAGATTGTGATGAGTGATGATGGGTAATGGATGTAAAATAAGCTCATTTGAATCAGATTCCTCGCGTTCATCAGTATATATTAAAAACAAATTAAATATTTAGATTTTTTATATTATAATTATGACAAAATTCTTCATAAAATTCAATATCCATACTACTTGGCATTTTTGCTTGCTTTATATATCCTTCTCTTGCATAGCCCAATTCCTGCTTATCACTGTCTTGCTTCACACATTTAAACTGAAATCCACGTTTTTATTTTTTCACCTCAAATGTCATGTCTACCTCCTCCAGGATCTTACTTCTTCCTCATCTTCTTCTACTTCCTCTTCTTCCTCTTCAAATAAAACTGGTTGCACTCCATCTTCTGTCTCAACTTCTTCCACAATTTCTTCAGTAATCTCCTCCTGGAAAGGAAAATATTAACAATATAGCACTGTGGATGATACATAATTACAATATATTGTACATACAATTGTACTTTGACCTTAAAGTTTTTAACTTGTGATCCATTTTAGAAATCTGCCAATGCTCCAGAACAACAATGATTCTTAGTGATCCCTTAGCTAGCTCATGTGCCACGTTCCTGCAGTAATATTACTACCAACTTGTACTCAAAATGCCAAGATGCCAAACAGGCAGTTAATATAATGTTCTTAATTTTGATCAAATTTTAAATTTAATTCTTTATAAAGTGTGTAAATAATACTTTGGTAGCTGGAGTCTTAACATGCAACAGTACATGATAAAATATTTCTTTATCTATTTTTAATACTTTAGATGCAATACTTTAACCATTTAACACTTATTGGATATCTTTATTGATTTTATAATAAAATCAACAAGTGCAGCATAAAAGGGGTTTTAAAGCTGAAAATCTAGACTTAAGATTTTTTAATGCAACTTGGTTTAGGGAACCCATTAAGTCATAAATCCAAGGTACGACTATGTCATAGTGTCTGTCAAATGGGAGAAATTGGAGACAATGAGGTTTGATCTAAGAAAAAGGTATCTCCAATTCCTTAGATTAAGAGTCCTTCAACTTCAACGTAACCCCCCATTATTATAACAGTAGATAGATCTATTAAGCATGATTTACCACAATAACAATGAAACTCAATTACATTAGCCCTTTGAGGGTCCATCCCGTAGTTCTATGGCTTTGAAGCCAGGGTACTACGTCATGAGCTCAGTTCACTCAGATAAGCTGTGAGTGGTAAATTTGGGCCTAGAGAGAATGTATGTATGTGGCAAGTGTGCACCATACAAAAACAAATCCTGTAGCATGCAGTGCATGAGAAAAAAATTACTGTGACAGTGTTTTTGGATTAAAAAAAGTACTATGCGGTGTATTTTTGTATGTTTTTCACAATTGTATTCGCGGTTTCTTAGTCTCATTTGATGGAAAATATATTACAAGAATAGAGATGATTTTGATTGGTTTTAGTACTGAAAATAGCCTGAAATTGAGCTCAATGTAGAGGAAATGTTCGATTTTTGTAGATGTTCAAGAGTGAATAAATCACATCACGCATCCAATACACGTCAGCTGGTGGGCCTGATGTGCATTCATGAATGCACTGAAATTATTTGTACACTTATTACAATATTGCCTAACAGTAAATCTATTTTTTGGTGAATAAAAATTCTTTGTGAATAAAAAATAAAAATGGAATTCATGTGTAAACCCTGGAAACAGAGAAAATGTTATTTTAATGCCAGGAAGGTCTATATTGTTTATTCTGGACCCTATTTTGAACTTTGTGTGAAACTGACCTTATTACCAATTTCTGATCACTTTATTGGGTAGTTGAAATAATTGATTGTGCGACTGCTTGTGCTCAATAGATAAAATGGAAAACATACTAGTGAAATAGCTAAGAATTTGGTCTAATGGAACAATGTAATTGGCTGAAAATAGGACTCAAAGTGGACAAAATCGCCAATGCATAAATATCGCTATCACAGCAAAATTCAAGAGCGTAATTTCATCAATTTTTGATCACATTTCATACTTTTTGTTTTATTACCTTCAGAAAAAGATTCTCTACTATTTCACAAGAAAAAATAATAAATTTTTTTTGAAAATTCTTGGACCCTGTGGAGAATTTTCAGAGTGGAGGTCTGGACCCTCAAAGGGTTAAAAATTATGAAATATGGGAAGATTTTTTTAGACTGATTATGGAAAGTGTCCCTGAATGGGGGAACTTCACTCACTAGAGTTTCATCCGGGGAGAGCAATGGAGTCGTGGTGTGAGGCACAACACTAGTATAAGAATGTGTTGATACATGATGAGTTCCAGCCATGCTTGTTGCTGTTGACTGTGAGGAGAGTGGAAGAGCCACATCAAAGACCCAGGTGAGGGTGAGAAGACGATCTCCTAGAGTCCGCCCCTCACTCATGGCCTTCTCTGCCTCTCGTCGTGTTGAGTACTGAATGGTGACTGCAGGAGTTTGCCCATCCCACACATAATTGGTTATCTTGCCTAAAAGCTGTTCAAGACAAGAAATTCGAATATTAATGTCAGTTAATTTAAATGCTTCTGTTAGTAACTAGTTGAAAAACTTCAAATGTTTAATATGCTTTCACAACAAAGAGCCTACTCTTCATCAAAAAATTTACCTACTGTAAGTTGTGTACAGAAATATATATCCAAACTGCAGATTTTTGTCCAAATTACCAATTTCAGTAAAGCCAAACATATTTAGCTTTTGATGGTACAGGTCGGCCATCACTAATCCGGCAGTCAGTTATCCGGTTCCATCAGTAATCTGGCACTAATTTCGGCTAGCATAATTTCAAATTTCATCATTATACTGGCTCAAATAATTGTAGTGACTCAAATTTCATCATTATACTGATTCAGAAATTGTGCAGATGGTTGTAAATCCACAGCAGCAAGCCAGTGGAGGAGAAAGCAGTGATGAAAATGAGGAAGATGTATCAGAAAGTCTCTCTCTTGATAGGATAATTGTATTCTAACCTAACCACTCTGTAATCCGGCAAACTCGCTAATCCGGCACACTACAAGTCCCAATGATGCAGGATTAGTGATGACCGACATGTATATCAATTTAAAAACAGTCCAAAATAAACAGTGTATACATTCTAGCCACTACAGCAACCTTTCTTCTATTCATTAATCCTCCTCAGTCTTCTATATAACATTTGCCCTCCATTGTGAATCCATCATCACACACAAAAAAAAATCTTTATTGTACCTTATTTCTCAGCTAATATAACCAAGAATGACTGGTCATGGTTTAAGCCATCCCAATAATTGAAGCAAACCTAATATAAACCCACAAAACAGACCAAGAAGGGGATGGTAAGGGGCCCCTACCCTTACTCAGGAAAATTGCTAAAAATTTAATATTTCCACCACCTTCAGGACTATTTCAGGCTACCTCCAGTCTGAAACTAACCAAAATCATCTCCATTTCATCAGTGCTGTATATCTTGCAGTCTATCAATTGACACTTAGAAATGGCTAATAAAAGCATGAAAAGCACCCTACAACATGCCTCAAAGTCACTATTTTAACCCCAAAAACAAGGTGAAAGGTTAGATGTTCCCATCAAGCACTGCTCACGAAAAAAATTTTTTTACCTGTGCACACCCACTGCACAAACACATTCTCTCATGTCTATACCAGAAGTTAACTCTCACAGTATATTTGAGGATGTTATGATTAAGGCATTATATATACAGGTGCTCCTCCTAAAATATCTTAAGTCGAATGTGAATATGATATACTAAATAAATACGTAAACAAATAACTGCTGTCGCTGAATAAGTATATAAACAAATACTAATTGCTGTAACTAAATACTGTACCAGTATTGAGAAGTAAAAATTGACTTGCCATTTTTATGCTGGGTAATTAAGTTTCATCTCCATAGGAGCACCTATATACATAACTACCACTAGACTCAATAATATACAGTGGACCCCTGCGTTTCGTCGGCCGTGACTTTCGTGAAATACGACTTTCGGCAAGTTTTTCGCCAAAATTTAACTTCGCGGTTCGTGATTGGACTCGTGATTCGGCGACCGTCCGGTACGCGTCCGCCCGTCAACGTGCACACAAAGCCAGTCTCCCACACCATTCACACTTATGCCATTGTTCACCAGCGCATGACCATCACCCAGCAGGTTCATACAATACATTTCATAATAATCCACTGTTTTTTGTGCTTGCAACTGCTAAATAAGTCACCATGGGCCCAAGGAAAGCTAATGCCAGCCCTTTGGTAAAGAAAGTGAGGAACATGATCGAATTCAAGAAGGAAATCATTGAAAAGTATGAGAGCGGAGCGCGTGTTACAGAACTTGCTAGGATGTATGGCAAACCCCATTCAACCATCACTTCGATCATGGCGAAGGGAAAGGAAATAAAGTGTGCTGTTGTTGCAAACGGGGTAGATATGCTGACAAAAAAGAGATTGCAAACCCTCGAAGAAGTGGAAATGTTACTAAACCATACCACGGGCGGGATTGAACCCGTGGTCAGAGAGTCTCAAAACTCCAGACCGTCGCGTTAGCCACTGGACCAGCTAGCCACAATAAGATTCGTCCAACTAGATATATTTCTACACCATAGGAAGGTTAGCATAGGCACCACTGTGACCACAAATGCAAGTTTTTACAGACAAGTCTCCAGCTAGCGTGGCCGTGACGAACTCTAGCTCAAGTCCCCTCAATGCCGTCAACATGACTCACGAAATCGTAATGACACGATTGGAAACAAACCATACCACGGGCGGGATTGAACCCGCGGACAGAGTGTCTCAAAACTCCAGACCGTCGCGTTAGCCACTGGACCAGCTAGCCACAGTAAGATTCGTCCAACTAGGTATATTTCTACATTATTATGATTTCTTGAGCCATGTTGACGGCATTGAGGGGACTTCAGCTAGAGTTCGTCACAGGCACGCTAGCTGGAGATTCGTCTGTAAAAACTTGCATTTGTGGTCACAGTGGTGCCTATGCTAACCTTCCTATGCTGTAGAAATATACCTAGTTGGGCGAATCTTATTGTGGCTAGCTGGTCCAGTGGCTAACGCGATGGTCTGGAGTTTTGAGAGACTCTGACCGTGGGTTCAATCCCGCCTGTGGTATGGTTTGTTTGCAATCTTGTCATTACGATTTTGTGCGTCATGTTGACGGCATTGAGGAGACTTGAGCTAGAGTTCGTCACGGGCACACTAGCTGGAGATTCGTCTGTAAAAACTTGCATTTGTGGTCACAGTGGTGCCTATGCTAACCTTCCTATGGTGTTGAAATATACCTAGTTGGACAAATCTTATTGTGGCTAGCTGGTCCAGTGGCTAATGCGACGGTCTGGAGTTTTGAGACTCTCTGACCGCAGGTTCAATCCCACCCATGGTATGGTTTGTTTGCAATCGTGTCATTACGATTTTGTGAGTCATGGAAATGTTACTGTCGGTGTGGACTACTCAAAAACAGTTAGCAGGAGATAGTATTATGCAGTCGATAATATGTGAAAAGGCAAGGCAGTTGCATGATGATCTCGTAAAGAAAATGCCTACAACTAGTGGTGACGCTTGTGATTTTAAGGCCAGCAAAGATTGATTTGAGAGATTTAAGAAGCGTAGTGGCATACACAGTGTGGTAAAGCATGGTGAGGCTGCCAGTTCTGACAAAAAAGCGGCTGAGAAGTTTGTAAAGGAGTTTGAGGAGTACATTGACACTGGAGAACTCAAACCCCCAACAAGTGTTCATTTGTGACAAAACAGGCCTCTTTTGGAAGAAAATGCCAAAGAGGACCTACATCATGCAGGAAGAAATTGCACTCCCAGGACACAAGCCTATGAAAGACAGGCTAACTCTCATGTTTTGTAGTAATGGTAGTGGGGATTGCAAAGTGAAGCCTTTACTGGTGCATCACTCTGAAAATGCCAGTGTTTTCAAGAAAAACAGTGTTGCAAAGAGTAATGTGTGTGTGATGTGGAAGGCTAACAGTAAGGCATGGGTCACAAGGGAAATTTTCCTTGATTGGTTTAATGAAGTGTTTGGCCCCAGTGTGAAGAAATACTTCCTGGAAAATAAATTGCCATTCAGGTGCCTCCTGGTAATGGACAATGCTCCTGCTCATCCTCCAGACTTGGAAGAGCAAATGGTGGAGGACTTTACTTTCATCACGGTGAATTTTTTGCCCCCTAAAACAACAACTTTCCTTCAGCCCATAGACCAGCAGGTCATTTCAAATTTCAAAAAACTCTACACCGAAGCAGTGTTTTGAAGTGACCTCAGACACTGAATTGACCCTAAGAAAGTTCTGGAAAGATCACTTCAATATCCTCACTTGCATAAACCTTATAGGTAAGGCCTGGGAGGGAGTGACTTGCAGAACTTTGAATTCTGCTTGGAGAAAGTTGTGGCCACAATGTGAACAAGAGAGATTTTGAAGGGTTTGGGGCTGACCCTAAGGAGCCTATGCCAGTTGTGAAAAGTGTTGTTTCACAGGGAAATTCCATGGGGTTGGATGTGAGTTTCGAGGATGTAGAAGAGTTGGTGGAGGATCATGATGAAGAGCTAACCACTGCAGAGCTGCAAGAGCTTCATCTGCAACACCAACAGACCACAGCTCAGGAAATTGCTGCAGAGGAGGAGGAAGAGAGATGGAGGAAGGTACCTTCTTCAAAGATTAAGGACATTTGAGTAAAGTGAACTGTAAGTGCAGTTATTTATGGATGAGCTTCACCCTGACAAAGCTGTTGCAGGCCGAATTGGCAACATGTACAATGACAGTGTTGTGTCCCACTTCAGAAAAATCTTAAAGAAATGCCAGAAACAGAGCTCTCTGGACAGATATTTTGTGCGACAGGATTCCAGCGACTCTCAAGTTGTTCCCAGTGTCATTAAAAAACAAAGAAGGGAAGTAACCCCAGATAAGAACTTGGTACCTAAAGTCTTTATGGAAGGGGATTCCCCTTCCAAACAATAGTGTACACCTTCCTCCTATCCCCTCCTCCCATCTTCCATCCACCCAGAAGTCTTCAGTCAAGGTAAGTGTAATGTTATCATTTTATACAGTTGTCCCTCTTTTTTTGTAATTAATCCGTTCCTGGAGCTGTTACTATAAACGAAATTTACGATTTACGAATCAATTTTCCCCATAAGAAATCATGTAAATACAATTAATCCGTTCCTGACACCCAGAAGTATTAAAACAAAAAATTTTTTTACATGAAATATACATGTAGTACATAAACAATACAATGGGAAATGATGAATGAAACATTAACAGCATAACACTTACCTTTATTGGAGATTCTTCTTAGTGTATGGGAGACTGGAGGAGGAGAGAGAGTGGATTGTTTATAGTTTGGAAGGGAAATCCCCTTCCATCAACACCTCAGGTACCATTTGCTTTTCTGTGGTTGCTTCTCTTCTCTGTTTCTTAATGCCACTAGGACCACCTTGAGAGTCACTGGAGTCCTGTCTCGCAAAATAACTGTGGAGAGAGAGAGAGCTCTGTTTCTGGCGTCTCTTTAACACTTCCCTAAAATGGCCCAAGACTTTGTCACTGTACATGTTGCCAACCTGGCTTGCAACAACCTTGTTAGGGTGATGTTTCTCCATAAAGCTTTCCATCTTACTCCACATAGTAAAAATCTCTTTAATTTCTGAAGAAGGCACCTTCTTCCATCTCTCTTCCTCCTCCTCTGCAGCAAGATTCTGAGCTGCGATGTGTTGCTCTTCCTGCTGAAGCTCTTGCAGCTTCTCAGTGGTGAGCTCTTCATTGTGGTCTTCCGCCAATTCTTCCACATAGTCCAAACTCACATCCAACCCCATGGAACTCCCCAGTGCCACAATTGATTTTACAACAGACAGACTCATTAGGGTCAGTCCCAAATCCTTCAAATTCCCTCTTGTCGACATAATCTGGCCACAATTTTCTCCAGGCAGAGTTCCAAGTCCTGGTAGTCACTCCCTCCCAAGCCATACCTATAAGGGTTATGCAATGGAGGATGCTGAAGTGTTCTCTCCAAAATTCCCTTAAGGTCAAGTGAGTGTCTGTGGTCACAGTCAAGCACCTGTGAAACATTGCTTTTGTGTAGTTTTTTTTAAAGTTTGCAATAACCTGCTGGTCCATGGGTTGGAGGAGAGGAGTGGTATTCGGGGGCAAGAACTTTACTGTGATGAACCCAAACTCCTCAAAAATTAGGTCATCCAAGTTTGGAGGATGAGCAGGTGCATTGTCCATTACTAGCAGGCACTTGAAATCCAATTTCTTTTCCAGGAGATACTCCTTCACACTAGGGCCAAACACTTCACTGAACCACTCGGCGAAAATTTCCCTCGTGACCCATGCCTTATTATTAAATTTCCAAAACACACACAATTTACTCTTCATAACATTGTTTTTCCTGAACACTCTGGGATTTTCAGAATGGTACACTAGTAATGGCTTCACTTTGAAATCCCCACTAGCATTAGCACAGAACATTAGAATCAGCCTGTCCTTCATAGGCTTGTGTCCTGGCATTGCCTTTTCTTCTTGTGTAATGAAGGTCCTCTTTGGCATTTTCTTCCAAAAGAGGCCTGTTTCATCACAATTGAACACTTGTTCAGGTTTCAGTCCTTCAGCCTCTATGTACTCCTGGAATTCATGCACATATTTTTCAGCCGCCTTGTGGTCCGAACTGGCAGCCTCACCATGCCTTACCACACTGTGTATGCCAGTACGGTTCTTAAATCTCTCAAACCAGCCTTTGCTGGCCTTAAATTCACTCACATCACCACTATTTGCAGGCAATTTCTTTACCAAATCTTCATGCAACTGCCTAGCCTTTTCACAAATAATCGAAGTCATAAGAATATCTCCTGCTAATTGTTTCTCATTTATCCACACCAATAATAACTTCTCAACCTCTTCCAGTACTGGTGATCTCATTTTTGTCAGCATAGTTACTCCCTTTGCAACAAGAGCGTCCTTTATTTCCTTTTTCTTGGCCACTATGGAACATAAGGTTGTGTAGGGTTTCTTATACATCCTGGACAGTTCAGCCACACTTGTACCACTTTCATATTGTTCAATGATGGTTTTCTTAAATTCAATTGTATTTCTCACCTTCTTTACCAAAGGCTTGGCACTAGGAGCTTTCTTTGGAGCCATGGTAGCTTATTTAGTACTTGCAAGCACTAAAATAAATGGAATATTATGAAATATTTCGCTGGAGCACGTGAGAGGACCTTTGCTCACTGGTAAACAATGCCAGACTGGCTGCCGCCCCGGCTCACGCCGTGGGTACGCGTCCCGGACGAACTACGACTCGCGAGTCAACCATTGAAAAGCGAGTCCATGTTTATACGAAAATACCCCTATGATTGGCGAAATTTACGATTGCCGGGAACTACGAAAAGCGGGGCACCACTGCATATGTATGTATTTGATTTCTCATTGTTTTTTGTATATAAATCTTTATTTAATTTAACCCTTAAATGGTCCAAACGTATATATACGCTTTTTCAACATCTGAAAGTATGTAAAAAAATGTAGATCTTCTTTCTTGTTTTACATTTAAAAATGTGTAAAAAAACTTTTATCTAAATTTGTATTTTTGTTATTTTTGAAAATATGTACAAAAACGTAGATCTACTTTTGGAGCACTACGGATTTGAACGTCGATCTGTTTGGACCGTTTAAGGGTTAAAAAAATATACATATATATTTTTTAATATTTTTGGGTGTCTGCAACGGATTAATTTTATTTCCATTATTTCTTACGAGGAAAATGGTTTCGCCATTCAGCAATTTCGTCATTCGGCAGACACTCTGGAACGGATTAATCACAAAACTCAGGGGTCCACTGTATATATGTGGGGGACAGCGAGAGGGGGGGGGGTGTTAAGCACTTTTATGAAACTGCTTATACCTAAGGAATAAGCAGTTTCATAACTGGTCACAGGTATACCTGTGACCAGTAATGAAATTCCAACCAGGCAGATAAAAGACTGTTGAGTAGACTTTAGAATGTACATGTTTATAGAGGGGTCACAGATACATCAGATCACTTTCTAGTTGTAGCTACAGTGAGAGTAAAAGGATACAAGGAAAATAGAAGCAGCAAGTAAGAGAGAGGTGGTGTATAAACTAAAAGAGGAGGCAGTTAGGGTAAAATATAAACAACTATTGGAGGATAGATGGTCTAGTGAGAGTATAGGCAATGGGGTCGAAGATGTATGGGGTAGGTTTAAGAATGTAGTGTTAGTGTTCAACAGAAGTTTGTGGTTACAGGAAAGTGGGTGCGGGAGGGAAGAAGAGCGTTTGGTGGAATAATGATGTAAAGAGAGTAGTAAGGGAGAAAACCTTAGCATATGAGAGGTTTTTACAAAGCAGAAGTGAAGCAAGGAGAGAAGAGTATATGGAGAGAAAAAGAGAATTTAAGAGAGTGGTGAAGCAATGTAAAAAGAGAGCAAATGAGAGAGTGGGTGAGATGTTATCAACAAATTTTGTTGAAAATAAGAAAAAGTTTTAGAGTGAGATTAATAAGTTGAGGAAGCCTAGGGAACAAATGGATTTGACAGTTAAAAATAGGAGAGGAGAGTTGTTCAACAGAGAGTTAGAGGTATCAGGAAGATGGAGGGAATATTTTGAGGAATTGTTAAATGTTGAAGAAGATAGGGAAGCTGTGATTTCGTGTATAGGGCAAGGAGGAATAACATCTTGTAGGAGTGAGGAAAAGCCAGTTGTGAGTGTGGGGGAAGTTCGTGAGGCAGTAGGTAAAATGAAAGGGGGTAAGGCAGCTGGGATTGATGGGATAAAGATAGAAATATTAAAAGCAGGTGGGGATATAGTTTTGGAGTGGTTGGTGCTATTATTTAATAAATGTATGGAAGAGGGTAAGGTACCTAAGGATTGGCAGAAAGTATGCACAGTTCCCTTGAATAAAGGCAAAGGGGATAAAAGAGAGTGCAAAAATTATAGGGGAATAAGTCTGTTGAGTATACCTGGTAAAGTGTATGGAAGAGCTATTATTGAAAGAATTAAGAGTAAGACAGAGAGTAGGATAGCAGATGAACAAGGAGGCTTTAGGAAAAGAAGGGGGTGCGTAGACCAAGTGTTTACAGTGAAACATATAGGTGAACAGTATTTAGATAAGGGTAAAGAGGTTTTTGTGGCATTTATGGATTTGGAAAAGGCATATGACAGGGTGGATAAGGGGGCAATGTGGCAGATGTTGCAGGTGTATGGTATAGGAGGTAGGTTACTGAAAGCAGTGAAGAGTTTTTATGAGGATAGTGAGGCTCAGGTTAGAGTATGTAGGAGAGATGGAGATCATCTCCCAGTAAAAGTAGCCCTTAGACAAGGATGTGTGATGTCACCATGGTTCTTCAATATATTTAAAGATGGGGTTGCAAGAAAGTGAATGCAATGGTCTTGGCAAGAGGTGTGGAGTTAAAAGATAAAGGATCAAACACAAAATGGGAGTTGTCACAGTTGCTCTTTGCTGATGACACTTCTGCTTTTGGGAGATTCTGAAGAGAAGTTGCAGAGGTTGGTGGATAAATTTAGTATGGTATGTAAAAGAAGAAAATTAAAAGTGAATACTGTATAGGAAAGAGTAAGGTGATGATGATAATTTATGTTATTATGACGAAAGATTGGACATCAGATTGGAGGGAGAGAGTATGGAGGAGGTGAATGTATTCAGATATTTACGAGTGGATGTGTCAGCAGATGGGTCTATGAAGGATAAAGTGAATCATAGAATTGATGAAGGCAAAAGGGTGAGTGGTGCACTTAGGAGTCTGTGGAGGCAAAGACCTCTGTCCGTGGAAGTAAAGAGAGGAATGTATGAGAGTATAGTTGTACCAACACTCTTGTATGGGTGTGAAGCATGGGTGTGAAGCATGGGTGATGAATGTTGCAATGAGGAGGAGGTTGGAGGCAGTGGATAGACCATGTCTGAGGGCAATGTGTGGTGTGAATATAATGAAGAGAATTTGTAGCTTGGAAATTAGGAGAAGGTGTGGTATTACCAAAATTATTATCAAGAAGGTTGAGGAGGGGTTGTAGAGGTGGTTCGGACATGTAGAGAGAAAGGAACAAAACAGAATGACTTCGAGTGTATAAATCTGTAGTGGAGGGAAGGCGGGGTAGGGGTTGGCCTAGGATGGGTTGGAGGGAGGGAGGGTAAAGGTGGTTTTGTGTGCGAGGGTTGTGGACTTCCAGCAAGAGTGCATGAGCGTATTTGATAGGAGTGAATGGAGACAAACGGTTTTTAATACTTGATGTGCTGTTGGAGCGTGGCAAAGTAACATTTATGAAGGGATTCAGGGAAACCAGTAGGCCGGACTTGAGTCCTGGAGATAGGAAGTGCAGCAGCTGCAATCTGAAGGAGGGGTGTTAATGTTGCAGTTTTATAACTGTAGTGTAAAGCACCCCTCTGGCAAGACAGTGATGGAGTGAATGATGATGAAAGTTTTTCTTTTTCGGGCCACCCTGCCTTGGTGGGAATCAGCCAATGTGTTAATAAAAAAATATAAGTACTGTAGTTTAGTTACCCTATGAGAACCTCAACCTTCGTTCCAGCAATATTTCTCATATCTAATTTAAAAGACTGGGAACACCTTGAAGTCCTAAATATATACTCAATGGAGTGGAGGAGAGAGAGAAATACATGATGGTGTGTAAGAGAGAAAGATTACTTCCCAGTAAAAGTAGGTCTTAGACAGGGATGTGTAATGTCACCATGGTTGTTTAATATTTATAGATGGGGTTGTAAAAGAATTAAATGCCATTGTGTTGGGGAGAGGGGTGGGATTAAATTATGGGGAATTAAATGCAAAATGGGAGTTGACACAGTTACTTTTTGCTGATGATACTGTGCTTATGGGAGATTCTAAAGAAAAGTTGCAAAGGTTAGTGGACAAATTTGGGAGGGTGTGTAAAGGTAGAAAGTTGAAAGTGAACATAGATAAGAAGAAGGTGATGAGGGAATCGCATGATTAGATAAGAAAAACTGGATATCACATTGGAGAGAGGAAGTATGGAAGAAGTGAATGTTTTCAGATATTTGGGAGTTGACTTCTCAGCAGATGGGTTTATGAAGGATGAGGTTAACCATAAAACTGATGAAGAAAAAAAGGTGAGTGGTGCATTGAGGTATATGTGGAGACAAAAAAAACGTTGTCGATGGAGGCAAAGAAGGGAACGTATGAAAGTATAGTGGTACCAACACTCTTATATGGGTGTGAAGCTTGGGTTGTAAATGTTGCAGCGAGGAGGTGGCTGGAGGCAGTGGAGATGTTCTGTCTAAGGGCAATGTGTGGTGTAAATATTATGCACAGAATACGGAGTGTGGAAATTAGGAGGAGGTGTGGAGTTACTAAAAGTATTAGTCAGAGGGCTGAAGAGGGGTTGTTGAGGTTGTTTGGTCATTTAGAGAAAATGCATCAAAATAGAATGACCTTAAGAGCGCATAAATAGGTAGGGGTCATTCTCGAAAAGGTTGGAGGGAGGGGGTAAAAGACGATTTGTGGGCGAGGGGCTTGGACTTCTAGCAAGCGTGTGTGAGTGTGTTAGAGAGGAGTGAATGGAGACAAGTGGTTTTTGGAACCTGAAGAGCTATTGGAGTGTAAGCAGGGTAACATTTAGTGAAGGGATTTAGGGAAACTGGTTAGCCAGACTTGAGTCCTGGAAATGGGAAGTACAATGCCTGCACTTTAAAGGAGGGGCTTGGGATACTGACATATTGGAGGGACTTCTAAACTGTCGTATCTGAGCGCCTCTGCAAAGACAGTGATTATGTATGAGTGAGGTGAAAGTGTTGAACGATGATGAAAGTATTTTCTTTTTGGGGATTTTCTTTCTTTTTGGGTCACCCTGCCTCGGCTGGAGATGGTTGATTTCTTGAAAAAAAAAAAGTATACCTTGAAAGTACTTGAGAACCTTGCCCCAAACCTGCATACTGCCATAATATACTAGAGTGAGAGATATGGGAGAAAGTGCAGTTGGCACAATATGGGCACACTATCAATGATCAAGGTCCTAGACTACTCTGCGTCTTACTGGCTGATATCAGAAACACTGCTAGGACAAGTGTAAACATCTTCAAGAGGAAACCTTTACCTCTCATAAGGTTTGAGTTTTTTTTTTTTTTGTTTTTCTACTCCCAGAGCCTGACTTGGGCTAGGCTATATCTTTGATATATACTATTGATGAGTTTCAAGAGTCTCTCTACTCTTGGAGCCTGGCCATGGGCCAGGCTAGTCTGGTGCTTGTCTGGTTAACCAGACTGTTGCTACTGGTGGCCTGCTGGCCAACATATCCATCACAGTCTGGTTAATCTGACACCTGGTGAAGACATCAGTCCAGTTTGCTCTTGAAGACTTCCACACTTGTCCCAACAGGGTTTCTGATATCTTCTGGTAAGATGTTGAGCAGCCTCAGGCCACAGACACTTATACAGTGTTCCCTTATTGTGCCCACTGCAACCTTGCTTTTCACCGGGTTTATTTTGCGCTTTCTCCCACCTCTCTTACTATTATGTTACAGCAGTGTACAGATTTGGGACAAGGCCTTAAAGTACTCTCTAGGTATGTCTTATCATGTTTCTCTCTCTCCTCCACTCCAGTGAGTATGCATTTGACCCTTTTGTGGTCCACGATGTAGTATAACTTTGAGCTCAGGGTCCATGCTCTAAAACTACGTGATGAGCTCAGCTAATAAATTTTGGCCTAGATATGAGAGAATGAGCCTAAGTCGTTAGTGTGACCACATAAAAATCCTGCCCCATGCAGTGCAAGACAGAAAAAACAAAACTGACTGTGTATGACTTAAACCTGTCGGGGTGGGTCCCATAGTACTACGGCTTTTAAGTGTGGGGTGGTCCCGTAGTTCTGAGCCACGAGCTCATCTCACTCAGATAAGCTGTGAGCGGTAAATTTGGGCCTAGATACAAGAGAATGGGTCTATACTGTAAGTGTGCACCATATAAAACAAAATCCTGCAGCAGGCAGTACATAAAGGTAAAAAACTGACCGTATTTTTGGTTCAAAACAGCAAATTTGCGGTGTTTTTTAATATGGTTTTTATGATTATACTCTCAGTTTCTTTGTTTTGACTGGCTTCATCACTGAAAGTAGCTTGAAATTGAGCTCAAAGTAACAGAAATGTTAAATTTTTGCCGATATTCCAGAGTACACAAATTACGTCACATGTCCAATATGCATCAAACTGGTCAGTTTAATATGCATTATCAAATGTGCTACAAATATTTATACAATTATTAAAATAATGCAGTATTAAAGTGTATGGTAAAGTTAATATTCAAAGAATTAGAGGTAAGACAGAGAGTAGATTGCAGATGAGCAAGGAGGCTTTAGAGTGGGTAGGGGATGTGTAGATCAAGTGTTTACAGTGAAGCATTTATTTTTTTTTTTTTAACAAGTCGGCCGTCTCCCACCGAGGCAGGGTGACCCAAAAGGAAAGAAAATCCCTAAAAAGAAAATACTTTCATCATCATACAACACTTTCACCTCACTCACACATAATCACTGTTTTTGCAGAGGTGCCCAGAACACAACAGTTTAGAAGTATATACATATAAAGATACACAACATATCCCTCCAAACTGCTAATATCCCGAACCCCTCCTTTAGAGTGCAGGCATTGTACAGTGGACCCCTGCATACCGTTGGCATCACATGACGTTAAATCCGCATACCGATACGTTTTATCGCTAAGATTTTGCCTCGCATACCGCTAAAAAACCCGCTCAACGCTGTTCGTCCGAGACGCGTCTAATGTGCGACCTTAGCCAGCCTCACATGTTCCGCCGGTGGCATTGTTTACCAGCCAGCCTCCGCGGTAACATCCAAGCATACAATCGGAACATTTCGTATTATTACAGTGTTTTTGGTGATTTTATCTGCAAAATAAGTGACCATGGGCCCCAAGAAAGCTTCTAGTGCCAACCCTACAGGAATAAAGGTGAGAATTACTATAGAGATGAAGAAAGAGATCATTGATAAGTATGAAAGTGGAGTGCGTGTCTCCGAGCCGGCCAGGTTGTATAATAAACCCCAGTCAACCATCGCTACTATTGTGGGCAACAAAAAGGCAATCAAGGAAGCTGTTCTTGCAAAGGTTCAACTGTGTTTTCGAAACAGAGATCGCAAGTGATGGAAGATGTTGAGAGACTCTTATTGGTGTGGATAAATGAAAAACAGATAGCAGGAGATAGCATCTCTCAAGTGATCATAAGTGAAAAGGCTAGGAAGTTGCATCAGGATTTAATTAAAAAAATGCCTGCAACTAGTGATGATGTGAGTGAATTTAAGGCCAGCAAAGGTTCGTTTGAGAGTTTTAAAAGAAGCGTAGTGGCATACATAGTGTGATAAGGCATGGTGAGGCTGCCAGTTCGGACCACAAAGCAGCTGAAAAATATGTGCAGGAATTCAAGGAGTACATAGAAAGTGAAGGACTGAAACCTGAACAAGTGTTTAATTGTGATGAAACAGGCCTGTTTTGGAAGAAAATGCCAAGCAGGACCTACATTACTCAAGGGGGAAAAGGCACTCCCAGGACATAAGCCTATGAAAGACAGGCTTACTCTGTTGATGTGTTCCAATGCTACTGGTGATTGCAAAGTGAAGCCTTTATTAGTGTATCACTCAGAAACTCCCAGAGCGTTCAGACAAAAGAATATCCTCAAGGCTAATTTGTGTGTGCTGTGGAGGGCAAACAGTAAGGCATGGGTCACTAGGGACTTTTTCTATGACTGGTTACACCATGCATTTGCCCCCAATGTGAAAGATTACCTAACTGAAAAGAAATTAGACCTTAAGTGCCTCCTGGTGTTAGACAATGCCCCTGGCATGGCAGAGCGACTTTATGGAGACATGAAGTTCATTAAGGTGAAGTTTTTGCCTCCTAATACCACTCCTCTCCTGCAGCCCATGGACCAGCAGGTTATTGCAAACTTCAAAAACTGTACACAAAAGCTCAGTTTGAAAGGTGCTTTGTAGTGACCTCAGAAACTCAACTGACTCTAAGAGAGTTTTGGAGAGATCACTTTAATATCCTCAATTGTGTAAACCTTATAGGTAAGGCTTGGGAGGGAGTGACTAAGAGGACCTTGAACTCTGCTTGGAAGAAACTGTGGCCAGAATGTGTAGACAAAAGGGATTTTGAAGGATTTGAGGCTAACCCTGAGAGGAGTATGCCAGTTGAGGAATCAATTGTGGCATTGGGGAAGTCCTTGGGGTTGGAGGTTAGTGGGGATGATGTGGAAGAGTTGGTGGAGGACAATGAAGAACTAACCACTGATGAGCTGATAGATCAACTTCAACAGCAAGAGGCCAGACCTGAGGAAATGGTTCGGAGGAGGGAGAGAGAAATTGAAGAAGTTGCCTACTACAAAGATTAAGGAAATATGTGCAATGTGGCTGAAATTGCAAACCTTTATGGATGAAAATCACCCTCACACAGCTATTGCAAGCTGTGCTGGTGACTATTACACTGACAATGTTGTGAAACACTTTATTGAAGTCATAAAGGAACGAGAGGTACAGGCCACTATGGACAGATATGTTGTGCGACAAAGTCCAGTGACTCTGAAGCTGGTCCTAGTGGCATTAAAAGAAGAAGGGAAGTAACCCCAGAAAAGGACTTGACACCTCAAGTCTTAATGGAAGGGGATTCCCCTTCTAAACATTAAGACTCTCTCCTCCTCTCATCCCATCAATCATCACCAGATCTTCAATAAAGGTAAGTGTCATGTAATTGTGCATGCCTTTTTCAGTTTGTGTGTATTAAAATTAATATTTCATGTGGTAAAAATGTTTTTATTTCATACTTTGCGGTGTCTTGCACGGATTAATTTGATTTCCATTATTTCTTAAGGGGAAAATTCATCTGCATAACGATAATTTCGCATAACAATGAGCTCTCATGAACGGATTAATATCGTTATGCGGGGGTCCACTGTACTTCCCATTTCCAGCACTCAAGTCCTGCTATATAAAAAAAACCGGTTTCCCTAAATCCCTTCACTAAATATTACCCTGCTCACACTCCAACAGATCGTCAGGTCCCAAATACAATTCGTCTCCATTCACTCCTATCGAACACACTCAAGCACGCCTGCTGGAAGTCCAAGCCCCTCGCCTACAAAACCTCCCCTACCCCATCCTTCCAATCTTTTCGAGGATGACCCCTACCCTGCCTTCCTTCCCCTACAGATTTAAATGCTCTCCATGACATTCCACTTTGATCCATTCTCTCTAAATGACCAAACCACCTCAACAACTCCTCTTCAGCCCTCTGACTAATACTTTTATTAACTCCACGCCTTCTCCTAATTTCTACACTCCGAATTTTCTGCATAATATTTACACCACACATTGCCCTTAGACAGGACATCTCCACTGCCTCCAACCGCCTCCTCGCTGCTGCATTCACAACCCAAACTTCACACCCATGTAAGAGTGTTGGTACTACTATACTTTCATACATTCCCTTCTTTGCCTCCATAGATAACATTTTTGTTTAAGGGCAATGTGTGATGTAAATATTATGCAGAAAATTCGGAGTGTGGAAATTAGGAAAAGGTGTGGAGTTAATAAAAGTATTAGTCTGAGGGCAGAAGAGGGGTTGTTGAGGTGGTTTGGTCATTTAGAGAGAATGGATCAAAGTAGAATGACATGGAAAGCATATAAATCTATAGGGGAAGGAAGGCGAGGTAGGGGTCGTCCTCGAAAGGGTTGGAGAGAGTGTGAGCAGGGTAATATTTAGTGAAGGGATTCAGGAAACCGGTTATTTTCATATAGTTGGACTTGAGTCCTGGAAATGGGAAGTACAATGCCTGCACCTTAAAGGAGGGGTTTGGGATATTGGCAGTTTGGAGGGATATGTTGTGTATCTTTATATGTATATGCTTCTAAACTGTTGTATTCTGAGCACCTCTGCAAAAACAGTGATTATGCGTGAGTGTAGTGAAAGTGTTGAATGATGATGAAAGCATTTTCTTTTTGGGGATTTTCTTTCTTTTCTGGGTCACCCTGCCTCGTTGGGAGACGGCCGACTTGTTGAAAAAAAAAAAAAAAAATATACCTCAACGCACCACTCACCTTTTTTCCCCCATCAATTCTACGATTAACCCCATCCTTCATAAATCCATCCGCCGACATGTCAACTCGCAAGTATCTGAAAACATTCACTTCTTCCATGCTCCTCCCAAATTTGATATCCAACTTTTCTTTATCTAAATCATTTGACACCCTCATCACCTTACTCTTTTCTGTGTTCACTTTCAACTTTCTACCTTTACACACACTCCCAAACTCGTCCACTAGCCTTTCCAATTTTTCTTTAGAATCTCCCATAAGCACAGTATCATCAGCAAAAAGCAATTGTGTCAATTCCCATTATGTATTTGATTCCCAATAATTTAATCCCACCCCTCTCCCGAACACCCTAGTATTTACTTCTTTTACAACACCATCTATAAATATATTAAACAACCATGGTGACATTACACATCCCTGTCTATGACCTACTTTTACTGGGAAGTAGTCTCCCTCTCTTCTACACACCCTAACCTGAGCCTCACTATCCTCATAAAAACTCTTTACAGCATTTAGTAACTTACCACCTATTCCATATACAGTGGACCCCCGCATACCGTACGCATCGCATACCATACAATCCACATACCGGACGCTTTGATTGCAAAAATTTTGCCTCGCATACCGCCCAAAAACCCGCTCACCGCCCTTCGTCCGAGACGCGTCCAATGTGCGGCCTGAGCCAGGCTCACATGTTCCACCGGTGGCATTGTTTACCAGCCAGCCTCCGCGGTAACATCCAAGCATACAATCGGAACATTTCGTATTATTACAGTGTTTTTGGTGATTTTTTCTGGAAAATAAGTGACCATGAGCCCCAAGAAAGCTTCTAGTGCCAACCCTACAGCAATAAGGGTGAGAATTACTATAGAGATGAAGAAAAAGATCATTGATAAGTATGAAAGTGGAGTGCGTGTCTCCGAGCTGGCCAGGTTGTATAATAAACCCCAATCAACCATCGCTACTATTGGTGGTACTGCTGCTGCTGCTGTACCACCGTCAGCTGCTGCTGCACTGTCAGCTGCTGCTGCACTGTCAGCTGCTGCTGCACTGTCAGCTGCTGCTGCTGTTGTACCACCGTCAGCTGCTGCTGCTGCTGTAGTACCGTCTGCTGCTGCTGTAGCACCGTCTGCTGCTGCTGTAGCATCGTCTGCTGCTGCTGTAGCATCTTCTGCTGCTGCTGTAGCATCGTCTGTTGCTGCTGTAGCATCGTCTGTTGCTGCTGTAGCATCGTCTGCTGCTGCTGTAGCATCGTCTGCTGCTGCTGTAGCATCGTCTGCTGCTGCTGTAGCATCGTCTGTTGCTGCTGTAGCATCGTCTGTTGCTGCTGTAGCATCGTCTGCTGCTGCTGTAGCATCGTCTGCTGCTGCTGTAGCATCATCTGCTGCTGTTGTAGCATCGTCTGCTGCTGCTGTAGCATCGTCTGTTGCTGCTGTAGCATCGTCTGCTGCTGCTGTAGCATCGTCTGTTGCTGCTGTAGCATCATCTGTTTCTGCTGTACCACCGTCAGCTGCTGCTGCTGCTGTAGCATCGTTGTTGGTGTGGCTTATTGAGAATACCAAGAAACAATTAACCCCAGAGGATTTGCCACCCAGGATAACCCAAAAAAGTCAGTGTCATCGAAGACTGTCTAACTTATTTCCATTGGGGTCCTTAATCTTGTCTCCCAGGATGCAACCCACACCAGTCGACTAACACCCAGGTGAACAGGAAAAAATGCCTGGAACTAGTGCTCATATTGGTGAATTTAAAGCCAGCAAAGGTTGGTTTGAGAGATTTAAGAATCGTAGTGGCATACACAGTGTGATAAGGCCTGTTCTGGAAGAAAATGCCAAACAGGACCTACAGTACTCAGGAGAAAAAGGCACTCCCAGGACACAGTGTCTCATCAGTCATTGCTGCATCTTCAATAAGGGTAAGTGTCATTTATTCTTCATTTAGTAGAGTAGTACATGCACAATATATATTGTGCATGTACTACTCTACTATTGTGCATGTATCCTTCTCTTTGTGTGTAGGAAAATGTATATTTCATGTGGTAAAATTTTTTTTTCATACTTTTGGGTGTCTTGCACGGATTAATTTGATTTCCATTATTTCTTATGGGGAAAATTCATTCGCATACCGAACATTTCGCATAACAACCAGCCCTCTTGCACGGATTAAGGTCGCTATGCGGGGGTCCACTGTACTTGCAACATCTGCCACATTGCTCCCCTATCCACTCTATCATATTTTTTTTTTTTCAACAAGTCGGCAGTCTCCCACCGAGGCAGGGTGACCCAAAAAGAAAGAAAATCCCCAAAAAGAAAATACTTTCATCATCATTCAACACTTTCACCACACTCACACATTATCACTGTTTTTGCAGAGGTGCTCAGAATACAACAGTTTAGAAGCATATACGTATAAAGATACACAACGTATCCCTCCAAACTCCATCATATGCCTTTTCTAAATCCATAAATGCAATAAAAACTTCCCTACCTTTATCTAAATACTGTTCACATATATGCTTCAATGTAAACACTTGATCCACACATTCGCTACCCACTCTAAAACCTTCTTGCTCATGCGCAATCCTACATTCTGTCTTACCTCTAATTCTTTCAATTATAACCCTACTGCACACTTTTCCTGGTATACTCAGTAAACTTATTCCCCTATAATTTTTACAATCAGTATTTAGATAAAGGTTAGGGAAGTTTTCATTGTATTTATGGATTTAGAAAAGGCATATGATAGGGTGGATAGGGGAGCAATGTGGCAGATGTTACAAGTGTATGGAATAGGTAATAAGTTACTGAATGTTGTAAAGAGTTTTTATGAAGATAATGAGGCTCAGGTTAGGGTGTGTAGAAGGGAGGGAGACTACTTCCCAGTAAAAGTAGGTCTTAGACAGGAATGTATAATGTCACCATGGTTGTTTATATTTAGATGGGGTTGTAAAAGAAGTAAATGCTAGGGTGTTGGGAGAGGAGTGGGATTAAATTATGGGGAATCAAATTCAAAATGGGAGTTGACACAGTTACTTTTTGCTGATGATACTGTGCTTATGGGAGATTCTAAAGAAAAGTTGCAAAGGTTAGTAGATGAGTTTGGGAGGGTGTTTAACAGTAGAAAGTTGAAAGTGAACATAGATATGAGCAAAGTGATGAGGGTATCAAATGATTTAGGGGGAAATCAAAGAGAAATTTATCATCATTAATTATAACATTCTAGGTAGTAGGTTGGTAGACAGCAACCGCCCAGGGAGGTACTACCGTCCTGCCAAGTGAGTGTAACACGAAAGCCTGTAATTGTTTTACATGATGGTAGGATTGCTGGTGTCCTTTTTTCTGTCTCATGAACATGCAAAATTTCAGGTACGTCTTGCTACTTCTACTTACACTCAGGTCACACTACACATACATGTACAAGCGTATATATACATACCCCTCTGGGTTTTCTTCGATTTTCTTTCTAGTTCTTGTTCTTGTTTATTTCCTCTTATCTCCATGGGGAAGTGGAACAGAATTCTTCCTCCGTAAGCCATGCGTGTTGTAAGAGGCGACTAAAATGCCGGGAGCAAGGGGCTAGTAACCCTTTTCCTGTATATATTACTAAATTTGAAAGGAGAAACTTTGGTTTTTTCTTTTGGGTCACCCTGCCTCGGTGGGATACGGCCAGTGTGTTGAAAGAAAGAAAGAAAAGAAAAACTGGATATCACATTGGAGAGAGAGTATGGAAGAAGTGAATGTTTTCAGATATTTGGCAGTTGACTTGTTAGCAGATGGGTTTATGAAGGATGAGGTTAACCATAGAATTAAAGGAAAAAAGGTGACTGGTGCATTGAGGTATATGTGGAGACAAAAAACATTATCTATGGAGGCAAAAAAGGGAATGTATGAAAGTGCAGTGGTACCAACACTCTTATATGGGTGTGAAGCCTGGGATGTAAATGCTGCAGCGAGGAGGTGGCTGGAGGCAGTGGAGATGTCCTGTCTAAGGCCAATGTGTGGTGTAAATATTATGCAGAGAATTTGAAGTGTAGAAATTAGGAGGAGGTGCGGAGTTACTAAAAGTATTTGTCAGAAGCCCAAAAAGGGGCTGTCAAGGTGGTTTGGTCATTAAGAGAGAATGTATCAAAGTAGAATGACTTGGAGAGCATATAAATCTGTAGGTAGTAGGTTGGTAGACAGCAACCACCCAGGGAAGTACTACCGTCCTGCCAGATGACTGTGAAACAGAAACCTGTAACTGTTTTGCATGATGGTAGGATTGCTGGTTTCTTTTTCTGTCTCATAAACACGCTAGATAACAGGGATATGTTGCTACTTCTACTTACACTTAGGTCACACTACACATGCATGTACAAGCATATATATGTATATATACACATCCCTCTGGGTTTTCTTCTATTTTCTTTCTAGTTCTTGTTGTTTATTTCCTCTTACCTCCATGGGGAAGTGGAACAGAATTCTTCCTCCGTAAGCCATGCGTGTTGTAAGAGGCGACTAAAATGCCAGGAGCAAGGGGCTAGTAACCCCTTCTCCCGTATAAATTACTAAATTTAAAAAGAGAAACTTTCGTTTTTCTTTTTGGGCCACCCTGCCTTGGTGGGATACGGCCGGTTTGTTGAAAAAAAAAAAAATCTAGGTTTTTCTCCTTTTTCTAAATAGCTCTTGTTCTTTTTTATTTCTTCTATTGTCCATGGGGAAGTGGAAAAGAATCTTTCCTCCGTAAGCCATGCATGTCGTATGAGGCGACTAAAATGCCGGGAGCAATGGGCTAGTAACCCCTTCTCCTGTAGACATTTACTAAAAAAGAGAAGAAGAAAAACTTTATAAAACTGGGATGCTTGAATGTAGTGCAGATGACAAGAAACAGATGATTGCTGATGTTATGAATGAAAAGAAGTTGGATGTCCTGGTCCTAAGTGAAACAAAGCTGAAGGGGTAGGGGAGTTTCGGTGGGGGGGAAATAAATGGAATTAAATCTGGAGTATCTGAGAGAGTTAGAGCTAAGGAAGGGGTAGCAGTAATGTTGAAGGATCAGTTATGGAAGGAGAAAAGAGAATATGAATGTGTAAATTCAAAAATTATGTGGATTAAAGTAAAGGTTGGATGCAAAAAGTTGGCCATAATAAGCGTGTATGCACCTGGAGAAGAGAGGAATGTAGAGGAGAGAGAGAGATTTTGGGAGATGTTAAGTGAATGTATAGGAGCCTTTGAACCAAGTGAGAGAGTAATTGTGGTAGGGGATCTGAATGCTAAAGTAGGAGAAACTTTTAGAGAGGGTGTAGTAGGTAAGTTTGGGGTGCCAGGTGTAAATGATAATGAGAACCCTTTGATTGAACTTTGTATAGAAAGGGGTTTAGTTATAGGTAATACACATTTTAAGAAAAATAGGATAAATAAGTATACAAGATATGATGAAGGGCGAAATGACAGTAGTTTGTTGGATTATGTATTGGTAGATAAAAGACTGTTGAGTAGACTTCAGGATGTACATGTTTATAGAGGGGCCACAGATATATCAGATCACTTTCTAGTTGTAGCTACACAGAGTAAAAGGTAGATGGGATACAAGGAGAATAGAAGCATCAGGGAAGAGAGAGGTGAAGGTTTATAAACTAAAAGAGAAGCCAGTTAGGGTAAGATATAAACAGCTATTGGAGGATAGATGGGCTAATGAGAGCATAGACAATGGGGTCGAAGAGGTATGGGGTAGGTTTAAAAATGTAATGTTAGAGTGTTCAGCAGAAGTTTGTGGTTACAGGAAAGTGGGTGCGGGAGGGAAGAGGAGCGATTGGTGGAATGATGATGTAAAGAGAGTAGTAAGGGAGAAAAAGTTAGCATATGAGAAGTTTTTACAAAGTAGAAGTGATGCAAGGAGGGAAGAGTATATGGAGGAAAAAGAGAGAGGTTAAGAGAGTGGTGAAGCAATGTAAAAAGAGAGCAAATGAGAGAGTGGGTGAGATGTTATCAACAAATTTTGTTGAAAATAGAAAAAGTTTTGGAGTGAGATTAACAAGTTAAGGAAGCCTAGAGAACAAATGGATTTGTCAGTTAAAAATAGGAGAGGAGAGTTATTAAATGGAGAGTTAGAGGTATTGGGAAGATGGAGGGAATATTTTGAGGAATTGTTAAATGTTGATGAAGATAGGGAAGCTGTGATTTCGTGTATAGGGCAAGGAGGAATAACATCTTGTAGGAGTGAGGAAGAGCCAGTTGTGAGTGTGGGGGAAGTTCGTGAGGCAGTAGGTAAAATGAAAGGGGGTAAGGCAGCCGGGATTGATGGGATAAAGATAGAAATGTTAAAAGCAGGTGGGGATATAGTTTTGGAGTGGTTGGTGCAATTATTTAATAAATGTATGGAAGAGGGTAAGGTACCTAGGGATTGGCAGAGAGCATGCATAGTTCCTTTGTATAAAGGCAAAGGGGTCAAAAAAGAGTGCAAAAATTATAGGGGGAGAAGTCTGTTGAGTATACCTGATAAAGTGCATGGTAGAGTTATTATTGAAAGAATTAAGAGTAAGACGGAGAATAGGATAGTAGATGAACAAGGAGGCTTTAGGAAAGGTAGGGGGTGTGTTGACCAGGTGTTTACAGTGAAACATATAAGTGAACAGTATTTAGATAAGGCTAAAGAGATCTTTGTGGCATTTATGGATTTGGAAAAGGCATATGACAGGGTGGATAAGGGGGCAATGTGGCAGATGTTGCAGGTGTATAGTATAGGAGGTAGGTTACTGAAAGCAGTGAAGAGTTTTTACGAGGATAGTGAGGCTCAAGTTAGAGTATGTAGGAAAGAGGGAAATTATTTCCCAGTAAAAGTAGGCCTTAGACAAGGATGTCTGATGTCACCGTGGTTGTTTAATATATTTATAGATGGGGTTGTAAGAGAAGTAAATGTGAGGGTCTTGGCAAGAGGTGTGGAGTTAAAAGATAAAGAATCACACAAAGTGGGAATTGTCACAGTTGCTCTTTGCTGATGACACTGTGCTCTTGGAAGATTCTGAAGAGAAGTTGCAGAGACTGGTGGATGAATTTGGTAGGGTATGCAAAAGAAGAAAATTAAAAGTGAATACAGGAAAGAGTAAGGTTATGAGGATAACAAAAAGATTAGGTGATGAAAGATTGGATATCAGATTGGAAGGAGAGAGTATGGAGGAGGTGAATGTATTCAGATATTTGGGAGTGGACGTGTCAGCGGATGGGTCTATGAAAGATGAGGTGAATCATAGAATTGATGAGGGGAAAAGGGTGAGTGGTGCACTTAGGAGTCTGTGGAGACAAAGAACTTTGTCCTTGGAGGCAAAGAGGGGAATGTATGAGAGTATAGTTTTACCAACGCTCTTATATGGGTGTGAAGCATGGGTGATGAATGTTGCAGCGAGGAGAAGGCTGGAGGCAGTGGAGATGTCATGTCTGAGGGCAATGTGTGGTTTGAATATAATGCAGAGAATTCGAAGTTTGGAAGTTAGGAGGAGGTGCGGGATTACCAAAACTGTTGTCCAGAGGGCTGAGGAAGGGTTGTTGAGGTGGTTCGGACATGTAGAGAGAATGAAGCGAAACAGAATGACTTCAAGAGTGTATCAGTCTGTAGTGGAAGGAAGGCGGGGTAGGGGTCAGCCTAGGAAATGTTGGAGGGAGGGGGTAAAGGAGGTTTTGTGTGCGAGGGGCTTGGACTTCCAGCAGGCATGCGTGAGCGTGTTTGATAGGAGTGAATGGAGACAAATGGTTTTTAATACTTGACGTGCTGTTGGAGTGTGAGCAAAGTAACATTTATGAAGGGGTTCAGGGAAACCGGCAGGCCTGACTTGAGTCCTGGAGATGGGAAGTACAGTGCCTCCACTCTGAAGGAGGGGTGTTAATGTTGCAGTTTAAAAACTGTAGTGTAAAGCACCCTTCTGGCAAGACAGTGATGGAGTGAATGATGGTGAAAGTTTTTCTTTTTCGGGCCACCCTGCCTTGGTGGGAATCGGCCAGTGTGATAATAAAAAAAAAAAAAAATCTGTAGGGAAAGGAAGGAGGGATAGGGGTAGTCCTCGAAAAGGTTGGAAGGAAGGGGTAAAGGAGGTTTTGTGGGCGAGGGGCTTGGACTTCCAACAAGCATGTGTGAGCGTGTTAGATAGGAGGAAATGGAGACTAATGGTTTTTGGGACTTGACAAGCTGTTGCAGTGTGAGCAGGGTAATATTTAGTGAAGGGATTCAGGGAAACCAGTTATTATAGATTTAGCCAGACTTGAGTCCTGGAAATGGGAAGTACAATGCCTGCACTTTAAAGGTGGGGTCTGGGATATTGACATTTTGGAGGGACTTCTAAACTGTTGTATCTGAGTGCCTCTGCAAAGACGGTTATGTCTGAGTCAGGTAAAAGTGTTGAATGATGATGAAAGTACTTTCTTTTTGAGGATTTGCTTTCTTTCTGGGTCACCCTGCCTCAGTGGGAGACGGCCAACTTGTTGAAAAAAAAAATGCAGTTTCTGCATAACAGTAAATCTTCTATTTTTTGTGTGAATAAAAATTCAAAATGGAAAGTAAGCGTAATATAGGCATGGCCTAAGGACATGACTAATGAACACAGGAAATGTTTTAGTGCCAGAAATGTCCAGATTGTTTATTCTGAACCCTATTTTGGAATTGGCAATTTTTTAATTGTGTGAAATTGGCCAAATTACTAATTTCTGATCACTTTATTGGGTAGTTGAAATAAGTAAATGGGTGGTTTCTTGTACTCAATCGACAGAAGGATTACCAGCGAAACAGCTATGAGTTTGGTTGACTGGAACAATTTAACAGGTCGAAAATAGAGCTGAATGGGATATTCTGCTAATGTTTTGCATCCTCTGCTTGTTTGTTCTATGGAATGGTCTGCCAGCATTTTATATGCTGTATTTGTTGTTAGGTCTGAGTTTTCAAATATAAGCAATTGCAATTGAGAGAGAAACAATGGAACATTAAAGTATATAATATTCATAACATGATGGGATAAAGATAGAAATGTTAAAAGCAGGTGGGGATATAGTTTTGGAGTGGTTGGTGCAATTATTTAATAAATGTATGGAAGAAGGTAAGGTACCTAGGGATTGGCAGAGAGCATGCATAGTTCCTTTGTATAAAGGCAAAGGGGATAAAAGAGAGTGCAAAAATTATAGGGGGATAAGTCTGTTGAGTGTACCTGGTAAAGTGTATGGTAGAGTTATAATTGAAAGAATTAAGAGTAAGACGGAGAATAGGATAGCAGATGAACAAGGAGGCTTTAGGAAGGTAGGGGGTGTGGGGACCAGGTGTTTACAGTGAAACATATAAGTGAACAGTATTTAGATAAGGCTAAGAGGTCTTTGTGGCATTTATGGATTTGGAAAAGGCGTATGACAGGGTGGATAGGGGGGCATGTGGCAGATGTTGCAGTGTATGGTGTAGGAGGTAGGTTACTGAAAGCAGTTGAAGAGTTTTTACGAGGATAGTGAGGCTCAAGTTAGGAGTATGTAGGAAAGAGGGAAATTTTTTCCAGTAAAAAGTAGGCCTTAGACAAGGATGTGTGATGTCACCGTGGTTGTTTAATATATTTATAGGGGGTGTAAGAGAAGTAAATGCGAGGGTCTTGGCAAGAGGCGTGGAGTTAAAAGATAAAGAATCACACCAAAGTGGGACGTTGTCACAGCTGCTCTTTGCTGATGACACTGTGCTCTTGGGAGTTCTGAAGGGGAAAGAGTTGCAGAGATTGGTGGATGAATTGGGTTAGGGTGTGCAAAAGAAGGAAATTAAAGGTGATCAGGAAAGGGGTTAAGGTTATGAGGATAACAAAAAGATTAGGTGAGGAAAGATTGAATATCAGATTGGAGGGAGAGAGTATGGAGGAGGTGAACGTATTCGATATTTGGGAGTGGACGTGTCAGCAGATGGGTCTATGAAGATGAGGTGAATCTATAGAATTGTTTGAGGGAAAAAGAGTGAGTGGTGCAACTTAGGAGTCTGTGGAGACAAAGAAACTTTGTCCTTGGAGGTAAAGAGGGGAATGTATGAAGTTTAGAGGTTTTACCAAACGCTTTATATGGGTGTTGAAGGAGGGTGATGAATGTGCAGGAGTGAGAGGTGAGGCATGAGATGTCTGTTTGAGGCAATGTGTGGTGTGAATTCATGCAGGGAATTCGTCAGTTTGAAGTTAGGAAGGAGGTTGCGGGATACCAAAATGTTGTCAGAGGGCTGTGGAAGGGTAGTTGAGGATGGTTCGGACAGTAATGAGATGGCGAAACAGAATGACATTCAAGAGTGTAATCAGTTTGTAGTGGAAGGCAGGATGTGGTAGGGGTCGGCCTAGGAAGTTGGAGGTATTTGTGTAAAAGGGTTTTGATTTGTGCGAGGCTTGGACTTCCAGCAGGCTGCTGTGAGCGTGTTGAATGGAGTGTTGGCAGACAAATGAAGGGATTCAGGGAAACCGGAGCGGACTTGGTCCTGGGATGGGAAGTACTAGGCTGCACTATGAAGGAGGGAAGGGTTAATTTGCTGTTTAAATACTGTGTGTTACAGACCGTTCTGGCAAGCATTGATGGAGTGAATGCTGTGAAAGTTTTTTTTTGGAGCTACCCTGCTTGGTGGGAATCGGCCGGTGTGATAATAAAATAAAAATAAAAATAAATTCATAACATTTTATCAAACTCAAACTTACCAATAACAGTATAGCCTTCACACATATCCGAGATGATGATTAAGATATGTGCAACAGTTGGGAGTCTTTATCGTTGAAACATTTTTGCCTACACAGAAGGCTTCTTCAGTCAAATACAGAGCCAGCAGGTGTAGTAGTGAAATAATAATGATGTAATCAGTCCATCAACCTGAACTTTTCTCCAGGATGAGAGATGGACCACCTCTCCAAGGCAAATGGAGTGATTAAATCATCTTTATTTTGCTACTACACCTGCTGAATCTGTATTTGACCAAAGAAGTCTACTGTGTAGGTGAAACATTTCAACAATAAAGATATCTAACTGTTACATATGTGTTTTAATCATCAACTTGTCAGTATTTTATACCGTTTTCAACACATCTGAGTTAAACAAAGTAAAGGATATATAGTAAATGAACTTTCCTTACAAACATTTAAGCTACATTTCAACTTACACTAAAATGGGCTAAAACTTCTTCTTTGTCTTCTCGCTCAAATCCTGAAGCATTTATCTTGGTGGTTCGTCGGTCCACAGATGCAAAAGAGTGACCATATCCTCGAGAACCTCTGCCGCGACCTCGGGACCCACCACGTCCTAAGTTACCAGCTCCACGTCCACGACCATAGTGACCACCCCTATACATACCAACATTTACATAGTTAAAAACATATCAATAACTTCATTCACTAAGAAATAACACACATATTAATTTTTTCTTTTCTTCAACAAACCAGTCATCTCTCAACTGCAAGTATCTTCAGCCCTCCTTCAGAGTGCACGCATTGTACTTTCCACCTCCAGGACTCAAGTCTGGCTAACTGGTTCCCCTTTTTCACTTCATGAGTGTTACTTTCCTTACACTCCAACAGCAAATCAAGTCGGTAGATAAGACACATTGGCAACATTTAGGCAACTTTATTCCGAAACGTTTCGCCTACACAGTAGGCTTCTTCAGTCGAGTACAGAAGGTAGGCAGGAGCAGTAGAGATGTGAAGATGATGTAATCAGTCCATCACCCTTGAAGTCGTAGATTTGAGGTTGTCAGTCCCTCAGCCTGGAGAAGTTCTGTTCCAATGTCTGGAACTAACTGGACTTTGCAACAGAACTTCTCCAGGCTGAGGGACTGACAACCTCAAATCTACAACTTCAAGGGTGATGGACTGATTACATCGTCTTCACATCTCTACTGCTCCTGTCTACTTTCTGTGCTCGACTGAAGAAGCCTACTGTGTAGGAGAAACGTTTCGGAATAAAGTTGCCTAAATGTTGCCTATGTGTCTTATCTACCAACCTGTCAGTATTGTATACCATTTGATAATCAGCAAATCAAGTCCTAAAAAACATTTGCCTCCACTCACTCCTACTAACACTCACATACACTTGCTGGATGCTTAAGCCCTTCAAACACAAAACCTTCTTTATCCCCCCTCCAACCATTCCTAGGATGACCCCTACCCTGCCTTCCTTCCATTACCGATTTATATGCTCTCCAAGTCATTCTATTTTGTTCCATCCTCTCTAAATGTCCAAACCAACTCAACAAACCCTATTCAGTACCTCCTCCTAATTCCCAAGCTGCAAAATTCTCTGCCAATATTTGCCACTTTGCCCTTAGAATGACTCCCACTACCCCCAGTTCTTCCCCGCTGCACTTTTAAACCCCCCATGCTTCATACCCATATAACAAACCCTCCCCCACAACGAAGGAACCCTTGGGATCGTTAATTCGCCTACCCGAATCTCTGCTTCAGCCATGCCACCCACTGACAGTGCACAAAACATCTCTGATCTCACCTGTCAGCACACCTCCCCGACATATTCCAAAATCTGGCAGCATGTTTTCTCGGCAAGTTCTGAGTCAGGAGTTTCTCCACCAGAGATTGGGCAGTTAATTCAGGGAACTATCACGCACCTGATACCTACTGTCCCAAAAGTACAAACAGCAGGGACACATCTGTCAGAACTGGTAGAGGACGGGGAAGAGGACGTGGAGGAGGGAATCTACGGGCCGTTACCCCCCCATTAACCCAAAATCCCAGCGGCAGAAACTGGGCAAATCTGAAAACACAGGAGGTGCAAGAAATCTAGTCCACCCCCCCAGGCACCTGGCTGTGCTCTCCGTCACCAGAAGGGGCACACCACCAACAACTGCCTGCGAGTCCGGGTGCAATTACTGCTACAAGAAAGGACATCGGAGGACCAGGTCAGAAAAAAAGGAACTTGACGACAGGACCACTTGTTTAGGCCCTCTCTCAGAAAAACCAGCAGGATCTCTGAATTGGTGAACACTCAAAATGTCACCCATCAGCTACTCTATCTCAGCCCAGCAGGGGGTTTTTGCTTATACAAGACCCGACTTACATCTCTGCAGTGCCTAGTACCCTACTCTCTCGGGGGCAGGCACCTTACATGCCCAAAACCCCACCCCCCTAAAGTGACCACATCATGGGAGCCAGTCTTCACACCTGTCGGCCAACATTAGAGGTTTCATTCCCAATGTTGGAGGCTACAAAAAGTTTTGTGAAAAACTTGAGTCCCGACATGATAGCTGTTTTTGAAAATTTTGGAGACAGGACTCCAAAAATTTTTTGCAAAATTGTGGCTACACCCTGGTGAGAAGAGCGGCAAGGGCAAGGAGGGGGTGTTGCTGTGTGCTTCTTTTAAAAGTTTTCATGCCCAGCACTTGATGTTCCACCCTACTCATCTTGAAATGACATTTCAAGCTTGCAAAAAACCTATACCTCTGTACTAGCATGTGCAATGACAATTTCGTGGCAACTGCAAACCCATCAACTTCCTAAGGGGAAAAATATTGACTCCCCTTCTGCTACAACACAACTGTAACTATCTAATTGTTGGTGACCTCAACCAACCCCTTATACGGGGGATTTTGATGACCTTCTTGCAGTATTTGGATGAGAAACTTTGTTGATTTCCCTACTACATCTCTGGCTCCCCCCTTGACCCAGTAGTGAGTGATCTGGGAGCATAGTCATTGTCAACCCCTGGGTACGTTGGATGTCTGCCACAAGGCTGTTTTTACAACACTTAAGACCCCAACAGAACGAGGTGAGGAGCCCACACACACAACCTGGTATGGAAAAGGGGGGTAACGGCCAGCCCTTCGCTCTGGCTCGCCACCCCCATTGGAATGCCTCTCCAAGGGGGGTTGACAACCAAGTAAAACCTTCCCTGGACACATCCTTAATCTCAACAAGAACTCATTCCCCACCGGCAATATGTGACAAAGCCCACAGCAGCCTTGGTTTGGTTTCGTTTGTGAAGGCGCTACTGCAAGTCAAAGCTGGCGAAGGTATAAAGACATCCTACCACCTTAACAGGAACTTGCACAGGCAAAACCTGTGGCATATGGGTGACGTTCAAAGGGGCCATTTTAAATGGGAGGTGGACACAAAAAGCATAGGTAGGGTAGGTCCAAAACCTGGTGGTCCCTGGTCAAGGACGACAGGGGGATCTGCCCGATGAACTCATTCCACCTCTAAATTGACAGGATGGGGGGCCCCCTCTACTAGTAGTAAGAGAAGGAGACCCCTTTGCTGAACACTTTGTACAAAAATGCAAGTTCCCATCCAGCAAGGGACCCCCTTGGCACCTGGGGTTACCTGGAGGGTTTTCCGGGGGTCAACGCCCCCCTGGCCCGGTCCCGACCAGGGGTCCCCATGGTCAGGCCTGATAAAATAGGCTGTTACTGTGGCCCCACCAGTCCAACGTACAAGCCCCAGCCCGGCTGATCCCGGGACTTGATTTAGGTATTGTCCCGCTCTCTTTGAAGGCAGCCAGGGGTAGCGCAAGAACTGTGTCAAAACTGTCAGTGGGACATTAGGGGAGGAGGAGATGCATTTCCTTTTAAATCGCTTGACCCAAAAAAGGCGTGGGCCCCGACAAGTTGAGCGCAAGTTGCGAGATGTGCAGACCAGCTAGCAGCACCCCTAACTGCATCTTCACATGCCCAGTACAGTGTAAAGGGGCCCCCTCTGTGGGGAAAAAAGGCAAAAGTAGTCCCCGTTTACAAAAAGAAGAGCAGGAAAATCAGCAACTCAGACCAGGGGCACTCCCGCAATCCTGCTAAGATCCTTGGGACAATAATCCCAGGACAAAAGACAGGTTTTTTTTACTACCACTCAAACTCTGTGTCGTCAATATGGCTTCAGGAAAGGCACTTGCTCTGTCTGTTGTTAAACCTCTCCACTAAGTGGCACCAGTCACTGGAGAATCCAAAGTCCCGCTGTGTGGTGCACTGGGGCTTGCGGTGCTTTCGCCCCGGGGGTGCACCAGGGCCTCTTAACAAAATTCAAGCACTGGGAATGAGGCTCTATGCTATGTTCCTCAGTGATTACCCTTTATGGTTGATCTCTAAGGTGTTCTCAATGGAAGGGAAACAGCAAGACTCCTATTGGGGGAAGTGTTCACAAGGAAGCGTGCTGGGCCATTGTCTTTGGGAAAGTTACTTCAACGACCTTCTTCACCATCCCCGAAAACACGCAAGCAGATGACTGACATGACATTCATTTTCCAAGGAAGAAAAGTCACTGCTTAAGCTACGTCAAACACCAGCTAAAAGCATTCACTTTGGGGGAAATGATGGCAAGTACATTTTCACCTGAGAAAATGCCCAAAAGATGTCATCTCTAGGGACTATGATGGGATGTGGTGCGTAGTAAGGATAATGGGAGGGGGTTGGACCTGGAGAAAAAGTTTTATTCCTTGGGTAAAATTTGCTCCAAAAAACCCTGAAGAACCCTGTTTAAATCTAGCAAACAAGGAGCCCGGAAGCTTAAGCACTTCTGTATCTCGGGATCTGTTGACAGTAGGGGTTTTTCAAGATTCTGTATGAGGCACAAGTAGCTAACCTTGGTATGCTCCACTTTCTTGGTTTGCCTGCCCCCCCTCTCATCTGCGATGCTTGACAGAGTGGAAACAGAGCAAGACGTCTCATCTCTCGCCTGGGCCCATCCTGGATGATCTGTCATTTCAGCAGAGCCTTCAAACAGGGGGGATGTTGGTGGCCTTATGTTTTGTATAAGGCCAATATTGTCAAGTACCACACTTGGGGTCCACTTTTAGGACAGCGTGAAAAAACTTTTATGCCCAAAAGGGCAGAAAACGCAACTTCCTCGGCGTACCCTTTTCCAGAACATACTCCATCGAGATCTATATACCCCGGATGACTCAGTATGGAAACACATCGTACAGATTGTGTCAACGAAAAAGCGTTGATCAAATGAAAATGCTGGCCCACAGATGGCTCCAACTTCATCCTGTTCCCTACTTGTATATCTCATAACAATAAAAATGCTTTCAAATGAGCTGATGTAGGTAACAGCTCTTAGCTTATCAATAAAGTTAGGAATCCTTAACCTGTAAATAGCTTGTCAATAAAACTAGGGATCCTTAAAACCTTGTCAAACCCTGCATAAAAAAAAAAAAAAAAAAAAAAAAAAAAGTGTTGGTACCACTATATTCTCATATATTACCTTCTTTGCCTCCATGGATAACATTCTTTGTCTCCACAGATGCCTCACTGCATCACCCACCTTTTTTCCTCCAAATCTTTTGTTCCCTTCATCTTTCATATACCCATGCACCGACAAGCCGACTCCAAAATATCTTAGCACATTCACTTCCTCCATACTCCCTCCTTCCAAAATACTGTAGCAGATTTAATACATTATACTTTCTGTTTTAACACTGATGTCATGAAGGTATGTTAACTTTTTTTGTATACCGTATTTCGCGGCATATAAGACGTGGCTTATAAGACGCAGCTTATAAGACTTGTTTTGGTTTCAATGGCTCGGCATCAGACCTAACTGGGAGAGCTACAGCCCACCCCCCCACCCCAAACTTATAGTTCCTGTCACTGACCTTCAGTTTATAGGACGCAGGGTGGCTTTTGGAGATACACGTATGAGGAAAAAACATGCATCTAATAAGCCGTGAAATACAATAATACTTCTGTAATTTTAAAGGTCACTTGAATTCTGATGTGTAATCTTCTGTCAAGACAGTTACTGAACAGTGAATAAAGACAAAACTATTGTACCTTGGCAATCCATAAGGCGAGTGCCTAACAGATCGTGATGGGAGGTATCCTGAAGCTTGCTGTTGTGCTCTCAGCTGGTTCAGCTGGATCCGCAGCTTGGTAATGTCTCCTCCTTCTGCTTGAACAGAATACAGCTCTAATTCAGTGTCAAGGATTTCCCTGTCCACTTGGACTTTACTCTTGGGTACATCTCCACCAACCACTTGTGACCTTGTGGATTCAATGGCTGCCTGAAGGGACTTGATAGTTTCCAATACAACTTTCTTCTCTTCCGGTTTCATGTTAGCTTTGTTTGCCTCTAATTTGTTTACAAGCACCTGAAATGTATAAATAAATTAGCATTAAGAAAATATTTGGATATTATGAATGACATACTGGAGAAAATATTTATAATTTTAGTTTAATTTACATACTAAGAGCTGATATCATACCTTTGCTCACCTCAAAGCACACTAGCCCTAAATAAAGCATATTAAAATTCCCTTTCCCAAAGATACCACCCACCCACAACAGTCAACCAACACCTGAGTACCTAATTACTGATAGGTGAACAGAGGGACAATAGGTACGTATAAGGATGCCCACATCTCCAGCCACCCCAGGAAAGAGCTTTGGAGCCTTCAGTTGCAGGCAACAGGCTAAAAGGTATGCTACACCCCCAAATGGCAAGATGTCCCAGCGATAAATCACTTTGACCCATATCCAACATGGGTGAGGTCATGAGCCAACTCGAGACCCAGAGAAAATAGTAAAAATGGTTCTAAGTAAATGTGCACATAAACAAGTACTTTCCTTTGGAAAGTCATGATTTCACTGCAAGTGGTCAAAGTGCCAGACAAATGGAAAATGGCATGCATTGTGCAAATATTTAAAAAAGTCAATAAGAAGAATACCCAAACCTACAGGCCTGTCTCTCTGGTATGTGTTGTTGTAGAAAAAGCCAGTAACCCTTGCAGGGTCCCCAGACCCTCTCCGAGACTTGTTCTCAGGGTCCCCAAATTTAAAAAAAAAAAAAAAAATTTCTTATGAAAAGATAGAGAATCTTTTCCCGATCATAATGACACCAAAAGTATGAAATCTGATGGAAAACTTATGGAATTATGCTCTTGCGAAGTTAGCAATCTCGATGATGTTTACGCATCGGTGATTTTGTCCACTTTGAGCCCTATTTTCGGCTAATTTCAGTGTACTAGTCGACAAAGATCATAACTATTTCGCTAGAACTCCATTTTTTCTATTGAATGAGTACAAGAAACCACCTATTTACCAATTTCAACTATCCAATAAAGTGGTCAGAATGTAGCAATTTTGCCAATTTCACACAAATTTCAAAAGATGCCAATTTCCAAATAGGGTCCAGAATAAACAAGAAAGACATTCCTGGCACTAAAATAACAAGTTCTCTGTTCGTTAGTCACATCCCCAGGCCCCTCTTATATTTCTTTGGCTTTCCACTTAGAATTTTTATTCTTACAAAAAATAGAAGATTTACTGTTATGCAGACTACTGCATTAGTGTAGAAATGGTATAAATAATATCAGTGCACTTGTGAAAGAATATTAGACTCATCAATTGACGTGTATTGGACGCTTGGCATGATTTGTTAACTTTTGAACTTTGGTAAAAATCGAACATTTCTGCTACTTTGAGCTCAATTTCAAAGTACTTTTCATTGTAAAACCAGTCAAAATCATCTCAATTTCTGTAATATGTCTTCCATTCTATAAAATGAGACCAGGAAAACTAGAATACAACAATAAATACCATACGAAAATACAGTGCAAAGTTGCTGTTTTAATCCAAAAACACGGTCAAAGTTTTTTTTTTTCTCATTGCGCACTGTGTGCTGCAGGATATTTTTTATACTGCGCACACTGACCACATAGACCCATTCTTTCATATGTAGGCCTACCAGCTTTCTCTCGCTAGATTTGAGAGCACTAGAATTTAGGCGTACTAATACGTCAAAAACCCTGGGGCATAAGCCGTACTAGTATGGCCGAAACCCTGAAAGGGTTAAAGAAAGATGGATAAAACACTGAAAGCAAATAAATGCATACTAAATAAACTGTCAACTTTTGAATAAATTCCTGTATAGTGTGTCAATACAGGACTAATGAATTACACTACAAGTCCCAGAAAACACTCAAGAAATGGATATACAGTGGACCCCCGGTTAACGATATTTCTTCACTCCAGAAGTATGTTCAGGTGCCAGTACTGACCGAATTTGTTCCCATAAGAAATATTGTGAAGTAGATTAGTCCATTTCAGACCCCCAAACATACACGTACAAACGCACTTACATAAATACACTTACATAATTGGTCACATTCGGAGGTAATCGTTATGCGGGGGTCCACTGTACAGAGTTCTGTAATTTCCCTTTCTTTATGACTCAGATAGAGACCAGAGAAAAGCTTGTTCATTAAGTGAAAAACATGAGAATCACATTTTTTCCAACAAAAGCTCAGGGTATAACTTCAGATACAGCGAACCCTCAGTTAATGATGCTATCAGATAGCGATAAAATCGGATACCAATGCGTTTTTGCGTCAAAATATTGGCTCGGCTAATGATGAAAAACTCAGTTAAGGATATTCGTCCCGAACGTGTCCGCGCAGCCTGAGCCCATGTACAAGGAGGTGTGCCATTGTTTACAAGCCATTGAGGACGATTCCACGCATACATGCGATATATTTTGTATTATTTCATTTTTTTAGTGCTTGTAACTGCTAAATAAGCCACCATGGGCCCAAAGAAAGTTACTAGTGCCAGCCCTGTGATAAAGAAGGAAAGAAACACAATAAAATTCAAGAAAAAACTCATAGCTACACTCCCTGTATGCCTGCTACACTCCTTATTCCCATGTCTTTTACATGTTCCTTTCATTCTATTTGGAGTTTTGTATATAGTGTTTCTTTTGAGTTCTTCATTCTTTCCATACCTAAGCAGCTGGAACCTATCACCACTGAATGTCATGTTGTTCTCCACTGCCCCCTGGTAAACCCTGCTTATGCCTTCCTGTAATTTTACAGTGTCCTCTACCGTAGCGACTTTCATGCTTATTTTAGTGTCATCTGCAAATAATATACAAAAGTGTGATGGGCGTTTTGATCTATGTCTGCTATAAGGATGAGAAACAGCAGAGGTGCCAGGACAGTGCCTTGGGGCACTGAGCCTCTGACCTCATTAATGTTGGATCTTGCTCTGCTTACTACTACTTCTGTTGTGTGTGTTAGGAACCCGAAAATCCATCTGCCTACCTTCCCTGTAATGCCCATGGCCCTCATTTTGTGCACTATCACTCCATGATCGCATTTGTCAAATGCCTTTGCAAAATTTGTGTAAATCACATCTGCGTTTTGGTTTTCTTCCATTGCCTCTGTAATTCTGTCATAATGATTCAGCAGCTGTGACAGGCATGATCATCCTGCTCTAAAACCATGCTGGTTCGGGTTATGCTGGTCAATGAAATTTGTAATCTGCCGTCTCATCACTCTTCTGAAGATTTTTATGTGAGAAGTTAGGGCTACTGGTCTGTAATTTTTAGCTAGTGCTCTACTACCTTCCTTATGCAAAGGAGCTATGCCTGCACTCTATATGGCCTCCAGTATTTCAACTAGATCTAAGCTCTTTCTCCAAAGAATACTGAGGGCTCGTACTAGTGGTACTCTGCACTTCTTTATAAATAGAGCATTCCATGAATCTGGTTCAGGTGCTGAGTGAGTGGGCATGTTGTCTATTTCTTTTTCGAAATCTATAGAACTTGTACTAATGTCCGTTAGTTGGTCTGCGCGGCCTTCTGCTGGAGTGAAAAATATTTCTGCATTTTCTACCTTGCTGTCATTTAGTGGGTTGCTGAACACCGACTCATACTATTCTTTTAGGATATCACTAATTTCCTGTTCATCGTCAGTATACAAATCTCCTCTCAATAATGGTCCAATTCTACAAGTAGTTCTTAGTTTGGATTTTGCATAGGAATAAAAATATTTTGGGTTTCTTGCAATATCCTGTATGGCCCTTTGTTCCTTTTATACTTCTTCTGTTAGGTATGACATCCTGAGTTTTTGCTCTAATTCAGTGAACTCTCGGCTAAGGCTATCTTTCCTCTGTTGCAACATATTTGTGTTTTTAATTAAGCAATTCAGGAACCCGTTATCTTCTTCTGTAAAATCTCCTACACTTTCTTATATCTGATCCTCTGATTTTCCTCAATGGTACACGCTTCATACATACTTTATATGCTTCTGTATTCAGCTTCTCTAGGCACTGGTAGGGATTTAGGGTGCTCAGGTCTGATTGCCAGGATATGTCTGATAATTTTTGGTTTATTTTTTCCCAGTCAATTCTATGGTTGTTAAAATTAAACTTACTGAACATTCCATCTCTAACATTAGTGGTGCAGTTCCCTAACTCTGAGTTAATACTCATTTGAACTTCTATGATGTTGTGATCAGAATATATTGTTTTTGTAACTGTTATGTCTCTGATTAGCTCCTCGTTGTTTGTAAATACCAAATCCAGGGTATTTTCAATTCTAGTAGGATCAATTAATTGTCTGTGGATCATTTACCAATACAAATTTTATTCTATAATTATATCTTGACTTAATCAAGTTCTTCCATGAGAAAAACACTGTCCCAATAAAAACGTGTTCTGTACAGTTCAATGCCTATACTCTAAAGGAAAAGTTTGGGATGTTTGAAGTTTAGAGGGACATCTAAACAGTCATATCTGCATGCCTCTGGCAAGACAGTGATAGTGTAAATGATGGTGAAACTCTTTTTTTTTTGGGTCACCCTGCCTCGGTGGGAGATGGCCATCGTGTTAAAAAAAAAAAAACTAAATGCCTGTATATTCCCAACTTTCTTCACGTTCCTTCTGACTCACTCCCACACCCTTACAAATCATGGGCAGTATCACAGGTCAGGGGAGTATATATTTCAGATGCACAGAATACACAATACATCTAGACATTATTATAAAGTTATACAGCCTCTCCTCACTTAACGATAGAGTTCTGTTCCTAAGATCATGTAGGTAAACGAATTCGTCACTAAACAAGGAGCATACTATAATGGTAGTGGGTTTATGTCAACCATCTTTGATATTGTTTTAATGTCACCTTTGCACCATTTATAACATTTCAGGTATATTTTTAAATGTTTATACAGTAGTGCACTGTATATTGTAATAAACAGAATAGAGGAAATCAGCTCTAATACACATTATTTAGGTATGTATACTGCTCAGAGAACCCATCGTAAGTCAGAGTTGTCGGTAAACAAGTACGTCGCTAAGTGAGGAGAGGCTGTTCTACTATATATGTATAGCAGTACTACTTGCATAAAAGTTCTAGATAAATATCATAAAGCTCTAGACAATAAAAACTTGACCTCATGTTTGATGACTATGTACAATATAAATGCTGAGAATATTACAGAGTTAAAACTTATTTACTATAAATTTCCAACAGTATTAGATTACAAAGTGGTTCTTTTAACAGACACATCTATGTATTTCTTCTCTGTTATAATCTTTACAGTGTACATTGTAGTGCCAAATATAAACTTATAAAAGCAACACATTTGAAGGAGCTGGGAAGATATTAGAGCTTCCACAAAAAGCTTCAAGTACTGATCTTCATCAAGAAAACTCCCTTAATCTTCCCAAGTAGATCAAACATTTGGTTAGTAAATAATAGCAGCATCACACTACTTCCCACAAACCACAAAGAAGACAATCTTTGTACCTTGAGTTGTTGCATTTGCTTCTCTAACAAGTGTCTCTTGCGTTGCTCAACCTCGGATCGCAGTTTCAATGCATCGGCTTTCTGCTTTTCCACTTTATGCTTGGCTGCAACCTGTGAACAAAAGTGATGAATAATAACCTGGGAAAGTGATGACAGAAACCAAATGTCTCTAAGCAACACTTATGGACACCAGCCTCTTACTATTATATTTAGGAAGAAGCATTTAACCTGTAGGGGTCATACAGCACCTGGGAAATGAGAGGTAATGAGACTTTATTCAGAAGGGGCAGGTAGCTCTAATTCCATGGATCAAGAGCCTTTAATTACATCAAGGCACCCCCTTGAATGGAGCATCTTTGGAATGAGGTTGGAAATAACTACGGCATCAAAAAAGCAAGGCCAGTACCCAGAGTCAGATTAAGGTCTGTCTAGGTCTTAGTGTTGTTGTCCCTAACATAAATTCTAGTAGGTCCCTAGGTATACTTATTGTTGTAGTAACTAATGTAGTTCGAAAAGATCCCTAACATAATTCTAGTAGGTCCCTAGATATAATCACTGTTGTAGTCCCTAAGTAGACTCATTGAAGACTCCTAACATATATCTTGTACTACCAATGTTTAACCATTATTACAATTCCTAGCACATCTTTAACTCAACATACATCTCCTGCCAAGGAAGGGTGACCAAAAGAAGAAAAGTAATTCACCAGCATTCCCTGAACTGCCATCTTTCAAAAAGTGTGCTGACATCACAAATTAGATTACCTTCCTTCAGAATGCAGACACTGCCCTTCCCACCTCCAGGAGCCAAGTCCAGCAAACAGGTTTCCCTGAATCCCTTCACACCCCAACAGCACATTCATTAAAAAAAAAAAAAAAAAAAAATATCCATGCACTCTAACAGTCACACAAGCCTGCTGAATGCTCAAGCCACTAAAACTCAAAGCCTCTTGCACCCTTCCCTCCAACCATTCCTTGGACAAACCCTCCCCCTCTTATTTTCCAAGACAGATTAATATACCCTCGTCATTAACCTATCCCTTACCATCCTCTTACATGCCCACACTGCCTCAACTACCCCCTCATCACCTTTTTAATGTCTAAGGTCTGAATTCTCTGCACAATATTCACTTCACACATTGGTCTCAAACATATCTCCACTTCCTCTAACTAGCCTTTTCACTGCAGTATTTAAAACCAATGTTTCACACCCATATAACTTTTTGTGTGTTTCAACAGACACTTCAATACACCACCCAACTTCTTCCCCTTGTTTATTCTATGGTTCACCTTATTTTTCGACGACCATGGTTCACCTTATTTTTCGACGACTCGTCTGATGACATGTCTGCTCCCATATTCCTAAGCACATTCATGTCTTCCATACTCCCTCCATCCAATCTTATATTCAATCTATCACTGTCTAGACTTTTTGTTACCCTCATCACCTTGCTCTTTTTTGTGTTCATATTTAATTTCCTTCCTTTACATACTTTCCCAAACTGCACTAACCATTGTAATTTTTATTCAAAATCCCTTCAAAAAACAGCCATCAGGAAAGAGCAAATGGGATAACTTCCACTTTGTATCAGATCCAACATCCTTCAATCCCAGACACCTTAGTGTTTACTTCTTTCACAACTCACTTATAAATGTCAAACAACCATGGTGCCATCACATAACCGTGTCTTAGACCTACTTTCACTTTAGAATAGTCCCCCCCCTCTCCTACATGCCCAAACCTTAGCCTCACTCTCTGCATAAAAACTTAACTGCTTTTAGTAACCTATCACTCCATACATTTGCAAACAGAGTGTATCAAGTTACTACCACTCACAATATAAGGAGTGAATCATATTATTTGTAATGCACTTAACTTACAACACAATGAGTGTATTAAGTAATTATCTACAATACATTTCTATTCACAACACAAACCAAACACATCCTTAGAGAATTTCTCAGAATATAGAAGATTTTCTACCAGAAAATGTGAATATTAATCTCAAATATTCACTAAATTCATCAACCAACATTGAGAAAATACAAATACTCAGTTATATCATGCATAGAAGTGAATCTGAAACAACTAATTCTACCAATGGGTAAAGTTATGCCACTATCTGTGTGCTCAAGTGATTCATCATTGTAGTTGTGGCTCACCAGACCACTAGAACAATTGGGGACATCCCCAGACCTACCAGCTGCAGCAGCAACAAAAATATCAGAATAAGCAGCTGTACTATCCTGCAAAATTATGTACTGAACAATATGTGGAAGAAACATCACAACACAGTCAGCTTATGTTGGCACACAAACCCTCATCATATGAATAATTATCACAACATTGTAAAAATGACTTAAAAGTCATGATTTATGCAGAAGAAAATGAAAAGATGAGACTGACATCCAGAGTACTGAACCACAATAAAACCATATGGTATTCAAATCACTCCACTACTTATAAAAGTACTCCCAAGTGAAGCTGAGCTTCATAACATGATGTGCCAACTGTCAACCATACCTTCACCTCCCTAGCTTCACAATCCCACTCTGCCACATTATCATTTATCTTTGTTGTGTATAAATTTGGGGTAGAAGGTAGGAGGAATAAGGGTCCTATGAGGAACAGCTGGAGGGAGGGGGAGGTAAAAGAGGCTTTGAGTTTTAGGGGCTTGAGCATCCAGCAGACTTGAGTGAGCATGTTGAATAAGAGTGAATGGGGGCAAGAGGCTTTCAATGGCTGCACTATTGAAGTAAGAGCAAGGTATCTTTTATGAAGGGATTCAGGGAAATCAATTATCCAGACTTGAGTCCTAGAGGTGGGAAGGGCAGTGTCTGCACTCTGAAGGAGGGGCGAGGACAGTGCAGTCAGAAGGTAATCCGACTGTGATGTCATCACACCTCTGGAAAGATGGTAATTGAATGAGTGATGGTGAAGGCATTTTCTGCTTTGCATCACCCAGCCTTGGTAACAGACCATTATGGAGTTTAAAAAAATTATAATGAAACTTTTAATAAACATGATAAAGCTTGTGCACAGCCAGTGTCTGCAATAAAGGCTTGATCTTATAAGAACGAAGGAACACTGCAGAAGGCCTACTGGCCCATGCGAGGCAGGTCCAAGTCTCCTACCAGCTTAAGCCAATGCACCCAACCTAGTCAGGTCAGGTCACATTGACTTAAGGGAGGAACACGGCAACCGACCTGGTAGCACAAGCTATCAGGTCCAACTCACACCCACCCACATCCACTCATGTATTTATCCAACCTATTTTTAAAACTACACAACGTTCTGGCCTCTATAACTGTACTCGGGAGTTTGTTCCACTCATCCACAACTCTATTACCAAACCAGTACTTTCCTATATCTTTCCTGAATCTGAATTTTTCCAACTTAAAACCATTGCTGCGAGTCCTGTCTAGGCTAGATATTTTCAGCACACTATTTACATCCCCTTTATTTATTCCTGTCTTCCATTTATACACCTCAATCATATCCCCCCTAATTCTATGTCTTTCTAGAGAGTGCAGATTCAGGGCCCTTAGTCTATCCTCATAGGGAAGGTTTCTGATACATGAGATCAACTTTGTCATCCTCCTTTGTACATTTTCCAGAGAATTTATATCCATTCTGTAATACGGTGACCAAAACTGTGCAGCATAATCTAAATGAGGCCTAACCAAGGATGTATAGAGTTGAAGAACAACCTGAGGACTCCTATTATTTATGCTTCTTGGTATGAAGCCAAGGATTCCATTAGCTTTATTGCGAACACTTATGCACTGTTGTCTTGGTTTCAGATTACTGCTAACCAGAACTCCTAAATCTTTTTCACAATCCGTAATATTAAGATCTACATTTTAGTTTATATGTGGCATGGTTATTGTCCTGTCCAACATTTAGAACTTTGCATTTGTCTATATTAAACTGCATCTGCCACTTCTCCGACCACTGCATCAGTCTATTCAAATCTTCCTGGAGTGCTCGAATGTCTTCGTCAGAATGAATTCGATGGCCTATTTTGGTGTCATCGGCAAACTTGCCGATGTCGCTCTTTATGCCCTCATCTATGTCGTTTATGTAGATTGTGAACAGCAGGGGGCCCAACACTGACCCCTGTGGAACACCGCTCGTGATGCTTCCCCACTCTGATTTCTCCCCATTTATGCAAACTCTCTGCTGCCTATTTGTCAACCATGCCTCTATCCAGGAAAAAATTTCTCCTCCTATTCCATGTGCCTTAATTTTCCTCAATAGTCTCTGATGTGGGACCCTGTCAAAAGCCTACTGAAGTCCATATACACAATATCATATTCATTACCATGATCTACCTCCTCAAATACCTTAGTGAAAAAAGTTAATAAATTCGTAAGGCAGGAACGCCCCTTTGCAAAACCATGCTGAGATTCGTTGATTAATTTAATGCTTTTCAAGTGGCTACAAACTGCCTCGGCAATTATTGATTCCATAAATTTTCCCACTAATGGAGGTTAGGCTTACTGGTCTAATAGTTTCGAAGCTAAGGACCTGTCACCTGTTTTGAAAATAGGTATCACATTTGCCATTTCCACTTATCTGGCACCATGCCAGTTTGTAGTGATATGTTTGAAAAGATTAGCCAAAGGTGTGCTAAGCTCCCTCTTTACATTCCTTTAGAACCCTTGCATACAGTTCATCAGGGCCTGGGGATTTGTTAGGTTTTAATTTATCTATTTGCCTAAGGACCATGTCACTTGTGACCTAATCGTGCACAGTTTATTATCGTCCTGTTCTACATAATTTTCATTACTGAATATCGCTGGTATCCTCATGTGTAAAAACTGAGAGGAAGTATGTGTTAAAAATTCTACACATTTCCTTATCACTGTCAGTGAGCTGACCCAGGAACTTTTGAGTGGCCTATCTTGTCCCTGATCTTACTTCTGTATACCTGAAAGAATCCTTTTGGTTTAGTCTTCGATTCTCTTGCAACTTAACCTCATAATCTCTTTTTGCTTTCTAATTCCCTTTTTTATTTCTCTCTTTTAATTGAATATATCGATTTCTTAATTGCCCCTCTCCTCTTTGATTGCTTATATATGCCTCTCTTTTGACCAATCAGATATTTTAATCTATTGTTCATCCATTTAGGATCATTTTTGTTTGATCTGATTTCCCTATTTGGAACATAATTTGACTGAGCAGCTAGAACTATGCCCTGGAAAGCATCATATCGGCAACCATCACCACCTACCTGACCCTTAGTCAGGTCATTCCAGTTCAGCCACCTAAGTAATTTTCAGTCCTATGAAATCAGCCAAGCGAAAGTCAGGGACAGAGACTTGATTGCCATTATTAGGGGAATCCATGATATATTAAAACTGAGTGATTTGTGATCACTTTCCCCAAGCTCATCATTAACCTCAAGATATAATTAGTGTTTCCCTACTGGCAAGAACCAAGTCAAGGAGATTATTTCCTCTAGTTGGCTCTGTCACAAACTGTTTTAAAAAACAATCCTGGATCGTATCAAGAAAGTCACCTGACTCTAAATTTCCTGTCAAATTGCTCCAGTCAATCTGTCTATAGTTGAAATCTCCCATTAGCACAACATTTTCGTATGTAGATGCCTTACGAATTTTGTCCCATATAAGTTTACTGCACTCCCTTTCAAGATTTGGGGCCCTGTAAATCACACCCAAAATTAGTTTTTCTCGACCCTCGAGAAGCTGTAACCAAACAGATTCAGTGGCTGACGCTTCTACTTTTATATCTTGTCTAACACAACAATTTAAATTGTCTCTGACATACATCGCTACTCCACCACCCTTCCTGTTGACCCTGTCAGTGTGGAATAATTTATAGCCTTGTATGTGACATTCAGAGGGCATCTCTCTATCTTTCAGATTGAGCCAGGTCTCTGTTATAGCAATAATATCTATGTTTTCCTGCACTTGCAATATAATCTTAGCTCATCTATCTTATTTCTTACACTCCTGCTATTAGTATAGCAAACCTTAAGGGAGCTAGTCCCTTGCTGTCCTCTGCTGTCCCCCTTTGTTTGCTGACCTGATCTATTGTCTTTATTTATAACTTCAGCTGAATGCCTTTTATACATTTACTGATTCCAACCCTAGTGTTGCAACCTGCTTGTTTCCCACACACACCCATACCCTCTATCTTCTATCAGTTTAAAATCATAGGCATTTCACCAATGTCCTTCTCAATTGAGTTTGCAAGTGCTACCACCCCAGCCCCAGAGAGATGTACCCCATCCCTTGCATACATATCATGTTTTGCCATAAAAGTTGTTCCAGTTGTCAATGAATGGGATTGCAAGTTCCTTGCAGTATCTGTCTAGCCAGCAATTTACACCAATTGCCCTAGACAACCATTCATTTCCTACTCCCCTTCTAGGCAAGATGCTACATATGATTGGGACCCCTTCCTTAGACTTAAATGAAATCTGTAGCTGACCTGTACTTACCTAGCAGCTCTTCTCTCCTACCCTTCCCAATATCATTTCCACCAGCACTGAGACAAATAATGGGCTTTTTTCCCCATTACCTGACATGATATTATCCAGCCTTTTTAACTATGTCCCCAACACCAGCTCCAGGGAAGAAACACTCTATCTCTCATCTTACCCCTATTACAAAAAGCACGGTCAATATATCTTACCTGAGAGTCACCAACCACAAGAATGCGCTTACCTCTGTTAGCAGGGGCAGTAGTACCCTTACCTTCACTGGGGCCCCTGAAGTAAAATTCTCCTGAAGAACAGAGAAGCGATTTCCTACCTTCAGATCTTCACTCTTTAACTTTCCTTATTCTGATTCTCCTCCCATTACTGGTTACCACTCGCCCCTTGTAGCAGGTGCTGGACTGCACCTCACTGCTGGTAGCCGTTGCTACCTCCCCACCTACAGCCTCCTCACAGCGAGAGACAGACTGCACCTCACTGCTAGAAGCCTCATTCCCCACAACTCCAGCCACCTCACACTCTCTCTCAGACCCATTGAGGTGGAACTTCAGCCTCCTAATCTCCTCCTGGAGAAGCAAGACCTCCTCCTTCAACTCTCCAACCTCAATTTTTAAAACACTGCAGAAGCAAGCCATGCTTTGTAACCGTCCACGCTAATCCCCAAAGCAGCTCAGGGTCTGTGACCTCACGTGACGACTGACCACTGTGGAATTTCTCTTTGCATCTTTGTCAACAGCCCATGACCCCGAGTCCAAGATACAGTACAGTGGACCCCCACGAATTCCCATTTCCGAATTCACGGCTTCAGTAATTTGCGAATTTTTCCTTAGAACCTAACTAATAATTGTTAGCAAAAATCCCCGCAAATTTGCAGATTTTGGGGGGGCTTTTTTCGTTGCAATTTAGAATTTTTTACGAGTTTTAACATTGAATATTAAGAAAATTATAATTTAAATAATTTTGTAACAAATATAAACGTAAATTCAGTTAAATTTCCATATAAATATAATACAGTGGACCCCCGGTTAACGATTTTAATCCGTGCAAGAGGGCTCATCGTTATGCGAAATAATCGTTATGCGAATGAATTTTCCCCATAAGAAATAATGGAAATAAAATTAATCCGTGCAAGACGCCCAAAAGTATGAAAAAAAATTTTTTTTTACCACATGAAATGTTAATTTTAATACACACAAACTGAAAAAGGCATGCACAATTAAATGACACTTACTTTTATTGAAGATCTGGTGATGATTGATGGGATGGGAGGAGGGGAGAGAGTGTGTTAGTGTTTAGAAGGGGAATCCCCTTCCATTAGGACTTGAGGTAGTAAGTCCTTTTCTGGGTTACTTCCCTTCTTCTTTTAATGCCACTAGGGCCAGCTTCAGAGTCACTGACTTCTTTCGCACAAGATATCTGTCATAGTGGCCTGTACCTCTCGTCCTTTATGACTTGCCTAAAGTGTTTCACAACATTGTCAGTGTAATAATCACCAGCACGGCTTGCAATAGCTGTGTGAGGGTGATTTTCATCCATGAAGGTTTGCACTTCAAGCCACTTTGCACAGATTTCCTTAATCTTTGAAGTAAGGCAACTTCTTCAATTTCTCTCTCCCTCCTCCGAAGCAATTTCCTCAGGTGTGGCCTCTTGCTGGTTGAAGTTGATCTAGCAGCTCATCAGTGGTTAGTTCTTCATTGTCCCCTCCACCAACTCTTCCACATCCTCCCCACTAACCTCCAACCCCAAGGACTTTCCCAATGCCACAATGGATTCCTCAACTGGCACAGGATTCTCAGGGTTAGCCTCAAACCCTTCAAAATCCTTTTGTCTACACATTCTGGCCACAGTTTCTTCCAAGCAGAGTTCAAGGTCCTCTTTGTCACTTCCTCCCAAGCCTTACCTATAAGGTTTACACAATTGAGGATATTAAAGTGATCTCTCCAAAACTCTCTTAGAGTCAGTTGAGTTTCTGAGGTCATTACAAAGCACCTTTCAAACAGAGCTTTTGTGTACAGTTTCTTGAAGTTGGAAATAACCTGCTGGTCCATGGGCTGCAGGAGAGGAGTGGTATTAGGAGGCAAAAACTTCACCTTAATGAAGCTCATGTCCCCATAAAGTCGCTCTGCCACGTCTGTAGGATGACCAGGGGCATTGTCTAACACCAGGAGGCACTTAAGTTCTAATTTCTTTTCAGTTAGGTAATTTTTCACATTGGGGGCAAATGCATGGTGTAACCAGTTATAGAAAAATTCCCTAGTGACCCATGCCTTACTGTTTGCCCTCCACAGCACACACAAATTATCCTTGAGGACATTCTTTTGCCTGAACGCTCTGGGAGTTTCAGAGTGATACACTAATAAAGGCTTCACTTTGCAATCACCAGTAGCATTGGCACACATCAACAAAGTAAGCCTGTCTTTCATAGGCTTATGTCCTGGGAGTGCCTTTTCCTCCTGAGTAATGTAGGTCCTGCTTGGCATTTTCTTCCAGAACAGGCCTGTTTCATCACAATTAAACACTTGTTCAGGTTTCAGTCCTTCAGTTTCTATGTACTCCTTGAATTCCTGCACATATTTTTCAGCCGCTTTGTGGTCCGAACTGGCAGCCTCACATGCCTTATCACACTATGGATGCCACTACGCTTCTTAAATCTCTCAAACCAACCTTTGCTGGCCTTAAATTCACTCACATCATCACTAGTTGCAGGCATTTTTTTAATTAAATCGTCATGCAACTTCCTAGCCTTTTCACATATGATCGCTTGAGAGACGCTATCTCCTGCTATCTGTTTTTCATTTATCCACACCAATAAGAGTCTCTCAACATCTTCCATCAATTGCGATCTTGTTTCGAAAACACAGTTGAACCTTTGGCAAGAACAGCTTCCTGATGTCTTTCTGGGCCCACAATAGTAGCGATGGTTGATTGGGGTTTCTTGTACAGCTTGACTAGGTCGGCTATACGCACTCCACTTTCATACTTATCAATTATCTCTTTCTTCATCTCTATAGTAATTCTTACCCTTTGAGGTGTAGGGTTGGCACTAGAAGCTTTCTTGGGGCCCATGGTCACTTATTTTCCAGAAACAGCACCGAAAATACTGTAATAATACGAAATATTCAGAGTGTATGCTTGGATGTTACCGCGGAGGCTGGCTGGTAAACAATGGGACGGAGCGGCACATGTGAGGCTGGCTGAGGGCACATTGGACGCGTCTCGGACGAAAATCGGTATGCGGGTTTTTAATCGGTATGCGGGGCAAAAATTTTGCGATAAAAGTAATCGTTATGCGGAAAAATCGCTATGCGATGCCATCGTTATGCGGGGGTCCACTGTACTTTATAAATTTTTTTAGTGCTGTAGAGAGAACACAAAGCAACCAGAGGAAAACACAGATGGTGAAATGCCCCAGTACTCAGAGGCGTAAGGTTTGAAAGTAGTAAAATCCAAGAGAATTATTCATTTCCCCTTGCTGTTGACTGGCCTATGACATATCTGGCAGACGAGGCAAAGCATTTGTGCATCATAACTGTTTACCACGTGTAGCTATCTCGATTGTTTGTCTGACTATTCTCGCACTTTTTGTTCTGTGCTCATTTAACCCATTAACTATCCAAACATATATCTACATTCTTACCGCTAGCACTCCAAATGTAGATCTACGTTTTATTTTTCCTGCATTTTATTTTTGTGCGATAGGCCTGAGCAGCCTAGACATGAGAGAATGGTTCTGTGCACTCAATGTGCGCTGTACGAAAAAAATGGGGGGGGGGGGGGGACCACGTGGTACCGCATGGTACCACCACTTAGTTTCAGCTCCATCTTGGGTCAACATCATGGCACACCCTCGTGATCCACTCACGCCTCGTCATATTAACACTTATTCGTGGAAAGTGATAGAGAGTGAAAACATGAGTTTAGTGGATTCGAGACCAATGTGGCCACTAACGATCAAGGAATTGGTGAAAATATTGACAATAACCCAGACGACCCTCAGCCCATCACCTCTGGGTTGGCCAGTGGGGACATGCCAGACCTTCAGCCAAGCACCTCTGGTGTGGCCACACCAAACCCTGAGCCAAGCACCTCAGGGATGGCCAGTGTACCCATCCCAGACCCTCAGCCAAGCACCTCTGGGGTGGCCAGTGTTACAACCCAGAAGCTACTATGCAAGATGAAATTATCATATTCTGTCATTTTTGATGAAGATGAGAGTGAAAGTGATCAAGTGA
>NC_069402.1:18343756-18346256 GCF_026875155.1 Cherax quadricarinatus
ATGGGGAAAAATATATTTGGAGGATTATGGTAATAAAGGGGATTTGGATAATAAAGGGAGGATTAGGAATAAATTTTGGGGATTTTGGAAAATTTATGGAGGGTTAGGCAAAAAATGGAGGTTATGGAATTAATGGAGGATTTTTTGGAATAATTGGAGGTTATGAAATAATAAAGGAGGATTAGGAAAAATATGGGGTTTGAAAAAATATGGGGATTTGGAAAATAAGGGGGGTTTGGAAAATAATGGGGATTTTGGAAAAATTAGGAGGTTATGGAGAAAAAAATGGGGGTAGGAGTTTATAATATTTGGAGGATTTGGAATAATTATGGAGGTTATGGAATTTTTGGGGTTATGGAATAAGAAAGGAGGTTATGGTGAAAGGGGATTATGGGGGAAAAATTTGGAGGATTTTTTGGAATAAAAATGGAGGTTATGGAATATAAAGGGGATTATGGAATAAATGGAGGATTTGGTAAATTATGGGGATTATGGAATTAATTTGGAGGATTTTTGGAAAAATAATGGAGGTTTTGATGAATGGGGTTATGGAAAAATGGGGTTTGGGGAATTTTTGGAGGATTATGGATAATTATGGAGGTTATGGGAATAAAAAGGGGATTATGGGAAAGAATGGGGATTATGGAATAAAAATTTTTGGGGGATTATGGAATAAATTTTGGGGGGATTATGGAATAATTATGGAGGATTTATGGAATAGAATGGGGGATTATGGAATAAATTGAGGTTTGGAAAAATTTTGGAGGTTAGGAAAAATAAAGGGGATTATGGAATAAATGGAGGTTATGGAATAATTAGGATGGGGTTAGGTATAATTATGGAGGATTGGAAAATTAATGGGGATTTGGAAAATAAAGGAGGATTTGGAAAAAATAGGGGTTTTTGGAATAATAATGGGGATTAGGGAAAAAATGGGGGGGGTTATGGAATAATTTGGAGGATTTGGAAAAATATGGAGGATTATGGAATAAAATGGGGGTTATGGAATAAAAATGGAAAAGGGTTATGGAATAATAATGGAGGATTATGGAAAAATGGAGGATATGGAAAAATTATGGGAGGTTTGGAAAAAAATGGAGGTTATGGAAAAAAATAATGGAGGTTATGGAATAAAAATGGGGGATTTGGAAAAAATAATGGAGGTTTTGGAAAAAAAAATGGGGATTATGGAATAATTTTGGGGGATTATGGAAAAAAATGGGGATTATGGAAAAAAATTTGGGGATTGGAAAAATTGGAGGATTATGGAATAATAATGGGGATTATGGAATAAAAATGGAGGATTATGGAATAATAATGGGGGATTATGGAATTATGGGGTTTAAAAATGGGGTTTGGAATAATTTGAGGATTATGGAATAATTATGGGGGTTTTTTGGTAATAATGGGGATTATGGAATAAAAGGGGATTATGGAATTTAAAAAGGAGGTTTTTGGAAAAAAAATGGGGTTATGGAAAAAATGGAGGATTTTTGGATAATTTTTGGAGGATTATGGAAAAATGGGGGGGTTTGGATAAATTTTGGGGATTAGGAATAATTAGGAGGATTATGGAAAAATGGAGGATTTTGGAAAAAATTTTGGAGGATTTGGAAAATTGGAGGATTTGGAATAAAATGGAGGTTTGGTAAAGGAGGATTTGGAATAATTTTGAGGATTTGGAATAATTAGGGGGGGGTTATGGAAAAAAAGGAGGATTTTGGAATAAATGGGAGGATTTGGAAAAATTATGGAGGTTATGGAAAAAAAAATGGAGGATTTTGGATAAAATGGGGGTTATGGAATAAAAATGGAGGTTATGGAAAAATTTGGGGGTTTGGAATAAAAAGGGGGTTTGGTAATAAGGGGAAATTTAATTTAATAATTTAATTTTAATAAAATAATTCTTTTAAAATAATTTAAAAATTAAAATTTAAATAAAATTTATAAAAATAGATTTTAAAATTTAAATTTTAAATTAAATTTAAATTAAATTTTAAAAAAATTAGGATTTTAAAAAAAATTTTTTAAATTAAAAATTTTAAATTAGGGAAAATTTTAATTAGGATAAATGGGGGGTTTAATTAAAAATTTTAAAATTAGGATTATAAAATTTTTAAATTACGGGGAAATTTAAAAAGAATTTTATCAAATTTCCTAATTTTAAAATTAAAATTTTAAAAATTACCCAAAACTTAAATTACCCCCATTCTTAACATTAAGATTTTTCAAATTTAAAAATTTTAACTTAAAAATTTTTTAATTCCCCCAAAATTTTAAAATTTAAAGCCTTCTTTAAACATTTAATTTTTCCTTTCCCCAACTTTTCACAAAATTTTTACCCCTTTTTTTCAATTCCACCCATTCTTCAAAAATTCCACCCCTTCTTCAACTTCCACCAAATTTTCAACATTCCACCAACATTCTTAAAATTCCACCAACTTCTTCAAATTCCACCCTTCTTAACATTCCACCCAAATTCTTCAACATTCCAACATTC
>NC_069402.1:18356256-18383756 GCF_026875155.1 Cherax quadricarinatus
AAAAGTTACAAAGGATTACAACAAGACTAGTCCTAGAGTAGAAGGGGTTGAATAATAAATAGAGGATTTGATAGAATGGACGAGAGTGTTTGAAATATGAGGGTGAGGGGAGAGGAGTCCTAGATGGAAGCTGAGGCACAGATGAGACACGGGGATGTTAGGAAATATTTCTGCAGCCTCAGTGTGGTAAATATGAGGAGTGAGCTAAATGTGGAAGTGGTGGAGGTGAAAAGCCATATACGCAGTTTCAAGAGTGGGTAAGGTAAGCCACTAGATGTTGGGAACTAGCAAGTCTGGCGACTGCAGCTTAACAAGCTGGGCCAGGAACTAGGAGTCAACCCCTACAAGTATAATTAGGCGAGTATACGATTATTATTCCTCTCTCTTTCTCTGTCTGTCTGTCTGTCTGTCTGTCTCTCTCTCTCTCTCTCTCTCTCTCTCTCTCTCTCGTCTCTGTCTCTCTCTCTCATCTCTCTCTCTCTCTCTCCTCTCTCTCTCTCTCTCTCTCTCTCTCTCTCTCTCTCTCAGCATCTCCATCATTCTCAGAGATTAAACTACCTTAAGTCTCACATCCCAGCTTCACTCGCTTAATAGGAAAAACCCCAAAATTTCTCCTTTTTTTTTAACCCCGGGGTTTTTCCAAAGTCTTTAATGGCTTCTACGCCTTTCCCCTCTCCTCCCCTCTCCTCTCCTCTCCTCTCCTCCCTCTCCTCTCCTCTCCTCTCCTCCCTCTCCTCTCCTCTCCTCTCCTCCTGCCTCTGTCTCTGCTCTGTCTCTGTCTCTGTCTCGCCTCGCCCTTCTGTCTGCCGACTGTTATTAATGTACCTATCAGGAAAAGTCTCTACACAGTCTTCCTCTGGCTGAACTAAATACTCAAAAATTTATACTGACCCTCAGGCATATACATCTGTGAGTTCCAAAACAACTTTGAATTCCACTACCGCTTTCGACATAATTAACTTTCATATATAAAAATAATGACCATCGTCCCCCGTTTATGCTATGATTATATTTTTTTAACAATGGAAAACCGTTAAAAACCCTTTCCCATCCGTTTTTTTTTACATTTATCTCAAAAAAGTTTTTTTTTTTTGATCTCCTATTTAAAGGTGAGTTTAAAATGTGTTGAAGATCTTGGCCCTTTGCACTTTCGCTTATCTCTTGGGGGCCATCACACATCGCTTGTCACTGAGGCGTCTTGCGCCCTCTCTTTGTGCATTTTTAATATAATTTTTAATGTGTAGATTTTGGGAGGGAAACCCTTCCCCCGAATTTCCCCGGGGTATTTATGAAGTACTTCCTCGCCTACGCCCAGGGGGTACAGGGGGAGGGGGCTTCAGGGAGATCCAATAATTTAGGTCCTTGACTAAGTTCATTCGTCCAATGGAAGTTCCTTTGAGCTCGTTATTAATTTAAAGAAATATCTTTTTGACATATCATGATTTTTTTTAACAAATTTTATTTATACACAAGAAGTGGATATGATTTTTTTTATCTTTACAATATTTTAACGTAGAGTAAAAATACATAATAATGATAATAATAATGATAATAATAGTAATAATATAATAATAATAATAATAATAATAATAATAATAATAATAATAATAATAATAATAATAATAATAATAATAATAATAATAATAATAATAACAATAATAATAATAATGATAATAATAGTAATAATAATATAATAATAATAATAATAATAATAATAATAATAATAATAATAATAATAACACCAACACCACCAACAACAATAATGACAAACCATACCCCGGGTGGGGATAGAACCCGCGATCAGAGAGTCTCAAAACTCCAGACCGTCGCGTTAGCCACTGGACCAGCTAGCAACAATAAAATTCGTCCAACTAGGTATATTTCTACACCATAGGAAGGTTAGCATATGCCACCACTGTGACCACAAATGCAAGTTTTTACAGACGAATCTCCAGCTAGCGTGGCCGTGACGAACTCTAGCTCAAGTCCCCTCACTGCCGTCAACATGACTCACGAAATCGCAATGACACGATTGCAAACAAACCATACCACGGGCGGGGATAGAACCCGCGATTAGAGTCTCAAAACTCCAGACCGTCGCGTTAGCCACTGGACCAGCTAGCTACAATAAGATTCGTCCAACTAGGTATATTTCTATACCACAGTGGTCACAGTGGTGGCCTATGCTAACCTTCCTATGGTGTAGAAATATACCTAGTTGGACGAATCTTATTGTTGCTAGCTGGTCCAGTGGCTAACGCGACGGTCTGGAGTTTTGAGACTCTCTGATCGCGGGTTCTATCCCCGCCCGTGGTATGGTTTGTTTGTAATCATGTCATTACGATTTCGTGAGTCATGTTAACAATAATAATAATAATAATAACAATAATAATAATAATGATAATATAATAATAATAATAATAATAATAATAATAATAATAATAATAATAATAATAACAATAATATTAATAATAATAATAATAATAATAATATTAATAATAATATTAATAACATTAATAATAATAACAACGATAATTTAATAATATAATAATAATAATAATAATAATAATAATAATAAAAATATAATAATAATAATAATAATAATAACAATAATAATATTAATAATAATAAGAGCAACACCAACAACAACCACAACAATAATAATGATAATAATAATAATAATAATAATAATAATAATAATAATAATAATAATAATAATAATAATAATAATAATAACAATAATAATAATAAAATTGTATTTATTATCATTATTATTATTATTTTGCTATTATTATTACAAGGTTTTATTATAATTAATATTATTATTATTATTATTATTATTATTATTATTATTATTATTATTATTATTATTATTATTATTATTATTATTATTATATTCTGGCAGCCTAAATAGCATTTTAAGATTTCGTAATTAAATTAACATTTCTTTATATATGTTTGCCGGAAATTCGTGGGTCTGACAGTACTGATGGTCGGTGAAGGTAGAACCAGAGTGTTGTGCTGCTTGTGTCAGACATGTTGTGGTGACCTCCCTGGCTGTGTGGGTGACGTACTGGCCTCGCTGTACACACGGACCTCAGTTCGAGTCCCCGTCCTTTCTCTTGTATATATGTTCTTGTAAATCGCTGAAGTACAACCTGGACTCTGTCAGCTAATGGTTAAATTGCTGAAGTGATAGTTTCCCTCCTGTCATCAAAAGCTTGAAAGGTTACAAACCACGGAAACGATCAGGACTTGAACCCAAGGCAAATGAGTGCAAAAACTCAGAGTCCAGTGCGTTAACCACTGGACCAGTTGGCTGCAATAATGGGTTCATACCACAGCTGTTCCGTGGTTCGTCTGCATTCGTAATACTGCAGTTTCGTGAGTCGGGAAAGGGTCGAAAAAAAGTTCGATGCAGTCAAGAAAATGTTGTAAAGGTTAGAAAATCAAGGTTCTCCTTTGTTAAGGAAAACTTGCAACAACTCTGCACCCAAATCTGCTGCTAAAACCCAAATGCTGCAGCCATACATCTGGGGGGCTTACAAAATGCGCAGCCATACATCTGCGCTTTCACCAAATTGCTGCCCGCCATACATAAAACCCGCTAAAAACAACTGCGCAGCCCACTTCTGCTGCTACACAAATGCGCAGCCCCTACATCTGCTGCTACACAACTGCTGGGACCATACAATCTGCCACACAAATGCTGCAGCCATACAAACGCTGCTAAACAACTTTCTGCAGCCATAAATCTGCTGCTTCACAACTGCTGCAGCCCTAAAAATCTGCTGCTACACAACTGCTGCTGGGCCCTACATTTTGCTGCTACACAACTGTGCACATACAACTTCTGCTACACAACCCCTGCAGCCATACATTCGCTGCACACAAATGCTGCAGCCATACATTTTCCCGCTACAAAAACTGCTGCAGGGGCCCTACATTGCTTTCTACAAAAACTGCGGCCCGCCATACAAACTGCTGCACAAAAACTGCCAGCCACACATTTTTGCTTTCTACACAAAATTGGGGGCAAAAAAACCATACATCTGCTGCTACACAACGCCTTTCAGCCATACATCTGCTGCTACAAAAAACCCGCTGCAGCCCCACATCGGGTGCTACACAACTGCTGCTGCCATACATCTGCTGCTAAAAACAACTCTGCAGGGCCCTACATCTCTGCTACACAACTTTCGCAGGGCCCCACATCTCGCAAAACAACTCTGGGGGCCAAACCCTTGCTACACAACGCTGCAGCCATACATCGCTGCTAAAAACAAATGCTTTCTGCCATACATCTGCCGCTAAAACAACTGCTGGGTGCCAAACATCTTTTTTGGGTACACAACCTTTCTGCCCGCCCAAAACTGCTGCTAAAACAACTGCTGCTTGGGCCCCCTTCATCTGCTGCAAAACAACCCGCGCAAGGCCCTAAAAATCTGCTGCTACACAACTCGGCCCGCCACACATCTGCCTGCAAAAAACAACTGCTGCCCGCCACACATCTGGGTGCTACCCCAACTGCGCAGCCATACAAACTCTGCCAACAAATGCTGCAAACCATACACCCGCTGCTAAAACAACCTGCAAAACCACACATCTGCTGCTACACAACTGCGCTGCCCTACACTGCCCGGGACAAAAACTGCCCGCAGCCATACATCTGCGCTACACGAAATGCTGCAGCCACAAAATTTTGCTCTACACCCCAAATGCTGCAAACCATACACTGCTGGGTACAAAAACTGCTCAGGCCACACAAACGCTGCCCACAAAAACCCCGCTGCAAAACCTACATCTGCTGCTACACAAATCTTTTCAGCCATAACATCTGCGAAACCAATGCTTGGGGCCCTACACGCTGCTAAAACCCCCTGCTGCAGGGCCCAAAAATCCCGCCTGAACAACTCCGCAGCCCTACATCTCTGCTAACAACTGCTGCAGCCAAAACATCGCTGCTAAAAACAACTTCTGGGAACCAACATCTGCTGCTACACAACGCTGCAGCCACACAACTGCTGCAAAAACAACTGCTGCAGCCACACTCTGCTTTTCTACAAAAACTGCTGCAGCAAAACAACTGCTGCTAAAACAACTGCTCAACCATACAAAAACCGCTACACAAAGCTTGGGGGGGCCACACATCTGCTGCCCAAAACAACTGGCCGCAGCCATACATCTGCTGCAACCCCAAATGCTGCAGCCACACATCTCCGCTACAAACCCCAAAAGCTTTCAGCACACTCTGCTGCTACCAAAAACTGCCGCCTTTTCCACACCAAACTGCTTTCTACCAAAAACAGCTGCAGCCACACATCTGCTCTAACAAATGCTGCCCCGCCAAAAAAAATCGCTGCAACACAAAATGCTTTCACCATACACTGCTGCTACACAACTGCGCATTCATACAAACTTTCTGCTACACAACTGGCCTTTCAAACCCCCAAAATCTGCTGGGTACACAACTGCTGCAAACCATACATCGCTGCACAAAAACCGCGCACCACAAAATCTGCTGCTACACAACTGCTGGGAGCCACCATCTTCTGGGTACAAAAACTGCTTTCAGCCATACATCTGCTGCACACAACGCTGCAGCCATAAAATCCGGGTAAAACAACGCTGCAGCCATACATCCCCTTTCTAAAACAACTTCTGCAAACCATACATCTGCTGCAAAACAAATGCGCAAAACCACAAAAACTTCTGCTTTCACAAAATGCCGCACCACACATCGGGGCTACACAACTGCTGCACCAAAAACATTCCCGCTGCCCAAAACCCAACCCGCTGCACCAAAAATTTTGCTGCTACACAACCCGCCAGCCCCTACATCTGGCACACAACTCTGCAGCCACACATCTGCTGCTACACAACTGCTTTCCGCCACACATCTGCTGCACACCAAATGCTGCAAACCCCACATCTGCTGCTACAAAACGGGAAAGCCATACATCTTCTGCTACCAAATGCGCAGCCCAAAAATCTGCTTTCTACAAAAACTGCTGCAGCCCCTACATCTTCTGCTACAAAAAAGCTGCAGCCAACATCTTCTGTTTACACAACTCGCAGCCACACATCTGCTGCTACACAACTGCCGGGGAAAACCACACATCTGCTTTCTACAAAAACTGTTGCAGCCCACATCTGCGCACACAACGGGTGCGCCCACACATCTTTCTGCTAAAAACCCAAATTCTGCAGCCCCCCATCTTTTTGGCACACAACCGCTGGAAAACCCCACCTCGCTGCTACACAACTGCTGAAGGGGCCCACAACTGCTGCAAAACAACTGCTGCGCCAACACTGCGCTACACAACGCTGCAGCCACACATCTCTGCAAAACAACTGCTGAAGCCACACATCTGCTGCTAAACCCCAAAGCTGAAGCCACACATCCTGTTACCAACTGCTAAAGCCCCACATCTGCGCTACACAACTGCCCGAAGCCAAAACATCTGCTGCTAAAACCCAAATCCCCGCAAGCCACACATCTGCTTTCTACACCCCAACCCGCTGAAAAACCACACATTCCCGCTGCTACACAACTGCTGAAGCCACACATCTGCTCTACAAAAACTGCTGCCGCCATACATTTGCTGCTACCCAACTGCTGCACCATACATCCGCGCAAAACAACTGCTGCTGGGCCCTACATCTGGGTGCTTTCACAACTTTCTGCAAACCCTAATCTGCTGCAAAAACAACGCTTTCAAACCAAAACTTTTCCCGCGCTACAAAAACTGCTGAACCACACATCTGCTGCTACACAACGCTGAAGCCACAAAATTTTGCTTTCTAACAACTTTCGAAAACCACACAACTTTCTGCTACACAACTGCTGCTTTTCCCCACATCTGCTGCACACAACTTCTGCAGCCACACATCTGCCGCTACAATAAATGGGTGCAGCCACACATCGGGGTGGGGAAAAACCCAAATGCTTCTTTCCACACATCTGCTGCTAAAAACAACTGCTTTCAGCCCACAATTTTAAAAAAAAAAATTTAAAATTTTCCCCCCCTGCTGCTAAAACAACGCTGCAGCCATACATCTGCTCCACAACTGCGCTGCCCAAAATTTTTAAAAAAAATTAAAATACATCTGCTGCTAAAACAAATGGGTGCGCCATACATCTCTGCTACACAAAATGCTGCGCCATAAAATCCCGCCCCTAAACAACTCTGCAGCCAAAAAAACAGCTGCTACAAAAACTGCTGCGCCCAAAATTGCTGCAAAACAACTGCTGCGACAACATCTGCAGCAAAACAACCTTGCCTCCTGCCACCATCTGCCCGCCAAAACAACTGCTGCGGGACAAAATTTCTGCTACACAACTGCTGCTGCCACACATCTGCTTCTACACAACCCGCTGCAGCCATACATCTGCTGCTAAAAACACTGCTGCCACACAACCCCGCCCCCGCTGCAACCAACAACTGCTGCTAAAACAACTGCTGCTGCCACAAAATCTGCTGCAAAACAACAGCTGGGAGCCCCAATTTTTAAAACCCGCTGCTAAAACAACTGCTTCTGCCACACATCTGCTGCTACACAATCTGCCCTTTTCCGGGCCCCCATTTTGCCCGCTACACAACTGCTGCGCCAACACTGCTGCACACAACGCTGCGCCAAAACATCCCGCTGCTACACAACTGCTGCCCCCGCCCCACAAACTCCGGGTACACAACGCTGCTGCCCCCACATCTGCTGCTACACAATCCGGGAGCCCTACAACTCAGCTACACAAATGCTGGCCCCCCCCATCTCTGCTACACCACTGCTGCAACCCATCTGCTGCTACACAACTGCTTCTTTCCAAAACCCCTTTCTGCTACACAACCCGCTGCGCCACACATCTGGGGCTACCCTTCCGCAGCTACCCCATCTTCCCGCAAAAACATTCTGCTGCTACACATCTGCTGCTTAAAACAAATGCTGCGCCCCACATCTCCGCTAAAACAAAGCTGCGCCACACAACGCTGCAAAAACCTTCTGCTGCCCAAAACATCTCCCGCCAAAACAACTGCTTGTTTTTACACATCTGCTGCTACACAACTGCTGCGCCACACACCCCGCCCCCCACACAATCTGCGCCACACATCTGCTGCTACACATCTGCTCTGCTACACATCTGCTGCACACAACGCTGCTACACACCCGCGCTAAACATCGCTTCTGCTTTCCATCTTTCTGCAACACAACTTCGCTACCATTTTTGCTGGGTACACAACTGCTGCTCCACACATCTGCTGCTAAAACAACTCTTCAACACCCCCTGCCCGCTACACAACTGCTGCTCCCACCTCCCGCTGCTACAAAAAAACTTTCCCCGCTAAAACATCTGCTGCTACACAACTGCTTTCTCCCCAAAATCTTTCGCTAAAACATCTCTTCAACACAACTGCTGCTACCAACTGCTGGGTACCAAAATCTGCTGCCACAAAAACTGCGCTACACCCCTGCTGCTTTCACATCTGCTGGACACAACTGCTGCTACACATCTGCCGCTAACAATCGCTGCCACACCCCGCGCTACCCATCTGCTGCTACAAACAACTGCTGCCCCGCCAACACTCGGCTACAAAAACTGCTGCTGCTACACATCTGCTGCTACACAACTGGGTCAACCCCCATCCTGCTACACAACTGCTGCAGCCACACTTTTCTGGGTACACAATCTGCTTTTACACAACTGCTGCTTTCCAAAATTGGGTGCAACCCCCAACACTTTTACTGGGTGCTACACAACGGGTGCTCCCCAAACGCTGCAACCACCAACGGGTTTCTTTCACAATTTCCTGCGGCCCCCCCATCGCTGGGTACAACAACTGTCGCCAAACATCTGCTGCTAAAACAACTGCTGCGGGCCAAAAATCGCCTTTCCCAACTCTGCAGCCCCACATTTTTGCTGCCAAATTCCCCACAACTGCTGCCACAACGCGCGCCCCCACATCGCTGCTACACAAATGCACAGCCCACATCGCTGCTACACAACTGCTGCCAACCACACAACGGGTCTTTCACAATTGGGGTGCAGCCACACATCGCTGCTACAAAACTGCTGGGGTGCCACACATCTGGCCGCTACACAACTGCTGCAGCCACACTCTCTGCTACAAAAAACTGCTGCGCCCACACTCTGCTGCTACACAACGCTGAGCCCCCACATCCCGCTGCAAAACAATTGCTTTCAGGGCCCCACATCTGCTGCTACACCCAAATGCTGCTGGGCCCCACATTCTGGGCAACCCCAACGAGGGAGCCACACATTTTGCTCTACACAACTGCCTTTCTGCCACACATCTGCTGCTAAAACCCAAATTCTTCAACCACCCATCTGCTCTTTCACAATTTCTGCCAACCACACATCTTCTGCTACACAACTGGCTGCTGCCACACATTTTGCTGCAAAACCAAATGCTGGGGCCACACATCGCTCCCACACAACGCTGCGGGGACACATCTGCTCTTACCCCCAACTGCTGCACCACAAAATCTTTCTTTTACAAAAACCGCTTTACCCCACATCTGCGCTACAAAAACTGCTGGGGTGGCCCCCACATCCTGCAAAACAAAAGCCCGCAGCCACACTTTTTGCTGCTAAAAACAATTTCGCAAACCACACATCTGCTTCTTTCAAAAACTGCTGCGCCACACATTGCCCCTTCTACAAAAACTGCTGGCGCCACACAACTGCTTGCTACACAACGCTTCAGCCCCACATTTTGCTGCTACACAACTGCTGCAGCCACACATCTGCGCTAAAAACAATTGCTGCCCCGCCCCACATCTGGCTACAAAAACGCTTCCTTTTCCACCCAAACGCTTACCACAACGCTGCAGGCCCCACATCTGCTGCACACAACTGCCGCCGCCACACATCTGCTGACACAACTGCTGAGGCCCACATCTGCTGCTACCAATTCTGCGCCACACTTTTGGGGCTACACAACTGCTGCTGCCCCACATCTGCTGCAACACAAACTGCTGCAGCCACACATCCCGCTGCCCCCCCTTTTTTAAAACACAACTGCTTTCCCCCGCCACACATTCTGCTGCTACCACCCCCAAATTCTGCTGCCACACATCTGCCTACACAACGGGTGCTTTCGCACCCCATCCCGGGGCCCACCCAAATTTCTGCCTGCCACAAAATCTGCTGCAAAACAACCGCTCAGCCACAAAATCCCGCTGCTACAACTTTTGCTGCTGCCACACATCTGCTGTACACATCTCCCCTCACACTCTGCTTGCTACACTCTGCTTCTTTCTACACATCGCGCAACACTTTTGCTGCTACAATCGCGCTACACATCTGCGCTGCTACACATCGCTGCCCACACAACTGCTGAGCCCCCCACCCCTGCAACACCCCTGGGTCAAAACACACTCTGCTACACAACTGCGCTCCTCCCCTTTCACAACGGGTGCTACCCCCTCCTGCTACACATCTGTCTGCTACACAAAAAGCTGCTCAAAAAAACCCGCTGCTACACAATCTGCTGCCACACAAATTTTCTGCACAAAATCTCTGGGTTTCTAAAAACAACTGCTGCCCCCCCCAAATGCCGCACACACTGCTGCAACAACATCTGCCCCCTGCTGCTACAAAATCGGGTGCTAAAAAACAACTGCTGCTAAAAAACAAACCTGCTGCTACACAACTGCTGCTCCCCACTTTTGCTTCTACACAAATGCGCCCACAAACTGCTTTCACCCCCAAACTGGGCAACACAAAAAACTGCTGCGGGCCCCAAAATTTTTTGCAACAAAAAGCTTGCTGCCCAAAATCTGCTGCTACACAAATGCTGCACCAAAAATCTGCTGCAAAACAACCCGCCTTTGCTGCCAACATCTGCTTTCTTACACAACTGCTGCACCCAACTGCTGCAAAACAACTGCTGGTTTTTACACCCTCTGCCCGCTACAAAAACCTTTCTTGCTACACATCTGCTTTCTACCCCCAAATGCTGCAAACCCACCCTCTCTGCTACACAACTGCTCAGCCACACATCTGCTGCTAAAAAACAACGCGCGCCCCCCCCCCAACCCCCAAAACAAACTTTTTTCTTTCACAACTCTGCTGCCACACATCTGGCTGCCCAACCCCCCAACAACTGCTGCCACACCCCAAATCTGCTGCTACACAACTGCTGCGCCAAAACTCTGGGTGCACACAACTGCGCCAAAACCCCCCACATCTTTCTGCTAACAAAAACCCGCTGCTGGCCACACAAACTGCTGCTACACAACTTTCCCCGCAAGGGCCCCACATCTGCTGGGTACACAAATGCTGCAGCCACACATCCCGTGCCTTTTTTCACCCCAAATGCTGCAGCCACACATCTGCTGCTACACAATGCTGCCAAAACCCCACATCTGCTGCTACACAAATGCTGCAGCCACACATTTCCCCCTGCTTTAAACAATTTCCTGCTTTCAGCCCAAAACATCGGGTGCTACACCCTCGGGTGCTGCCACACATCTGCTGCTAAAACAACGCTGCGGCCCACAACACTTTCACACAAAAAACTGCTGCAGCCACACACTTCTCAAAACAACTGCGTGCTCCAAAACATCGCTGCTACACAAAAGCTGCACCCCCACATCCTCTCACAACTGCTGCACCACACTCGCTGCAAAACAAAAGCTGCACCACACATCTGCCCCAAAACAACTGCTGCACCACAAAATCTGCTGCTACAAAAACTGCTGCGGGCCCAAAAACTGCCCACAAAACCCAAATGCTGCTGCCACACAAACTGCTGGGTACAAAAACTGCGCACCATACATCTTCTGCACAAAAACTGCTTTTCGCCAACATCTGCTGCTACACAACTGCTGCTGCCACCCATCTGCTGCTAAAACAACGCTGCAGCCACACACTGCTGCTAAACAACTGCCCGTTCCCCCAACATCTGCTGCTACACAACTGCCCGCAGCCACACATCAGCTGCTCACAAATGCTGGGGCCCAAAAAATCTGCTGCTACACAACGCTTCCGCCACACCTCTTCTGCTACACAACTGCTGCGGGAAACATCTGCTTCCAAAACAAATGCTCAGGGCCCCACATCTGTGGTTTCAAAAAACTGGGTTCTTTCCACCCCCTGCTGCTACACAACTGCTGCAGCCATACATCGCTGCTACCCCAACTGCAGCAGCCAAAACATCTGCTTTCACCCCCAAACCCTTGCTGGGCCCCAAAATCTGCTGCTACAAAAAACGCTCGGCCCCCCACATCTCTGTTTCACAACTGCTGCTCCACACAACTGCTGCTACAAAAAACTGCTTCAACCCCACATCCCGCTCTAAAACCCAAATTCTCAGGGCCCCAAAATCTGCTGTACAAAAACTGCTGCGCCACACAACCCGCCCCCCTACACAACCCGCTTGCTTCAAACATCTGCTTCTACAAAAACTGCTCAGCCAAAACCCCCTCCCCGCTGGTACACAAATGCTGCTGCCACACATCTGCGCAAAACAACTTCTCAGCCAAAACCCGCGCTACACAACTGCGCAGCCAACATCTGCTGCTAAAACAACTGCTTTCTGCAACCCCTCAGCTTACAAAAAACTGCCAAAACCCACATTTTGCGTACACAAACCTCTCCCGCCAAAACAACTGCTGCTACAAAAACTGCTGCAGCCACACATCGCTGCTTTCCAACTGCTCAGGCCCACAAAACCCGCTTTCCCCACACAACTGCCCTGCCAGGGCCAAAACCTCTGCAGGTACACAAATGCTGCGCCACACATCTGTGCTACACAACTGCGCAGCCACACATCTGCTGCTAAAAACAACTGCTCAGGGCCCAAAATCTCTCTACACAACTGGGCCCCCCGCTACCAACGCTGCTTTCCCCCACATTTCTTCAAAACAACCCGCTCGCCACAACTCTGCGCAAAACAACAGGGTGACCACACATCTGCTGGGTACAAAACTGCTTTCAGCCACAAATCTGCTGCTACACAACCCGTGCAGCCACACATCTTCTTCTACACAACGGGTGCGGGCCCCAAAATCTGCTGCTACAAAAACCCGCTGCCCCCAACCCCCCAACTGCTGCAGGCCCCCACATTTTGGGTTCCCACACAACTGCTGCGCCAACATTTTGCTTCCCACACAACGGGGCGCCCCCAAAATCGCTGCAAAACAAATGCCAGGGCCACCCATCTTCGTTTCACAACTGCTGCTGGGCCCCAAAATCCGCTGCTAACAACTGCTGCAGCCACACATCGCTGCAAAAACAACTGCTAAGGCCCCAATCTGCTGCACCAACTGCTGCAAACCACAAAATCTTCGCTACACAACTGCGCGGGGACACATCTGCTGGGACAAAAACCCGGCCCGGGCCCCACAACTGCTGCACACAAAAGCTGCCCCCAACATCTTCGCTACACAACGCTTCCCGGGCCCAAACACTGCTTTCTACACACTGCTGCAAAACCAAAATTTTGGGTAAAAAATTGGAGGGGGGGAAAGGGGGGATAAAAATGGAAGGGGGGGGTTTTAAAATTTGTTTTAAAATTTTTATTGGGGAATTTTTTTGGTTTTTTGGGGGGGGTTTGTTGGGGGGGTTTTTTGGGGAAAAATTTGTTTTTTTGGGTTTAAAAAATTGAGGGAAATTGGAGAAAATTGAAGGAAAATTGGGTTTAAAATGGAGGATATTAGGGTAAAAGAAGGAGATTTTAAATTGGAAATTTGAAATATTTTAAATAAAAATGGGAGGATTTTAAATTGGAACAAAATGAGGGAAAAGGGTAAAATGTTAGAGAAAATTGGGGTTTTGGGAAATTTGGGAAAATTGGTAAAAAATGTTTTAAAAATAATTTAAGTAAAAGAAGTAAAGATAATTTTAAGAAAAATTTTGAGGAGGATAAAAATTTTGGGAAAATGTTTTTAAGAAAAAGTTAAAATGGGTTTGGAGAAATAATTTTTTTAAAACAAAGCCCAGCCCCCAATTCCTTCAAATCTGAGAAAAAATCTGCTCAACATCTGTCTACACTCTGACTGCACAAAAATCTGCGCCCCACATCTTTTGTACAAAAAACTGGTTTTATCGGAATTGCTGCTTTCAACCCAAAAAATGCAAGAAAAAATTTTGGTAAAAAAACCCGAACACATCTTGACTTAAAAAAATGCCCGGAAAATTTGCGCTAAACAATGCTGCAAACATCCGCTGCTACACAACTGCTGCTTCCAAACATCCGCTCAAAACTCCGCCAACCTGCTACCAACTTAGCTGGGCCCCAATCCCCCTGCTACACAACTGCTGCAGGGCCCCACCCTGCGCTACAAAAACTCGCTGCCAAACACTGCTGCTAAAACCCAAATTTCTGCAAACCAACATCGCTGCTACACAACTTTCAACAGCCCCTACATCTGCTGCTACACACCCGCTGAACCATCATCCCCTGCTACACAACAACTGTCAGGGGGCCCCAAAAACTCTTAGCTTACAAAAACTGCTGCAGCCACACATCCCGCTGCTACCAAAAACGCTGCAGCCAACAATTTTGGGTTTCTACAAAACTGCTGCACCCCACAACTGCTGCTAACAAACTGCTTTCTTCCCACACTTTCTGCTACACAAAATGCTTTCAGCCACCTTTATCGCTGCTACACACTGTTTCCCACACACTGCTGCTAAAACAACTGGGTGCATCCAACATCTGCTGCTACACAACTGCGCAGCCACAATCTGCTGCTACACAACGGGTCGGCCACACATCGCTGCTTTCCCAAAAAGGGTGCAAACCCCCACAACTGCTGCCTACACAACTGCTGCAGCCAAACATCGCTGCTACACAACTGCTCAGCCACACATCGCTGCTACAAAAACTTTCTGCGCCCAAACATCCCGCTGCCAAAACAACGGGTGCGCCACACATCTTTCTGCTACAACAACGGCTGCCGCCCCAAAATTGCTTCTAAAACAACTCTGCAACACCAAAATCTCTGCTAACAACTCTGCAGCCCAACATCTGGGTGCTACACAACTCTGCAGCCACACATCGCCCGCTTTCAAAAACCCGCTGGCCCACTCACGCCCGCTACACAATTCTGCAGCCACACATCTTTCTGCTACCCAAATGCTGCACCCCCAAATCGCTGCTACACAACTGCCCCGCAAAACCACAAAATCTGCGCTACCAAAAAACTGCGCTGCCACAAAAATCTGCCCGCTAAAAACAACTGCCGGGAGCCACACATCTGCTGCAAAACCCCAACTTGCCGCAGCCCAAAACATCTGCGCTACACAACGCGCGCCCCCATCTTCTGCTACACAACTGCTGCAGCACAATCTGCTGCTAACACAACTGGGTGCGGCCCCACATCGCTGCTAAAAAAAACTGCTGCACCACAAAATCGCTGCTCAAACAAATGGGTTTCAGCCACACATCTGCTGCTACACAACTTTCTGCGCCACACATCGGGGCTACACAACTGCGCGCCAAAATTCCCGCTGGGTAAAACAACTGCTCTGCCACCCATCTGCGCTACACAACTGGGTCAAACCACACTCTTTTGCTACACAACGGGTGCAACAAACATCGCTGCTACCAACGCCCAAACCACACTATTCCCGCTACACAACTTTCTGCCACACATCTGCTGCTACACAAAAATCTCGGGCCCCACAACTTTCCTGCTAACCCCAATTGCTGCCCCCGCCACCAAAATCTGCTGCTACAGCAAAGCTTGCAGCCAACATCGCTGCAAACAACTGCTGCAAACCAACATCTGCTGCTACACAACTGGCCAAACTGCACCAAAAATCTGCTGCTAAAACAACTGCTGCAGCCAAACCTCTGCTCTAAAAACAACTGCTTCAAACCACAATCTGCTGCTACAAAAAACTGCGGGGCCACACCCTCTGCTGCAAAACAAATGCTCACCCAAAACATCGCGCTACACAACTGCTGCAGCCACACATCTGCTGCTACACAACTGCTGCACCAAACACTGCTGCTACAACCCAAAATGCTGCCCACTTCTGCTGCACAAAAACTGCTGCCGGGCCCCACATCGCGCTACACAACTGCTGCAGGGCCCCAAAATTGCTGCACCAAAAACTGCTGCTGCACACATCTGTTTTCAAAAACAACTGCTCAACCACACCCTCGCTGCTTCACAACTCTCAGGGCCAAAAAACTGCTGCTACACAAAATGCTGCAAGCCACACAATTCTGCTACCAAACTGCCCGGGAGCCTACAACTCTTTCTCAAAAAACAAATGCCCAAAGGCCAAAAAATCTGGGTGCTACACAACCTTTCTGCAGCCCCACATCTGCTGCTAACAACAAGGGTGGCCCGCCAACATCTTCTGCAAAACAACCCCTGAAGCCAACATCTGCTTTCTAACAACTGCTGCAAAACCAAACCTCTGCTGCAACACAACTGCTGGGAGCCAACATCGTGCTACACAACTGGGTGCAGCCAACATCTGCTCTACAACCCAAAAGCCAAAGGCCCCCCATTTTGCTGCTACACAAACTGCTCAAACCCCACATCTCTGCTACACAACCCGCTCAGCCCCAAAAACTGCGCTACCAACTGCCCGGCCCGCCCCACATCTGCTGCTACACAACTGCTGCGCCCCAAAAACTGCTGCTACAAAAACGCTGCAGCCACACCCCTCCTCACCAACGCTCGGCCCCCAAAAAACTGCTGCTACACAACTTTCTTTCAGCCAAACATCGCTGCTACAAAAACGCTGGAGCCAACAACTGTTTTAAAAACAACTGCGGGAAAACCCCCCCCATCTGCTGCTACCCAACTGCCCCCAGGCCCCCCATCTGCTGCTACACAACTGCTGGGGAGCCACACACTGCTGCTACACAACTGCTCAGCCATACAACGCTCTACACCAACGCTGCAAACCAACATCGCTGCTACAACCCAAAAGCTGCGCCACAAATCTGCTGCTACACCACCCGCTGCAGCCAAAACATCTGCTGCTACACCCCAAATGCTGGGAGGGGCCCCACATCTGCTTACACAACTGCTGCAGCCAACATCGCTGCTACAAAAACTGGGTTTCAGGGCCCCAATCTTTCCCGGGTAAAACAACCCGCTGCCCCCACAACTCTCTTACACCCAAATGGCGCCCCCCGGGGGCCCCACACAACTGCTAGTGGAGTTTTAAAAAACACAACTGCTGGGAGCCCCACATCTGCGGGAACACCAAATGCTGCGCCATACATCGCTGCTAAAACAACCCGCTGCAGCCCCACCGCTGCTAAAAAAAAAAAACAACCCGCTGCAGCCAACATTTTGCTTGCTACACAAAATTTCTGCAGCCACACCCTGCCCCTACACAACCCCCCTGCTTGCCCCTACATCTGCTGGCCCACACAACCCCGCTGCAGCCACACACTTCGCTAAAACAACTGCTGCGCCAACACTGCTGAAAAAAAACGCTGCAGCCAAAACAACTGCGGGACACAACTTTCTTCAAAAAGGGCCCCCCCATCGCTCTACACAACTGGGTGGCCCCACAAAATCTGCCACCCAAAAAGCTGCAGCCAACTTTTGCCCGCTACCCTTTTTAAAAAATTTTTAAAAAAAATTTTTTTTTTTAAAAAAAAAAAAAAAAAAATTTTTTTAAAAAAAAAATTTTTTTAAAAAAAAATTTTTTTAAAAATTTCCGGGCCCCCCCCAAAAAAAATTTTCCCAAAAAAATTTTTTTTAAAATTTTAAAACCCCCCCCCCCGGGGAAAAAACCGGGCCCCCCCAAATTTTTAAAACCCCCGGGGGGAAAACCCCGGCCCCTTTTTTAAAAAATTTTCCCCCAAAAAAAATTTCTTTAAAACCGGACCAAAAATTTTTAAAAACCCCCCCAAAAAAACCCCACAAAAGCCAAAAAAACCCCAAAAAAAGGGGGCCCCCCCCGGGGAAAAAAAGGTTCCCCCCGGGGGGGTTTTTTTTTTTAAAATTTTTTGGCCCCCATTTTTTTTGGGGGAAACCAAAACCCCCAAAAAAAAAAAAAAGGGGAAATTTTAAAAAAAAAATTTTCCCCCAAAAAACCCAAAATTTTCCCCCAAATTTTCCCCCCCGGGGGAAAAGGGGGGGAAAAAAACCCCCCCCATTGGAAAAACCCCCCCCAACCCTTTTTTCCAAAAACCCCCCCCCCCCCAAAAAAAAAGCCCCCCCCCCAAAAAAAAAAACCCCCCCCCTTGGGGGCCCCCCCCCCCCAAAAAAAACCTGCGCCCCAAAAAAACTTAAAAAACCGGGTCCAAAAACCCCCCATTCCCCCAAAAAAATTTTTCCCCCCTTTTTAAAAAAAACCCCCCCCCCCCCCCCCTCCCCCCCCCCCCCCCCCCCCCTTTTTCCCCCCCCCAAAAAAAAAAACCCCCCCCCCCCCCCCCCCCCCCCGGGGAAAAAAAAACCCCCCCCTTTAAAAGGCCCCAAAAAAAACCCCCCCCCCCCCCAAATTTCCCCCTTTTTAAAAAACCCCCCCATTTTTAAAAAAACCTTTCCCAACCCCCCCTTTTCAAAAAAGGGGGAAAAAAACCCCCCAAAAAACCCCCCCTTTTTCCCCCCAAAAAACCCCCCCCCCTTCCCCAAACCCCCCCCCAAAAAAAAATTTTTTTTGCCAACAAATTTTCCCCCCTTTTTTTTTAAAACCCCCCCAACCCCCCAAAACCTCCTTTCCCCGGGCCCCCAAAAACCCCCCAAAAATCTGCTGCCCCCCCTTTTTTTAACCCCCTTTTCAAACCCCCCCCCCCAAAAAACCCCCCAAAATCCCCAAAAAACAACCCCCCAAAGGGGAAAAAAATTTTTTTAAAAATTTTTTTTTTAAAAATTTTTTTAAAAGGGGGAAAAAATTTTTTTAAATTTTTTTTAAAAAAAAAAAAATAAATTTTTTTTTTTAAAAAAAAAAAAAGAAAAAAACCCCCCCCCCCCCCCCCCCCCCCTTTTTTTCCGGGGGAAAAAAAAAACCCCCCCCCCCCCCCTTTTTTTCCCCCCCCCAAAAACCCCCTTTTTTTAAAAAAAAAATTTTTTTAAAATTTTTCCCCCCCCCCGGGGAGGGGAAAAACCCCCCCCCTTGGAACCCCAAACCCCCCGGGGCCCAAAAACCCCCAAAAAATTTTTTTGGGTAAAAAGGGGCCCCCCCCTTTTTTTCCCCAAACTGCAGGGTTTTTTTTTTAAAAAAAAAGGGGGCCCCAAAAATTTTAAAAAAAACCCCCCAAAAAAAAATTTTAAAATTTTTCCCCCCAACTGGCCCCAAAACCCCCCCCCCAAAAAACCAAATCTGCTGCTACAACAACCGCGCACCCAAAATTTTCCCCCCGCCCAAAAAAACCCCCCCCGCGCCCCCCAAAAAAAAAACCCCCCAAAAAACCCCCCCCCCCCCTTCCCCCAACCCAAAAAAAAAAACCCCCCCCCCCCCCAAAAAAAACCCCCCACCAAAACCCGGGGCCCCCCGGCCCCCCCCGAACCCTTCCCCCCACCCCAAAATTTTTGCCAACAACTGCTGCAACCCCCCCCCCCCAAAAAAACCTGCCCCCAAATTTTAAAAAACCCCCGCCCCCCCTTTTTAAAAAAACCCCCCCCAAATTTTTACAAAAAAACAATTTTTAAAAACCCCCCCCCCCAAAAAAAAAACCCCCCCTTTTTTTAAAAACCCCCCCCCCAAAAACCCCCCCCAAAAAAAAAGGGGGCCCCTTTTACCCCCCCCCCCCTTTCCCCCCCCCTTTCCCCCCCCCCCCAAAAACCCCCGCCCCCCCAAAAAAAAGGGGGGCCCCAAAATTTGGGGTAAAAAAAAAAACCCCCCCCCAAAAAAACCCGGGTTCCCCCCGGGTCCCAAAACCCCGGCCACACAACTTTTCCCCAAAAACCCCCCCCCCAAACCCCCCCCCAAAAAAAAAACCCCCCCCCAAAATTTTCTCCCCCCCCCCCCCCCCAAATTCCCCACAACCCCCCAAAACCCCCTGAAAAAAACCCAAAAATTGGGGCCCCCCCCAAAACCCCCCCCCCCTCCCCTTTTAACCCCCCCCCCCGGGGGGGCCTTTTCCCGCCACAAAAACCCCCCCAATTTTCCCCCCAAACCCGGCCACAAAAAAACCCCCCAAAAAAAACCCCCCCCCCAAAAACCCCCCCCCCCCCAAAAAAAACCCCCCACTCAAAACCCCGGGGGCCCCCCCTTTGGGGGCCCCCCCCGGGGTTCCTCCCAAAACCTTCCCCCCCCCTTTGCTCCCAAAAAGGGGCCCCCCTTTCCCCCCCCCCAAAAAAACCCCCCCCAAAAAAAACCCCCCCCCCCCACCAAAAAATTTTTAAACCCCCCCCCCCCCCCTTTTAAAAAATTTTCCCCCCCCCCCCAAAAAAAAAAAACCCCCGGGGGGAAATTTTTTCCCCCCCCCCCCCAAAGCCCCCCCAAACCCCCCCCCTTTCCCCAAACCCCCCACAACCTTCTCCAAAAAAAACCAACCCCCCAAAAACCCCCCCCAAAACCCCGCTACACAACGCGCCCCAAAATTTTAAAAAAAAATGCTGCAGCCCCCCCCCCTGCCCAAAAACCCTGCCCCAAACCCCGCCAAAAAGGGGGCCCCCCCCCAAAAAAACCCCACCCCTTTTTTTCCCCCCCCGGCCCCTTTTCCCCCCCTTTTGGGGCCCCCTTTTTCTGCTAAAACCCAAAACCCCCCCCAAAAAAAACCCCCCCCCAACCTTTAAAAAAAACCCCCCCCAAACTTCCGGAACAAAAACCCCCCCCCCGCTTTAAAAACCCCCCATTTCCCCCCCCCCCCAAAAAACCCCCCCCCCCCCCCCTTTTCCAAAAAATTTAAAAAATTTTCTGCCCAAAATTTTCTTAACCCCCCTTTTAAAACCCCCGCCCACAATTTTTTTTCCCCCTTTTTCCCCCCCCCCCCCCCCAAAAAAATTTTTTTTTCCCCCCCCCCAAACCCCCCCAAAACCCCTTTTTTCCCCCCTGCTCCCCCCTGGCCCCCCCAAAGGGAAAACCTTTTTTCCCCCCTTTTAAAAACCCCCCCCCCCTTTCCCCCCCCCCCCCTTTTTTTTTTCCCCAAAAACCCCCCCTTTTTTTTGGGGGGGCCCCCCCCTTCCCCCCGCCCAAACCCCCCCAAAAAACCCCCCCACCTCCCCTGCTACAAAATTTAACCCCCTTTTAAAAAAACCCCCAAAATTTCCCCTTAAAACCCAAAAAACCTTTTCCCCCCCCTGCTCCCAAACCCCCGGGCCCCCCCCCCCAATTTTAAAATTTTTTCCCCCCCCCCCCCCCCCCCAAAAAACCCCCCCCCCTGCTCCAAAAAGGGGAAAAAAACCCCCCCCCCCCCCAAAAACCCCGGGGCCCCAAAACCCCCCCCCCAAAAAAACCCCCCCCCCCCCCCCCCCCAAACTTTCTGAACCCCCCCCCCCCCCTCCAAATTCCCAAAACCCCCCCCCCCCCTTTTTCCCCCCCCCAAAACCCCCCAAAAACCCCCCCCCTGCTAAAAAACCCCCCCACCCCCCCCCCCCCCCAAAACCGGGTGCTCCCAAAAAAAAAAAAAAAATTTTAAAATTTCCCCCCTTTCCCCCCCGGGGCCCCCAAAAAAAAACAAAACCCCCCCCCAAAAAAAAAAAAAATTTTGGGGGACACAACTGGGCAACCCAAAACCCCCCCCCTGCTCCCAAAAACCCCCCCCCCTTTTCCCAAAAAACCCCCCCCCCAACCCCCCCTTTTTTTTACCCCCAAAATTTTTCCCAAAAAAACCCCCCCTTTTCCCCCCTTTTTAAAAAACCCCCCCCCCCCCCTTTTTTTTTTTCCCCCCCTTTAAAAAAAACCCCCCCCCCCTCTTCTGCCCCCTTTTCCCCCCCCTTCTGGTTTTTTTTCCCCCCCCCCGCCCAAAAAACCCCAAAAATCCCCTTTTTTTTTTCCCCCCCCTTTTTTCCAAAATGTTTAAAAAAAAAAGCCCCCCCCCCCCCCCCCGGCCCCCCCGGGGAAAAAAAAGGGGGAAAAAAAAAACCCCCCCCCCCCCGGGGCCCCCCCCCCCAACCCCCCCCTTGCTCCAAAAATTTTTTCAAAACCCCCCCCGGGGAAAAAACCCCAAAAAACCCCCCCAAAACATTTTAAAAAAAATTTCCCCCCAAAAAAACCCCCCCCCTGCCCAAACCCCCCCCCCCCCCGGGGCCCCCCCCCAATTTGCTTCCCCTTTTGGGAAAAACCCGCCCAAAATTTTAAAAAACCCCCCCCCCCCCGGCCCCCTTTTTTAAAACCCCCCCCCTTTTTTTCCCCCCATCTTTTCCCCCCCGCGCCCTTCACCCCCCCCCCCCCCCCCCTTTAAAAACCCCGGCCCTTGCCCAAATTTTAAAAACCCTTTCCCCCATCCCCCAAAAATTTTTCCCCCCCCGGGAAAACAATTTTCCCCCCTTTTTTTTTGGGGCCCCAAATTTCTGCTAAAAACCCCCAAACCCCCCTTGGGGCCCCTGGGTCCCCCTCTATTCCAGCGTCCCTTCAGTTCCTAGCGTCCCCTCTAGTTCCTAGCGTCCCTTCTAGTTCCTAGCGTCCCCTCTAGTTCCTAGCGTCCCTTCTAGTTCCTAGCGTCCCTTCTAGTTCCTAGCGTCCCTTCTAGTCAATAGCGTCCCTTCTCGTCCGTGCGTCCCACCTCGGGGACCAGACACAAACCAGCACCGCGGGGAGTCCCCTGGATAAGGTCTCAAAAAGGTCACTAAAATATCATTTTCTCTCTACCTTGCAGAGTGCTTCCCCCCGGAGGCTCAACCAGCACCTTCAACCAGCACCTCCAACTATCACCTACAACCAATACCTCCAACCAGCACCTCCAACTATCACCTATAACCAATACCTCCAACCAGCATACACGCACACTGTACTCACCTATTTGTCCTCACCTATTTGTACTCACCTATTTGTGGTTGCAGGGGTCGAGTCACAGCTCCTGGCCCCGCCTCTTCACTGATTGCTACTAGGTCCTCTCTCTCCCTGCCCCATGAGCTCTATCATACCTCGCCTTAAAACTATGTATGGTTCCTGCCTCCACTACATCCCTTTCTAGGCTATTCCACGGCCTGACTACTCTATGACTGAAGAAATACTTCCTAACATCCCTTTGATTCATCTGAGTCTTCAACTTCCAATTGTGACCTCTTGTGTCTGTGTCCCATCTCTGGAACATCCCGTCTTTGTCCACCTTGTCTATTCCGCGCAGTATTTTATATGTCGTTATCATGTCTCCCCTGACCCTCCTGTCCTCCAGTGTCGTCAGGCCGATTTCCCTCAACCTTTCTTCGTAGGACAATCCCCGTAGCTCTGGGGCTAGTCTTGTTGCAACCTTTGCACTTTCTCTAATTTCTTGACGTGCTTGACTAGGTGTGGATTCCAAACTGGTGCTGCATACTCCAGTAATGGCCTGACTAAATGGTATACAGAGTCTTAAACGAATCCTTACTGAGGTATCGGAACGCTATCCGTAGGTTTGCCAGGCGCCCTATGCTGCAGCAGTTATCTGATTGATGTGTGCCTCAGGGGATATGCTCGGTGTTATAACTCACCCCACAGATCTTTTTTTTGAGTGAGGTTTGCAGTCTTTGGCCATCTAAACTATATTGTGTCTGCGGTCTTCTTTGCCCTTCCCCAATCTTCATGACTTTGCATTTGCCAGGGTTAAATTCAAGGAGCCAGTTGCTGGTCCAGGCTTGTAGCCTGTCCAGGTCTCTTTGTAGTCCTGCCTGATCCTCGTCCGATTTGATTCTTCTCATTAACTTCGCATCATCTGCAAACAAGGACACTTCTGAGTCTATCCCTTCCGTTATGTCGTTCACATATACCAAACAGAACAGGTCCTAGGACTGACCCCTGTGGAACCCCGCTTGTCACAGGCGCCCACTCTGACACCTCGTCACGTACCATGACTCGTTGTTGCCTCCCTGTCAGATATTCTCTGATCCATTGCAGTGCCTTTCCTGTTATGTGTGCCTGATCCTCTAGCTTTTGCAGTAACCTCTTGTGAGGAACTGTGTCGAAGGCCTTCTTGCAGTCCAAAAATATGCAGTCGATCCACCCCTCTCTCTCTTGTCTTACTTCTGTCACCTTGTCATAAAACTCTAGTAGGCTTGTGACACAGGATTTTCCTTCCCTGAAACAGTGCTGGTTGTCAATTATACCCTTGTTTCTTTCCAGGTGCCCCACCACTCTCCTCCTGATGATCTTCTCCATGACCTTGCATACTATACATGTTAGTGATACAGGTCTGTAGTTTAGTGCCTCATGTCTGTCTCCCTTTTTAAAAATTGGGACTACATTTGACATTTTCCATACCTCAGGGAGTTGCCCAGTTTCAAATGATGTGTTGAAGATATTTGTTAATGGCTCACACAATATCTCTGCTCCCTCTTTAAGAACCCATGGAGAGATGTTGTCTGGTCCCACCGCCTTTGAGGTGTCAAGTTCGCATAGCAGCTTCTTCACCTCCTCCTTGTGTGTGTGTGTGTGTGTGTGTGTGTGTGTGTGTGTGTGTGTGGCTCTCACACCAGCATGTAAGTATGAAATTTAAAATTATGTTCCTCTTTGCCTCGGGATCTGGATTTTTTCAGCCAGATTTTCTACGAGGAAATTTTGCGCTTTACGTTCGTGGTGATGAATGAGGCTACTAGCTAGTTTGTGCTGGCTGGTGCTAGCTAGTGCTGGCTAGTGCTGGCTAGTGCTGGTTAGTGCTAGCTAGTGCTAACTGGTGCTATCTGGTGCTATCTAGTGCTGGCTAGTGCTGGCTAGTGCTGGTTTGTGCTAGCTAGTGCTAACTGGTGCTATCTGGTGCTATCTAGTGCTGGCTAGTGCTGGCTAGTGCTGGTTAGTGCTAGCTAGTTCGGGCTATTGCTGGCTGGTGCTATCTAGTACTGGCTAGTGCTATCACTAGCAGTGTGGGTATCCATCCAACCGACCCTCCGTCCTAAACACGAGGTATAAACGCCTAGAAGTGTATATATCAGAGTATATACTTCGAGAGGTTTATATTTCAGGGTATTTACACCAAGACGTATATCTTTCAAGGGAGAAACACTGGAACCTATGTCTCTCAGGGCATATACATTCAGAAATGTATATACACTTGAAGTTTGCTTTCCATTTAAAGATATGTTGTATACACATGTAGATAGTGTATTTTTTTATTATATTCGAAAACAACAACGCGCTAAATGCGTATGGATCAGAGAAGAAATGGTTTATATCGTAAGAGCAGGTGTTAGACCTGAGGGGCAGGACAGTTACAAAATTAATACAATTGTTCATGCATTAGGTTAGACAGGGCTTTCGGCGAGGAGGACAGTCAGAGTGACTGGGCACTGAAGATGTTGCTGGTGAACTATATCGGATTTTTGTTAGATATATGCACATCGACGTGATGCCAGAGCCGCGGAGAGACTGTTTCCTTGCTGGAATTCATAGGTTCGAACCTACAGTATAGTGTTTCACAAATGTAAGTGTTTTCTTACAGCCACCTGGCAGTCTTCACAGAGAGGAGTTGGGTATATTTCACACACGGTATCCGTGTGTGAGTCTTGTAAACCGTGTGATAGAAAGATGGTTAGAAACCCAGATGCAGTTTAATGGAAAAAAAATGATCCCCTAACTGACGGACACGAACGCTGTTACAGGCAGCTTCAGCACTGGTAAAGCGGCGTCGAAGATTGAGACACTTATGCAGCATATGGGAATCTTTATTCAGGAAACGTTTCGCCACACAGTGGCTTCATCAGTCCAATACAAAGAGGAAGGCGTAAGGAGAGGAGGAGAATGAGGTAATCAGTCCCTCAACCTGGAGTCGATGTGTTCAGTCCCTGAGGGAGATCAGCATCTATTGTGTAGCAAACTCAGAAGCTGAGTCTGTGTTCATTGTCCATGTCTATTAAGACGGACAATCAGCATTAACATTCTTTCATAATAAGCATGATGGAAGGTAAGGAGTTATACTTCTAGGTAGCTTGTAATGTACTTTCACAATCTGAAACAATAATGAATAACATCATTTTACTCTGCTGTGAAGATGCTGCTGGCTCTAGGAAATGTCGTTGGATTAACTCGACTCACAAAATCGTAATGACACGATTGCAAACAAACCATACCACAGGTGGGGTTAAAATCCGCGATCAGAGAGCCTCAAAAAGACGGTCTGGAGTTTTGAGACTCTCTGATCGCGGGTTCTAACCACACTCGTGGTATGGTTTGTTTTTGGATTAATCTGGTTGTAAATACAACGGTGTACCCAACGCCATCTGATGATGTACAATGCATTGCGTGAGAATGGACGCCCCTTAGTGCGGTAATATACATCCCATAGCGTGAGAATGGACGCCCCATAGCGTGAAAATGTGATTGAAAATGTCGAAGAAAGAATGAGAACGAGTTTGCAAGAGATATATTGGTGTTCGAGCATGGAAGAGGGTAGGAATCAGTCTGAATAACTGGAACTTCCCCAGGAAGGAGTAGAGAGTACAACATATAATGAAAATAAACAGAGAGGTGAAAGAAATTAAGGGATATTGCTAGAGTTCAAATTTGGAGACTAAGGATCCGCAAAAAGGAAGTCGACGATTAAATTAATTCATCTTGACAACTTCTGTGATTATTGTATGTGTGAGGATGATGAAGGTTGTGAGAGCGAACGAAATAACGACAGCACTTGGGCCTCACTGCGATCCTGTAGAGATGCTCTTCCTGTATACAAACTTTATTGGGATAGAAAGTTCCCAAGATGTCAACATAATTCCCGATGATGGATGGTACTGAGTGTCTTACAAGTAGCAGCTAGGCTGGGGGATTCAATGAGTCCCCACAGTCCAGCCTGGAGAGGATCACGGCTGCGTCAAGTATAAGAAAGGGTTGGACTATCAATTTCCCAATAAAAATGGCCTACAGTTGCAAGCACTTTCAGTTGACTAAGACAGGTGGCTTTTAGAGAGGTGATGTAACATTGTCGTCACATTCGACAAAGTGCAAAACTTTAACCATAACACATACTGGGATGGGGAAGCCGTGGAGGTATAAACAGGCTGTAGGGTGACAGGACGTCCAGTGAAGGTTATAAAGCTTCTTCTAGCAACACAAGACTTCAAATCATTTGAAGTGGTCTAATTGGAAGCTCCTTCTACATAATGCTACAGAATGGCTCCTAATGTAGCACAGTCCTGTGCTGCACGGGAGACAGCAAGATCATCTAACACTCGGAGCTCACCACATACTTGTGGGAAGAACCAACATAACATCATTAACAACTATCAGAAATATGATAGTACTAAGGACGCTGTATGACTTCAACTTGCATAAAGTCAAGGAAAACATTCTTGCTTGAACAGTGAAGCATTTCTCTGAGAGAAAATCTGAATGTAGAAACAATATTCTGTAATAGGAAAAAAGCTGAAATGAGAAGTAGTCTCGTAAATATTTTTCAGATCGTAAAATACAGCAATAACTTGTTGGTTGTTAACGAAGGTAAACTGGAAGAATGAACTGAGTCGAAGTAAGAGGTGGATAG
>NC_069402.1:18388756-18396256 GCF_026875155.1 Cherax quadricarinatus
TTACACCAGTATATACCTAGCAGTGGTGAGGGTGTATCATGGTGGGTGGTGCGGGTGTATCATGGTGGGTGGTGAGGGTGTATCATGGTGGGTGGTGCGGGTGTATCATGGTGGGTGGTGAGGGTGTATCATGGTGGGTGGTGAGAGTGTATCATGGTGGGTGGTGAGGGTGTATCATGGTGGGTGGTGAGGGTGTATCATGGTGGGTGGTGCGGGTGTATCATGGTGGGTGGTGAGGGTGTATCATGGTGGGTGGTGAGAGTGTATCATGGTGGGTGGTGAGGGTGTATCATGGTGGGTGGTGAGGGTGATCATGGTGGGTGGTGAGGGTGTATCATGGTGAGTGGTGTGGGTGTATCATGGTGGTGGTGTGTGGGTTATCATGGTGGGTGGTGTGGGTGTATCAAGGTGGGTGGTATGGGTGTAATCATGGTGAGTGGTGTGGGTGTATCAAGGTGGGTGGTGTGGGTGTATCATGGTGAGTGATGTGGGTGTAACATGGTGAGTGGTGTGGGTGTATCATGGTGAGTGGTGTGGGTGTATCATGGAGAGTGGTGTGGGTAATATCATGGTGAGTGGTGTGGGTGTATCATGGTGGGTGTGTGGGTGCATCATGGTGAGTGGGGTGGGTGTATCATGGTGATGGTGTGGGTGTATCATGGTGATGGTGTGGGTGTATCATGGAGAGTGGGGTGGGTATATCATGGTGAGTGTGTGGTGTTCATGTGGTATTGTGTACATGGGATGGTGGGTGTATCATGTGATGGTGGTAATCATGTAGTGAATGGTTCATCATGGTGTGAGGGTGTATCATGGTGGTGGTTGGATCATTGAGTGATTGGGTGTAACATGGTGATGGTGTTGGAATCATGTGATGAATGGTGCACATGGTGTGTGAGGTGTATCATGGGGTGTGGGGTATCATGGTGATGGTTGGGTATCAGTGATGGTGTTGTATCATGAGGTGTGGGATATCAGGGAGTGGTGTGGGTATCAGTGGGGATGTGGGGTATCATGTGAGTGTGTGGGTTATCATGTGATGGTGTGGGTTACATAGTGAGGGTGTGGGTATATGATCGGATGGTGTGGGGTATCATGTGAGTGAGTGGTGTATCATGTGGGTGGTGTACATGAATGTATGTATATCATGTGGTGGTGGGTGTATCATGGTGGGTGGTTGTGATCATGTGGGTGGTGAGGGTACTTGGGTGGTGAGGTGTATCATGTGGTGTGAGTGTACATGGGGGGGGAGGGTATCATGGTGGTGTGCGGGTACATGTGGGTTGAGGTTATCATGGTGGTGTGAGGTATCATGGTGGGTGTGAGTGTACCAGTGGGTGGAGGTGTATCATGGTGGGGTGGGTTATCAGTGGTGGTGAGGGTACAGGGGGTGGTGCGTTATCATGGTGGGTGTGAGGTGATCATGGTGGTGTAGGGTGTATCTGGTGGGGGTGGGTGTATCATGGGGGTGTGAGGTTACATGGTGGTGTGAGTGTATCAGGGGGTGTGCGGTGATATGGGGTGGTGAGGTACATGGGGTGGTGAGAGTGTATCATGTGGTGGTGAGGGTGTACAGGTGGGTGGGAGGGTGTATCAGGGGGTGTGAGGGTGTATCAGTGGTGTGCGGTGTTCATGTGGTGTGAGGTATCATGTGGGGGGAGGTGATCAGTGGTGGTGCGGGTGTATCATGGGGGAGGGGTATCGTGGGTGGTGAGGTGTATCAGGGGTGTGGGTGTATCATGGGGGTGGTGAGGTGTATCAGTGGGGGTGAGGTTATCATGGTGGGTGGTGAGGGTGTATCATTGGTGGGAGGGTGTATCATAGGGGTGAGGGTGTATAGGTGGGGTGAGGTTATCATGGTGGTGAGGGGTATCACGGGGTGGTGGTATCACGTGGGTGTGAGGTGTTCACGTGGGTGAGGGTGTATCATGGGGGTGGTGAGGTGTATCATGTGGGTGAGGTATAATGTGGGGGGTGAGGTGTACATGGTGGGTGGTGAGGTATCATGGTGGGTGCGGTGTATCATGGGGTGTGAGGTGTATCAGGTGGTGGTGAGAGTTATCATGGGGTGTGAGGTGATCATGTGGGTGGTGAGGTGTATCATGTGTGGTGAGGGTTTCATGTGAGTGGTGTGGGTTTCATGGTGTGTGTGGTTATCAGTGTGGTGTGGTGTATCAAGTGGTGGTATGGTGTATCATGGTGGTGGTGTGGTGTACAAGGTGGTGGTGTGGTGTATCATGGATGAGGGGTGTACAGGTGAGTGGTGTGGGTGTATCATGTGAGTGGGTGGTATCTGAGATGGTGGTATATCATGGTGAGGGTGTGGGTGTATCATGGTGGGTGGTGTGGGTGCATCATGGTGAGTGAGTGGGTGTAACATGGTGAGTGGTGTTGGTATATCATGGTGAGTGGAATGGGTGCATCATGGTGGGTGGTGAGGGTGTATCATGGTGGGTGGTGTGGGTGTATCATGGTGAATGGTGTGGGTGTATCATGGTGAGTGGTGTGGGTGTATCATGGAGAGTGGTGTGGGTATATCATGGTGAGTGGTGCGGGTGTATCATGGTGGTGATGTGGGGTATCATGGGAGTGGTGTGGTGTATACATGGTGATGGTTGGGTGTATCATAGTGAGTGGTGTGGGTATATGATCGTGAGTGGTGTGGTGTATCATGGTGAGTGATGTGGGTGTATCATGGTGAGTGGTGTGGTGTATCATGGAGATGGTATGGGTATATCATGGTGGGTGGTGTAGGTGTATCATGGTGGGTGGTGTGGGTGTATCATGGGGGTGGTGAGGGGTATCATGGTGGGTGGTGAGGGTGTATCATGGTGGTGTGAGGGTGTATCATGGTGGGTGGTGAGGTGTATCATGGTGGGTGTGCGGGTGTATCATGGTGGGTGGTGAGGGTGTATCATGGTGGGTGGTGAGGGTGTATCATGGGGGTGGTGAGGGTGTATCATGGTGGGTGGGAGGTGTATCATGTGGGTGGTGAGGGTGTATCATGGTGGGTGGTGAGGGTGTATCATGGTGGGTGGTGCGGGTGTATCATGGTGGTGGTGAGGGTGTATCATGGTGGGTGGTGAGAGGGGTAACATGGTGGGTGGGAGGGTGTATCATGTGGGTGGTGAGGTGTATCATGGTGGGTGGTGAGGGTACATGGTGGTGGTGAGGGTGTATCAAGGTGGTGGTGAGTGTATCATGGTGGGTGGTGAGGTGTATCATGGGGGTGTGAGGTTATCATGGTGGGTGGTGAGGTGTATCATGGTGGTGGTGAGGGTGTACATGGTGGGTGGTGAGGGTGTATCATGGTGGGTGGTGAGGGTGTATCATGGTGGGTGGTGGGGTGATCATGGTGGTGGTGGGTGTATCATGGGTGGGTGGTGAGGGTGTATCATGGGTGGGTGGTGAGAGTGTATCATGGTGGGTGTGAGGGGGTATCATGGTGGGTGGTGAGGGTGTATCATGGTGGGTGGTGAGGGTGTATCATGGTGGGTGGTGAGGGTGTATCATGGTGGGTGGTGAGGGTGTATCATGGTGGGTGGTGAGGGTGTATCATGGTGGGTGGTGAGGGTGTATCATGGTGGGTGGTGAGGGTGTATCATGGTGGTGGTGTGAGGTGTATCATGGTGGGTGGTGAGGGTGTATCATGGGGGGTGGTGAGGGTGTATCAAGGTGGGTGGTGAGGGTGTATCATGGTGGTGGTGGGGTGTATCAATGGTGGGTGGTGGGGTGTATCATGGTGTGTGAGGGTGTATCATGGTGGGTGGGGTGAGGTGGGTGGTGGGGTGTATCATGAGTGGGTGTGGGTGTATCATGGTGGGTGGTGTAGGGTATATCATAGGTGGTGGTGTGGGTGTATCATGGTGGTGTGTGGGTGTATCATCAACGGTGTGGTATCAAGGTGAGTGGGGGGGAACAATGTAGACAGGGTGGTATCAATGAAGTGGTAGGGTATACACGTGAGTGGCGTCACATCACAGGCACTGATGTGGTGTAATCATGGAGCCGACGTGGGGTGTCAACATACAGTAAACAGTTACAAAAAAATCATGGTACAGACGACCACAATGGGTAAACCAACAACAAGAAATCTAGGTCACAGGATGTATCACCTGGTGGTTCAATGGTGTATCATGGTGATGATGTGGGTGTAACATGGTAGTTGGTGTTGTTATATCAAATAGTAGATGTAATGGGTGCAATCATGTGGTTGTGAGGGTTATCTTGGTGGGTGTGTTGGTGTATCATGAGAAATGGTGTGGAGTATCATGATGAATAGTATTAGGGTGTCATCATGGTGAGATGGTGTGGTATATCATGTGAGTGGGGGGGTGTATCATGTGGTTTTGATGTGGGTTATCATGGTGAGTGGTGTGGGTTGTATCATAGTTAGTGTGTAGATTGTTCACATATTGATGTGTGGTATATTGATCGTTGAGTGTGTGGGTGTATCATTGAGTGATTAGGTGTATCATGGTGTAGTAGTGTGGTTGTATCATGGAGAGTGTAATGGTTATCATGGTGGTGGTGTAGTGTATCATGTGGTGTTGGTTGTAAACATGGTGGGGTGGTGAGGGTTATCATGGTGGTGGTGAGGGTGTATCATGGTTCGTTGTGTGAGGGTTAATCATGTGAGTGTGAGGGTTGTATTCATGGTGGTGTTGCGGTGTATCATGGTGGGTAGAAGGGTAGTATCATGGGTTGGTGTAGGGTTATCATGTGGGTGGGGATGGGTACCATGGTGGGTGGTGAGGTGTATCATGGTGGTGGTGAGGGTGTATCATGGTTGGTGGGAGGGTGTATCATGGTGGGTGGTTGCGGGTGTATATGGTGGGTGGTGAGGGTGTATCATGGTGGTGGTGAGGGTGTATCATGGTGGGTGGTGAGGTGTATCATGGTGGGTGGTGAGGGGGTATCATGGTGGGTGTGAGGGTGTATCATGGTGGGTGGTGCGGGTGTATCATGGTGGGGGGTGAGGTGTATCATGGTGGGTGGTGAAGTGTCATGGTGGGTGTGAGGGGGTATCATGGTGGGTGGTGAGGGTGTATCATGGTGGGTGGTGAGGTGTATCATGGTGGGTGGTGCGGGTGTATCATGGTGGGTGGTGAGGGTGTATCATGGTGGGTGGTGAGGGTGTAAACATGGGGGGTGGTGCGGGTGTATCATGGTGGGTGGTGAGGGTGTATCATGGTGGGTGGTGAGGGGGTATCATGGTGGGTGGTGTGGGGGTATCATGGTGGGTGGTGAGGGTGAAACATGGGGGGTGGTGAGGTGTATCAAGGTGGGTGGTGAGGGTGTATCTGGTGGGTGGTGAGGGTGTATCATAGTGGGTGGTGAGGGTGTATATGGTGGTGGTGAGGGTGTATCATGGTGGGGGGTGAGGGGGTATCACGGTGGGTGGTGCGGGTGTAAACACGGTGGGTGGTGAGGGTGTATCACGGGGGGTGGTGAGGGGGTATCATGGTGGGTGGTGAGGGTGTATCAAGGTGGGTGGTGAGGGTGTATAATGGTGGGGGTGAGGGTGTATCATGGGGGGTGGGAGGGTGTATCATGGGTGTGCGGTGTATCATGGTGGGTGGTGAGGGTGTATCATGGTGGGTGGTGAGGGTGTATCATGGTGGGTGGTGAGGGTGTATCATGGTGGGTGGTGAGGGTGTATCATGGTGGGGGGTGAGGGTGTATCATGGGGAGTGGTGTGGGTGTAAACATGGTGGGTGGTGTGGGGGTACATGTGGGGTGTGGGGATCAAGGGGTGGTATGGTGTATCATGTGAAGTGGTGTGGGTGTACAAAGGTGGGGTGTGGTTAAACAAGGAGTGATGAGGGTAACATGGTGATGTGTGGTGTATCATGTGAGTGGTTGGGGTATCATGAGAGATGTGTGGGTATATCATGAGTGAGGGTGTGGGTGAACATGTGGGTGGTGTGTGCATCATGTGAAGTGATGTGGTGTAACATGGTGAGTTGTTGGAAAATCAAAGGTGAGTGAATGGGGCAACATGGTGGGGTGAGGGTACATGGTGGGGGTGAGGTGTATCAGGTGAATGGGTGGGGTATCAGGGATGGTGGTATCATGAATGGTGTGGGTATAACATGGAGTGGTGCGGGTGTATCATGGTGGGTGAAGTGGGTGTATCATGGGAGTGGTGGGTGTATCATGTGAGTGGTGTGGTGTATCATAAGATGGTGGGTATATGATCTGAGTGTTGGGTGATCATGGTGAGTGATGTGGTGTAAACAAAGTAGTGGTGGGTGTAATCCCGGAGAGTGTAAAGGTATATCATGGTGGTGGTGAAAGGGGTATCATGGGGGTGGGGGGTGTATCATGGGGTGTGAGGGTAATCATGTGGTGTGAGGTATCATGGGGTGTGAGGGTACATGGAGGTGGTGAGGTTATCATGGTGGGTGGCGGGTATCAGGTGGGTGTGAGGGTTTTCATGGGGTGGTGAGGTTAACAGTGGTGTGGTGAGGGTTTTTATCATGGTGGTTGGTGAGGGTTATCATGGTTGGGGGTGAAGGTGTATCATGTGGGGTGAGGTTTGTATCATGTTTGGGGGTGCGGGTTTTATCATGGTGGGTGTGAGAGGTGTAAACTGGTGTGGTAAGTGTATCATGGTGGTTTTGAGGGTGTATCATGGTGGTGGGGAGGTGTATCAGGTGGGTGGTGCGGGGTATCATGGTGGGTGGTGAGGGTGTAACATGGTGGTGGTGAGAGTGTATCATGGTGGGTGGTGAGGTGTAATCATTTGGGTGTGAGGGTTGTATACATGTGGGTGGTGGGTGTTCATGTGGGTGGTTGCGGGTTATCATGTTGGGGTGAGGTTTTATCATGGTTGGGGTGAGGTGTATCATGGGGGTGGTGCGGGTGATCATGGTGTTTGGGGAGGTGTAAAACATGTGGGGGGTGAGGGTTCTGGTGGGTGGTGTGGGGTTTTCATGGTGGGTTGGTGAGGGTGTATCATGGTGGTGGTGGGGTGTATCATGGGGGGTGGTGAGGGGGTATCATGGTGGTTGGTGAGGGTGTATCATTGTGGTGGTGAGGGTGTATTTTGGTGTGTGAGGGTTACAATGTGGTGGTGAGGTGATCACGGTGGTGGGCGGGGGTACATGGTGGGGGGGAGGTGTATCACGGTGGGTGGAGGGTGTATCATGGGGGTGGGGAGGGTGTACCAAGGTGGGTGGTAGGGTGTATCATGGGGGGTGGTGAGGGTGTATCATGGTGGGGGGTGAGGGGTTTTTCATGGTGGGTGGTGAGGTTATCATGGTGGGTGGTGAAAGGGTTTTTCATGTGGGTGGTGAGGGTGAACCCTGAGGGTGGGGAGGGGGGAATCATGGTGGGTGGTGGGGGGGGTACAAGTGGGGGGTGAGGGGGTATCATGGGGGGGTGAGGGTTACACCACCTCCACCACCCCCACCAAACCCCCACCAAAAACAACAAAAACAACAACAACAAAACCAACACAAAAACCAACACCAAAACCAACACACCACCACCACC
>NC_069402.1:18398756-18403756 GCF_026875155.1 Cherax quadricarinatus
AACAACAACAACAACAACAACAGCAACAACAACAACAACAACAACAACACCAACACCAACACCACCACCACCACCAACAACAACAACAACAACAAACACACCACCAACCAACAACAACACCACCACCACCACCACCACCACACCACCACCACCACACACAACAACAAACAACAACAACAACACCAACAACACACCACCACCACCACCCCCACCACCACCACCACACCACCAAACCACCACCACCACCACCACCAACAACAACACAACAACAACAACAACAACACAACACAACAACAACAACAACCACAACACCACCACCACCAACAACAACACAACAACAACAACAACAAAACAACAACACAACAAACACAACACCCACACCACCACCACACCACACCACCACCACCAACCACCACCACCACCACAAAACCAAAAACAACACACCACACAACCACACACACAACAACCAAACAACAACAACAACAACAACAACAACACAACAACAACAACACCACCACCCACACCACCACCACACACCACCACAAACAACAACACACCAACAACACCAACAACACCACAACACAACACCACACCACCACACCACCACCACAACAACACCACACCAACAACAACAAACAACAACAACAACAACAACAACAACAACACACCACCACCACCACCCACCACCACCACACTACCCAACCACACCACCACCACCACCACAACAACAACACAACAACAACAACAACAAAAACACACACACACACACCAAACACAACAACACCAACACCAACACCACCACACACCACACCAACAACAACAAACACACCACACCACCACACACCACACCAACCACACCACCAACAACAACAACAACAACAACAACAACACACCCACACCACCACCACCACCACCACCACACCACCAACCACACAACCAACAACAACACACCACCACCACCACCAACAACACACCACCAACACAAACAACAACAACAACAACACAACAACAACACACACAAAAACAACAAACACAAAACACACCAACACACCACCACCACCACCACCACCCACCACCACAACACAAAACAACAAACACCACCACCACCCACCACCACCACCACCACACCACACACCACCACAACACCAACAACAAACCAACAAACAACAACAAAAAAAACAAACAACAAAACAACACACACCACCACCACCACCAACACCACCACACACCACCACCACCACCACCACCACCAACAACAACAACAACACAACAACAACAACCAACAACACAACACAACAACAACACCCCACACCACCCCAACCACCACCACCAACCCCACCACCACACCCAACAACCACAACCCCACCCACACCCACCAACACAACACAACACACCACAACAAACAACAACAAACACACAACCCAAAACCACACCACACACCACACCACCAACACCAAAAACACACACACACCACCACCCACCAACACCACCACCACCAACACAACACAACACAAACAACAACACAACACCAACCAACAACACAAAAAAACAACCAACACCACCACCACCACCCAACCCACCACCAACACCAACCACCACCACCACACAACAAACAACAACAACAACAACAAACAACAACAACACACACACACCACAACACACCAACACCACACACCACCACCACAACAACAACAACACACAACAACAACACAACACAACACAACAACCAACAACACACACAACACACAACACCACCACCACCAACAACAACAACAACAACAAAACAACACACCAACCAACAACACCCACCACCAACCACACAACAACACAAACCACCACCACACCACAACCACAACAACAACAACAACAAAACACAACACACCACACCACCACCCCACCACCACCACCACAACCAACAACAACACAACCCAAAAACAACAACAACAACAACAAAACACAACACACCACCACCCCCAACAACAACACACACCACACCCCCCACACCACCACACCACCAAAAAAACACCACAACACAACAACAACAACAACAACCAACAACAACACAACAACAACACCAACACCACCACCACCCCAACACACCACCAACCACACCAACAACAACAACAACAACAACACAACAACAACACCAACACCACCACACCACCACCACCAACAACACCACACACCACACCACAACAACAACAACACACACACACCACAAACAACAAAAACACCAACCAACCACCTCAACAACAACAACACAACACAACAACACCACACCAACAACAAACCACACCACCACCACCACCACCAACAACAACAACACAACAACACACAACAACCAACAACACAACAACAACAACACACAACCACAACAACCAACCACACCACACACAACAAAACAACAACAACAACAACAACACACCAACAACAACAACAACAACAACACACCAACCAAACAACAACAACAACACCAACCACCACCACCACCACACCACCACCACCAACACAACAACAACCAACAACAACAACAACAACAACAACCAACAAAAACAACAAACACCACACCACACACCACCAACACAACACACACCAAACCACCACCAACAACACAACACAACACACACACAACACACACAACAAACACAACACCAACACAACAACACACACAACAACAACACACAACACCACAACAACAACAACAACAACACAACAACAACAACACACCCAACCACCACCACCACCACCACCCACCAAACCCAACACACACACCAACACCCACCACCACCAACAACACAACAACAACCAACAACAACAACAACAACAACACAACACTCACAAAAAAACACAACACCAATCCACACAGACACACCAACACCAACACCAACACCACACCAACACCACCCACCACCCACCACACAACACCAACACACCACACCACCACCACCAACACCACAACCACACCAACACACCACCACCACAACACAACACCAACACACAACCACCAACCACACCAACACCAACCACCACACCACACCACCACCACAACCAACACCAACCCACCACCACCACCAACACCAACAACCACCACACCAAACAACAACCACCACCACCAACACAACACCAAACCCACCACCACCAACCACCAACACAACACCAACAACAACAACACAACACCAACACCACCAACATCAACAACAACACAACACCACCACAACACACAACCACACAAACACAACAACAACAACAACCACAACACCACACACACCACCACCACACCACACAAACAACCCAACACACAACAACCACACACAACAACACACACCAACACACACACCACCACACACCACCACCACCAAACCACCCAACACCACCACACCAACACAACACCACACACCAACCCCTTAACAGAACACAAACTATGGATCAGAGACCACTACACCTCCACCAACATTTTACATATGCCACCGTACGAAAAGCAACAACCCAGCTCCAGGCCACATCTCACATTTCCGCCATCCAGAGTCACTCATTAACAACCGTCAACAAGGACTACCAAAAAAACTACATCAGGCATTGCACCCTACACCCGATCTGCCACTCATCACCAATCGAGCAGTCACACATACCCAGCCGACTTCATTCCAGCACCAGCTACCCCTTATACTCTGACACCCCATCTCCATTCAAACTCCCACCATCAGCCTCCACGCAGCTCCAAACAACTTAAAAGCATACAAAGTCAACCCACAAGCATCAGCTCCCGGAACAGAAGCATTCAACACCAGAAAACACAGTCAACATCAAGCAACCCCTACACCAGAATCAACACCCTCATCAGCACAAGACCCCACATCAAATCAAGACCCCTATCGAATCAAGTCCTTGCCACATCAAGACCCCCTCCCCACACAACCCCCCTTTCCAGCAAACAAAGAACCCCAAATCGCCATCCAAAGAACACCTCGACATCATCAAGACCTCACTCGCCGCACAAGATATCCTTCAACACTCAAGATCATCCCACCAGCACAAACCTCTTTCACACACAAAAGCCCCTCACAGCATCAAGAACCCTTCACCAGCATCAAGAATCCTTCACCAGGAATCACGAACCCTTCGCCAGCATCAAGAACCCTTCACCAGCATCAAGAACCCTTTACCAGCATCACGAACCCCTCACCAGCATCACGAACCCCTCACCAGAATCACGAACCCCTCACCAGCATCACGAACCCTACACAAGAATCACGAACCCCACACCAACATCACGAACCCCTCACCAACATTACGAACCCCACACGAGAATCACGAACCCCACACCAATATCACGAACCCCTCACCAGCATCACGAACCCCACACGAGAATCACGAACCCCACACCAACATCACGAACCCCTCACCAACATTACGAACCCCACACGAGAATCACGAACCCCACACCAACATCACGAACCCCTCACCAGCATCACGAACCCCTCACCAGAAACCCGAAACCCTCACCAGCATCACGAACCCCACACGAGAATCACGAAACCCACACCAACATCACGAACCCCACACCAACATCACGAACCCCTCACCAACATTACGAACCCCTCACCAGAATCACGAACCCCTCACTAGCATCACAAACCCCTCACCAGCATCACGAACCCCTCACCAGCATCACGAATTCGTCACCAGCATCACGAACCACTCACCAGCATCACGAACCCCCCACCAGCATCACGAACCCCTCACTAGCATCACAAACCCCTCACCAGCATCAAGGAACCTTCCTCGAGGGGCCTGAGGGTGATTACTTCAGTTACTTGATAATGGCCTAAAATACCGAGAAGCTGAAGATTAAGACACATGTACAACAGTAAGGTATCTTTATTGACGAAATTTTCCGGCTACACAGTAGACTGAAGCTTCGGTTAAATACCAAAGAAGCGGCAGTAATGAAACAAAGATAATATAATCAGTCCAGCAGCCAAGGTTGAGGGACTGATTAC
>NC_069402.1:18408756-18438756 GCF_026875155.1 Cherax quadricarinatus
GTGTTGAAGGTAACAAGCCAGTGTTGAAAGTAACAAGCCAGTGTTGAAAGTAACAAGCCAGTGTTGAAAGTAACAAACCAGTGTTGAAAGTAACAAGTCAATGTTGAAAGTAACAAGCCAGTGTTGAAGGTAACAAGCCAGTGTTGAAAGTAACAAGCCAGTGTTGAAGGTAACAAGCCAGTTTTGAAAGTAACAAGCCAGTGTTGAAATTAACAAGCCAGTGTTGAAAGTAACAAGCCAGTGTTGAGGGTAACAAGCCAGTGTTGAAAGTAACAAGCCAGTGTTGAGGGTAACACGCCAGTATTGAAAGTAACAAGCCAGTGTTGAAGGTAACAAGCCAGTCTTGAAAGTAACAAGCCAGTGTTGAAAGTAACAAGCCAATGTTGAAAGTAACAAGCCAGTGTTGAGAGTAACAAGCCGGTGTTGAAAGTAACAAACCAGTGTTGAAAGTAACAAGCCAGTGTTGAAAGTAACAAGCCAATATTAAAAGTAACAAGCCAGTGTTGAGGGTAACAAGCCAGTGTTGAAAGTAACAAGCCAATGTTGAAAGTAACAAGCCAATATTAAAAGTAACAAGCCAGTGTTGAGGGTAACAAGCCAGTGTTGAAAGTAACAAGCCAATATTAAAAGTAACAAGGCAGTGTTGAGGGTAACAAGCCAGTGTTGAAAGTAACAAGCCAGTGTTGAAAGTAACAAGCCAGAGTTAAAAGTAACAAGTCAGTGTTGAAAGTAACAAGCCAGTGTTGAAAGTAACAAGCCAGTGTTGAAAGTAACTAGCCAATATTGAAAGTAACAACCCAGTATTAAAAGTAACATGCCAGTGTTAAAAGTAACATGCCAGTGTTGAAAATAACAAGAAAGTGTAGAAAGTAACAAGCTAGTGTTAAAAGTAACAAGCCAGTGTTGAAAATAACAAGCCAATGTTAAAAGTAACAAGCCAGTGTTGAAAGTAACAAGCCAATGTTAAAAGTAACAAGCCAATGTTAAAAGTAACAAGCCAGTGTTGAAAGTAACAAGCCAATGTTAAAAGTAACAAGCCAGTTTTGAAAGTAACAAGCCAGTGTTGAAAGTAACAGGCCAGTGTTAAAAGTAACAAGCCAGTGTTGAAAGTAACATGCCAGTGTTGAAAGTAACAAGCCAGTGTTGAAAGTAACAAGCCAGTGTTGAAAGTAACAAGCCAGTGTTGAAAGTAACAGGCCAGTGTTGAAAGTAACAAACCAGTGTTGAAAGTAACAAGCCAGTGTTGAAAGTAACAAGCCAGTATTAAAAGAAACAAGCCAGTTTTGAAAATAACAAGCCAGAGTTGAAAGTAACAAGCCAGTGTTGAAAGTAACAAGCCAGTGTTGAGAGTAACAAGCCAGTGTTGAAAGTAACAAACCAGTGTTGAAAGTAACAAGCCAGTGTTGAAAGTAACAAGCCAGTGTTGAAAGTAACAAGCCAGTGTTGAGAGTAACAAGCCAGTGTTGAAAGTAACAAGACAGTGTTGAAAGTAACAAGCCAGTGTTGAAAGTAACAAGCCAGTATTAAAAGCACAAGCCAGCGTTGAAAGTAACAAGTCAGTGTTGAAAGTAACAAGCGAATGTTGAAAGTAAGAAGCCAGTATTAAAATTAACAAGCCAGTGTTGAAAGTAACAAGCCAGTGTTAAAAGTAACAAGCCAGTGTTAAAAGTAACAAGTCAGTGTTGAAAATAACAAGAAAGTGTTGAAAGTAACAAGCCAGTGTTGAAAGTAACAAGCCAGTGTTGAAAATAACAAGCCAGTGTTGAAAGTAACAAGCCAGTGTTGAAAGTAACAAGCCAGTGTTGAAAATAACAAGCCAGTGTTGGAAGTAACAAGCCAGTGTTGAAAGTAACAAACCAGTGTTGAAAGTAACAAGCCAGTGTTGAAAATAACAAGCCAGTGTTGAAAGTAACAAGCCAGTGTTGAAAGTAACAAGCCAGTGTTGAAAATAACAAGCCAGTGTTGAAAGTAACAAGACAGTGTTGAAAGTAACAAGCCAGTGTTGAAAATAACAAGCCAGTGTTGAGGGTAACAAGTCAGTGTTGAGGGGTAACAAGCCAGTGTTGAAAATAACAAGCCAGTGTTGGGGGTAACAAGCCAGTGTTGAAAGTAACAAGCCAGTGTTGAAAATAACAAGCCAGTGTTGAGGGTAACAAGCCAGTGTCGAGGGGTAACAAGCGTGGGATGGATAAGAATGTCTGGATGGAAGGGAAGGGACTGAGAACAAAGTGACAGTAGCTGTTCCAAAGGAATGTCTCCAGGAAGACATTCGACCTTCATGAGTTACATTGGGTGTTTCAAATTGATTTACCCGATCGTTTTATATACTGCTTTGAAATTGGGTTCGTCGTTTTGAAACACCCTGTATTGTTAGGAAGACAAGTGGTGTTAGACGCTCTCTAGTACCTGGTAATAAAGATTTAATACAAGCAAAGGAACAATTAGTAAAGCATTCCAGTAAAGTTGAGAACAGCAGAGGTTGTTTACATTATATACGTTCCGTTGGCAGATACTCTGTTATAACTAGAAGACAGACAGACAGACAGAATATAACACTCTCTTCACTACAGCTCACTGATACAGGAGATAAAACTCTGGTGCATGTATTAATTAGCTGAAAGCAGGTGAGGACCTGACTCTTAGACGAATTTTAGTTACAGTCAATTACCTTGACTGACATTTGCAAGATGTAGTTCATTTCCAGTCAGGTGCAGGCCGTTCAACCAGTCAGGTGGAGGCCGTTCAACCAGTAAGGTGGAGGCCGTTCAACCAGTCAGGTGGAGGCCGTTCAACCAGTCAGGTGGAGGCCCTTCAAACAGTCAGATGGAGGCTCTTCAACCAGTCAGGTGGAGGTCCTTCAACCAGTCAGATGGAGGCTCTTCAACCAGTCAGGTGGAGGCCCTTCAATCAGTCAGATGGAGGCTCTTCAACCAGTCAGGTGGAGGCCCTTCAACCAGTCAGATGGAGGCTCTTCAACCAGTCAAGTGGAGGTCCTTCAACCAGTCAGGTGGAGGTCCTTCAACCAGTCAGATGGAGGCCCTTCAACCAGTCAGTAGAAGGCTCTTCAACCAGTCAGGTGGAGACCCTTCAACCAGTCAGGTGGAGGTCCTTCAACCAGTCAGGTGGAGGCTCTTCAACCAGTCAGGTGGAGGCTCTTCAACCATTCAGGTGGAGGCTCTTCAACCAGTCAGGTGGAGGCTCTTCAACCAGTCAGGTGGAGGTCCTTCAACCAGTCAGGTGGAGGTCCTTCAACCAGTCAGGTGGAGGTCCTTCAACCAGTCAGGTGGAGGTCCTTCAACCAGTCAGGTGGAGGCTCTTCAACCAGTCAGGTGGAGGCTCTTCAACCAGTCAGGTGGAGGCCCTTCAAGCAATCAGGTGGAGGCTCTTCAACCAGTCAGGTGGAGGCCCTTCAAGCAGTCAGGTGGAGGCTCTTCAACCAGTCAGGTGGAAGCCCTTCAACCAGTCAGGTGGAGGCTCCTCAACCAGTCAGGTGGAGACCCTTCAACCATTCAGGTGGAGGCTCTTCAACCAGTCAGGTAGAGACCCTTCAACCAGTCAGGTGGAGACCCTTCAACCAGTCAGATGGAGGCTCTTCAACCAGTCAGGTGGAAGTCCTTCAACCAGTCAGATGGAGGCTCTTCAACCAGTCATGTGGAGGCCCTTCAATCAGTCAGATGGAGGCTCTTCAACCAGTCAGGTGGAGACCCTTCAACCAGTCAGATGGAGGCTCTTCAACCATTCAAGCGGAGGTCTTTCAACCAGTCAGGTGGAGGCTCTTCAACCAGTCCAGTGAAGGCCCTTCAACCAGTCAGATGGAGGCTCTTCATCCAGTCAGGTGGAGGTACTTCAACCAGTCAGGTGGAGGCTCTTCAACCAGTCAGGTGGAGGCCCTTGAATCAGTCAGGTGGAGGTCCTTCAACCAGTCAGATGGAGGCTGTTCACCCAGTCAGGTGGAGACCCTTCAACCAGTCAGATGGAGGCTCTTCAACCAGTCAGGTGGAGACCCTTCAACCAGTCAGGTGGAGACCCTTCAACCAGTCAGGTGGAGACCCTTCAACCAGTCAGGTGGAGACCCTTCAACCAGTCAGGTGGAGACCCTTCAACCAGTCAGGTGGAGACCCTTCAACCAGTCAGGTGGAGACCCTTCAACCAGTCAGGTGGAGACCCTTCAACCAGTCAGGCTGTTGTACACCCTAAATAAAAATGAGGTTCTCGTTGTACACACACGTGGTACACACACGTGGTACACACACGTGGTACACACACGTGGTACACACACGTGGTACACACACTTTACACACACGTGGTACACACACGTGGTACACACACGTGGTACACACACGTGGTACACACACGTGGTACACACACGTGGTACACACACGTGGTACACACACGTGGTACACACACTGTACACACACGTGGTACACACACGTGGTACACACACGTGGTACACACACGTGGTACACACACTGTACACACACATGGTACACACACGTGGTACACACACGTGGTACACACGTGGTACACACACGTGGTACACACACGTGGTACACACACTGTACACACACGTGGTACACACACGTGGTACACACACGTGGTACACACACGTGGTACACACACGTGGTACACACACTGTACACACACATGGTACACACACGTGGTACACACACGTGGTACACACACGTGGTACACACACTGTACACCACACAGCTTGTGTATACATGTCATAGTATTGAATACTCTTCCCTACAAAGACTGGTGATCAAACCTGTCTCTGCCTGCCACCTCCCTTGTTACCACTGTGTTCTCATCTTTCTCTTCCGGAGTATTGTAGCAAAATTATCTCCTAATCTTCCTCTTCGGCGTCCTCTTCCTCCTCCTTCTCTTCCTCCTTCTCTTCCTGTTCCTCCTCCTCCTGCGTTCCTATAATTAATCCCACACAACTAGTATTAACCTTGGTAATAGATTCCGACACCTGACCAAACACTAGCACATTAGAAACGTTCCGCCCCTGGTACCTTGTGTTAGAAGTGATCAAGGTCCCAGGACCGAAACGTTTTCAAAGAAATATATCCTAGTGTTTGTTCAGGTGTCTTTCTAAACCAGTCACACAGCTAGAAAATACAAGCTAGTCTATCTAGCCTCGGTCTCTTCCCGTCCCCTGTTAGCTGTCTTCCCGTCCCCTGTTAGCTGTCTTCCCGTCCCCCTGCTAGCTGTCTTCCCGTCCCCCTGCTAGCTGTCTTCCCGTCCCCCTGCTAGCTGTCTTCCCGTCCCCCTGCTAACTGTCTTCCCGTCCCCCTGCTAACTGTCTTCCCGTCCCCTGCTAGCTGTCTTCCCGTCCCCTGCTAGTTGTCTTCCCGTCCCCTGCTAGTTGTCTTCCCGTCCCCCTGCTAGCTGTCTTCCCGCCCTCTGCAAGCTGTATTCCCGTCCCCTGCTAGCTGTCTTCCCGTCCCCCTGCTAGCTGTCTTCCCGTCCCCATGCTAGCTGTCTTCCCGTCCCCCTGCTAGCTGTCTTCCCGTCCCCTGCTAGCTGGCTTCCCGTCCCCCTGCTAGCTGTCTTCCCGTCCCCCTGCTAGCTTTCTTCCCGTCCCTTGCTAGCTGTCTTCCGGTCCCCCAGCTAGCTGTCTTCCCGTCCTCTGCTAGCTGTCTTCCCGTCCCCCTGCTAACTGTCTTCCCGTCCCCTGCTAGCTGTCTTCCCGTCTCCCTGCTAGCTGTCTTCCCGTCCCCCTGCTAGCTGTCTTCCCGTCCCCCTGCTAGCTGTCTTCCCGTCCCCCTGCTAGCTGTCTTCCCGTCCCCCTGCTAGCTGTCTTCCCGTCCCCCTGCTAGCTGTCTTCCCGCCCCCTGCAAGCTGTATTCCCGTCCCCTGCTAGCTGTCTTCCCGTCCCTTTGCTAGCTGTCTTCCCGTCCCCTGTTAGCTGTCTTCCCGTCCCCCTGCTAGCTGTCTTCCCGTCCCCCTGCTAACTGTCTTCCCGTCCCCCTGCTAGCTGTCTTCCCGTCTCCTGCTAGCTGTCTTCCCGACCCTGCAAGCTGTATTCCCGTCCCCTGCTAGCTGTCTTCCCGTCCCCTGCTAGCTGTCTTCCCGTCCCCTGCTAGATGTCTTCCCGTCCCCCTGCTAGCTGTCTTCCCGTCCCCTGCTAGCTGTCTTCCCGTCCCCTGCTAGATGTCTTCCCGTCCCCCTGCTAGCTGTCTTCCCGTCCCCCTGCTAGCTGTCTTCCCGTCCCCCTGCTAGCTGTCTTCCCGCCCCCTGCAAGCTGTATTCCCGTCCCCTGCTAGCTGTCTTCCCGTCCCTTTGCTAGCTGTCTTCCCGTCCCCTGTTAGCTGTCTTCCCGTCCCCCTGCTAGCTGTCTTCCCGTCCCCCTGCTAACTGTCTTCCCGTCCCCCTGCTAGCTGTCTTCCCGTCTCCTGCTAGCTGTCTTCCCGACCCTGCAAGCTGTATTCCCGTCCCCTGCTAGCTGTCTTCCCGTCCCCTGCTAGCTGTCTTCCCGTCCCCTGCTAGATGTCTTCCCGTCCCCCTGCTAGCTGTCTTCCCGTCCCCCTGCTAGCTGTCTTCCCGCCCCCTGCAACCTGTATTCCCGTCCCCTGCTAGCTGTCTTCCCCTCTCTTTGCTAGCTGTCTTCCCGTCCCCTGTTAGCTGTCTTCCCGTCCCCCTGCTAGCTGTCTTCCCGTCCCCCTGCTAGCTGTCTTCCCGTCTCCCTGCTAGCTGTCTTCCCGTCTCCTGCTAGCTGTCTTCCCGCGCCCCTGCAAGCTGTATTCCCGTCCCCTGCTAGCTGTCTTCCCGTCCCCCTGCAAGCTGTCTTCCCGTCCCCTGCTAGCTGTCTTCCTGTCCCCCTGCTGGCTGTCTTCCCGTCCCCCTGCTAGCTGTCTTCCCGTCTCCTGCTAGCTGTCTTCCCGCCCCCTGCAAGCTGTATTCCCGTCCCCTGCTAGCTGTCTTCCCGTCCCCCTGCAAGCTGTCTTCCCGTTCCCTTCTAGCTGTCTTCCCGTCCCCCTGCAAGCTGTCTTCCTGTCCCCTGCTAGCTGTCTTCCCGTCCCCCTGCAAGCTGTCTTCCCGTTCCCTTCTAGCTGTCTTCCCGTCCCCCTGCAAGCTGTCTTCCTGTCCCCTGCTAGCTGTCTTCCCGTCCCCCTGCAAGCTGTCTTCCCGTTCCCTTCTAGCTGTCTTCCCGTCCCCCTGCAAGCTGTCTTCCTGTCCCCTGCAAGCTGTCTTCCCGTCCCCTGCTAGCTGTCTTCCCGTCCCCTGCTAGCTGTCTTCCCGTCCTCCTGCTGGCTCTCTTCCCGTCCCCCTGCTAGCTGTCTTCCCGTCCCCTGCTAGCTGTTCTCCCGCCCCCTGCAAGCTGTCTTCCCGTCCCTCTGCTAGCTGCCTTCCCGTCCCCCTGCAAGCTGTCTTCCCGTCCCCCTGCTAGCTGTCTTCCCGTCTCCTGCTAGCTGTCTTCCCGCACCCTGCAAGCTGTATCCCCGGCCCCTGCTAGCTGTCTTCCCGTCCCCCTGAAAGCTGTCTTCCCGTTCCCTGCTAGCTGTCTTCCCGTCCCCCTGAAAGCTGTTTTCCTGTCCCTGCTGGCTGTCTTCCCGTCCCCCTGCTAGCTGTCTTCCCGTCCCCTGCTAGCTGTTCTCCCGTCCCCTGCAAGCTGTCTCCCCCCCATGTACTCTGACGTACTCATCTCCCTTCACTGCCTCCTCATGCCCTTGATCATCCTGCCCTGACTATCAGCCTCTAATCTTTCCTGAAGTCTCCCTGAGGAAGGGAGGTTACTGGTCTCCCTGAGGAAGGGAGGTTACTGGTCTCCCTGAGGAAGGGAGGTTACTGGTCTCCCTGAGGAAGGGAGGTTACTGGTCTCCCTGCCCTGTATTTCTCGTCGCCTGGTTAACGATACTATCAACTACACTCAATTTGATGTCAAAAATAAATTCCCATTGCTCGTTCTTTAGCATTGCAATTCCGCCTGATATAAATGTGGGTAATGTACGTTAATGTTCGTCTCTCATGAGAACCCATGCGTTAAGACGTGTCATCAATGCATTACGATGTATCATCAATACATTAAGACGTATCAACAGTGCATTAAATGCATCAGTGAGTTAAAATGTATCATCAGTACGTTAAGACGTATCATTAGCACGTTAAGATGTATCATTAATGCGTTAAAACATATCATCAATGCATTATGACGTATCATCAATGCATTAAGACGTATCTTCAACGCATTAAGATGTATCATCAGTGTATTAAGACGTATCAATGCGTTAAGATGTATCATTAATACGTCAAGATGCGTCATCAATCCGTTAGCGTCCAACGCCAAATGACCTTTGATATAACGATAATAATTATGATTCATCGCGTAGTTCTGTCACTGTTAGAAGGGTAGTACTCTTGTGGTGACTGTCACTGTTAGAAGGGTAGTACTCTTGTGGTGACTGTCACTGTTAGAAGGGTAGTACTCTTGTGGTGACTGTCACTGTTAGAAGGGTAGTACTCTTGTGGTGACTGTCACTGTTAGAAGGGTAGTAGTACTCTTGTGGTGACTGTCACTGTTAGAAGGGTAGTACTCTTGTGGTGACTGTCACTGTTAGAAGGGTAGTACTCTTGTGGTGACTGTCACTGTTAGAAGGGTAGTACTCTTGTGGTGACTGTCACTGTTAGAAGGGTAGTACTCTTGTGGTGACTGTCACTGTTAGAAGGGTAGTACTCTTGTGGTGACTGTCACTGTTAGAAGGATAGTACTCTTGTGGTGACTGTCACTGTTAGAAGGGTAGTAGTACTCTTGTGGTGACTGTCACTGTTAGAAGGGTAGTACTCTTGTGGTGACTGTCACTGTTAGAAGGGTAGTACTCTTGTGGTGACTGTCACTGTTAGAAGGGTAGTACTCTTGTGGTGACTGTCACTGTTAGAAGGGTAGTAGTCTTGTGGTGACTGTCACGTACGACAATGCAACATGACTCCTCCTGAGTCACTTGTAAGTCACTCCTGCAACAGCAGCTGCAGTAGCGGGTCGCTCGAAGATTTAGATTCGCGTCAGGAGACACTTGTCCTCTTTCCTGACCAGTCTTACCTAACCTAACCTAACCTAACCTAACTTAACCTAACCTAACCTAGCCTAACCTAACCTAACCTAACCTAACCTAACCTAACCTAACCTAACCTAACTAACCTAACCTAACCTAAACTAAAGTAACCTAACCTAACCTAACCTAATCTAATCTAACCTAACCTAACCTAACCTAACCTAGCCTAACCTAACCTAACCTAACCTAACCTAACCTAACCTAACTAACCTAACCTAACCTAAACTAAAGTAACCTAACCTAACCTAACCTAATCTAATCTAACCTAACCTAACCTAACCTAACCTAACCTAACCTAACCTAACCTAACCTAACCTAACCTAACTAACCTAACCTAAAGTAACCTAACCTAACCTAACCTAACCTAATCTAACCTAACCTAGCCTAATCTAACCTAAAGTAACCTAACCTAACCTAACCCAACCTAAAGTAACCTAACCTAACCTGACCTCACCGAACCCAACCTAACCTAACCTAGCCTAACCTAACCTAACCTAACCTAACCTAACCTATCCTAACCTAACCTAACCTAACCTAACCTCACCTAACGTAAGCTAACCTGACCTCACCGAACCCAACCTAACCTAACCTAACCTAACCTAACCTAACCTAGCCTGGATAGGATAGGATAGGAGAGATTCTAGGTAAGACCCCAAGAAGGGGTGAGCGATGAAGTGGGGATAGAGGAAGAATAGGTTGGTTAGAGGAAGGGTTATTGTAAGAGGGAAAGAACCAGGGCTTAACCCAGTAGCTGAGCTGAAAGCGATTCAGGAGTTTGCGCGGCTAAGTGACTGGTCGGGGTGAAGGGGGGGGGGGGAGGGGGGCGACAAAGCGTTCATCGCATGGTACAAGGGCTTTATTAAAGGTCCATACCTGTGAGTTACAGGTTAGTGAGTCAGGATTTTACCAAGGTTATTTGTATATAGGAATTGGGTCAGGAGCTAGTAACGAGTAGAAGAGGTTATGTGTGTAAACCGAGCCTAAACTCAGATAACGTAATCTAACCTAACCTGACCTAACCTAACGTAACCTAACCTAACCTCACCTCACCTAACCTAACCCAACCCAACCTAACCTAACTTCCTGCTCAGTGATGCAAACTGCTGGGCATTTGCCTTCTGATCTCTTTAGATTTATAGGAGACATGTGGGCGAATATAGATAGAAAGTGTGTCTAACTGGCGCTCAATAGACGAAGGATCGAGCCTCCACACGGCTTGCACTGCGTGACTCATGTGGGGTCAGAGTTTAATATTTCTTATATTTAATAAAATTAAATATACTTTGGATTTATATGTTCCATGGCTAGTTAGGTTACTGGGGTTAAAAGTCTATTATCTACACGAGGGTCATTAAGACATATGTACTCCACCAGTCACTACACGAGGGTCATTAAGACTTATATGTACTCCACCAGTCACTACACGAGGATCATACAGACTGTATGTCACCTGTACAACAAGCGGCACTTGCAGTACAGAGACAAGTGAAGGGGTTGCAAGTGTTGCAAGAGAGTAGTACAAAATAGAGTCAGCATTCTCTGTGGTAATGAGACTAACCATGGTACAGTGTGTAAGGGTGAGTCAAGTTCTGACGCCAGAGTGTGACCACTAGTGTGACCAGTGTGACCGCAGCTCTTACCAGAGTGTGGTGGTATGGTCACTACTGTGACCAGTGTGGTGGTGTGGTTACTACTGTGACCAGTGTGGTGGTGTGGTCACTACTGTGACCAGTGTGGTGGTGTGATTATTACTGTGACCAGTGTCGTGGTGTGGTCACTAATGTGATCAGTGTGGTGGTGTGGTCATTACTGTGAGCAGTGTGGTGGTGTGATCACTACTGTGACAAGTGTGGTGGTGTGGTCACTACTGTGACCAGTGTGATGGTGTGGTTACTACTGTGACCAGTGTGGTGGTGTGGTCACTAATGTGACCAGTGAGGTGGTGTGGTCACTAATGTGACCAGTGTAGTGGTATGGTCACTTCTGTGACCAGTGTGGTGGTGTGGTCACTAATGTGACCAGTGTGGTGGTGTGGTCACTAATGTGCCCAGTGTAATGGTGAGGTCACTAGTGTTACCAGTGTTGTTTCCAACAGTAACAAGGAAGTCACCAGGTCACTCTGCTAACCAGGATGACCAACACAATCGTCACCCCGTACAGGGGATTGAGGGGAAGCAGTGAGGGGAGAGTCTTCCTCACCACGCACAGGGGACTGAGGGCTAGCAGTGAGGGGAGCATCCTCCTCAGCATACACATGGGACTGAGAGGAAGCAGTGAGGGGAGAGTCCTCCTCACCACACACAGGGGACTGAGGGGAAGCATTGAAGGGAGAGTCCTCCTCACCACACACAGGGGACTGAGGGGAAGCAGTGAGGAGAGAGTCATCCTCACCACACACAGGGGACTGAGGGGAAGCAGTGAGGGGAGAGTTCTCCTCACCACACACAGGGGACTGAGTGGAAGCAGTGAGGGGAGAGTCCTACTCACCACACACAGGGGACTGAGGGAAAGCAGTGAGGGGAGAGTCCTCCTCACCACACACAGGGGACTGAGGGAAAGCAGTGAGGGGAGAGTCCTCCTCACCACACACACGGACTGAAGGGAACAGTGAGGGAGAGTCCCCTCACCACACACAGAGGACTGAGGGAAGCAGTGAGGGGAGAGTCCTCCTCACCACACACAGGAGATCGAGGGGAAGCAGTGAGGGGAGAGTCCTCCTCACCACACACAGGGGACTGAGGGGAAGCAGTGAGGGGAGAGTCCTCCTCACCACACACAGGGACTGAGGGGAAGCAGTGAGGGGAGAGTCCTCCTCACCACACACAGGGGACTGAGGGGAACCAGTGAGGGGAGAGTCCTCCTCACCACACACAGGAGATCGAGGGGAAGCAGTGAGGGGAGAGTCCTCCTCACCACACACAGGGGACTGAGGGGAAGCAGTGAGGGGAGAGTCCTCCTCACCACACAGGGGACTGGGGGGAACCAGTGAGGGGAGAGTCCTCCTCACCACCACAGAGATCGGGGGGAAAGCAGTGAGGGGAGATTTCCTCCTCACCACACACAGGGGACTGAGAGGAAGCAGTGAGGGGAGAGTCCCCCCTCACCACACACAGGGACTGGGGAAGCATGAGGGAGAATCTCCCACCACACACGGGGGACTGAGGGAAGCAGTGAGGGGAGAATTCTCCTCACCACACACAGGGGACTGAGGGGAAGCAGTGAGGGGAGAGTCCTCCTCACCACACACAGGGGACTGAGGGGAAGCAGTGAGGGGAGAATTCTCCTCACCACACACAGGGGACTGAGGGGAAGCAGTGAGGGGAGAGTCCTCCTCACCACACACATGGGACTGAGGGGAAGAAGTGAGAGGAGAGTCCTCCTCACCACACACGGGGGACTGAGGGGAACCCTGAGGGGAGAGTCCTCCTCACCAAAACACAGGGGACTGAGGGAAGCAGTGAGGGGAGAATTCTCCTCACCACACACAGGGAACGAGGGAAGCACTGAGGGAGAGTCCCCCCACACACAGGGACTGACGGAAAGCAGTGGGGGGAGAGTCATCATCACCACACAGAGAGGACTGAGGAGAAGCAGTGAGGGGAGAGTTCTCCTCACCACACACAGGGGACTGAGGGGAAGCAGTGAGGGGAGAGTCCTCCTCACCACACATAGGGGACTGAGGGGAATCAGTGAGGGGAGAGTCCTCCTCACCACACATAGGGGACTAAGAAGAAGCAGTGAGGGAGAGCCCCTCCTCACCACACACAGGAGACTGAGGGGAAGGAGTGAGGGGAGAGTCCTCCTCACCACACACAGGGGACTGAGGGCTAGCAGTGAAGGGAGAGTCCTCCTCACCACACACAGGGGACTGAGGGGAAACAATGAGGGGAGAGTCCCCCTCACCACACACAGGTGACTGAGGGGAAGCAGTGAGGGGAGAGTCCTCACCACACACAGGGGACTGAGGGGAAGCAGTGAGGGGAGAGTTCTCCTCACCACACACAGGGGACTGAGGGGAAGCACTGCGGGGAGTCTTCCTCACCACACACAAGGGACTGAGGGGAAGCAGTGAGGGGAGAGTCCTCCTCACCACACACAGAGGACTGAGGGGAAGCAGTGAGGGGAGAGTCCACCTCAACACACACAGGGGACTGAGGGGAAGCAGTGAGGGGAGAGTCCTCTTTCCCCCAAAACACAGGGACTGAGCGGAGCAGTGAGGGGAGAGTCCTCCTCACCACACACAGGGGACTGAGGGGAAGCAGTGAGGGGAGAGTCCTCTTCACCACACACAGGGGACTGAGGAAAAGCAGTGAGGGGAGAGTCCTCCCCACCACACACAGAGGACTGAGGGGAAGAAGAGAAAGGAGAGTCCTCCTCACCACACACAGGGGACTGAGGGGAAGCAGTGAGGGGAGAGTCCTCCTCACCACACACAGAGGACTGAGGGGAAGAAGAGAAAGGAGAGTCCTCCTCACCACACACAGGGGACTGAGGGGAAGCAGTGAGGGGAGAGTCCTCCTCACCACACACAGGGTACTGAGGGGAAGCAGTGAGGGGAGAGTCCTCCTCACCACACACAGGGGACTGAGGGGAAGCAGTGAGGGGAGAGTCCTCCTCACCACACACAGGGGACTGGGGGGGAAGAAAGTGAGGAGAGTCCCTCCTCACCACACACAGGGGACTGAGGGGAAGCAGTGAGGGGAGAGTCCTCCTCACCACACACAGAGGACTGAGGGGAAGAAGAGAAAGGAGAGTCCTCCTCACCACACACAGGGGACTGAGGGGAAGCAGTGAGGGGAGAGTCCTCCTCACCACACACAGGGACTGAGGGGAACAGTGAGGGAGAGCCCTCCTCACCACACACAGGGGACTGAGGGGAAGCAGAGGGAGAGTCCCCACCACACACGGGGGACTGAGGGAAGCAGTGAGGGGAGAGTCCCCTCACACACACAGGGACTGAGGGGAAGAGGAAAGGAATCCTCCTCACAAACAGGGGCTGGGGGGAGCAGGGGGGAGAGTCTCCTCACCACACACAGGGGACTGAGGGGAAGCAGTGAGGGGAGAGTGTTCCTCACCACACACAGGGGACTGAGGGGAAGCAGTGAGAAGAGAGTCCTCACCACACACAGGGGACTGAGGGGAAGCAGTGAGGGGGGGTGTTCCTCACCACACACAGGGACGAGGGAAGCAGTGAGGGAGAGTGTTCCTCACCACACACAGGGGACTGAGGGGAAGCAGTGAAAAGAGAGTCCTCACCACACACAGAGGACTGAGGGGAAGCAGTGAGGGGAGAGTGTTCCTCACCACACACAGGGGACTGAGGGGAAGCAGTGAGGGGAAAGTCCTCCTCACCACACACAGGGGACTGAGGGGAAGCAGTGAGAAGAGAGTCCTCACCACACACAGAGGACTGAGGGGAAGCAGTGAGGGGAGAGTCCTCCTCACCACACACAGGGGACTGAGAGGAAGCAGTGAGGGGAGAGTCCTCCTCACAACACACAGGGGACTGAGAGGAAGCAGTGAGGGGAGAGTCCTCCTCAACACAATTACTAAAGTTAACAAAGTTATGTTAACAACATTGAACTTACCAACAAACTTGTGTTATCAATATCCAAGTTAACATTACATCAGTGAACCTCAACTTTGTCATCATCAGTCTCATCAATACTCAAAAAAAAAAAAATTGAAACGATCTTTTGTTGGTTTGTACAAAGTTACAATACCGTGACTGGAACAACACCGTGACTGGAACAATACCGTGACTGGAACAACACCGTGACTGGAACAACACCGTGACTGGAACAACACCGTGACTGGAACAACACCGTGGCTGGAACAACACCGTGACTGGAACAACACCGTGACTGGAACAACACCGTGACTGGAACAACACCGTGACTGGAACAACACCGTACTGGAACAACACCGTGGCGGAACAACACCGGTGACTGGAACAACACCGTGAAATGGAACAACACCGTGACGGAACAACACCGGACTGGGAAAAACACCGGACTGGAACAACACCGTGACTGGAACAACACCGTGACTGGAACAACACCGGACTGGAACAAAACCGTGACTGGAACAACACCGTGACTGGAACAATACCGTGACTGGAACAACACCGTGACTGGGAAAAACACCGTGACTGGAACAACACCGTGACTGGAACAATACCGTGACTGGAACAACACCCTGACTGGAACAACACCGTGACTGAACAACACCGTGACGGAACAACACCGTGACTGGAACCAACCCAGTACTGGAACAACACCCTGACTGGAACAACACCGTGACTGGAAAAACACCGTGACTGGAACAACACCGTGACTGGAACAACACCGTGGCTGGAACAAAACCGTGACTGAACAACACCGTGACTGGAACAACACCGTGACTGGAACAACACCGTGACTGGGAAAAACACCGTGACTGGAACAACACCGTGGCTGGAACAACACCGTGACTGGAACAACACCGTGACTGGAACAACACCGTGACTGGAACAACACCGTGACTGGAACAACACCGTACTGGAACAACACCGGATGGAAAAAACACCGTGACTGGAACAACACCGTGACTGGAACAACACCGTGACTGGAACAACACCGTGACTGGAACAACACCGTGACTGAACAATACCGGACTGGAACAACACCGGACTGGGAAAAACAAACCGGACTGGAACAACACCGTGACTGGAACAACACCGTGACTGGAACAACACCGTGACTGGAACAACACCGTGACTGGAACAACAAACCCTGACGGAACAACACCGTGACTGGAACAAACACCGTGACTGGAACAACACCGTGACTGGAACAAACCGTGACTGAAAATACCGTGACTGGAACAATACCGTGACTGGAACAATACCGTGACTGGAACAACACCGTACTGGGAAAAACAAACCGTGACTGGAACAACACCGGACTGGAACAATAAACCCTGACTGGAACAATAAACCCTGACTGGAACAATACCGTGACTGGAACAACACCGTGACTGAACAACACCGTGGGCTGGAACAATACCGTGACTGGAACAACACCGTGACTGGGAAAAACACCGTGACTGGGAAAAATACCGTGGCTGGAACAATACCGTGACTGGAACAATACCGTGACTGGAACAACACCGTGACTGGAACAACACCGTGACTGGAACAACACCGTGACTGGAACAACACCGTGACTGGAACAATACGTGACGGAACAATACCGTGACTGGAACAATACCGTGACTGGAACAACACCGTGACTGGAACAACACCGTGACTGGAAAACACCGGACTGGAACAACACCGTGACTGGAACAACACCGTGACTGGAACAATACCGTGACTGGAACAATACCGTGACTGGAAAAATACCGTGCTGAACAATACCGTGACTGAACAATACCGGACTGGAACAATACCGTGACTGGAACAATACCGTGACTGGAACAACACCGTGACTGGAAAAACACCGTGACTGGAACAACACCGTGACTGGAACAATACCGTGAGTGGAACAATACCGTGACTGGAACAATACCGTGACTGGAACAATACCGTGACTGGAACAATACCGTGACTGGAACAACACCGTGACTGGAACAACACCGTGACTGAACAACCCCCGTGACTGGAACAAACCGTGACTGGAACAAAACCGTGACTGGAAAAATACCGTGGCTGGAACAATACCGTGACTGGAACAAATACCGTGACTGGGAAAAATACCGTGACCGGAACAATACCGTACTGAACAATACCGTGACTGGAACAATACCGGACTGGAACAACACCGTGACTGGAACAATACCGTGACTGGGAAAAATACCGTGACTGGAACAATACCGTGGCTGGAACAATACCGTGACTGGAACAATACCGTGACTGGAACAATACCGTGACTGGAACAATACCGTGACTGGAACAATACCGTGACTGGAACAATACCGTGACTGGAACAACACCGTGACTGGAACAATACCCTGACTGGAACAATACCGTGACTGGAACAATACCGTGGGTGGAACAACACCGTGACTGGAAAATACCGACTGGGGAAAAATACCGTGACTGGAACAATAAATGACTGGGAAAAATGCCGTGGCTGGATCAATACCGTGACTGGAACAATACCGTGACTGGAACAATACCGTGGCTGGAACAACACCGTGACTGGAACAATACCGTGACTGGAACAACACCGTGACTGGAACAACACCGAGACTGGAACAACACCGTGACTGGAACAACACCGTGACTGGAACAACACCCTGACTGGAACACACACCCTGACTGGGACAACCCGTGACTGGAACACACCGTGGCTGAACAACACCGTGACTGGAACAACACCGTGACTGGAACAACACCGTGACTGGAAAAAACACCGTGACTGGAACAACACCGTACGGAACAAAAAACCGTGACTGAACAACCCCGTGACTTGAACAACACCGTGGCTGGAATAAAACCGTGACTGGAACAACACCGTGACTGGAACAACACCGTGACTGGAACAACACCGTGACAGGAACAACACCGTGACTGGAACAACACCGTGACTGGAACAACACCGTGACTGGAACAACACCGTGACAGGACAACACCGTGACTGGAAACAACACCGTACGGAACAACACCGTGACTGGGAAAAACACCGTGACTGAACAACACCGTGACTGGGAAAAACACCGTGACTGGAACAACACCGTGACAGAAACAACACCGTGACAGGGAAAAACACCGTGACTGGAACAACACCGTGGGGCTGGAACAACACCGTGACTGGACCAACACCGTGACAGGAACAACACCGTGACAGGAACAACACCGTGACTGGAACAACACCGTGACTGGAACAACACCGTGACTGGAACAACACCGTGACTGGAACAACACCGTGACTGAACAACACCGTGACTGGAACAACACCGTGACAGGAACAACACCGTGACTGGAACAACACCGTGGCTGGAATAACACCGTGACTGGAACAACACCGTGACTGGAACAACACCGTTTACTGGAACAACAAACCCTGACGGAACAACACCGTGACTGGAACAACACCGTGACTGGAACAACACCGGACTGGAACAACACCGTGACTGAACCAACACCGTGACGGAACAACACCGTGACTGGAACAACACCGTGACAAAAAAAACACCGTGACAGGACAACACCGTGACTGGAACAACACCGTGACTGGGAAAAACACCGTATGGAACAACACCGTGACTGAACAACACCGTGACTGAACAACACCGTGACTGGACCCAAAACCGTGACTGGAACAACACCGTGACTGGGAAAAACCCCGTGACTGGAACAACACCGTGGCTGGAATAAAAAACCCTGACTGGAACAACACCGTGACTGGAACAACACCGTGACTGGAACAACACGTGACCCGGAAAAACACCGTGACTGGAAACACCGTGACTGGAACAACACCGTGACGGAACAACACCGTGACTGGAACCCAAACCCCTGACTGGAACAACACCGTGACTGGAACAACACCGTGACAGAAACAACACCGTGACAGGAACAACACCGTGACTGGAACAACACCGTGACTGGAACAACACCGTGACTGGACCAACACCGTGACAGGAACAACACCGTGACAGAAACAACACCCCTGACTGGAACAACCAAACCGTACTGGAACAACACCGTGACGGAACAACACCGTGACTGGAACAACACCGTGACTGGAACAACACCGTGACTGGAACAACACCGTGACAGGAACAACACCGTGACTGGAACAACACCGTGGCTGGAATAACACCGTGACTGGAACAACACCGTGACTGGAACAACACCGTGACTGGAACAACACCGTGACCCGGAACAACACCGTGACTGGAACAACACCGTGACTGGAACAACACCGTGACTGGAACAACACCGTGACTGGAACAACACCGTGACTGGAACAACACCGTGACTGGAACAACACCGTGACAAAAACAACACCGTGACAGGAACAACACCGTGACTGGAACAACACCGTGACTGGAACAACACCGTGACTGGACCAACACCGTGACAGGAACAACACCGTGACAGGAACAACACCGTGACTGGAACAACACCGTGACTGGAACAACACCGTGAATGGAACAACACAGTGACTGGAACAACACCGTGACTGGTCTCCAAGAGTCACATGTCTGAAGATCACTGGAACAACACCGTGACTGGAACAACACCGTGACTGGAACAACACCGTGACTGGAACAACACCGTGACTGGAGCAATACCGTGACTGGAACAACACCATGACTGGAACAACACCGTGACTGGAACAATACCGTGACTGGAACAACACCGTGACTGGAACAACACCGTGACTGGAACAATACCGTAACTTTAACAATACCGTGACTAGAACAATACCGTGACTGGAACAACACCGTGACTGGAACAATACCGTGACTGGAACAACACCGTGGCTGGAACAACACCGTGACTGGAACAACACCGTGACTGGAACAACACCGTGACTGGAACAACACCGTGACTGGAACAACACCGTGACTGGAACAACACCGTGACTGGTCTCCAAGAATCACATGTCTGGAGATCACTGGTAGTCTCCAGTGATGGTCTCCAAGAGCCACATGTCTGGAGATCATTGGTAGTCCTCCAGTGATGGTCTCCAAGAGTCACATGTCCCGGCGATAACTTTGGGAGTCTCCAGTGATGGTCTCCAAGAACCACATGTCTGGAGATCATTGGTAGTCTCCAGTGATGGTCTCCAAGAGTCACATGTCTGGAGATCATTGGTAGTCTCCAGTGATGGTCTCCAAGAGTCACATGTCTGGAGATCAACTGGTAGTCTCCAGTGATGGTCTCCAAGAGCCACATGTCTGGAGATCACTGGTAGTCTCCAGTGATGGTCTCCAAGAGTCACATGTCTGGAGATAACTGGAACAACACCGTGACTGGAACAACACCGTGACTGGAACAACACCGTGACTGGTCTCCAAGAGTCACATGTCCCGGAATCACTGGGAGTCTCCCCGTGATGGGTCTCCAAAGCCACATGTCTTGAGATCACGGGAGTCTTCATGATGGTCTCCAAGAGCCACATGTCCCTTTAATCACTGGTAGTCTTCAGTGAGCTCCAAAGGCCACAGTCTTGAGATCACTGGTAGTCTCCAGTGATGGTCTCCAAGAGCCACATGTCTTGAGATCACTGGTAGTCTTCAGTGATGGTCTCCAAGAGCCACATGTCTTGAGATCACTGGTAGTCTTCAGTGATGGTCTCCAAGAGCCACATGTCTTGAGATCACTGGTAGTCTCCAGTGATGGTCTCCAAGAGCCACATGTCTTGAGATCACTGGTAGTCTCCTGTGATGGTCTCCAAGAGCCACATGTCTTGAGATCACTGGTAGTCTCCAGTGATGGGTCTCCAAGAGCCACATGTCTTGAGATCACTGGTAGTCTTCAGTGAATTTGGTCTCCAAGAGCCACCTGTCTGGAATCACTGGTATCCCAGTGATGGTCTCCAAGAGCCACATGTCTTGAGATCACTGGGAAATCTTCAGTGAAGGTCTCCAAGAGCCACATGTCTTGAGATCACTGGTAGTCTCCTGTTGATGGTCTCCAAAGCCACATGTCTGGAGATCATTGGTAGTCTCCTGTGATGGTCTCCAAGAGCCACATGTCTGGAGATCATTGGTAGTCTCCTGTGATGGTCTCCAAGAGTCACATGTCTGGAGATCACTGGTAGTCTCCAGTGATGGTCTCCAAGAGTCACATGTCTGGAGATAACTGGAACAACACCGTGACTGGAACAACACCGTGAATGGAACAACACCGTGACTGGAACAACACCGTGACTGGAACAACACCGTGACTGGTCTCCAAGAGTCACATGTCTGGAGATCACTGGTAGTCTCCAGTGATGGGTCTCCAAGAGCCACATGTCTTGAGATCACTGGTAGTCTCCAGTGATGGTCTCCAAGAGCCACATATCTGGAGATCACTGGTAGTCTCCATTGATGGTCTCCAAGAGTCACATGTCTGGAGATCACTGGTAGTCTTCAGTGATGGTCTCCAAGAGCCTCATGTCTGGAGATCACTGGTAGTCTTCAGTGATGGGTCTCCAAGAGTCAAATGTCTGGAGATAACTGTTAATCTCCAGTGATGGGTCTCCAAGAGCCACATGTCTGGAGATCACTGGTAGTCTCCAGTGATGGTCTCCAAGAGCCACATATCTGGAGATAACTGGTAGTCTCCAGTGATGGTCTCCAAAAGCCACATGCTGGAGATCACTGTATTCTCCAGTGATGGTCTCCAAGAGCCTCATGTCTGGAGATCACTGGTAGTCTCCATTGATGGTCTCCAAGAGTCACATGTCTGGAGATCACTGGTAGTCCTCCAGTGTGGTCTCCAAGAGCCACATGTCCCGGAGATCACTGGTATCTCCATGAGGTCTCCAAGAGCCACAAAGTCTGAAGATCACTGGTAGTCTCCAGTGATTGGTCTCCAAAAGCCACATATCTGGAGATCACTGGTGTCTCCAGTGATGGTCTCCAAAGCCCCCATATCTGGAGATAACCTGGTAGTCTCCAGTGATGGGTCTCCAAAAGCCACATGTCTGGAGATCACTGGTATCTCCAGTGATGGTCTCCAAGAGACACATATCTGGAGATTTAAATGGATCTCCAGTGATGGTCTCCAAGAGCCACGGTCTGGAGATCACTGGTAGTCTCCAGTGATGGTCTCCAAGAGCCACATGTCTGAGATCACTGGAAATCTCCAGTGATGGTCTCCAAGAGCCACATGTCTGGAGATCACTGGGAGTCTCCAGTGACGGTCTCCAAGAGTCACATATCTGGAATCACTGGTAGTCTCCAGTTTATGGTCTCCAAGAGCCACATGTCTGGAGATCACTGGTAGTCTGCAGTGATGGTCTCCAAGAGCCACATGTCTGGAGATCACTGGTAGTCTCCAGTGATGGTCTCCAAGAGCCACATGTCTGGAGATCACTGGTAGTCTCCATGATGGTCTCGAAGAGCCACATGTCTGGAGATCACTGGTAGTCTCCAGTGATGGGTCTCCAAGAGCCACATGTCTGGAGATCACTGGTAGTCTCCAGTGACGGTCTCCAAGAGTCACATATCTGGAGATCACTGGTAGTCTCCAGTGATGGTCTCCAAGAGCCACATGTCTGGAGATCACTGGTAGTCTCCAGTGATGGTCTCGAAGAGCCACATGTCTGGAGATCACTGGTAGTCTCCAGTGATGGTCTCCAAGAGCCACATGTCTGGAGATCACTGGTAGTCTCCAGTGATGGTCTCCAAGAGCCACATGTCTGGAGATCACTGGTAGTCTCCAGTGATGGTCTCGAAGAGCCACATGTCTGGAGATCACTGGTAGTCTCCAGTGATGGTCTCCAAGAGCCACATGTCTGGAGATCACTGGTAGTCTCCAGTGATGGTCTCCAAGAGCCACATGTCTGGAGATCACTTGTAGTCTCCAGTGATGGTCTCCAAGAGCCACATGTCTGGAGATCACTGGTATTCTCCAGTGATGGTCTCCAAGAGCCACATGTCTGGAGATCACTGGTAGTCTCCAGTGATGGTCTCCAAGAGCCACATGTCTGGAGATCACTGGTAGTCTCCAGTGATGGTCTCCAAGAACCACATGTCTGGAGATCACTGGTAGTCTCCAGTGATGGTCTCCAAGAACCACATGTCTGGAGATCACTGGTAGTCTCCAGTGATGGTCTCCAAGAACCACATGTCTGGAGATCACTGGTAGTCTCCAGTAATGGTCTCCAAGAGCCACATGTCTGGAGATCACTGGTAGTCTCCAGTGATGGTCTCCAAGAGCTATGGTTCTCCTTCAACCTGACTGATGGATTGAACACGTCGATTCCTTTCATGAGGGACTGATTACCTTACCTTTCACGGTTCTGTTCTGTATTGGACTGAAGAAGCTGCTGGCGAAACGTTTCCTCCTTAAAGGTACCCAAATGTTGTACAACTGTCTTCATATTGGGTGTTGGTTGCGTCTCTAGCAGCTGGCTGCATCCTAGCAGCTGCTTGCGTCCCTTGCTACTGGCTGCGTCCCGGGCTTTTGTTTACGTCCATGGTTACGAGGAAAGACTATCGCAGTTCTTACTCATCAAAGAGGATGATTTAATTCTGAGGAAGGACCAAGAAATAGAACTTAACCGCCCATTCTTCCTGAATTTACAAACACTTGTCTAGCACTTGTCTAGCACTTGTCTAGCAGTTGTCTAGCAGTTGTCTAGCACTTGTCTAGCACTTGTCTAGCACTTGTCTAGCAGTTGTCTAGCAGTTGTCTAGCAGTTGTCTAGCACTTGTCTAGCACTTGTCTAGCACTTGTCTAGCAGTTGTCTAGCAGTTGTCTAGCACTTGTCTAGCACTTGTCTAGCACTTGTCTAGCAGTTGTCTAGCAGTTGTCTAGCACTTGTCTAGCACTTGTCTAGCACTTGTCTAGCAGTTGTCTAGCACTTGTCTAGCACTTGTCTAGCACTTCTCTAGCAGTTGTCTAGCACTTGTCTAGCACTTGTCTAGCACTTGTCTAGCACTTGTCTAGCAGTTGTCTAGCACTTGTCTAGCACTTGTCTAGCAGTTGTCTAGCAGTTGTCTAGCACTTGTCTAGCAGTTGTCTAGCAGTTGTCTAGCACTTGTCTAGCACTTGTCTAGCACTTGTCTAGCACTTGTCTAGCAGTTGTCTAGCACTTGTCTAGCACCTCCACCTCGTCTTCTTTAACTGAGTGAAGCCTAACCTAACCTAACCTAACCTAACCTAACCTAACCTAACCTAACCTAACCTAACTTAACCTAACCTAACCTCACCTAAGACATAAGTCCTAACCTAACCTAACTCTAACTAACCTTAACCTAACTTAACCTAACCTAACCTAACCTAACCTAACCTAACCTAACCTAACCTAACCTAACCTAACCTAACCTAACTTAACCTAACCTAACCTAACCTAACCTAACCTAACCTAACCTAACCTAACCCTAAACCTTAACCTAACCTAACCTAACCTACCTAACCTAACCTAACCCTAACTAACCTAACCCTAACCTTTAACCTAATCGAAAAAAATAATACATTGTATAAAAAAATTAAAAGGCGCTAATAAAAACTACCACCAGCCACCTCCCGCTCCCGCCAAGCCCCCGCGCCGCCCTGCCCTCCACCCCTCCGCACCTGCCCAGGAACTTTCCGCCGGCGGGCGCTTCGTTGCCCCACATCCCCGGCACCCCGACACGGACCCCCCCCCTCACTCAACCTTACGACCGCCCAGGAGCCGGTGTAGCTCTCCTCCCGCCTCCGCCGCCTCGGGCTAAGCCCACCCCCATAGCCCCAACCGCGCCAAGCACTCGGCCCTCCCCCGCACCCTCCCTCATCGACCGCCGAGTAACTAATCGACCCCCGCCATCCCCTGTACAGCCCCCGATTCGGAGCACCCGCCTGTGCGACCCTGACCAAGCCCCATCCCATCCCCCCCTCCCCAGCGTCACCACGTGTCCCCGCTCCACCCCCCCCCGACCACGCCCACCCCACCACCCCCCGCACGGGCCACATCGCCGGTGTGTCACCCGTCGCACCAGCCCTAGACATGCGCGCCTCCGGCCCTTCCGACACCCCCCTCCCCGCCCCACTCCAGCGCCCCACCCAGACCCTCCCGCTGTCGCCACCATCGCGTGAGGGGTCACTACCGAAGTCTCCCAGACCCCACGCCCACCGTCGTCCCAGACGCCTGCCCCCCAAACCCACTGCCGCACCACTCCGACCCCCCCCTCCCCGATCAGCTCACCCCCATAACCCCCTGGTTGTCACCACACGAGCCTCCGCAATTGTCCCGTTCCTCTATCTCGGGGCCTTGCCCCACCCTTCCGGCCCGTCGCACCACTCAGTTGTTCATTCCACGTCCGAAACATTACACCCCCACCACCAACCACCACCCCACCACCCCCACCAACCACACCACCACCACCAGGCCACCCCCACCCCCACCCCACCACCACCAACACCACCCCACCACCAACACCACCACCACCACCACCACCACCACCTCCACCACCACAAACTAACAACAACAACCACAACAACAACAACAACAACAACAACACCACAACAACAACAACATTCCCACACCACCACCATAACCCTACAACACCAACAAGAACAACAATCACAAACAACAACATATACCTATTATACTAAAGAACCGTTTAACAGACCCATCCCTGCCCCAACACAGAACCCTTACGACCGTCCCACGCCCACTTCCGGACCCTCACCAACCTCCCTCACGGACACACAGACCCACCTCACGGACTCCAGGCGCCTTCACGGACACACCCCCCACAAGCCCCTCACGGACTCACAGACACCGTCACGGACACACAGGCCCCTTCACGGACTCACAGACCCCTCACGGACTCACAGGCCCTTCACGGACTCACACACCCCTCACGGACTCACAGACCCCTCACGGACTCACAGGCCCTTCACGGACTCACAGGCCCCTCACGGACTCACACACCCCTCACGGACTCACAGGCCCTTCACGGACTCACAGACCCCTCACGGACGTCACAGGCCCATCACGACTCACTAGGCCCCCTCACGACTCACACACTCCCTCACGGACTCCACAGGCCCTTCACGGACTCACACACACCTCACGGACTCACAACACCCCTCACGGACTCACAGGCCCTCACGACTCAGAGGCCCTCAGGACTCGCGAGACACCCCTCACTTACTTCAAACCCCTCACGACTCACAGGCCCTACCATCACGGACTCACAGGCCCTCACGGGACTCACACACACCCTCACCGGACTCACAAAGGCCCTTCACGACTCACACACCCTCACGGACTCACACCCCCTCACGGACTTCACAGGCCCCTTCACGGACTCAGAGGCCCCTCACGGACTCGCAGACCCACCTCACTTACTCAGACCCCTCACGGACTTACAGATCCCTCACGGACCCTCACTGCGTTGTTTATCACTGTTGTTTATCACTGTTGTTTATCACTGTTGTTTATCACTGTTGTTTATCATTGTTGGTTATCACTGTTGTTTATCACTGTTGTTTATCATTGTTGTTTAACACTGTGTTATCACCAGGGGGGGGGGTGTTTGTTTTATCTCTGTTGTATTATCATTGTTGGTTTATCACTGTTGTTTTATCACTGTTGTTTATCACTGCTGTTTTATCAGCTGTTGTTTATCACTGTTGTTTATCACCACGTGTGTAGTTTATTCCACTGTTGTTTATCCACTGTTGTTTATCACTGGTGTTTATCACTGTTGTTTATCACTGTGTTGTTTATCACTGTTGTTTATCACTGCTGTTTATCATTGTTGGTTATCACTGCTGTTTATCACTGTGTTGTTTATCACTGTTGTTTATCAACGTTGTTTATCACTGTTGTTTATCACTGTTGTTTATCACTGTTGTTTATCAATGTGTTGTTTATCAGTGTTGTTTATCACTGTTGTTTATCACTGTTGTTTATCACTGTGTTGTTTTTATCACTGGTGTGTTTATCACCGTTTATTTAACACTGTTGTTTTATCACGTTGTTTATTCAGTTTTGGTTAGCACGGTTGTTTATCACTGTTGCTTATCACTGTTGTTTATCACTGTGTTGTTTATCACTGTTGTTTATCACTGTGTTGTTTATTACTGTTGTTTATCACTATTGTTTATCACTGTTGTTTATCACTGTGTTGTTTATCACTATTGTTTGTCACTGTTGTTTATCACTGTTGTTTAACACTATTGGTTATCACTGTTGTTTATCACTGTTGTTTATCACTGTTGTTTATCACTGTTGTTTAACACTGTTGGTTATCACTGTTGTTTATCACTGTTGTTTATCACTGTTGTTTATCACTGCTGTTTATCATTGTTGGTTATCACTGCTGTTTATCTCTACTGTTTATCACTGTGTTGTTTACCACTGTTGTTTATCACTGTTGTTTATCACTGTTGTTCATCACTGTTGTTTATCACTGTTGTTTATCAATGTTGTTGATCACTGTTGTTTATCACTGTTGTTTATCACTGTTGTTTATCACTGTTGTTTATCATTGTTGTTTATCACTATTGTTTATCACTGTTGTTTAACACTGTTGGTTATCACTGTTGTTTTATCACTGATGTTAATTTCACTGTTGTTTATCACGTTTATCAACTGCTGCCCTTATTCACTGCGTTGTTTATCATGTTTTTATCACTGTTGTTTATCACTGTTGGTTTATTCACTGTTGTTTTATCATCTGCTGTTTATCAACTGCGTTGTTTATCACTGTTGTTTCCATCACTGGTTGTTTATCCTAACTGTTTTGTTTATCACTGCTGTTTATCACTGCGTTGTTTACACTGTTGTTTATCAACTGTTGTTTATCACTGTTTTATCACTGTTGACTATCACGTTGTTTGATCACTGTTGTTTATTCAACTGCTGTTTATCCACTGTTTGTTTATCATGTGTTTATCACTGTTGTTTATCACTGTGTTGTTTTATCACTGTTTATCACTTGTTTATCATGTGTTTTTCATCACTGTTGGTTATTCACTGTTGTTTATACTGTGTGTTTAATCATTGTTGGTTATCACTGTTGTTTAATCACCGTGTTTATCACTGTTGTTTTTATCACCTGTTGATATCACTGTTGGTTATCACTGTTCGTTATCACTGTTGTTTATCACTGTTGTTTTAATACTGTTGTTTATCACTGTTGGTTATCACTGTTGGTTATAACTGTTTGTATACACTGTGTTTAATCACCGTTGTTTATCTCTGCTGTTTATCACTGTTGTTTATCACTGTTGTTTATCACTGTTGTTTATCACTGTGTTGTTTATCACTGTTGTTTATCACTGTTGTTTATCACGCGTTTTTTCATCACTATTGTTTTATATCACTGTTTGTTTATCACTGGTTGTTTATCATTGTTTAGGTTATCACTGTTGTTTTATCACTGTTGTTATACACTGTTTTGTTTATCACTGTTGTTATCACTGTTGGTTTATACTGTTGGTTATCACTGTTGTTTTTTTCACTGGTGTTTGATCACTGTTGTTTATCACTGTTGTTTTATCACAAGCGTTTGTTTATTCACTGTTGTTTTATCACTGTTTGTTTATCACTTGTTTTTTATCAATGCGTTGTTTATCAGTGTTGTTCATCACTGTTTGTTATTCCTGTTTTGTTTTATCACTGCTGTTTATCACTGGCGTTTTGTTGGTCACTGTTGTTTATCACTGTTTTTTTTATCACGTTCCTTATCACTGTTGTTTATCACTGTTGTTTATCACTGCTGTTTATCACTGTTGTTTATCACTGTTGTTTATCACTGTTGTTTATCACTGTGTTGTTTATCACTTGTTTATCACTTGTTTATCACTGTGTTTTTCATCACTGTTGTTTATCACTGTTGTTTATCACTGTTGTATCATTGTTGGTTTATCACTGTTATTTATCACCGGGGGGGGGGGTTGTTTTATCACTGTTGTTTATCACTGTTGTATATCACTGTTGGTTATCACTGTTGTTTAATACTGTTGTTTATCACTGTTGGTTATCACTGTTGGTTATCACTGTTGTGTTTTTTTTATTTCACTGTTTGTTTATCACTGTTGTTTATCTCTGCTGTTTATCACTGTTGTTTTCACGTTTTTACACTGTTGTTATCTCATGTGTTGCTTTATCACGTTGTGTTATCACTGTTGTTTACACTGTGTTTTTCATCACTATTGTTTATCACTGTTGTTTATCACTGTTGTTTATCATTGTTGGTTTTCACTGTTTTGTTTATCACCGTTGTTTTCACTGTTGTTTTATCACTGTTTTTATCACTGTTGGTTACCACGGTTGGTTATCACAGTTGTTTTTCACTGTTGTTTATCACTGTTGTTTATCACTGTTGTTTATCACTGCGTTGTTTATCACTGTTGTTTATCACTGCGTTGTTTATCACTGTTGTTTATCACTATTGTTTATCAATGCGTTTGTTTTTCACTGTTGGTTATCAACTGGTTTGTTTATCACTGTTGCTTAATCATGTTGGTTTATCACTGTTTTTTGTTTATAACTGTTGTTTATCACTGTGTTGTTTATTTTACTGTTGCTTACCACTGTTGTTTATCACTGTTGTTATCACTGTGTTTTTATCACTATTTGTTTTGTCACTGCTTTTTTATCACTGTTGTTTAACACTATCTGGTTATCATGTTGTTTATCACTTTGTTTATCCATTGTTGTTTATCACTGTTGTTTTTAACACGGTTGGGTTATCAATGTTGTTTTATCACTGTTGTTTTATCACTGTTGTTTTATCCACTGCGTTTATCATTGTGGTTATCACGGCTGTTTATCTCGCTATTGTTTATCACTGTGTTGTTTTACGCACTGTTGTTTTATCACTGGTTGTTTATCACTGTCGTTATCACTGAGTTGTTTATCACACTGTTGTTTATCAATGTTTTTGTTGATCACTGTTTTTATCACATGTTTGTTTATCACTGTTTGTTTATCACTGTTGTTTATCACTGTTGTTTATCATTGTTGTTTAATTCACTATTGTTTTATCACTGTTGTTTAACACTGTGTTATCACTCTTTTGTATCACTGTTGTTAATCACTGTTGTTTATCAACTGTTTATCACTGCCTGTTTATCACTGCGTTGTGTTTATTCACTGTTTGGTTTATCACTGTTGTTTATCACCAGTTGTTTATCACTGCGTTGTTTATCACTGTTTGTTTTATCACTGTTTTTTATACTGTTGTTTATCACTGGCTGTTTTATCCACTGCGTTGTTTATCACCTGGTTGTTTATCACTGTTGTTTATCACTGCTGTTTATCACTGTTGTTTATCACTGTTGTTTATCACTGTT
>NC_069402.1:18443756-18456256 GCF_026875155.1 Cherax quadricarinatus
CCATGCCTGACGTCCTTCCTGCCGGACTCCATTCTTCCTCCTTACTGCCGACGCCCTTCCTTCCCTCCCTTCCTCCCTTCCTTACTTACTTCCGTTCCTTCCTTCCGACCCTGCCTTCTGCCGTGACTTGCGACTCCTTCCTACCTCCATACGTCCTTCCTTCCGTCCTTCCTTCCCGACTGCCTACCCGTCCTTCCTATTTCCTTCCTTACGTCCTTCCTTCCTTCTTTCCTTACCTGACTTACGTCCTCCTGCCGTCCCTTACTTCCTCCCGTCCTTCCCTTCCTTGCCTTCCTTCCTTCGCTTCCTTCCTTACTTCCTTACGTCCTGACTTCCTTCATTCCTCCTTCCTTCCCTCCTTCCTTCCTTACTTCCACTGCCTCCCTCCCCTCCTGCCCGTTCCCTACGTTCCCTTCCCCACTCCCTCCCTTCCGTCCTCCTTCCGTTCCTCCCTTCCCTCCGTTCATTCCTCCCTCCTTCCTTCCTTCCTTCCCCCTGCCTTACCTTCATTCCTTCCTCCCTTCCTGCCTTCCGTCTTCCTTACTCCTTACCTTCCTTCCTGCCTTCCTTAACGTCCGTCCTTCCCTATCCTTACTTCTTACTCCTTCCTTCCTTCCCTTCCCTTCATTCCTACTTCCCCTTCCCTTCCCTGCATTCATTCTTCCTTCTTACTTCCTTCCCTCCCTTCCTTCCTTACGTCCTTCCTTCCCTTACTTCCTCACTTCCTTCCTTCCGTCCTTCCCTGCTTTCCTTACCTTCCTCCCTTCCTTCCTTAATTCCCTCCTGACATCCTTACTTCCTGCCTTCCTTCCTTCCTTCCGTCCTTACGTCCTTTCCTTCCTTCCGGACTTACCCCTTCCTTCCTACTTCCGTCCCTCCTACCTTCCTACCTTACTTCGCCTTCCTCCTGTCCTTCCTTACCCCCTTCCCTTCCTTCCTTCCTTCCTTACTTCCTTCTTTCCTTTCCCTCCTACTTCGTCCTTCCACCTTCCTACCTCTCTTCCTTACTTCCTTCCGTCCGACAACCTTCCGTTCCTTCCTTACTTGCCCTTCCTGGCCTTACAACCGTCCCCCCCCCTCCTTCCTTCCTTCCTCCTTCCTTCCTTACTTCCTCACTTCTCTTCCTTCCTTACTTCCCTACCCTCCCTTTACTTCCTTACCTTCAATACTTCCTTACCTCCTGCCTGCCTTCCGCTCCTTCCCTCTTCCATCCCTCCTTACCCTTCCCTCCTTTCACCTCCTTACCTCCGTCCCACCTCCTTCCTCCTTCCCTACTTCCTTACTTCCTTACTTCCTTCCTTCCTTCCTTCCTTACTTCCTTCCGCTCCTTCTCTCCTTACTGCCTTCCTTCCTTCCTTCCGTCCTTCTCTTCCCTTCCTTACTCACCGTCCTTCTTCTTCCCTCCTTACTTCCTTATTTCCTTCCCTTCCTTCCTTACTTCCTTACTTCCTTCCCTTCCTTCCTTCCTTCCTTACTTTAACTCCTCCTTCCTTCCTCCCTTCCGTACCCCCCTCTTGACTTCCTTCCTTCCTTCCCTCCCTACTTCCCTTCCTTACTTCCTTCCTCCTTACCTCCCTTCTTTCCTTTCACTTCCTTCCTGTCCTTACTGCCTTCCTCCTTCCTTCCTTCGCCTCTCCTGCCTTACTTCCGGACTGCCTTCCTTCCTTACTTCCTGACTTCCTTACTTTCCTTCCCTTCCTCCCTTCCTTTTTCCTTCCTTCTTCCTTCCGTACTTCCTTCCCTTCCCCCCTTCCTTACGTCCTTACGTGCCTGCCTTCCTTCCCTCCCTTACTTCCGCTTCCTTTCTTAGCGTTCCTTCCTTTCTTCCTTACTTCGTTCCTTCCTTACCTTCCTATCCTTTGCCTTCCCCCCTTCCTTCTGTCCATCCTTCCTTCATTCCCTTCCTTCCTTCCTTCCTTACCTCCCGCCTTCCATTCCTCCCTTACTTCCTATACTTCCTTCGCCTCCTTCCTTACCTTACTTCTCTTCCTTCTTTCTTCCTTACTTCCTTCCCTCCTTCCCTTCCGTTCCTCCCTTCCGTACTTCCTTCCTTCCTTCCTTCCTTACCTCCTTCCTTCCTTCCTGACCTTCCTGTACTTGCCTCCACTTGCCTTATCCCTTCCTTACGTTACTTCCTCCGTACTCGCCTCCCCCCCTTCCCTGCCTTCCTTCCTTACTTCCTTCCTTCTTCCTTCCTCCACCTTCCTTCCTTCCTTCAGTCCTTACTTCCTTCTACCTTCCTTCCTTCCTTGTCCTCCCTTCCTTACTTTCTTCCGTCCTTCCTTCCATCCTTACTTCCTTCCTTCTTCCTTCCTTCCTTCCTTACCTCCTTCTTTCCTTCTGCCCGCCTGACTGTCCTTACTTCATTCCTTCCTTTACTTCCTTACTCTCCTTATTCCTCACCTACGTCCTTACTTAGCATTCCTTACTTACTTCCTTAATTCCTTACTTACTTCCTTCACCTACTTCATACTTCCTGTCCTCACTTACTTCTTACTTCCTTACTTTACTTCTTCCTTACGTGTCTTTCCTTCATTACTTTCCTTAGCTTCTTCCTTCCCTTACTGCCTTACTTCCTTCCTTACGTTGCCTCCGTTACTCACTTCCTTACTTGCCTTACTCCATACTTTCCTTCCTTTAACTTCCTTACTTCCTACCTTCCTTACTTCCTTACGTTCCTTAACTTCCTACTTATCCTTACTTCCTTACTGTCTCCTTACTCCCTTACTTCCTTACTTGTACTTCCTTTTACTTCCTTCCTTCTTCCTTCCTTACTTCCTTCCTTCATTCCTCCCTCCTTACCTCCTTCCGGCCATCATTCCTCCCTCCCGTCCTTCCTTCCTTCCTTCCTTCATTCCCCCTGCCTTACTTCCTTCCTTCCTAAAAATTACTCCGTCCTTCACCATTCCTTCTTTCCCCCCCTTCCTTCCTTTCCGTGACTTCCTATTCCCTTCCGTACTGCCGGAACACTTCCTTCCGTTCATTTCCCTCCTACATTGACTTCCTTCCTTCCTTCCTTACTCCCTCCTTACCTTCCTTACCTTCCTTCCTTCCTTCCTTCCTTCCTTACTTCCTTCCTCCCTTCCAGTTCTCCATTCCTTCCTTACTGCCTTCCTTCAGTTCCCCTCTTCCTTACTGCCTTCCATCCTTCCTCCCCGTACTTCCTTCCTTCCCCCTACTTCCTTGCATCCCTTCCTTCCTTCCTTCCATCCATCATTCCTTCCCTCCCTTCCTTCCTTCCTTCCTTCATTTCCTCTTCCTTATTCCCGTCCATCCTTACTTCCTTCCTTACTCCGTACTTCCTTTCCTCCTCCTTCCTTCCTTACACTGCCTTCCTCCTTCCATTTCTTCCTTACTGCCCTTACTTCGCTTCCTTCATTGCCCCCTTCCTTCCTTCCGTCCTCCCTTACTTATCACCTTCCCCACTTCCTTCAGTTCCTTCCTTACTTCCTTCCTTCCTTCCTTCCTTCCTTCCTTACTGTCCTTCATTCCTTCCTACCTTCCTGCCTTCATTCCCTCCCACTCCTCCCTTCCCTCCTTCCTTCTGTCTCTTCCTTCCCTCCTCCCCTTCCTTCCTTCCTACACTCCGTCCATTTTCCCCTTCCCTACGTTCCACCTTCCATTTCCTCCTCCCATACTTACCTTCCTTCCTTCCTTCCTTTCTTCCTTCCTTCCTTACTTCCGGTAGGTACGCCCTGCCAGGACTGCCTTACTACCCGTCCCTTACTTCCTCCTTCATTACTTCCTTCCTTCCCTCCTTACGTCCTTACGCCGTTACTCCTTCATTCCTTACTTCCTTCCTCCCTTACTCCATCCTTCATTCCGTCTTCTCCCTGCCATCCTCCCTTCCTTCCTTCCTCCTTCCTTACTTCCCTCCCGCCTCCCTTCCTTCCGACACCCTTGCATTTCCTCCGTCCCTACTTCCCTTCCTTCAATTTCCTGCCTGTCCCTACTTATCCTTCCTTCCTGCCGTCCCTCTTTCATCCTTACGTCCTTCCTCCCGGACGTCCTTACCTTCCTGCCCTACTCGCCATACTTCCTTCCGTCGTCCCTCCCTCCTCCCTTCCTACCTTCCTAACACGTCTGTCATTCCCCTTTCCCTACCTTCCTCCTTCATTTCGCCTTCCTTACTCCTTCCTTCCTTCCTTCCTTCATCCTCCCTTCCTTACTTCCTCAATTCCTTCCTTCCATCATTCCTTACTTCCGTCCTTCCTTCCTTCCCTCCCCCCGCCCCGTCCTTTCCGTCCTGCCGTCCTTCCGGCCCTCCCTCCTCCCTGTCCCGCCTTCCTTCCCTCCCTCCTCTCCTTCCTTCCTAATACTCCATTCATTTCCTCCATTCCCGCCTGCCCTTCCCGCATGGTGGTCCGCCGGCCATACTGCCTTCCTTCCCCCGGCCCTTCTTCCTTCCTTCCTTACTCCCGGTACTTCTTCCGTCGCATACGGCCGGACTGCCTTCCTTACTTCGCTTCCTTCCTGCGCTCCTTCCTTCCTTCCCTACACTTCTGCAGTGCCGCCTTTCCCTTCCTTCCTACCTCACTCCTCCCTATTCTGAGAAGGACCAAGAAATAGAACATAACACGCCCATTCTTCCTGAATTTACAAACCTTGTCTAGCACGTTGTCTAGCCACTGTCTACAGTTGTCTAGCAGTTGTCTAGCCACTTGTTCTAGCATCTGCTGTCTAGCACTTGTCTACAGTTGTCTAGCAGTTGTCTAGCAGTTGTCTAGCAACTTGTCTAGCACTTGTTCTAGCACATTGTCTAGCAGTTGTCTAGCAAGTTGTCTAGCACTATGTCTAGCACTTGTCTATGCACTTGTCAGCATTGTCTAGCAGTTGTCTAGCACTTGTCTAGCACCTTGTCTAGCACTTGTCTAGCAGTTGTCTAAGCACTTGTCTCGCACTTGTCTAGCATTCCTAGCAGTTGGTCTAGCACTTTGTCTGGCAACAGTTGTCTAGCACTTGTCTAGCACTTGTCTAGCAGTGTCTAGCACTTGGCTAGCACTTGTCCTAGCGAGTTGTCTAGCAGTTGTCTAGCACTTGTCTAGCAGTTTGTCTAGGCAGTTGTCTAGCACGTTGTCTAGCACTGTCTAGCACTTGTCTAGCACTTGTCTAGCAGTTGTCCTAGGCACTTGTCTAGCACCCTCCACCTCGTCTTCATTAACTGAGTGAAGCCTAACCTAACCTAACCATAAACCTAACCATAACGCTAACCAACCTAACCTAACCTAACTTAACCTAACCTAACCTCACCTAAGACATAAGTCCTAACCTAACCTAACTCTAACTAACCTTAACCTAACTTAACCTAACCTAACCTAAACCTAACCTAACCTAACCTAACTACCAACCTAACCTAAACCTAACCTAACCTAACTTAACCAAACCTAACTAACCTAACCTAACTTAAACCTAACCTAACCTAACCCTAAACCTTAACCTAACCTAACCTAACCTACCTAACCTAACCTAACCCTAACTAACCTAACCCTAACCTTTAACCTAATCGAAAAAAATAATACATTGTATAAAAAAATTAAAAGGCGCTAATAAAAACTACCACCAGCCACCTCCCGCTCCCGCCAAGCCCCCGCGCCGCCCTGCCCTCCACCCCTCCGCACCTGCCCAGGAACTTTCCGCCGGCGGGCGCTTCGTTGCCCCACATCCCCGGCACCCCGACACGGACCCCCCCCCTCACTCAACCTTACGACCGCCCAGGAGCCGGTGTAGCTCTCCTCCCGCCTCCGCCGCCTCGGGCTAAGCCCACCCCCATAGCCCCAACCGCGCCAAGCACTCGGCCCTCCCCCGCACCCTCCCTCATCGACCGCCGAGTAACTAATCGACCCCCGCCATCCCCTGTACAGCCCCCGATTCGGAGCACCCGCCTGTGCGACCCTGACCAAGCCCCATCCCATCCCCCCCTCCCCAGCGTCACCACGTGTCCCCGCTCCACCCCCCCCCGACCACGCCCACCCCACCACCCCCCGCACGGGCCACATCGCCGGTGTGTCACCCGTCGCACCAGCCCTAGACATGCGCGCCTCCGGCCCTTCCGACACCCCCCTCCCCGCCCCACTCCAGCGCCCCACCCAGACCCTCCCGCTGTCGCCACCATCGCGTGAGGGGTCACTACCGAAGTCTCCCAGACCCCACGCCCACCGTCGTCCCAGACGCCTGCCCCCCAAACCCACTGCCGCACCACTCCGACCCCCCCCTCCCCGATCAGCTCACCCCCATAACCCCCTGGTTGTCACCACACGAGCCTCCGCAATTGTCCCGTTCCTCTATCTCGGGGCCTTGCCCCACCCTTCCGGCCCGTCGCACCACTCAGTTGTTCATTCCACGTCCGAAACATTACACCCCCACCACCAACCACCACCCCACCACCCCCACCAACCACACCACCACCACCAGGCCACCCCCACCCCCACCCCACCACCACCAACACCACCCCACCACCAACACCACCACCACCACCACCACCACCACCTCCACCACCACAAACTAACAACAACAACCACAACAACAACAACAACAACAACAACACCACAACAACAACAACATTCCCACACCACCACCATAACCCTACAACACCAACAAGAACAACAATCACAAACAACAACATATACCTATTATACTAAAGAACCGTTTAACAGACCCATCCCTGCCCCAACACAGAACCCTTACGACCGTCCCACGCCCACTTCCGGACCCTCACCAACCTCCCTCACGGACACACAGACCCACCTCACGGACTCCAGGCGCCTTCACGGACACACCCCCCACAAGCCCCTCACGGACTCACAGACACCGTCACGGACACACAGGCCCCTTCACGGACTCACAGACCCCTCCGGACTCACAGGCCCATCACGGACTCACACACCCCTCACGGACTCACAGACCCCTCACGGACTCACAGGCCCTTCACGGACTCACAGGCCCCTCACGGACTCACACACCCCTCACGGACTCACAGGCCCTTCACGGACTCACAGACCCCTCACGGACTCACAGGCCCATCACGACTCACTAGGCCCCCTCACGGACTCACACCCCTCACGGACTCACAGGCCCTTCACGGACTCACACACCCCTCACGGACTCACACACCCCTCACGGACTCACAGGCCCTTCACGGACTCACACGCCCCTCAGGACTCGCGAGACACCCCTCACTTACTTCAAACCCCTCACGACTCACAGGCCCTACCATCACGGACTCACAGGCCCTCACGGGACTCACACACACCCTCACCGGACTCACAAAGGCCCTTCACGACTCACACACCCTCACGGACTCACACACCCCTCACGGACTCACAGGCCCTTCACGGACTCAGAGGCCCCTCACGGACTCGCAGACCCCTCACTTACTCAGACCCCTCACGGACTTACAGATCCCTCACGGACCCTCACTGCGTTGTTTATCACTGTTGTTTATCACTGTTGTTTATCACTGTTGTTTATCACTGTTGTTTATCATTGTTGGTTATCACTGTTGTTTATCACTGTTGTATATCATTGTTGTTTAACACTGTGTTATCACCAGGGGGGGGGGTGTTTGTTTTATCTCTGTTGTATTATCATTGTTGGTTTATCACTGTTGTTTTATCACTGTTGTTTATCACTGCTGTTTTATCAGCTGTTGTTTATCACTGTTGTTTATCACCACGTGTGTAGTTTATTCCACTGTTGTTTATCCACTGTTGTTTATCACTGTTGTTTATCACTGTTGTTTATCACTGTGTTGTTTATCACTGTTGTTTATCACTGCTGTTTATCATTGTTGGTTATCACTGCTGTTTATCACTGTGTTGTTTATCACTGTTGTTTATCAACGTTGTTTATCACTGTTGTTTATCACTGTTGTTTATCACTGTTGTTTATCAATGTGTTGTTTATCAGTGTTGTTTATCACTGTTGTTTATCACTGTTGTTTATCACTGTGTTGTTTTTATCACTGGTGTGTTTATCACCGTTTATTTAACACTGTTGTTTTATCACGTTGTTTATTCAGTTTTGGTTATCACTGTTGTTTATCACTGTTGCTTATCACTGTTGTTTATCACTGTGTTGTTTATCACTGTTGTTTATCACTGTGTTGTTTATTACTGTTGTTTATCACTATTGTTTATCACTGTTGTTTATCACTGTGTTGTTTATCACTATTGTTTGTCACTGTTGTTTATCACTGTTGTTTAACACTATTGGTTATCACTGTTGTTTATCACTGTTGTTTATCACTGTTGTTTATCACTGTTGTTTAACACTGTTGGTTATCACTGTTGTTTATCACTGTTGTTTATCACTGTTGTTTATCACTGCTGTTTATCATTGTTGGTTATCACTGCTGTTTATCTCTACTGTTTATCACTGTGTTGTTTACCACTGTTGTTTATCACTGTTGTTTATCACTGTTGTTCATCACTGTTGTTTATCACTGTTGTTTATCAATGTTGTTGATCACTGTTGTTTATCACTGTTGTTTATCACTGTTGTTTATCACTGTTGTTTATCATTGTTGTTTATCACTATTGTTTATCACTGTTGTTTAACACTGTTGGTTATCACTGTTGTTTATCACTGTTGTTAATCACTGTTGTTTATCACTGTTTATCACTGCTGCTTATTCACTGCGTTGTTTATCATGTTTTTATCACTGTTGTTTATCACTGTTGGTTTATTCACTGTTGTTTTATCATCTGCTGTTTATCAACTGCGTTGTTTATCACTGTTGTTTCCATCACTGGTTGTTTATCCTAACTGTTTTGTTTATCACTGCTGTTTATCACTGCGTTGTTTACACTGTTGTTTATCAACTGTTGTTTATCACTGTTTTATCACTGTTGACTATCACGTTGTTTGATCACTGTTGTTTATTCAACTGCTGTTTATCCACTGTTTGTTTATCATGTGTTTATCACTGTTGTTTATCACTGTGTTGTTTTATCACTGTTTATCACTTGTTTATCATGTGTTTTTCATCACTGTTGGTTATTCACTGTTGTTTATACTGTGTGTTTAATCATTGTTGGTTATCACTGTTGTTTAATCACCGTGTTTATCACTGTTGTTTTTATCACCTGTTGATATCAGCTGTTGGTTTATCACTGTTCGTTATCACTGTTGTTTATCACTGTTGTTTTAATACTGTTGTTATCACTGTTGGTTATCACTGTTGGTTATAACTGTTTGTATACACTGTGTTTAATCACCGTTGTTTATCTCTGCTGTTTATCACTGTTGTTTATCACTGTTGTTATCACTGTTGTTTATCACTGTGTTGTTTTATCACTGTGTTTATCACTGTTGTTTATCACGCGTTTTTTCATCACTATTGTTTTATATCACTGTTTGTTTATCACTGGTTGTTTATCATTGTTTAGGTTATCACTGTTGTTTTATCACTGTTGTTATACACTGTTTTGTTTATCACTGTTGTTATCACTGTTGGTTTATACTGTTGGTTATCACTGTTGTTTTTTTCACTGGTGTTTGATCACTGTTGTTTATCACTGTTGTTTTATCACAAGCGTTTGTTTATTCACTGTTGTTTTATCACTGTTTGTTTATCACTTGTTTTTTATCAATGCGTTGTTTATCAGTGTTGTTCATCACTGTTTGTTATTCCTGTTTTGTTTTATCACTGCTGTTTATCACTGGCGTTTTGTTGGTCACTGTTGTTTATCACTGTTTTTTTTATCACGTTCCTTATCACTGTTGTTTTATTCACTGTTGTTTATCACTGCTGGTTTATCACTGTTGTTATCACTGTTGTTTATCACTGTTGTTTATCACTGTGTTGTTTATCACTTGTTTATCACTTGTTTATCACTGTGTTTTTCATCACTGTTGTTTATCACTGTTGTATATTCACTGTTGTATCATTGTTGGTTTATCACTGTTATTTATCACCGGGGGGGGGGGTTGTTTTATCACTGTTGTTTATCACTGTTGTATATATCACTGTTGGTTATCACTGTTGTATAATACGTTGTTTATCACTGTTGGTTATCACTGTTGGTTATCACTGTTGTGTTTTTTTTATTTCACTGTTTGTTTATCACTGTTGTTTATCTCTGCTGTTTATCACTGTTGTTTTCACGTTTTTACACTGTTGTTATCTCATGTGTTGCTTTATCACGTTGTGTTATCACTGTTGTTTACACTGTGTTTTTCATCACTATTGTTTATCACTGTTGTTTCTCACTGGTTGTTTATCATTGTTGGTTTTCACTGTTTTGTTTATCACCGTTGTTTTCACTGTTGTTTTATCACTGTTTTTATCACTGTTGGTTACCACGGTTGGTTATCACAGTTGTTTTTTCACTGTTGTTTATCACTGTTGTTTATCACTGTTGTTTATCACTGCGTTGTTTATCACTGTTGTTTATCACTGCGTTGTTTATCACTGTTGTTTATCCATTGTTTATCAATGCGTTTGTTTTTCACTGTTGGTTATCAACTGGTTTGTTTATCACTGTTGCTTAATCATGTTGGTTTATCACTGTTTTTTGTTTATAACTGTTGTTTATCACTGTGTTGTTTATTTTACTGTTGCTTACCACTGTTGTTTATCACTGTTGTTATCACTGTGTTTTTATCACTATTTGTTTTGTCACTGCTTTTTTATCACTGTTGTTTAACACTATCTGGTTATCATGTTGTTTATCACTTTGTTTATCCATTGTTGTTTATCACTGTTGTTTTTAACACGGTTGGGTTATCAATGTTGTTTTATCACTGTTGTTTTATCACTGTTGTTTTATCCACTGCGTTTATCATTGTGGTTATCACGGCTGTTTATCTCGCTATTGTTTATCACTGTGTTGTTTTACGCACTGTTGTTTTATCACTGGTTGTTTATCACTGTCGTTATCACTGAGTTGTTTATCACACTGTTGTTTATCAATGTTTTTGTTGATCACTGTTTTTATCACATGTTTGTTTATCACTGTTTGTTTATCACTGTTGTTTATCACTGTTGTTTATCATTGTTGTTTATCACTATTGTTTATCACTGTTGTTTAACACTGTTGGTTATCACTCTTGTTTATCACTGTTGTTAATCACTGTTGTTTATCAACTGTTTATCACTGCCTGTTTATCACTGCGTTGTGTTTATTCACTGTTTGGTTTATCACTGTTGTTTATCACCAGTTGTTTATCACTGCGTTGTTTATCACTGTTTGTTTTATCACTGTTTTTTATACTGTTGTTTATCACTGGCTGTTTTATCCACTGCGTTGTTTATCACCTGGTTGTTTATCACTGTTGTTATCACTGTTGTTTATCACTGTTTTTATCACTGTTGTTTATCACTGTTGTTTTATCCTGTGTTGTTTATCACTGTTGTTATCACTGTTTGTTTATCCACTGTGTTTTTTCATCATCGTTGTTTATCACTGTTGTTTATCACTGTTGTTTATCATTGTTGGTTATCACGTTTGTTTTATCACCGTTTGTTTTATCACTGTTGTTTATCACTGTTGGTTATCACTGTTGGTTATCACTGATTGTTTTATCACTGTTTGTTTATCACTGTTGTTTATCACTGTTGGTTATCACTGTTGGTTATCACTGTTGGTTATCACTGTTGTTTATCACTGTTGTTTATCACTGCTGTTTATCACTGCGTTGTTTATCACTGTTGTTTATCACTGTTGTTTATCACTGTGTTGTTTATCACTGTTGTTTATCACTGTTGTTTATCACTGTGTTTTTCATCACTATTGTTTATCACTGTTGTTTATCACTGTTGTTTATCATTGTTGGTTATCACTGTTGTTTATCACCGTTGTTTATCACTGTTGTTTATCACTGTTGTTTATCGCTGTTGGTTATCACTGTTTCTTATCACTGTTGTTTTTCACTGTTGTTTATCACTGTTGTTTATCACTGTTGTTTATCACTGCGTTTGTTTATCACTGTTGTTTATCACTGTTGGTTATCACTGTTGTTTATCACTGTTGGTTATCACTGTTGTTTATCACTGTTGTTTATCACTGTTGTTTATCACTGTTGTTTATCACTGTTGTTTATCACTGTTGTTTATCACTGCGTTGTTTATCACTGTTGTTTATCACTGTTGTTTATCACTGTTGGTTATCACTGTTCGTTATCACTGTTGTTTATCACTGTTGTTTATCACTGTTGTTTATCACTGTTGTTTATCACTGTTGTTTATCACTGTTTGTTATCACTGTTGATTTATCACTGTTGGTTATTCACTGTTTGTTTAATTCACTGTTTGTTTTTATCACTCACTGCGTTGTTGATCACTGTTGGTTCTCACGTTGTTTATCACTGTTCGGTGGATCACTGTTGTTTATCACTGTTGTTTATCACTGTTGTTTATCACTGTTGTTTATCACTGCGTTGTTTATCACTGTTGTTTATCACTGTTGTTTATCACTGTTGGTTATCACTGTTGTTTATCACTGTTGTTTATCACTGTTGTTTATCACTGTTGTTTATCACTGTTGTTTATCACTGTTGGT
>NC_069402.1:18466256-18521256 GCF_026875155.1 Cherax quadricarinatus
TCTTCACTGATCGCTACTAGGTCACTCTCCCTGAGCCGTGAGCTTTATCATACCTCTGCTTAAAGCTATGTATGGATCCTGCCTCCACTACATCGCTTCCCAAACTATTCCACTTACTGACTACTCTGTGGCTGAAGAAATACTTCCTAACATCCCTGTGATTCATCTGTGTCTTCAGCTTCCAACTGTGTCCCCTTGTTACTGTGTCCAATCTCTGGAACATCCTGTCTTTGTCCACCTTGTCAATTCCTCTCAGTATTTTGTATGTCGTTATCATGTCCCCCCTATCTCTCCTGTCCTCCAGTGTCGTCAGGTTGATTTCCCTTAACCTCTCCTCGTAGGACATACCTCTTAGCTCTGGGACTAGTCTTGTTGCAAACCTTTGCACTTTCTCTAGTTTCTTCACGTGCTTGGCTAGGTGTGGGTTCCAAACTGGTGCCGCATACTCCAATATGGGCCTAACATACACTGTGTACAGGATCCTGAATGATTCCTTATTAAGATGTCGGAATGCTGTTCTGAGGTTTGCTGGGCGCCCATATGCTGCAGCAGTTATTTGGTTGATGTGCGCTTCAGGAGATGTGCCTGGTGTTATACTCACCCCAAGATCTTTTTCCTTGAGTGAGGTTTGTAGTCTCTGGCCCCCTAGACTGTACTCCGTCTGCGCTCTTCTTTGCCCTTCCCCAATCTTCATGACTTTGCACTTGGTGGGATTGAACTTCAGGAGCCAATTGCTGGACCAGGTCTGCAGCCTGTCCAGATCCCTTTGTAGTTCTGCCTGGTCTTCGATCGAGTGAATTCTTCTCATCAACTTCACGTCATCTGCAAACAGGGACACCTCAGAGTCTATTCCTTCCGTCATGTCGTTCACAAATACCAGAAACAAGCACTGTCCTAGGACTCATCCCTGTGGGACCCCGCTGGTCACAGGTGCCCACTCTGACACCTCGCCACGTACCATGACTCGCTGCTGTCTTCCTGACAAGTATTCCCTGATCCATTGTAGTGCCTTCCCTGTTATCCCTGCTTGGTCCTCCAGTTTTTGCACCAATCTCTTGTGTGGAACTGTGTCAAACGCCTTCTTGCAGTCCAAGAATATGCAATCCACCACCCCTCTCTCTCTTGTCTTACTGCTGTCACCATGTCATAGAACTCCAGTAGGTTTGTGACACAGGATTTCCCGTCCCTGAAACCATGTTGGCTGCTGTTGATGAGATCATTCCTTTCTAGGTGTTCCACCACTCTTCTCCTGATAATCTTCTCCATGATTTTTGCATACTATACATGTCAGTGACACTGGTCTGTAGTTTAATGCTTCAGTGTCTGTCTCCTTTTTAAAGATTGGGACTACAATTTGCTGTCTTCCATGCCTCAGGCAATCTCCCTGTTTCGATAGATGTATTGAATATTGTTGTTATGGGTACACATAGTGCCTCTGCTCCCTCTCTCAATACCCATGGGGAGATGTTATCTGGCCCCATTGCCTTTGAGGTATCTAGCTCACTCAGAAGCCTCTTCACTTCTTCCTCGGTTGTGTGCACTGTGTCCAGCACATGGTGGTGTGCCCCACCTCTCCGTCTTTCTGGAGCCCCTTCTGTCTCCTCTGTGAACACTTTCTTGAATCTCTTGTTGAGTTCCTCACATACTTCACGGTCATTTCTTGTTGTCTCTCCTCCTTCCTTCCTTAGCCTGATTACCTGGTCCTTGACTGTTGTTTTCCTCCTGATGTGGCTGTACAACAGTTTCAGGTCAGTTTTGGCTTTCGCTGCTATGTCATTTTCATATTGTCTTTGGGCCTCCCTTCTTATCTGTGCATATTCGTTTCTGGCTCTACGACTGCTCTCCTTATTCTCCTGGGTCCTTTGCCTTCTATATTTCTTCCATTCCCTAGCACACTTCGTTTTTGCCTCCCTGCACCTTTGGGTAAACCATGGGCTCATCCTGGCTTTTTCATTATTCTTGTTACCCTTGGGTACAAACCTCTCCTCAGCCTCCTTTCATTTTGTTGCTACATATTCCATCATCTCATTAACTGGTTTCCCTGCCAGTTCTCTGTCCCACTGAACCCCGTTCAGGAAGTTCCTCATTCCTGTGTAGTCCGCTTTCTTGTAGTTTGGCTTCATTCGTCCTGGCCTTCCTTCTTCTCCCTCCACTTGTAGCTCTACTGTGTATTCGAAGCTTAAAACCACATGGTCACTGGCCCTAAGGGGTCTTTCATATGTGATGTCCTCGATATCTGCACTACTCAAGGTGAATACTAAGTCTAGCCTTGCTGGTTCATCCTCTCCTCTCTCTCTTGTAGTGTCCCTTATGTGTTGGTACATGAAGTTTTCCAGTACCACCTCCATCATCTTAGCCCTCCATGTATCTTGGCCCCCATGCGGGTCCAAGCTCTCCCAATCGATCTCCTTGTGGTTAAAGTCACCCATGATCAGGAGCTTTGCCCTGCATGCATGAGCTCTTCTGGCCACTCTAGCCAGTGTGTCAACCATCGCTCTATTGCTCTCGTCGTGCTCTTGTCTTGGCCTCCTGCTGTTCTGTGGTGGGTTATACATCGCTGCTATTGCCACCTTGGGACCTCCAGAGTGAAGCGTTCACGCTATTTAATCACTTTCTTCTCCACTGTCTCCTCTCTCCAGCTCATCAAAATTCCAGCGATTTTTGATCAGCAATGCCACTCCTCCACCCCCCTGTTCCCTCTGTCTTTCCTCAGGATTTGGTATCCCATTGGAAAGATGGCATCTGTTATCATACCTGTAAGCTTGGTTTCTGTGAGAGCTATGATGTCCGGTGATGCCTCTTTGACTCTTTCATGCCACTCCTCCCACTTATTTGTTATACCATCAGCGTTTGTGTACCATACCTTCAGTTTCCTTTCCAACACTGTGGTTTGTGGGGCCTGTGAGGGTGGGAGACCTGGTGGCATACTGTGGGATTCTATAGCTCGGTGTTGGGTGGAGGCTGTGGGTATGGATTGTAGTGTGTGTTGGGATGGTGTGATAGGTTGTATGGTTCTGAGAATAGCTGTGTGTGTGCTTGCCCTTGCTGTTCTGTTCTGCTCTGACTGACCTCTGCTGGTTCCATCCTTGTCTCTTTTCCTAGCTCCTTTCGCTTTTTTGTCCTCTCCCTCAGCTGCTGTCGTTCTGATTTTGTTCTGTCTCTGTCTAGGAACACCCTCTTGTACTCTTCCGAGTATTTCAATCGTGGTTTCTCTTGGAGGATCCTGTTCCGCACTGTTTCCGTCCTGAGAATCAGCTTGATTGGTCGGTGTGTGTGTGTGTGTGTGTGTGTGTGTGTGCTTACCTAGTTGTGCTTTCTGGATTCGAGTCTCGTGTTTATCGTGAACGATACGAGAGGTACAGGAAAGCCTTGTTGTACCCGTAGTCGTCTTAAAGAAAGCCGTAACATGTTGCTAAGTCGTGTCAGAGACCACAGGCTTAGTACTTAATGATCTTGTTACAAGAACTCTTACTGGGCGAAACAATTAAGCACACGTTTAGTCAGTGAAACGTCAGATAACCTGAAAAATAAAACTCAGCAGTTAGGGTAAAACTTCTAACCCAGCCACAGCTACCGACACTGACTGCTGACCAGTACAAGTGCAGGCTGTTGCAACCTGCACTCCAACTCTGCAACAGAGTTGTCCTGTGTGTCGACCAGGGTGGTAAACATGCAACACAACACAACTTTTAGCCCTCGTCTAAATTCCTCATAAATGTTTAAACGAAACTGGTGGTTATATGGACCATATCATACCTATTCTTAAAGCTGTATATAGTGTTTGCCAAGACAACTTCCTGTACCTGGCTCACTCTGATACCCAACCATCTTCAGGCAGAAAATGTTTAATAATGTCCACATTAATTACTGGTATCTCTAGAGTACATTTGTGCGCCCTTGTACTCAGTCCCTTCATTACAATAATTTTCCTTCTGCTCCATCTAGTACTCTGAGTATCTTCCACGTTATCATATTTCCAACACTAGTTCTCCTGCCTAGTGTTACTGTAAGGTCTACAGCTCTTAGTACTTCTTCTAGAGTGACCTATCTTAATCCTGGGACAAGTCTCATTCCAATCCATCAAACCTACTCTAGTGTCCAGACCTGCTTGGTGTGGGCTCCATGCTGGTTCTGCGTACTCCTCGACACGTCTAACACGGTATACAGAACTGAAAGGTCAGACAGAGGGTGTGCCTTCCAGGAGCTGGTGTTGGTGATATACTCAACTGGTTGGATAATATTATGTCAGGTAATGGGAACAAGCCCATTATCTGTCTTAGTGCTGGGGGTAATGACATTGGGAAGGACAGGAGACAGGAGCTGCTGGATAAGTACAGGTCAGCCATAGAAGTAGTCAGGTCTAAGGGAGGGATCCCAGTCATATGTAGCATCTTGCCTAGAAAGGGAGTGGGCAATGAATAGATGTCTAGGGCAATTGGTATAAAATGCTGGCTAGACAGATACTGCAAGGAACTTGGAATCCCATTCATTGATAACTGGAACCTATTCTTTGGCAAACGTGATATGTATGCAAGGGATGGGGTTCATCTCTCTGGGATGGAGTGGTTGCATTAGCTAATTCGATTGAGAGGGTAATTGATGATTTGTCTAGGAATTTAAAATTATAGATTATAGAGGTATGGGTGTTTGTGGGAAACAATCAGGCTGCAGCATTAGGGTTAAAAACAACAGTTATTACCGGGATACCTCAGGGATATGTTTAAAAGACAATATTCAAAATAAAGTTGCTAGTAATGGCAAATCAATTGATCAACAAACAAAGAGAGATAGTAGAGTACAACGAGTGACTAGCTCCCTAAAGGTTTACTATACAAATAGTAGGAGTTTAAGAAATAAGATAGATGAGCTAAGATTACTTGTAAGTGCAGGTAATATAGATATTATTGGTATAACAGAGACCTGGTTCAACCTGAAAGATAGAGAAATGCCTTCTGAATGCAACATACAGGGTTATAAACTATTCCACAATGATAGGGTCAACAGGAAGGGTGGTGGTGTGGCGATGTATTTCAGAGAAAATTTAAATTGTTGTCTTAGACATGATATAAGATTAGAAACATCGAACACAGAATCTGTTTGGCTACAGTTTCTCGAGGAACGTGACAAATTAATTTTGGGTGTGATTTATAGGCCCCCAAAGCTTGATAGGGAGTGCAGTAAGCTGTTATGGGACGAAATTCATAAGGCATCTAGATATAAAAATGTTGTGATAATGGGAGATTTTAACTTCAGACAAATTGATTGGAACAATATGACAGGAAATCTGAGTCTAGTGACTTTCTTGATACGGTTCAGGATTGCTTTTTAGAACAGGTTGTGACAGAACCAACTAGAGGAAACAATCTGCTTGACTTGGTTCTTGCTAACAAAGATTCACTAATTAATTATCTTGAGGTTAATGATGAGCTTGGGGAAAGTGATCACAAATCACTTAGTTTCAATATATCATGGAATTACCCAGATAACTGCAATCAAATGTCTGTCCCAGATTTTCACTTGGCCGACTTCATGGGACTGAAAAATTACCTGGGTGGGCTAAACTGGGATGTCCTGACTATGGGTCAGGTAGGTGATCTTGGTTGCCAATATGACGTTTTTCAGAGCATAATTCTAGCTGCCCAGACAACTTTTGTTCCGAGTAGGAAAATTAGATCTAACAAAAATGATCCCAAATGGATGAACAATAGATTAAAACATTTCATTGGTCAAATGAGAGGCACATATAGGCGTATCAAAAGAGGGGATGGGCAGTTAAGAAATCAATATATTCAGTTAAAGAGAGAAATAAAGAAAGGAATAAGAAAAGCAAAAAGGGATTATGAGGCTAAGGTCGCAAGGGATTCAAAGACTAACCCAAAAGGGTTCTTTCAGGTATAAAGAAGTAAGATTAGGGATAAGATTGGCCCACTTAAGAGTAACTCTGGTCAGATCACTGACAGTAATAAGGATATGTGTGAAATTCTCAATACCTACTTCCTCTCAGTTTTCACCCAGGAAAATACTAGCGATATTCCTGAAATAATAGATTATGTAGAACAAGATGATAATAAACTATGTACGATTGCGGTAACTAGTGACATGGTCCTCAGACAAATAGAGAAACTAAAACCTAACAAGTCCCCATGTCCTGGTGAACTGTTTGCAAGGGTGTTAAAGGAATGTGAAGAGGAACTTTGCCTAATCTTTTTAACATATCAATACAAACTGGCATAGTGCCTGATAAGTGGAAAATGGCAAATGTAATACCTATTTACAAGGCAGGTGACAGGTTCATGGCTTCGAACTATAGACCAATAAGCCTTACCTCCATAGTGGGAAAATTTATGGAATCAATAATTGCCGAAGTAATTCGTAGCCATTTTGATAGGCAAAGATTGATTAATGATTCTCAACACGGTTTTACAAAGGGGCGTTCCTGTCTTACAAATTTATTAACTTTTTTCACCAAGGTGTTTGAGGAGGTAGATCATGGTAATGAATATGATATTGTGTATATGGACTTCAGTAAGGCTATCGATAAAGTTCCACACCAGAGGCTATTGAGGAAACTTAAGACACACTGAATAGGAGGAGAAATTTTTTCCTGGGTAGATGCATTGCTGACAGATAGGCAGTAGAGAGTTTTCATAAATGGGGAGAAATCAGAATGGGGGCACGTCACAAGCGGTGTTCCTCAAGGGTCAGTGTTGGCCCCACTGTTGTTCACAATTTACATAAACGACATAGATGAGGGAATAAATAGCGACATAAGTAAATTTGCTGATGACACCAAAATAGGCCGTCTAATTCATTCTAATGAGGACACTAGAGTACTCCAGGATTATTTGAATAGACTGATGCAATGATCGGAGAAGTGGCAGATGCAGTTTAATATTGACAAATGCAAAGTTCTAAATGTTGGACAGGTAAATAACCATGCCACGTATAAACTAAATAATGTAGATCTTAATACTTCTGATTGCAAAAAGGATTTAGAAGTTCTGATTAGCACTAATATAAAACCAAGACTACAGTGCATTAGTGTTCGCAATAAAGCTAACAGAATCCTTGGCTTCATATCTAGAAGTATAAATAATAGAAGTCCTCAGGTTGTTCTTCAACTCTATATATCCTTGGTTAGGCCTCATTTAGACTATGCTGCTCAGGTCTGGTCACCGTATTACAGAATGGATATAAATGCTCTGGAAAACGTACAGAGGAGGATGACAAAGATGATCCCATGTATCAGAAATCTTCCCTATGAGGATAGACTGAGGGCCCTGAATCTGCACTCTCTCGAAAGGCGTAGAATTAGGGGGATATGATTGAGGTGTATAAATGGAAAACAGGAATAAATAAATGGGATGTAAACAGCTTGCTGAAAATTTCCAGCCAAGACAGGACTCGCAGCAATGGTTTCCAGTTGGAAAAATTCAGATTCAGGAAGGATATAGGAAAGTACTGGTTTGGTAATAGAGTTGTGGATGAGTGGAACAAACTCCCGAGTACAGTTATTGAGGCTAAAACGTTGTGTAGTTTTAAAAATAGGTTAAATAAATACATGAGTGTGTGTGGGTGGGTGTGAGTTGGACCTGACTAGCTTGTGCTGCTGGGTCTGGCGCCGTGCTCCTTCCTTGAGTGGAGGTGGCTAGACTGGGTGGGTCATTGGGCTAATCCGGGGGGTGGGTCATTGGGCTAATCCGGGGGGTCATTGGGCTAATCCGGGGGGGATCATTGGGCTAATCCAGGGGGACACATGGACCTGATCCGCATGAGTCAGTAGGCCTGTTGCAGTGTTCCTTCTTTCTTGTGTTCTTATGTTCTTATGTCCTGAATGTCATCATCATGCTTACAAGACGAAGTCAAGCTGTTGGTGCGTGCCTCCAGTGATATGCTCGTTGTCATGTGTACCCTCACATCCTTCACTTGCAGGCTTGTAGCTAGTGTTCTTTCAGGTGCTGTGACACTCCCCTCATTTTCTTTCTCCTACTAGTCATTACCCTCCCCCCATCCTCACATGACCCTACCCCCCTCACATGACCCTACCCCACCCCTCACATGACCCTACCCCACCCCTCACATGACCCTACCCCACCCCTCACATGACCCCCAACCCTTACATGGCCTACCCCACCCCTCACATGACCCCCCAACCCTCACATGACCCTACCCCACCCCTCACATGACCCCCCAACCCTCACATGACCCTACCCCACCCCTCACATGACCCTACCCCACCCTTCACATGAACCCCACCCCTCACATGAGCCTCCCCCACCCCTCACCTAACTCTCCACTTCCCTCCATCTATTCTCTCCCCTCCTCCTCCTCCGCCTCCAAACATTCCAACCTCCCCTCTCCCCTTCCCCTCCCCCTCCCTCTCCACCCCCAGCAGCAGGTGTTGTCAGGCCCCGGGAGCCTGATACTGCCGGCTGTAATGTCGAATTGTACAAATTTATGTGGTCATCTTCCCTTGTATTGTGTGAACTTAAAGTGAGGATGTTGGTCCATACCCATGTTGTCTACCCCATCATACCCATGTTGTCTACCCCATCATACCCATGTTGTCTACCCCATCATACCCATGTTGTCTACCCCATCATACCCATGTTGTCTGCCCCATCATACCCATGTTGTCTACCCCATCATACCCATGTTGTCTACCCCATCATACCCATATTGTCTACCCCATCATATCCATGTTGTCTACTCCATCGTACCCATGTTGTCTACCCCATCATACCCATGTTGTCTACCCCATCATATCCATGCTGTCTACCCCATCATACCCATGCTGTTTACCCCATCATATCCATGTTGTCTACCACACTATAAACATGCTGCCTACCACACCATACCCATGCCGTCTACCCCATCATACCCATGCTGTCTACCCATCATACCCATGCTGCCTACCACACCATACCCATGCTGTCTACCCATCACACCCATGCTGTCTACCCCATCATACCCATGTTGCCTACCCACCATACCCAAGTTGTCTACCATACCATACCCATGCTGTCTACCCCACCATACCCATGTTGTCTACCCCACCATATTCATGTTGTCTACCCCACCATACCCATGTTGTTTACCCCCACCATTCCCATGTTGTCTACCTCACCATACCCATGCTGTCTACCCCACCATACCCATGTTGTCTACCCCACCATATCCATGTTGTCTACTCCACCATACCCATGTTGTCTACCCCACCATATCCATGTTGTCTACCATACTATACCCATGTTGTCTACCTCACCATATCCATGCTGTCTACCATACTATACCCATATTGTCTACCCCACCATATCCATGTTGTCTACCGCACCATACCCATGTTGTCTACCCCACCATACCCATGTTGTCTATCCCATCATACCCATGTTGTCTACCCCACCATACCCATGTTGTTTACTCCACCATACCCATATTGTCTACCACACCATACCGATGTTGTCTACCCCACCATACCCATGTTGTTTACCCCACCATACCCATGTTGTCTACCATACCATACCCATGTTGTCTATCCACCATACCCATGTTGTCTACCCCACCATAACCATGTTGTCTACCCCACCATACCCATACTGTCTACCACACCATACCCATGTTGTCTACCCCACAATACCCATGTTGTCTACCATACCATATCCATGTTGTCTCTCTGTCTGTCTGTCTCTCTTTCTCTCTCTCTCTCTCTCTCTCTCTCTCCTCTCTCTCTCTCTCTCTCTCTCTCTCTCTCTCTCTCTCTCTCTCTCTCTCTCTCTCTCTCTCTCTCTCTCTCTCTCTTTCTCTCTGGTTGTGTATGTGTGAGGGGACGTGGAAACTGTTCCCTCACTCACCTGAGGGTTGTCCGACGGGAAGAGGAGAGGGAGGGGAGATGGGAAGGTGGGAAGGAAGGGGGATACAAACAAGGGGAAATGCAGAAAGGGGAACTACGTGAGAGAAGAGAGCAAGAGAGGGGAGAGAAAGTTATGGACAGAGGAAGGGAGGGAGGGAAGGTAGGATGGAGAGAGAGGGAGGGAGAGAGGATACAGAGAGAAGAGAAGGGGTGAGGGGAAGAGAGAGAGGTAATCTGAGGGGAGAAGGAGACTGACTAACGAGGGGAAGACGCCAACAGATTTCATTAATTCCAAGCTGGCTGCCGCACGCCAGTCAGCCAGCCAGTTAGCCAGCCAGCCAGCCAGTTAGCCAGCCAGCCATCCAGTTAGCCAGCCAGCCAGCCAGTTAGCCAGCCAGCCAGAAAGCCAGTCAGCCAGCCAGCCAGCCAGCCAGCCAGCCAGTCAGCCAGCCAGCCAGTCAGCAAGCCAGCCAGTTAGCCAGCCAGCCAGCCACCCAGTTAGCCAGCCAGCCAACTAACCAGCCAACCAGCCTACCAATCTACCAACACCCATGTATTTGTCTATCAGTTTACGTACACCCACGTATTTGTCTACCAGCACCTATGTACCTGTCTACCAGTCTATCAACACCCATATACCAATCTACAGCATCTATGTACCTGTCTACCAGTCTATCAACACCCATGTACCAGTCTACCAGTCTGCCAGCACCCATGTACCAGTCTACCAGCGCCCATGTACCAGTCTACCAGCACCCATGTACCAGTCTACCAGCGCCCATGTACCAGTCTACCAGCACCCATGTACCAGTCTACGACCACCCATGTACCAGCGTTCCAGCACCCATATACTTGTCTACCAGAACCCATATACCAGTCTACCAGTATCCTTGTAAAAGTTTACCAGCACAAATGTACCTGTCTAACAGCACACATGTGCCAGTCTACCAGCACCCGTGTTCCTGTCTGCCAGCACCCATGTACCAGCCTACCAGCACCCATGTGCCAGGCTACCAGCATCCACGTGTCAGTCTACCAGCAACCATGTGCCAGTCTACCACCATCCATGTACCAGTCTACCAGCACCCGTGTGCCTCTCTGCCAGCACCCATGTGCCTCTCTGCCAGCGCCCATGTACCAGCCTACCAGCACTCATGTACCTGTCTACCAGCACTCATGTACTAGTCTACCAGCACCCATGTGCCAGTCTACCAGCACCCATGTGCCAGTCTACCAGCACCCATGTACCAGTCTACCAGCACCCGTGTGTCTCTCTGTCAGCACCCATGTACCAGCCTACCAGCACCCATGCGCCAGTCTACCAGTACTCATGTACCAGCCTATCAGCCCCCATGTACCTGTCTACCAGCATCCATGTGCCAGTCTACCAGCACCAATCTACCTGTCTACCAGCACCCATGTGCCAGTCTACCAGCACCCATGTGCCAGCCTACCAGCACCCATGTACCAGTCTACCAGCACCCGTTTCCCTCTCTGCCAGCACCCATGTACCAGCCTACCAGCCCCCATGTACTGGCCTACCAGCATCCATGTGCCAGTCTACCAGCACCCATCTACCTGTCTACCAGCACCCGTGTGCCTCTCTGCCAGCACCCATGTACCAGCCTACCAGCACCCATGTGCCAGTCTACCAGCACCCATGTGCCAGTCTTCCAGCACCCGTGTGCCTCTCTGCCAGCACCCATGTACCAGCCTACCAGCACCCATGTACCAGTCTACCAGCACCCGTTTGCCTCTATGCCAGCACCCATGTACCAGCCTACCAGCCCCCATGTACCTGTCTACCAGCATCCATGTATCAGTCGACCAGCACCCATCTACCTGTCTACCAGCACCCATGTGCCAGTCTACCAGCACCCATGTGCCATTTTACCAGCACCCGTGTGCCTCTCTGCCAGCACCCATGTACCAGCCTACCAGCACCAATGTGCCAGGCTACAAGCACCCACGTGCCAGTCTACCACCACCCATGTGCCAGTCTACCAGCACCTATGTATCAGTCTACCAGCACCCGTGTGCCTCTCTGCCAGCACCCAAGTACCAGCCTACGACCCATTGTGCCAGGGGCAAAACCGCCCACCCATGTGCCAGTCTACCAAGCACCCTGTGCCAGTTTACCGACACATGTAACCAGTTTGCCAGACCACCCCATGTGCCAAGGCTACCGCACCCAAGTGCCAGTTCTACAGCACCCATGTGCCAGTCTACCAGCCACCCGTGTACCAGTCTACCGCACCCGTGTGTCTATCTGGTCAGCACCCTGTACCAGCCCCTACCAGCACCCATGCGCCGTCTAACCCAGTACTAATGTACAGCCTATCAGAAACCCCATGTACCTATTTACCCAGGCTCCATGTGCCAGTCTACCAGACCAATCTACAGTCTTACCGGCACCAATGTGCCAGTCTACCGCACCCATGTGCAGCCTACCAGCACCCATGTACCAGTATACCAGCACCGTTTCCCTCTCTTCCAGCACACCAGTACCAGCCTACCAGCCCCCATGTACCGGCCTACCAGCACCCATGTACCAGTCTACCAGCACCCGTTTGCCTCTCTGCCAGCACCCATGTACCAGCCCCCATGTACCTGTCTACCAGCACCCGTTTCCCTCTCTGCCAGCACTCATGTACCAGCCTACCAGCCCCCATGTACCGGCCTACCAGCACCCATGTACCAGTTCTACCAGCACCCGTTTGCCTTCTCTGCAGCACAAGTACAGCCTTCCTGCATCCATGTGCCAGGCTAACCGCCACCCATGTGCCAGTCTACCAGCACCCTGTGCCAGTTTACCAGCACCCATGTACCAGTTTGCCAGCACCCATATGCCAGGCTACCAGCACCCAAGTGCCAGTCTACCAGCACCCATGTGCCAGTCTATCAGCACCCGTGTACCAGTCTACCAGCATCCATGTTGTGCCACTCTACTGCCAAAGCACCCATGTTACCAGCCTACCAGACCACTCATGTTACCTGTTTTCTACCAGCACTCAGTACCAGTCTACCAGCACGCTTGTACCAGCCTAACCAGCACCATGTACCTGTTCTACCAGCACCATGGCCAGTCTACCCTAGCACCCATGTGCTCTCTGCCAGCACTCATGCACCCAGTTACCAGCAGCACTTGTACCAGCTACAGCACCAATGGTTACCAAGTCTACCAGCACCCATGTGCCAGTCTTACCAGCACCCATGTACCAGTTACCCAGCACCCGGTTCCTCTCTGCCAAGCTCCCATGTACCAGCCTACCAGCCCCATGTACCGGCCCGCCTACAAGCACCCATGACCAGTATACCAGCCACCGTTTGCCTCTCTGCCAGCACCCATGTTACCAGCCCCATGTACCTGTTCTACCCAGCACCCGTTTCCCTCTCTGCCAAGCACTAATGTACCAGCCCTACAGCCCCATGTACCGGCCTACCAGCACCCATTGTACAAGTTACCAGCACCGTTTGCCTCTTGCCAGCACCCAAGTACCAAAGTTCCAGCCTTCCCAGCATCCATACGTGCAAGGCTACCGCCCCACACATGTGCCAGTCTCTACCAGAACCCTGTGGCCCGTTTACAGCACCACATGTACAGTTTGCCAGCACCCATTATGCAGGCTACCAGCACCCAAGTGCCAGTTTACCAAGCAACCCATGTGCCATGTCTACCAGCTCCCGTGTTACAGTCTACCAGCACCCATGTGCCTTCTCTGCCTCAGCCACCCATGTACCAGCCTACAGCACTCATGTACCTGTCTACCAGCACTCATTGTTAACCTGTTACCAGCAAGCATGTACCTGCCTACCAGAACACATGTACCTGTCTACCAGCCACCCATGTGCCAGTCACCAGCTCCCATGTGCCTCCTGCCAGCACTCTTGTACCAGTTTCTCCAGCACTCAGGTACAGCCTACCAGCACCATGTACCAGTCGACCAGCACCCATGTGCCAGTATTACAAGTAAACCCGTTTACAGTCTACCAGCACACGTGGTGCCTCTCTTCCAGCACCCATTTACCAGGCTACCAGCACTCATGTACCTGTCTACAGACTTCAAGTACAGTCTACCAGCACCTTGTACCAGCCTACAGCACCCATGTACCTGTCTACCAGCACCAATGTGCCCAGGTCTACCTGCACCGTTGTGCCTCTCTGCCAGAACCCATGGACAGCCTACCAGACCCATTTACCAGCCTGACCAGCACTCTTGTAACCTGTCAACCAGCACTCATGTACAGGTCTACCAGCACATTTACCAGCCTACTAGCACCCATGTACCGTCTACAGCACCCATGTGCCAGTCTAACCAGCACCCGTGTGCGCCTCTTGCCAGCACCCATGCTATACCAGCCTACCAGCACACTTGTACCAGTCTACCCAGCACCCCATATGCCAGGTCTACCGCACCCACTGACAGTCTTCCTGCATCCATGTGCCAGTCTTCCAGCACCCCATATGCCGTCTACCAGCACCCTGTACCAGTTACCAGCACCCATTGTAACAGTGTTACCAGCACCCGTGTGCCTCTCTGGCCAAGCACCACAATATATGTCTACCAGTCTACCAACACTCATGTACCAGTAACCATATATCTGTCTACCTGTCTACCAGCACCCACGTACCTGTCTACCAGCTGACCTGTGTATGTCGGTGTATATACAACGAGCTGTGTATGTTAGTGTATATACACTGAGTTATGTATGTCAGTGTATATACACTGAGCTGTGTATGTCAGTATATATACACTGAGCTGTGTATGTCAGTGTATATATAATGCACTGTGTATGTCAGTGTATATACACTGAGTTATGTATGTCAGTATATATACACTGAGCTCTGTACGTGAGTGTATATACGATAATTAATCACTATTTAAGGCATTAAAAGATTCATGAGTGGGTCAGATGAGTCTTACCTTAATAACCCTCGTGCAGTAGATAGACTTCAAACTTACGACAACAAACAAACAGGTGGGTTTGTTTGTTTGTTGTTGTTGGTAAAACACGCTTTCGTCTCTTGTAATTGTTACGTGCAAGAAGGCATTATGTGCCTTACACTAAATATAGCTCAAAGTCTTATGACATTAACAAGGAAAAAGACCCTAACGGCGTCCTTGACCTCTGCCTCTCCCTCGACCAATCAATAAGCAGCTGCCTCGACCAGTGGACACTTTTGTAAGGCAAAACGACAACACTGGCAGCAATACCACCAGCTGTACCACCACCACCAGCTGTACCACCACCACCACCACCAGCTGCACCACCACCCTCAGCTGCACAATCACCACCAGCTGCACCACCACCAGCCACATCATCACCAGCTGCATCACCACCACCAGCTACACCACCACCCCCAGCTGCACCATCACCACCAGCTGCACCACCACCAGCCACATCAACACCAGCTGCATCACCACCACCTGGTGCACGACCACCGGCACCTGCATCATTCACCCGCTGCACTATCACACCAAACTGCACCACCACCCACAGCTGTACCAGAAGTAGCTGGCGCACCACCAGCTAAATCATTACAGCTGTACCACCAAACACCACCAGCTGCACCACCCACCACCAGCTAAACAGAAGTAGCTTGCAACATCACCGCGTGCATTCATCACCAGCTGTACCATCCGCCGGCTACATAATCACCAGCTGCGCTCCATCGGCTACTGTATCATTCACCTGCTGCACCACCACCGGCTGCATCACCACCAGCTGCACCACCACTGGCTGCATCATTGCCAGCTGCACTAGCACTAGCTGCACTATCACCAGCCGCATCGTCACCAAGCTTTACCCTCCACCACCAGCTGCACCACAGCAGGACTTCGTGAGTTCAAAAACCATTATGACTAACAAACAATCATGTGACAGTAAACAAACCATTCATGTGAAAGTAACATCCCACATGTGACAGTAAAAAACCATCATGTGCAGTAACAACTATCATTGTGGTACAGTAACTAACCATCATTGTACAGTAACAACCATCATTGACAGTAACAACTCATCATGTGACAGTAAAGTAACAAATATGTGACAGTTAACAACCATCTTGTGACGTAAACAACCATCATGTGACAGTAACAACCATCATGTGACAGTAACAACCATCATGTGACAGTAACAACCATCATGTGACAGTAACAACCATCATGTGACAGTAACAACCATCATGTGACAGTAACAACCATCATGTGACAGTAACAACCATCATGTGACAGTAACAACCATCAGGTGACAGTAACAACCATCAGGTGACAGTAACAACCACCATGTGACAGTAACAACCATCATGTGACAGTAACAACCACCATGTGACAGTAACAACCATCATGTGACAGTAACAACCATCATGTGACAGTAACAACCATCATGTGACAGTAACAACCATCATGTGACAGTAACAACCATCATGTGACAGCAGTAACAACCATCATGTAACATTGTAACTAAACCATCACTTGTGACAGTAACAACCATCATGTGGAACAGTAAAACAATATGTGACAGTAACAACCATCATGTGACAGTAACAACCATCATGTGACAGTAACAACCATCATGTGACAGTAACAACCATCATGTGACAGTAACAACCATCAGGTGATAGTGACGTAACAAACCATCAGGTGACAGTTAACAACAACCATGTGGACAGTAACAACATTCATGTGACAGTAACAACCAACCATGTGTACAGTAAACAAACCACCATGTGACAGTAAACAAACCATCATGTGACAGTAACAACCCATCATGGGTGACAGTACAAACCTTCATGTGGACAGTAACAAACCATCATGTGACAGTAACAACCATCATGTGACACAGTAACAACCACATGTGACAGTTAACAACCATCATGTGACAAGTATCTAAACCACCATGTGGACCAGTAAACAACCATCAATGTGACAGTAACAACCATCATGTGACAGTAAACAAAACCATCATTAGTGACAGTTAACAACCATCATGTGACAGTAACAATCATCATTGTGACAGTAACAACCATCATGTGTGACTGTAACAAACCATCATGTTGACAGTAACAACCATCATGTGGGACAGTAACAACCATCATGTGGACAGTACACAACCATCATGTGACAGCAAAACCATCATTGTGACAGTAAACAACCATCATGTGACGTAACAAACCATCATGCTGACAGTAACAAACCATCATGTGACAGTAAAACCATCATGTGACATCAACAAACCCATCATGTGCAGTATAACAAACCATCATGGACAGTTAACAACCAGTCATGTGACAGTAACAACCACCATGGTGAAGTAACAAACCACTCATGTGGGGGACAGTAAACAACCATCATGTGACAGTATCAACCATCATGTGACAGGTAAACACATCATGTGACAGTCAAAACAACTCATTGACAGTAACAACCCATCATGTGACGGTAAACAACCATCATGTGACAGTAACAATCATTATTGGGACAGTAATCAACCATCATGTGGACAATAACAACCATTCATGTGGGACAGTAACAAGCCATCATGTGGGACAGAAAAACTAACCGTCATGGGCAATAACAATCCCATCATGTGGACAGTAACAACCATCATGGGACCAGTTAAACAACCATACTGTGGACAGTAACAACCATTTCATGTCGACGTCAGTAACAATCATCTTGTTACTAGTTAACAACATCATGTGACAGTAACAACCACCATGTGACAGTAACAACCCATCATGTGACAGTAACAACCTTCATGGGACAGTAACAACCCGTTCTTGTGACATTAACACATCCGTGTGACAGTTGTAAACAACCACCATGGTGAAGTAAAAACAATCATGTGACTGTAACCAAACCAGCATGTGACAGTAACAAACATTCATGTGAGAGTAAACAACCATCATGTGACAGTTTAACTACCCATCATATGACAGTAGCACCATATTGTGACAGTAAAACAACCACCATGTCGACAGTACACAACCATCATGTGACTGTAACAACCACATGTTGACAGTAACAAACCATCATGTGACAGTAACATCTATAATGTGAACAGTAACAACATCATGTGACAGTAACAACACACATGTGACAGTAACATCATCATGGTGGACAGTAAAACCTCATGTGACAGTAACAAACCCATAATGTGACAAGTAACACCATCATGTGACTGTAAACCAACCATCATGTGGACAGTAACACTATCATGTGACAGCTTAACAACCATCTGTGACAGTTACAAACCACCATAGTGGACCAGTAACATCATCATGTGACAGTTGGCCAATCATCATGTGACAGTTAAACAACCATTTCATGTGATAGTAACAATTCATCATTTGTGACAGCAACAAAATCATGTGACAGTAAACAATTCAATCATGTGACAGTAACAACCATCATGTGACAGGTAACAACCATCATGTGACAGTAAAACAACCATTATGTGACTGCAAACAACCATTCATGTGACAGTAAAAACACCATGTGGACAGTAAACAATCATTCTGTGCAGTTAATATCCATATCATGTGACAGAAACAACCACCATGTGACAGTAACAACCACCATGTGACAGTAACAACCATCATGTGACAGTAACAACCATCATGTGACAGTAACAACCATCATGTGACAGTAACAACCATCATGTGACAGTAACAACCATCATGTGACAGTAACAACCACCATGTGCAGTAAACGGCCATGCATGTTGACAGTAACAACCATCATGTGGACAGTAACAACCATATGTGACAGTATCAGCCATCATGGTGTCAGTAACTACCATCATGTGGACCAGTAAAAAACCACATGTGAACAGTAAACATACCATCATGTGACAGTAACACCATCTGTGACAGTAACAAAACCATCATGTGACAGTAACAAAACCACATGTGTACAGTAAACAACCACATAAAAAACATATAAATAATTATCCCTCAGAGAATTTCAATCAGCATTCCCATTTCGGTCGTTCAGACCATTAATACGGATCCACCATGAAGTAATGTTGATCCTCCATCTTTCCCCCACTCCCCCCCTCTCTCTCTCTCTCTCTTTCTCTCTTTCTATTATTTACCACCAACGGTTTTTACAGGGTTATTTTGATGAGCTTACTTCATTAATCTCTCCCTCTCCTCTCTCTCTCTCCCCTCCTCCCTCCCCCATTCTTCTCTCTTCTCTCTCTCTCTTCTCTCTCTCTCTCCTCTCTCTCTCTCTCTCTCTCTCTTCTTCTCTCTCTCTCTCTCCTCTCTTCTCTTCTCTCTCTCTCTCTTCTGTCTATCATCTATCTACTCTATTATCTATCCTATCTATCTATTCTATCCTCGTACCTTCTCTGTCCTTATTTATTAGGGTTTTTTGAAGAGTTGACTTATAGGTTACTGCTTTTATTTACAGTCTAAGAGCTGTTACTTACCTCAGCTCATTTGAAAGCTTTGTTTTATTTTTATGATACAGACAGAAAGCAGGATGAAGTTGGAACCATCTGTGGGCCAGAGATTACATTTAGTCAACTGTTTATCATCTATGTTATGCTGTACGAAAACATGTTCCTTGATTAGATCTCATTCTAGGAATAATGACCACAAGGACCACAAGTGTTCACATTAGTTTGCAATTTCTGGGTCTTTTTGCTTTACTACCTGAGAATGGTTTACAAGCTGTTCTCAAGAAGGGTAGTTGCTGTTTGGTGACAGTCTTCTTGTATAGAAGCTGTCTTCTAGTAGTCAGCTAAGTGGAGCGAAGTTGATATTAGCCTTGTACATAATACTGAGACCAAACCCATTCTCTCCCGGTGTTGAAGTCTCTGCTGGGGGAGTCGTATCTGTACACACCCGGTGTCCAGGCGAGGAGAAGGAGTCCTCTAGAGGTCAGTTTTCTAATTCGTAGGTCGGAGAGAGATGGAGAACAGTCAGTCCAAGACAGTGGAGCATACTCACCATGTGAGCAAACTAGTGCCACGAACAGATTTTTTACAGTCTCTACTATCGAGTAGCTACGAAATGCGCTTTAGTGTTATTAACTTCCTGGCTTCCTTGCTTAGAAGATTTACCACGTGGTTTTTTTTCATAGAATGCATGTAGTCTACTGGCTCATGCTAGGCAGGTCTAACTCACACTCACTCACGTCCACTCATGAACTTGCCAAGCCTTTTTCAGAGCTACCCAAGGTTCTCGCTTCAATTACGCTTCTCCGGAGTTTTCTTCACTCATCCATAACTCTGTTATCAGACCAGTGTTTTCATGTATACTTTCTAAACTCAAATTTATCTAGCTTTAACCCAGTCCTGCGAAATTTGTATTCCCTTTCATTATTCTTGCCTTCTATTTGTGTACTTCAATAACTTTTTTTTTTTTTTTATTATTTTTTTATTTTATTTTTTTTTTTTTTTTTTATTTTTTTTTTAATAACTCCCTTTTATCCTCTCGTGGATCGAGTCTTGGCTCACTTGACAGGAAGCAGAGAGTGTCCATAAATGGGGTTAAATCCGAGTGGGGATCTGTAACAAGTGGCGTTCCACAGGGATCAGTCTTGGGCCCGTTGTTGTTTATAATATATATCAATGATCTTGATGAGGGAATTACTAGTGATATGAGCAAATTCGCCGATGACACAAAGATTTAGGTAGGATAATTGATTCAAACGTAGTGTTATGGAACTTCAGTGAGGATTTAAACAAAATCTATTCTTGGTCCAGAAAAAGTGCTGATACAGTTCAATGTAGATAAATGCAAGGTTCTGAAGCTTGGGATGTGCCATAACCCTAGTACTTATAAGTTAAATGATGTAGAACATAGCCATTACAGATTGCGAAAAGGTCTTGGGGGTTATGGTAAGCAGCAACCTTAAATCAAGACAGAATGCCTAAGCGTTACGTAATAAGGCTAATAGATTATGGGATTTATATCAAGAAGTCTAAACAAACAGAAGTCCAGGAGGTCATACTGCAGCATTATACATCATTAGTAAGGCCTCACCTAGATTATGCAGCTCGTTCTGGGTCTCCGTTATTACAAAAATGCGACATAAATTCGTTAGACCAAACATTCAGCGTAGGATGACTCTAAATTAATACATAGCATTAGAAATTCTTATTTATGAAGAATGATTTGGAGACTCTTAAGTTACATTCACTTGTTAGACGAAGAATGAGGGGAGACCTGATCGAAGTGTATAAGCGAAGATAGGTATTAATAAAGGGGATTTTAATAAGGTCTAGAGGATGTTCTCTCCAAGAGAGAACCCGCAGTTAATGGGATTTTAATTGATAAGTTTAGATTTAGCATGGACCATATGGAAAGTATTGGTTTGGAAATAGGGTAGTTGATGAGTGGAACAGTCTACCTGGTTGGGTTATTGAGGCTGGGACTTTGGGTAGTTTCAAATCTAGGTTGGATAAGTACATGAGTGGGAGGGGTTGGATTTGAGTGGGACTTTCACATCAGAGCTTATTTCTTCGGTGGCATTGAAAATTGGGTTGGGCAAATGTTTTGTTAGTGGGATGAATTGTAAAGGACCTGCCTAGGATGGGCCAGCAGGCCTCCTGCAGTGTTCCTCCTTTCTTATGTTCTTATGTTCTTAATTCTACGCATTTCTAGAAAGTGCAGATTCTGTGCCCTCAGTCCATTCTCGTAAGGAAGATGTCTGATAAACAGGATCAAATATGGAATCAAATTTCACCTCTAAAATATTCCCATCTTCCCCGGTTTGCAACACTCATTCATTCTTACCACTGCTCCAGCATTAACATCATGGTACCTAGACACTATCATTTATGTTGTCTCAGAAGCACATGTTACTTCCATTCATTTTTCCCAGGCTTGACATAGCTGTAAGCTGGTTATTTATGTAACTGAAAGTAGCTGTCATTTCCTCTCTTGGATAAGTAACTGTCAGACTGCAATCATTTATATGTCACTAGAGTAGACATTTCATAACAAAGGAGCAAGCACACTTTTCTGTGGAAGACTGGTAATGTCTTGCTGACTCTGTCCCACTGAGAAATACAGACAGAGCACTAGCTTGAAGGCAGTTACTAAGGAGGTCTAATGCAGAGCCAGAGACACCTAGTGTTGCAACCCCTGAATGGTTGCTATGATTGTTATGTATATATATAATTATTACCTTTTCATTTAATTTTATATTGCTTATATTTGCGATAATAGCTAAATCGTAAATGTATTGCTTTATATTGTTATTTGATATAGTTTCCTTTGTTAGGTAGGATGTAACATATTATGTGCTCAGTTCAAGTCTTGATTGTCTAACTACTGTAATTATCGCTTGTTGCTTGTTATACTGCCGGCTTCTTGCTGGGCGACTGCTGTCCACGGAGCTATCACGTGATCGAGGGGGGGGGGTGTCCTCACCTCGCTTGAAGTATTCAGTCTGCTCTAGACTCGCTTGGTGGTTGGACAGATTGTCTGTCTCATTATTCTTGTTAGTTCTGTAGAACTCTGTTCACAGAACATTGTATAGACTTAGTGATTTTTGACGTTGTACTGAGGTTGTGTGTCTCATAGACACTCTGAGTAACTCAGGTCCTGAACTATAGCTTATGACCTAATTTGTACTGGTTTCTGTGTATTATCACAGTCGGGGATTTTCTTATGCTGAACTTAGATTCAGTAGTATGGGAGTTTTGTATCTTTTGTGGAGGATCTGCTGATGGTCCCTACTTAGTGTTGTTATATTATCTCCTTGTTCCTGATTCTGTGTCACAGTTGCTTGTTGTATTGCTGTTGGGCTTTAGCATTCTTTTTGTTGTTCAAGCAGACTGTTCTGGTTGCCAGTCGGTCAAGAAGTTAGTTTATTTGAGGACTTTGTCAGTCACTTGTTTAAGTCTAGTCGAGTCGTAAGACAGAGAACTACTTAGAGCACTTACACACATACACAAACTTATTTTTTTTTTTTATTATCACACCGGCCGATTCCCACCAAGGCAGGGTGGCCCGAAAAAGAAAAACTTTCACCATCATTCACTCCATCACTGTCTTGCCAGAAGGGTGCTTTACACTACAGTTTTTAAACTGCAACATTAACACCCCTCCTTCAGAGTGCAGGCACTGTACTTCCCATCTCCAGGACTCAAGTCCGGCCTGCCGGTTTCCCTGAATCCCTTCATAAATGTTACTTTGCTCACACTCCAACAGCACGTCAAGTATTAAAAACCATTTGTCTCATTCACTCCTATCAAACACGCTCACGCATGCCTGCTGGAAGTCCAAGCCCCTCGCACACAAAAACCTCCTTTACCCCTCCCTCCAACCCTTCCTAGGCCGACCCCTACCCGCCTTCCCTTCCCCTACAGACTGATACACTCTTGAAGTCATTCTGTTTCGCTCCATTCTCTCTACATGTCCGAACCACCTCAACAACCCTTCCTCAGCCCTCTGGACAACAGTTTTGGTAATCCCGCACCTCCTCCTAACTTCCAAACTACGAATTCTCTGCATTATATTCACACCACACATTGCCCTCAGACATGACATCTCCACTGCCTCCAGCCTTCTCCTCGCTGCAACATTCATCACCCACGCTTCACACCCATATAAGAGCGTTGGTAAAACTATACTCTCATACATTCCCCTCTTTGCCTCCAAGGACAAAGTTCTTTGTCTCCACAGACTCCTAAGTGCACCACTCACTCTTTTTCCCTCATCAATTCTATGATTCACCTCATCTTTCATAGACCATCCGCTGACACGTCCACTCCCAAATATCTGAATACGTTCACCTCCTCCATTCTCTCCCCCTCCAATCTGATATTCAATCTTTCATCACCTAATCTTTTTGTTTCCTCATAACCTTACTCTTTCCTGTATTCACTTTAATTTTCTTCTTTTGCACACCCTACCAAATTCATCCACCAATCTCTGCAACTTCTCTTCAGAATCTCCCAAGAGCACAGTGTCATCGGCAAAGAGCAGCTGTGACAACTCCCACTTTGTGTGTGATTCTTTATCTTTTAACTCCACGCCTCTTGCCAAGACCCTCGCATTTACTTCTCTTACAACCCCATCTATAAATATATTAAACAACCACGGTGACATCACACATCCTTGTCTAAGGCCTACTTTTACTGGGAAAAAATTTCCCTCTTTCCTACATACTCTAACTTGAGCCTCACTATCCTCGTAAAAACTCTTCACTGCTTTCAGTAACCTACCTCCTACACCTTTACACTTGCAACATCTGCCACATTGCCCCCCTATCCACCCTGTCATACGCCTTTTCCAAATCCATAAATGCCACAAAGACCTCTTTAGCCTTATCTAAATACTGTTCACTTATATGTTTCACTGTAAACACCTGGTCCACACACCCCCTACCTTTCCTAAAGCCTCCTTGTTCATCTGCTATCCTATTCTCCGTCTTACTCTTAATTCTTTCAATTATAACTCTACCATACACTTTACCAGGTACACTCAACAGACTTATCCCCTATAATTTTTGCACTCTCTTTTATCCCTTTGCCTTTATACAAAGGAACTATGCATGCTCTCTGCCAATCCCTAGGTACCTTACCCTCTTCCTACATTTATTAAATAATTGCACCAACCACTCCAAAACTATATCCCCACCTGCTTTTAACATTTCTATCTTTATCCCATCAATCCCGGCTGCCTTACCCCCTTTCATTTTACCTACTGCCTCACGAACTTCCCCCACACTCACAACTGGCTCTTCCTCACTCCTACAAGATGTTATTCCTCCTTGCCCTATACACGAAATCACAGCTTCCCTATCTTCATCAACATTTAACAATTCCTCAAAATATTCCCTTCCATCTTCCCAATACCTCTACCTCTCCATTTAATAACTCTCCTCTCCTATTTTTAACTGACAAATCCATTTGTTCTCTAGGCTTTCTTAACTTGTTAATCTCACTCCAAAATTTTTCTTATTTTCAACAAAATTTGTTGATAACATCTCACCCACTCTCTCATTTGTTTCTTTTTACATTGCTTCACCACTCTCTTAACTTCTCTCTTTTTCTCCATATACTCTTCCCTCCTTGCATCACTTCTATTTGTAAAACTTCTCATATGCAAAACTTTTTCTCCCTTACTACTCTCTTTACCATCATCATTCCACCAATCGCTCCTCTTCCTCCTGCACCCACTTTCCTGTAACCACAAACTTCTGCTGAACACTCTAACAACTACATTTTTAAACCTACCCCATACCTCTTCGACCCCATTGCCTATGCTCTCATTAGCCCATCTATCCTCCAATAGCTGTTTATATCTTACCCTAACTCCCTCCTCTTTTAGTTTATAAACCTTCACCTCTCTCTTCCCTGATGCTTCTATTCTCCTTGTATCCCATCTACCTTTTACTCTCAGTGTAGCTACAACTAGAAAGTGATCTGATATATCTGTGGCCCCTCTATAAACATGTACACCCTGAAGTCTACTCAACAGTCTTTTATCTACCAATACATAATCCAACAAACTACTGTCATTTCGCCCTACATCATATCGTGTATACTTATTTATCTCTTTTTCTTAAAATATGTATTACCTATAACTAAACCCCTTTCTATACAAAGTTCAATCAAAGGGCCCCCATTATCATTTACACCTGGCACCCCAAACTTACCTACCACACCCTCTCTAAAAGTTTCTCCTACTTTAGCATTCAAGTCCCCTACCACAATTACTCTCTCACTTGGTTCAAAGGCTCCTATACATTCACTTAACATCTCCCAAAATCTCTCTCTCTCCTCTGCATTCCTCTCTTCTCCAGGTGCATACACGCTTATTATGACCACTTCTCGCATCAACCTTTACTTTAATCCACATAATTCTTGAATTTACACATTCATATTCTCTTTTCTCCTTCCATAACTGATCATTTAACATTACTGCTACCCCTTCCTTTGCTCTAACTCTCTCAGATACTCCAGATTTAATCCATTATTTCCCCCACTGAAAACTCTCCTACCCCCTTAGCTTTGTTTCGCTTAGGGCCAGGACATCCAACTTCTTTTCATTCATAACATCAGCAATCATCTGTTTCTTGTCATCCGCACTACATCCACGCACATTTAAGCAACCCAGTTTTATAAAGTTTTTCTTCTTCTCTTTTTTAGTAATTGTATACAGGAGAAGGGGTTACTAGCCCATTGCTCCCGGCATTTTAGTCGCCTCATACGACACGCATGGCTTACGGAGGAAAGATTCTTTTCCACTTCCCCATGGACAATAGAAGAAATAAAAAAGAACAAGAGCTATTTAGAAAAAGGAGAAAAACCTAGATGTATGTATATATATATATGCATGTGCGTGTCTGTGAAGTGTGACCAAAGTGTAAGTAGGAGTAGCAAGATATCCCTGTTATCTTAGCGTGTTTATGAGACAGAAAAAGAAACCAGCAATCCTACCATCATGCAAAACAGTTACAGGTTTTTGTTTCACAGTCATCTGGCAGGACGGTAGTACTTCCCTGGGTGGTTGCTGTCTACCAACCTAGTGCTTGTAGTTTTGTCAAAAGTCACTGGTACCGTGCTCCGTCGAAAGCACCAGCAATGTCTCGTGCTACTACACAGCTGATCATAGATTTATCCAGTGACTGGTACCACTTAGTGGAGAGGTTCAACAGCAGATCAGCAGCAGAAAGACCTCTGAAGCCAGACTGACAGCCACGAAGCGGGTGGTAATCGAAAAATGCCGTTATTTGCAGTGGCATTATTGTCTCGAGAGTTTTGCTGAGGTCAGTGGTCAGTACACTGAGGTCAGTGGTCAAGTGCGGTCATACCTGCTAAGCTCTTGGGAGTTAGCGTGGGCTGTTACCCATACCATGGCTTGTTGTAGTGTTGTAGAATCCCAGGTTCATGTGTTGAAGAAGGAGATTCTACTTCTTCAGGAGGAAAATAGGAAGCTGAAGCTTCGCATAGATGAGTTTGGGAGCGAGTGTGAGAAGGATTTAGCTGGTAAGGTAGGAATGGTCACCAGCAGTGAGAGTGGTAGCCGCTTTAAGCGGCAAGTGGTTCACAGTTCAGGAAGAAGGAAGATGAGGAGAGTTAATAGAGAAGATGTGAAAGTATGAAATCGATTCTCTGTTCTCCAAGACGAGTGTACTTCAGTGGTTAGTGAGGTTGAAGGTACCACTGATTCCCCTGCTAATCAAGGTAAGAATATTTTAATAATAGGTGATTCTCATGTAAGATATATGGACCGTGCATTTTGTAACAGAGACAGAAAGTTCAGACAGAGAGTGTCTTCCTGGAGCTGGTGTTGGCGACATAGTCAGCAGGTTGGAAAATATTATGGCAGGTAATGGGAACAAGCCCATCATCTGTCTGAGTGCTGGGGGTAATGACATTAGCAAGGGCAGGAGAGAGGAGCTGCTGGATAAGTACAGGTCAGCCATAGAAGTAGTTACGTCTGAGGAAGGGATCCCAGTCATATGTAGCATCTTGCCTAGAAAGGGAGTGGGCAATGAATGGATTTCTAGGGCAATTGGTATAAATCGCTGGCTAGACAGGTACTGCAAGGAACTTGCAATCCCATTCATTGATAACTGGGACCTTTTCTTTGGCAAATGTGATATGTATTCAAGGGATGGGGTTCATCTCTCTGGGGATGGAGTGGTTGCATTAGCCAATTCAATTGAGAGGGTAACTGATGACTTGTCTAGGAATTTAAACTGATAGATTATAGAGGTATGGGTGTTTGTGGGAAACAATCAGGCTGCAGCATTAGGATTAAAAACAACAGTTATTACCGGGGGTACCTCAGGGATATGTTTAAAAGACAATATTCAAAATAAAGTTGCTAGTAATGGCAAATCAATTGATCAACAAACAAAGAGAGATAGTAGAGGGCAACGAGTGACTAGCTCCCTAAAGGTTTACTATACAAATAGTAGGAGTCTAAGAAATGAGATAGATGAGCTAAAATTGCTTGCAAGTGTAGGTAATATAGATATTATTGGTATAACAGAGACCTGGTTCAACCTGAAAGATAGAGAAATGCCTTCTGAATGCAACATACAGGGTTATAAACTATTCCACACTGATAGGGTCAACGGGAAGGGTGGTGGTGTGGCGATGTATTTCAGAGAAAATTTAAATTGTTGTGTTAGACTTGATATAAGATTAGAAACATCGAACACAGAATCGGTTTGGCTACAGTTTCTCGAGGGACATGACAAATTAATTTTGGGTGTGATTTTTTAGGCCCCAACTTGATAGGGAGTGCAGTAAGCTGTTATGGGACGAAATTCATAAGGCATCTAGATATGAAAATGTTGTGAGAATGGGAGATTTTAACTTTAGACAAATTGATTGGAACAATATGACAGGAAATCTTGATATGGTTCAGGATTGCTTTTTAGAACAGGTTGTGACAGAACCAACTAGAGGAAACAATCTGCTTGACTTGGTTCTTGCCAACAAAGATTCACTAATTAATAATCTTGAGGTTAATGATGAGCTTGGGGAAAGTGATCACAAATCACTTAGTTTCAATATATCATGGAATTACCCAGACAACTGCAATCAAATCTCTGTCCCAGATTTTCGCTTGGCCGACTTCATGGGACTGAAAAATTACTTTGGTGGGCTAAATTGCGATGTCCTGACTATGGGTCAGGTAGGTGATGTTGGTTGCCAATATGAGGTTTTTCAGAGCAAAGTTCTAGCTTCCCAAACAACTTTTGTTCATAGTAGGGAAATTAGATCTAACAAAAATGATCCCAAATGGATGAACAATAGATTAAAACATCTCATTGGTCAAAAGAGAGGCATATATAGGCGTATCAAAAGAGGGGATGGGCAGTTAAGAAATCAATATATTCAATTAAAAAGAGAAATACAAAATGGAATAAGAAAAGCAAAAAGGGATTATGAGGCTAAGGTTGCAAGGGATTCAAAGACTAACCCAAAAGGGTTCTTTCAGGTATACAGAAGTAAGATTAGGGACAAGATTGGGCCACTTAAGAGTAACTCTGGTCAGATCACTGACAGTGATAAGGATATGTGTGAAATTCTAAATACCTACTTCCTCTCAGTTTTCACCCACGAAAATACTAGCGATATTCCTGAAATAATAGATTACGTAGAACAGGATGATAATAAACTATGTACGATAGTGGTAACTAGTGACATGGTCCTCAGACAAATAGAGAAACTAAAACCTAACAAATCCCCAGGTCCTGATGAACTGTTTGCAAGGGTGTTAAAGGAATGTGAAGAGGAACTTAGCATACCTTTGGCTAATCTTTTTAACATATCAATACAAACTGGCATAGTGCCTGATAAGTGGAAAATGGCAAATTTAATACGTATTTACAAGGCAGGTGACAGGTTCATGGCTTCGAACTATAGACCAATAAGCCTTACCTCCATAGTGGGAAAATTTATGGAATCAATAATTGCCGAAGCAATTCGTAGCCATCTTGACAGGCACAGATTGATTAATGATTCTCAACACGCTTTTACAAAGGGGCGTTCCTGTCTTACGAATCTACTAAATTTTTTCACTAAGGTGTTTGAGGAGGTAGATCATGGTAATGAATATGATATTGTGTATATGGACTTCAGTAAGGCTTTCGATAGAGTTCCACACCAGAGGCTATTGAGGAAACTTAGGGCACACGAATAGGAGAAATTTTTTCCTGGGTAGAGGCATGACTGACAAATAGACAGCAGAGAGTTTGCATAAATGGGGAGAAATCAGAATGGGGGCACGTCACAAGCGGTGTTCCTCAGGGGTCAGTGTTGGGCCCATTGTTGTTCACAATTTACATAAACGACATAGATGAGGGAATAAATAGCGACATAAGCAAATTTGCTGATGACACCAAAATAAGCCGTCCAATTCATTCTAATGAAGACATTAGAGCACTCCATGATGATTTGAATAGACTGACGCAATGGTCGGAGAAGTGGCAGATGCAGTTTAATATTGACAAATGAAAAGTTCTAAATGTTGGACAGTTAAATAACCATGCCACATATAAACTAAATAATGTAGATCTTAATACTACCGATTGCGAAAAGGATTTAGGAGTTCTGGTTAGCAGTAATCTAAAACCAAGACAACAGTGCATTAGTGTTCGCAATAAAGCTAACAGAATTCTTGGCTTCATATCTAGAAGTATAAATAATAGAAGTCCTCAGGTTGTTCTTCAACTCTATATATCCTTGGTTAGGCCTCATTTAGACTATGCTGCTCAGTTCTGGTCACCGTATTACAGAATGGATATAAATGCTCTGGAAAACGTTCAGAGGAGGATGACAAAGATGATCCCATGTATCAGAAATCTTCCCTATGAGGATAGACTGAGGGCCCTGAATCTGCACTCTCTCGAAAGGCGTATAATTAGTGGAGATATGATCGAGGTGAATAAATGGAAAACAGGAATAAATAAAGGGGATATAAATAGTGTGCTGAAAATTTCCAGCCAAGACAGGACTCGCAGCAATGGTTTCAAGTTGGAAAAATTCAGATTCAGGAAGGATATAGGAAAGTACTGGTTTGGTAACAGAGTTGTGGATGAGTGGAACAAACTCCCGAGTACAGTTATTGAGGCTAAAACGTTGTGTAGTTTTAAAAATAGGTTAGATAAATACATGAGTGGGTGTTGGTGGGTGTGAGTTGGACCTGACTAGCTTTGCTGCTGGGTCTGGTACAGTGCTCCATCCTTGAGTGGGGATGACCAGACTGGGTGGGTCATTGGGATAATCCGGGGGGTGGGTCATTGGTCTTATCTGGGGGGGGGGACATGGACCTACTCCGCTTGGGTCAGTAGGCCTGTTGCAGTGTTCCTTCTTTCTTATGTTCTTATTGACACGAGTGACACTAGTCTGTAGTTGCTGATTTCCACTCTGTTCGTCTTATTGTGAACAGGGACTGCATTCGCCTCTTTCCACAGAGAAGGTAATTTACACTGTGGTAAGCAGTGCTGTAGATGTTAATTAGAGGTGATGCTAGCCGGTCTGTATATCAGCAATTTTAGAGACTCACTTTATCTGGGCCCACAGCCTTTTGTTGGTCCAGGGATTTAAGCAGGGAATATCTTTATCCTGCCTGATTGTCACCCCTGACAACTTTGACATAATTCTTGTGGCAAACAATGGAGTTTTCCTAACTGGATCCAGGGACTTGCATCTTGGCAGCCAAGTGTACAGCGAACAGGTCAACTTTCTACAGTTTGCTAGGATAGACAGTTCACATCCAGTCGATTTAGACGTGGAATAATTTCATCAGGCGAATATTCTTGTCTGTCCTTAACCACGACTACCAGGTGAAGCGCACTCTTCCTGTTGCCAGGTTTCTCCTTGTGTGTCACCCTTTAATCCAGAGATGTCCTACTTTGGACTTCCTCCATTTGTCGACAGGCTTGCTTGTGAAGGATCTTGTAGATAATGGGATACCCTTTGTACCTTCTACAAGCCTTGTACATAGCGCTAGCTACCTCTCAACAAAGTCAAACCAAGGTTGATCCAAAGGCTTCGCCACATATTGCTGGTGAGGGATTTACATGTGTTGGAGATTAAGGATAGTGGTAGTGAAGGAGTCACCACATGGAGAACACCGGGGTAGGAACCCATCCCGGCCAACAGTTGAATGGTAGCTCTAGGCCTTTCGTGTTGCAATCAACACATCATCAGGAGCTTGCAACGTTGCAGCGCTTGGAATTTCTCAATTTTTTCACAGTTGTTGTTTTGCATATATATATATATATATATATATATATATATATATTTATATATATATATATATTATATATATATATATATATATATATATTATATATATGTGGTGTGGTGTGTGTGTGTGTGTGTGTGTGTGTGTTGTGTGTGTGTGTGTGTGTGTGTGTGTGTGTGTCTGTGTGTGATGAAACTTTATAGTTAAGGCGACAGGGGGGTCAGACAGTAGCTCTTGGCACCCAGAAGAGTCTCCTTCAGCCAGAGATCAGTGTTTGTGTATATTTCGCCTGCTCTTGCGAATTCCTTGCATTGTTAAAATCTCTAGTAAGGCTGATGCATGCAGGGAATGAGATGGAAAGCTGTAAGCCTTCTCCCTGAAAGCTGGCTGCCTTGGATCAAACGTGTAGCGCAAGCTACACGCCAAGGTATTGTCCAGTGTGGGTAGATTGGTAAAGCACTATTCCTTGCATATATATATATATATATATATTATATATATATATATATATATATATATATATATATATATATATATATATATATATATATATATATATATAATATGCACCCAACAATAACAGCAAGTAGGAAGAATTGCCAGGATCTACAACTCCAGTCGATGTCTTGGCTCCTGGTTTCTTCCTCTAGAGGACAACAACCAACACTCCCTCAGAGAGGAAGTCACCATCCCACTCTTCCAGACCACCAATAACCTCGGAGAAGTAATCAAATTAACATGTCAGGACTCTGCCACACATCCTTGAAGAAACACACACTCAGGCTGCAGCCAAATTAATTGACCCTATGAAAAAAAAAATTAATGACGCCTCAACAACCACTGGAGCCAGACACCTCCTCCTCCAGCATCGTATAATGCTTTCCTGGTTATTCCACGAGTCCCTGGCAACATATGTTGTCAGGGCAATGTGCGAATTCCCCAAATGAGATAATCTCTTCTGCCTCTCTCACCGTGTGAAAAACACCCGCTAGGGACGTGAGAGATGATCCCTTACCTCATATCTACAAGTCTCTCATCCAGGGCATTTAGATAATGAAGTTTCTTAAATACGTAATGCTTTCAGGGATCCACATTACCTACATTGGTTTATTTTGCAAGCCCATTCATTATTCTGCCATATTTTATAATAATAATAATAATAATAATAATAAATAATATCTTTATTTACTACCAGTACATGTACAAGGTATACAGACCATAGCTGACATCAGTGACATACTACTATATAGAAAGTCACTTGTTTTGCTGAGCATTTCGCGACCCACACCAGTCCACTAATACCCAGGTACCCATTTTAAACTTATGTGGGAACAGGAACAGGGACAGCAGGTGTCTTATGGAAACACGTCCTTAATGCTTTCCAGCCCTACCGGAGGAGATTCTAACCCCGGACTTCAGTGTGTGAGCTGAGTGCGCTACCGATCTAGCTACGGGACACCCAGGAGCTTTTTAGTTTAGAGTGCCACATTTAAGAATTATCGTGTTTGCTTGGAGATCTTAACGAGAAGCAGAAACAAATCAAGATGTGTCTCAGTGTAGACATTAACCCAGGATACACACAAGAATACTAACGACAGAGAAGTAGAATACAGTAAGCCAAATAACAATGTTGACAGGTGTGTGTATACGCTGCCTAGCAGTCAGTGGTCATACACACACTGGATAGAACAAGTGAACACAATACTGATGTTAAAATGGTAGTACCTGCAGTGAACAAATTAAAGCGGCCATACTGGACACTTTCGAACAATAACAGTAATGAGAAATATGTGAAACATCTGTGTCTTTATAATGTCGACGTGTCGCCAACCAGTCGTTTACATGTCCAGTCTTCTGTTTTTGTCTCTGTATTGTACTGATAAAGTCACTGATGGGCGAAAAGTCTGCATAATAGAGATACCCAGTTCTTGCACATGTATTTAATTTTTCAACTCGTCGGTATTACTTCCCTCTGATGTGATGAAACTATATAATTAAGGCGACAGAACAATCAGCAGTCTTGACAATGCATACCATTCTTAAAACCGTAAATTACCTTAGTGCCTTGGCACTGTACTGGTGCCAGAACTTACCGTCTCCCCTACCTGCATAATTACAAGGTGTTGCAAACTGTATAGTCTCACCGGTTTAATCAGTACGTTGTTTACTGGTTTATAAACTAGTAAATAATTATTTTTTATCGAATTATTTAGAATTAGTTAATATCTAAGAGTCATACGTAAGTCTTCCCATTATGGTGTCCCGTAGTTCGGTTGGTAGCGCACTTACCTCACACAATGAGACCCATGGCTCAATTCCCGGCACGGGTGGAAACGTTGGAAGCGTGTTTCCTTAAGACACCTGCTGTCCCTGTTCACCTAGCAGTAAGTAGGTACCTGGGTGTTAGTCGACTGGTGTGGGTCGCATCCTGGGACAAGATTAACCTAATTTGCCCGAAATGCTCCGCATAACCAGGGACTTTCTGTATAGTATGTCACTGATGTCAGCTATGGTCACTAGTGTCACTAGCTCATGGTCCAAATCGGACCGAAACGTCGTCCTGAGTATTTTTCTCCCATGTGCGGGATATTTGTGTATTTGTAGAATTAGACACATGTGCAACATTTGGGTATCTTTACTTGAAGACGTTTCGCCCACCAGTGACTTTATCAATACAAGAACATAATGTGAAGAAATGTATTCAGAAGATGAGGGACTGACTACCTCATCTTCTGTGTATAAGTCTTCACATTATATCCTTGTATTACACTGATGAAGCCACTGGTGGGCGAAACGTCTACAATAAAGATACCCAGATGTTGTATATGTGTCTGATTCTTCATCTTGTCGGTATCATATCCCATTTAATATAATAATAATAATAATAATAATAATAATAATAATAATAATAATAATAATAATAATAATAATAATAATAATAATAGCAATAATAATAATAATAATAATAATAATAATAATAATAATAATATCTTTATTTACTACCAGTACATGTACAAGGTATACAGACCATAGTTGACATCAGTGACATACTACTATATAGAAAGTCACTTGTTATGCTGAGCATTTGCCGGAAATTAGGTCAGTTTTGTCCCAGGATGCGACCCACACCAGTCCACTAACACCCAGGTACCCATTTTACTGATGAGTGAACATAGACAACCGGTGTAAAGAAACACGCCCAATATTTCTACCCGCACTGGGAATCGAACCCAGACCCTCGCCGTGTGAAGCGAGAGCTTTAGCCACCAGGCCACATCAATTGTGGGTTAATAATAAAGAATAAGACCAGGTCTTGGAACCCGAGTCTCAGTGTTTCCATAAGCCAGACACTTCTACACAACGCGAGTATTGGCCGCTATACAACTTTATGTATACAGCAAACTAGTTTATCTCACGTGTCTGTGCTGGAGAGGTTGGTGTTGCTTCCTGTGCTCTCTCCTCCCTTGTTTCTTCATCCTTATTGACACATTTCACATCAAATCTGCATCTAAATGAACTCAAGTCGTATTAAGTTGTGGCTCTATGTTACGAAGTGGAACTGGGGCAGTGACTCTATTTTGTATTCCTTGGTACAGTCTGGCGAATGATAAGTAAAGACTTGTACGACAGTTATATATCTTTATTACCAAACGTTTCGACTACACAGTAGGATTCTTCAGTCGAATACAGAGGAGGCAACAGAAGCAGTAGAAATGTAAAGACAATGTAATCAGTTAACACCTTTGAAGATGTGGTTTTGAGGTGGTCAGTCCCTCAGCCTGGACAAGAGCTTTGCTCCACAGTCTGGAGCTATGTTGTTCCAGACTATTAGGTATATTAGTGTGTATTAATCAACTATTTTTGCGTACAGGTCAGGTATATCTATAAAGAAATGTTAAGAACTCACCGAGAGTGAAGTCAGTAGACAGTCAACACTCCTTCTTACCTGGAATATAGAAAAAAAATGAATTAGAAAATAACAATTCTGAATATCTGTTGATCAACACACAGTCGTTAATGTAACGCTATATATATATATATATATATATATATATATATATATATATATATATATTATATAATATATATATATATATATATAATATATAATATATATATTATAAATATATATATATATATAATATATATATTATATATATATATATAATATATATATAATATATATATATATATAATATATATATATTTATATAATATATATATAATATATATATATAATATATATATATATATATATATATATATATATATATATATAATATATATATTATATATATATATATATATATATATTGGTGGAATGATGATGTAAAGAGAGTAGTAAGGGAGAAAAAGTTAGCATATGAGAAGTTTTTACAAAGTTAGAAGTGATGCAAGGAGGGAAGAGTATATGGAGAAAAAGAGAGAGGTTAAGAGAGTGGTGAAGCAATATAAAAAGAGAGCAAATGAGAGAGTGGGTGAGATGTTATCAACAAATTTTGTTGAAAATAAGAAAAGTTTTGGAGTGAGATTAACAAGTTAAGAAAGCCTAGAGAACAAATGGATTTGTCAGTTAAAAATAGGAGAGGAGAGTTATTAAATGGAGAGTTAGAGGTATTGGAAGATGGAGGGAATATTTTGAGGAATTGTTAAATGTTGATGAAGATAGGGAGCTGTGATTTCGTGTATAGGGCAAGGAGGAATAACATCTTGTAGGAGTGAGGAAGAGCCAGTTGTGAGTGTGGGGGAAGTTCGTGAGGCCGTAGGTAAAATGAAAGGGGTAAAGGCAGCCGGGATTGATGGATAAAGATAGAAATGTTAAAAGCAGGTGGGGATATAGTTTTGGAGTGGTTGGTGCAATTATTTAATAAATGTATGGAAGGGGTAAGGTACCTAGGGATTGGCAGAGAGCATGCATAGTTCCTTTGTATAAAGGCAAAGGGGACAAAAGAGAGTGCAAAAATTATAGGGGATAAATCTGTTGAGTATACCTGGTAAAGTGTATGGTAGAGTTATTATTGAAAGAATTAAAGTAACACTGAGAATAGGATAGCAGATGAACAAGGAGGCTTTAGGAAGGTAGGGGGTGTGTGGACCAGGTGCTTACAGTGAAACATATAAGTGAACAATATTTAGATAAGGCTAAAGAGGTCTTTGTGGCATTTATGGATTTGGAAAAGGCGTATGACAGGTGGATAGGGGGGCAATGTGGCAGATGTTGCAGCTGTATGGTGTAGGAGGTAGGTTACTGAAAGCAGTGAAGAGTTTTACGAGGATAGTGAGGCTCAAGTTAGAGTACATAGGAAAGAGGGAAATTATTTCCCAGTAAAAGTAGGCCTTAGACAAGGATGTGTGATGTCACCGTGGTTGTTTAATAATTTATAGATGGGGTTGTAAGAGAAGTAAATGCGAGGGTCTTGACAAGAGGCGTGGAGTTAAAAGATAAAGAATCACACATAAAGTGGGAGTTGTCACAGTTGCTCTTTGCTGATGACACTGTGCTCTTGGGAGATTCTGAGAGAAGTTGCAGAGATTGGTGGATGAATTTGTAGGGTGTGCAAAAGAAGAAAATTAAAAGTGAATACAGGAAAGAGTAAGGTTATGAGGATAACAAAAATATTAGGTGATGAAAGATTGGATATCAGATTGGAGGGAGAGAGTATGGAGGAAGTGAATGTATTCAGATATTTGGAAGTGGACGTGTCAGCGGATGGGTCTATGAAGGATGAGATGAATCATAGAATTGATGAGGGGAAAAGGGTGAGTGGTGCACTTAGGAGTCTGTGGAGACAAAGAACGTTCTCCTTGGAGGCAAAGAGGGGAATGTATGAGAGTATAGTTTTACCAACACTCTTATATGGATGTGAAGCATGGGTGATGAATGTTGCAGCGAGGAGAAGGCTGGAGGCAGTGGAGATGTCATGTCTGAGGGCAATGTGTGGTGTGAATATAATGCAGAGAATTCGTAGTTTGGAAGTTAGGAGGAGGTGAGGGATTACCAAAACTGTTGTCCAGAGGGCTGAGGAAGGGTTGTTGAGGTGGTTCGGACATGTAGAGAGAATGGAACGAAACAGAATGACTTCAAGAGTGTATCAGTCTGTAGTGGAAGGAAGGCGGGGTAGGGGTCGGCCTAGGAAAGGTTGGAGGGAGGGGGTAAAGGAGGTTTTGTGTGCGAGGGGCTTGGACTTCCAGCAGGCGTGCGTGAGCGTGTTTGATAGGAGTGAATGGAGACAAATGGTTTTTAATACTTGACGTGCTGTTGGAGTGTGAGCAAAGTAACATTTATGAAGGGGTTCAGGGAAACCGGCAGGCCGGACTTGAGTCCTGGAGATGGGAAGTACAGTGCCTGCACTCTGAAGGAGGGGTGTTAATGTTGCAGTTTAAAAACTGTAGTGTAAAGCACCCTTCTGGCAAGACAGTGATGGAGTGAATGATGGTGAAAGTTTTTCTTTTTCGGGCCACCCTGCCTTGGTGGGAGTCGGCCAGTGTGATAATAATATATATATATATATAAATATATATATATATATATATATATATATATATATAATATAATATATATATATATATATATATATATATATATATATATATGTAGGATCAGTTTCGTATAAATTATCTAAATGGCTTGTTAACATTTTGAGCCCTATTGTTGGTAAAATTTCTAACTTTAATGTTAAAAACAACTTAGATTTAGTTGATAAATTAAGCTCCTTGACTGACTTAAATGATTTTAGCATGGTTAGTTTTGATGTTACTTCCATGTTTACGAAAGTTCCTGTTGATGATTTATAAAGTTTCTTATCTGAAGAACTCGTTAATTATGATTTACCATTGCCAGTTCCTACTATCATTAAACTTATTAAACTTTGCATTGTTGATGCAAAATTTGTATTTAATGATAAGTTTTACACTCAGAAATTTGGTATGGCAATGGGAAATCCTCTTTCACCTGTTCTTGGTAATCTATACATGGAATTTTCTGAAACAAGGTTGCTTAACACAATCCTCCCTAATAGAGCTAAATGGTTCAGATATGTTGATGATATTTTGTGTCTTATGCCCAAGAATGTAGATATACACCATTTCCTTGGCAAATTAAATAGCTTAGCCCATTCTATAAACTTTACTGTTGAGTTTGAAGAAAATAACTCATTGCCTTTTCTAGATGTTTTAATTATTAAGGGTAATAATGAATTCAAATTTAAAATTTACAGAAAACCTACAAATAACTGTTCCTATGTCCACTATTATTCTTCCCATCAAGATAGAGTTAAACTGTCTGTTTTCTCATCAATGGTTTTGAGAGCTTTACGTATTTGTAGTCCAGAGTTCATAGATGAGGAAATATCCAAAATTTATGAAATAGCCAATGATCTGAAATACCTGAGAAATGTAATTGATAAATCATTTAAAATTGCTAGAAATACTTTTTACAATCCAAAAAGGGAACAACCAGCCTTATTCAACTAAAAATATGTTGGTTCTCCCTTACCATGAAAACTTGGTTGATATGCCTTCTCTTCTTAAGACTTTTAATATTAAAGTTGTATTTAAAAATCTTGATACAGTAAAAAAACTTTTGATAAAGAATTCCCCCCAAAATGCTGATGGATGTGTCTATAAGATTCCTTGTAAAATTTGCGATAAAGTTTATTACGGTCAAACTGGTAAAAATCTCGAACTAAGATTAAAACAACATAAATATAGCATTAGAACTGGACAAGATTCCAATGCTCTATTTATTCATGTGAGAAATTTTAACCGTCCATTTGATTTTCAAAAACTTGAGAAAGTTGTATCAAGCAAGTCCATGATTGACAGAAATATAATTGAATCTTGTTTCATAAAAAGCAGTTTTGAAAATAATATGAATATTTCCTTAGGTTTATATAAATTAGACTCATTTATAATTAATAAATTTGGTTAGAGTTTAATAATACATTGGACAAATAATAAACCTTATTTCTTGGGTAGAATATTTTGTTAGTGGGATGTCGTGAGGACCTGTCTAGTTGGACCAGCGGACCTACTGCAGTGTTCCTCTTTTCTTATGAGTCCGGTATTGTCGCGCGTCAGGTGTTTCTTTGTTGTGGGGGTTGACTGTGAGGTGTAGTCTAAGCCCTTTAATTGCCTTCCTTTGATGTATTACTTTCATAGTTCCTTGTGAATAATCACGAAAGCGCTTGGAATTTCACTACTCTTTCACAGTGGTTGTTTTGCATATTTTAAAATCACCTGTTTACTGTGATCTTATTGTATATATATATAAATATATATATTATATATATATATAAAATTTTATATATATATATATATATATTATATATATATACATATATATATATATAATATATATATATATATAATATATATATATATATATATATAAATATTAAAAATATATATATATAATATATATATATATATATATATATATGGTTATGGTTAAATAAGTATAAGATGAGCTAATTACTTTAAAGTAACTAGCTCACTGTTGTGACACAATGGCTCTAAATTAATCAGTGTCTTAAATATAACAAAAATAATATAAATGTACAATAATGGAAATATAATAACATTCTTAGTAACAACAAGAAAGTAATGCAAAAAAAAAAAAAAGTTGAATATGTCAAACTTCGGGATACTCTTCAAGAATTACGTGATAAAGTAACTCAACCTGACTAAATATTTAAGTAACTACATGTTGGAGTAACTACATATTGAAGTAACTACATAATAATGTAATTACATATGGAATAATGGTGACAATGTAATTAAAGAGAAGAGAAGAAGTGGAAAAACAATCTGAGGAGACTGCTCTTGTTTTTATAAGGTAATTTAGTTGAGTGGGAAGCAGGTGCAATGTAATCAATGTAATCAGGAAAAAGCAGAGACAGAGGAATGCGGAATAGGAAGGAGGAACGAGGGACAGGAAAAGGCGTGGGTTGGCTGATAGTGTGGGAAAGAAGTGTGGGAGAGAAAGTGTGGAATAGACGGGAGAGGAAGGAGTGTGAGACAGGAAGGAGTGTGAGATAGGAAGGAGTGTGAGACAGGAAGGAGTGTGAGATAGGAAGGAGTGTGAGACAGGAAGGAGTGTGAGATAGGAAGGAGTGTGAGATAGGAAGGAGTGTGAGATAGGAAGGAGTGTGAGATAGGAAGGAGTGTGAGACAGGAAGGAGTGTGAGACAGGAAGGAGTGTGAGACAGGAAGGAGTGTGAGACAGGAAGGAGTGTGAGACAGGAAGGAGTGTGAGACAGGAAGGAGTGTGAGATAGGAAGGAGTGTGAGACAGGAAGGAGTGTGAGACAGGAAGGAGTGTGAGACAGGAAGGAGTGTGAGACAGGAAGGAGTGTGAGACAGGAAGGAGTGTGAGACAGGAAGGAGTGTGAGACAGGAAGGAGTGTGAGATAGGAAGGAGTGTGAGACAGGAAGGAGTGTGAGACAGGAAGGAGTGGTGAGGACAGACAGGAGTGTGATACAGGAAGGAGTGTGAGACAGAATAGTGGAGATAAGAAGCGATGTGAGATAGGAATGAGTGTGAGAATAGGAAGTTGAGTGTGAGACAGGAAGGATGTGAGAGCAGGAAGGAGTGTGAGCATGAAGGAGTGTGAGACAGGAAGGAGTGTGAGATAGGAAGGAGTTGTGAATAGAATGGATGTGAGATTAGGAAGAGGAGTGTGAGACAGAAGGAGTGTGAGACAAAGGAGTGTGGAGACAGGAAGGAGTGTGAGACAGGAAGGAGTGTGAGATAGGAAGGAGTGTGAGATCAGGAAGGAGTTGATATAGTGAAGAGTGTGAGACAGAAGGAGTTGTGAGAACGGAAGGAGATGTGAGAAGGAAGGAGAGTGAGATAGAAGGAGTGTGAGGATAGGAAGGAATGTGAGACAGGAAGAGTGTGAGACAGGAAGGAGTGAGAAATAGGAAGGATTTTGAGATAGGAAGGAGTGTTGAGTAGGATGGAGTGTGAGACAGGAAGGATGTGAGAGCAGAAGGAGTGTGGAGACAGGAAGGAGTGTGAGACAGGAAGGAGTGTTGAGGACAGGAAGGAGTGTGAGTATGAAGGAGGTGTTGAGATATGAAGGAGTGTAGAGATAGGAAGGAAGTGTGAGAGAGGAAGGAGTGTGAACAGGAAGGAGTGGAGACAGGAAGGAGTGTGAGAACAGGAAGGAGTGTGAGATAGAAGGATGTGAGACAGGAAGGAGTGTGAGACAGGAAGGATTGAGGATAGGAATGAGTGTGAGATAGGAAGGAGTGTTGAGACAGGAAGGAGTGAGAGACAGTGAAGGAGTGTGAGATAGGAGGAGTGTGATGACCAGAAGGAGTGTGAGACAGGAAGCGTGTGAGAAGCAGCAGAGAGTGTGAGAACAGGAAGTAGTGTGAGTACAGGAAGAGTGGTGAGATATGAAGGAGTGTAGAAGGAAGGAGTGTGAGATAGAAGGAGTGTGAGACAGGAAGGAGTGGGAGACAGAAGGAGTGGAGAGACAGTAAGGAGTGTAGAACAGGAAGGAGTGTGAGATAGGAAGGAGTGTGAGATAGGAAGGAGTGTGAGATAGGAAGGAGTGTGAGACAGGAAGGAGTGTGAGACAGGAAGGAGTGTGAGACAGGAAGGAGTGTGAGGACAGAAAGGAGTGTGAGATAAGGAAGAGTGGTGAGATAGGAAGGAGTGTGAGATAGGAAAGGAGTGTGAGACAGGCAGGAGTGTGAAAAGGAAGGAGTGTGAGATAGGAAGGAGTGTGAGATAGGAAAGGAGTGTGAGATAGAAGAGAGTGTGAGACAGGAAGGTTTGTGAGACAGGAAGGAGTGTGAGATAGAAGGAGTGTGAGATAGGAAGGAGTGTGAGACAGGAAGGATTGTGGGGGGGGGAGACAGGAAGAGTGGTGGAGACAGGAAGGAGTGTGAGATAGGAAGGGAGTGTGAGATAGGAAGGAAGTGTGAGAGACAGGAAGGAGTGAGAGACAGTGAAGGGAGTGTGAGATAGAAGGAGTGTAGATAGGACAGGAGTGTGAGACAGGAAGGAGTAGTGGGACAGGAAAGGAGTGTGAGACAGGAAGGAGTGAGAAGACAGGAAGGAGTGTGAGATAGGAAGGGAGTTGTGAGAATAGAGGAGTGTGGAATATAGGAATGCGTGTGAGATATGAAGAGGAGTGTGAGATAGGAAGAGTGTGGAGATAGGAAGGAGTGTGAGAAAGGAAGGAGTGTGAATAGGAAGGATGGTGAGACAGGAAGGAGTGTGAGATAGGAAGGAGTGTGAGATAGGAAGGAGTGGTGGAATAGAAGTATGTGGACAGGAAGGAGTGTGAGATCGGAAGGAGTGTGAGACAGGAAGGAGTGGTGAGACAGAAGGAAGTGAGATAGGAAGGGGAGTTGGATAGGAAGGAGTTGGAGATAGGAAGGAGTGTGAGATAGGAAGGAGTTGAGACAGGAAGGAGTGTGAGACTAAAGAAGAGTGAGATAGGGAAGGAGTGTGAGATAGGAAGGAGTGTGATATGAGAAGGGAGTGGTGAGACAGGAAGGAGTGTGAGATAGGAGGAGTGTGAGAATAAGGAAGAGTGTGAGATAGAAAGGAGTGGTGAGATAGAAGGAGTGTGAGAAAAGAAGGAGTGTGAGATAGGAAGGAGTGTGAGAAAGGAAGGAGTGTGAGATAGGAAGGAGTGTGAGATAAGGAAGGAGTGTGAGATAGGAAGGAGTGTGGAGATAGGAAGGAGTGGTGAGATAGGAAGGAGTGTGAGATAGAAGGATGTGAATAGGAAGGAGTGTGAGACAGAGGGAGTGGTGAGATAGGAAGGAGTGTGAGATAGGCAGGATGTGAGATAGGATGGATTGTAAGATAGGAATGAGTGTGAGATAGGAAAGAGTGTGAGACAGGAAGGATGTGAGACAGGAAAGGAGTGTGAGACAGGAAGGAGTGTGAGATAGGAAGAGTGTGAGACAGGAAGGAGTGTGAGCAGGAAGGATGTGGAGCAGGGAAGGAGTGTGAGACAGGAAGGAGTGTGAGACAGGAAAGAGTGTGAGACAGGAAGGAGTGTGAAATAGGAAAGGAGTTGAGATAGGAAGGGAGTGTGAGATTGGAAGGAGTGTGAGACAGAAGAGTGTGAGACAGGAAAAGGATTGTGAGACAGGAAGGAGTGTGAACAGGGAAGGAGTGTGAAATAGGAAGGAGGTTGGAGATAGGAAGGAGTGTGAGATAGGAAGGGAGTGTGAGATAGGAAGGAGTGTTGAGACAGGAAGGAGTGTAGACAGGTGAAGGAGTGTGAATAGTATAAGGAGTGTGAGATAGGAAGGAGGTGAGATAGGAAAGGAGAGTGCGACAGGAAGGAGTGGAACAGGAAGGAGTGTGAAACAGGAAGGAGTGTGAGACATGAAGGGAGTGTGAGACAGCAAGGAGTGTGAGATTAGGAAGGAGTTGAGATAGTAAAGGAGGTGTGAGATAGGAAGAGTGTGAGAGAGGAAGGAGTGTGAGGACAGGAAGAGTGTGAGACAGGAAGAGTGTGAGACCAGGAAGGAGTTTTGAGACAGGAAGGAGTGTGAGACAGGAAGGAGTTTGAGACAGGAAGGAGTTTGAGATAGTGAAGAGTGTGAGATAGGAAGGAGTGTGATTACGAATGAGGTGAGATAGAAGGAGTGTGAGATAGAAGATGTTGAGAAGGAAGGAGTGTGAGATAGTGAGGATGTGTGAGATAGGAAGAGTGTAGAGACAGAAGGAGTGGTGAGACAAGGGAAGGATGTGAACAGGAAGGAGTGTGAATAAGGAAGGAGTGTGAGACAGGAAGGAGTGTGAGACAGGAAGTAGTGTGAGACAGGAAGGAGTGTGAGACAGGAAGGAGTGTGAGGACAGGAAGGAGTGTGAGGACAGGAAGGAGTGTGAAATAGGAAGTGAGTGTGAGATAGGAAGTATTGTTATAATAGGAGATGGAATGTGAGACATGAAGGAGTGTGAGACAGGAAGGGGAGTTGTGAGACAAGGTGAAGGAGTGTTAGACAGGAGGAGTGTGAATATGAAGGAGTGTGAGATAGGAAGGAGTGTGAGATAGGAAGGAGTGTGTGATAGGAAGGAGTGTGAGACAGGAAGGAAGTGAGACAGGAAGGAGTGTGGAAATAGGAAGGAGTGTGAGATAGAAGGATGTAGAGATGGAAGGAGTGTGAGACAGGGAAGGAGTGTGAGACAGGAAGGAGTTGAGAGCAGGAAGGAGTGTGAGACAGGAAGGAGTGTGAGACAGCAAGGAGTGGAGATAGGAAGAGTGTGAGATAGGAAGGAGTGTGAGATAGGAGGAGTGTGAGAGAGGAAGGAGTGTGAGACAGGAAGGAGTGTGAGACAGGCAGGAGTGTGAGACAGGCAGGATGTGAGACAGGAAGGAGTGGAGACAGGTAAAGGAGGTGTGAGACAGGAAGGAGTGTGAGATAGGAAGGAGTGTGAGATAGGAAGGAGTGTGAGTTTAGGAGGAGTGTGAGATAGGAAGGAGTGGTGAGATAGGAAGAAGTGTGAGAAAGGAAGAGTGTGAGAATATGAAGGAGTGAGGAGAAGGAAGGAAGTGGGGTGAATAGGAAGGAGTGTGAGATAGAAGGAGTGTGAGACAGGAAGGAGTGTGAGACAGGATATGTGAGCAGGAGAGTATGAGATAGGAATGGAGTGTGAGACAGAAGGAGTGTGAGACAGGAATGGAGTATGAGACAGGAAAGGAGTGTGAGATAGGAAGGAGTGGAGATAGGAAGGAGTGTGGAGATAGAAGGAGTGTGAGATAGGAAGGAGTGTGAGAAAGGCAGAGTGTGAGACACGACAGGAGAGTGATGATTAGGAAGGATGTATGAAGACAGGAAGGAGTGATGAGACATAAGGAGTAATGAGATAGGAAGAGGCGAGACAGGAAGGGAGTGTTGAGTACAACAAGGAGTATGAGACAGGAAAGGAGTATGAGATAGGAAGGATTGTGAGACAGGAAGGAGTGTGAGACCAGGAAGGAGTAATGAGATAGGAAGGAGTATGAGAATGGAAGGAGAGTGAGACAGAAGGGAGTGGTGAGATAGGAGGAGTGGTGAGAATAATAAGGAGTGTGAGACAGGAAGGAGTGTGAAGAGAGGAAGGATGTGAGATAGGAAGGAGTGTGAGATAGGAAGGAGTGAGAGATAGGAAGGAGTGTGAGATAGGAACGATGTGAGATAGGAAGGAGTGGAGAGAACAGGAAGGAGTGTGAGATATGGAAGGAGTGTGAGAGATAGTGAAAGGAGTGTTGAGATAGGAGGTGTGTGCGGTTAGGAAGGAGTGTGAGATAGAAGAGTGTGATATAGGAACAGGGAGTGTTGAGATAAGGAAGAGTGTGAGACAGAAGGAGTGTGAGATAGGAAGGAGGTGAGATAGGAAGGAGTGTGAGATAGGAAAGGCTGAGTGAGTATAGAAGAGTGTGAGATAGGAAGGAGTTGTGAGACAGGAAGGAGTGTGAGATATGAAGGGAGTGTGAGAATAGGAAGGAGTGTGAGATAGGAAGAGTGCTCTTGAGACAGGAAGGAAGTGAGAGACAAAGGAGTGTGAGACAGGAAGGAGTGGTAGAGACATGGGAAGGAGTATGAGACAGGAAGGAAGTATGAGATAGGGACGGAGTGGTGACAGAAGGGTGTGAGACAGAAGGAGATGAGATAGAAGGAGTATGAATAGGGAAGGAGTGTGGAGACAGGAAGGAGTGAAGAAGATAGGAACTGAGTGTGAAGACAGGAAGCAGGTGAGAACAGGAAGGAGTGATGAGACAGGAAGGATTATGAGATAGGAAGGAGTGTGAGACAGAAGGAGTGAGAGACAGGAAGTAAGTGTGAGACAGGAAGGAGTGTGAGACAGGAAGGAGTATGAGATAGGAAGAGTGTGAACAGGAAGGAGTGTGAGATAGGAAGGAGTGTGAGATAGGAAGGAGTGTGAGATGGGAAGGAGTGTGAGAAGGAAGGAGTGTGATACCAAGTAAGAGTGTGAGATAGGAAGGAGTGGTGGTTAGGAAGAGTGTGAGAAGGAAGTGAGTGTGAATAGGAAGAATGGTGAGATAGAAGGAGTTTAGACAGGAAGGAGTGTGGAGACAGGAAGGAGTTGAGATAGGAAGGAGTGTGAGATAGGAGAGGAGAGTGAGATAGGAAGGCGTGTGGAGATAGGCAGGAGTGTTGAGAGATAGGAAGAGGTGTGAATAGAAGGAGTGTGAGATAGGAAGGAGTGTGAGATAGGAAGAGTGGTGAGATAGAAGGAGTGTGAGATAGAAGGAGTGTGAGAATAGGAAGGATGTGAGATAGGAAGGAGTGTGAGATCAGAGAAGGAGTGGAGACAGGAAGAAGTGGTGAGACAGGAAGGAGTGTAAGATAGGAAGGATGGAGACAGGAAGGAGTGTGTGAGACAGGAAGGAGTGGTGAGATAGGAAGGAGTGTAATAGAAGGAGTGTGAGGTAGGAAGGAGTGTGAGATAGAAGGAGTTGAACAGGAAGGAGTGTGAGACAAGAAGGAGTAGTGAGATAGGAAGGAGTTAGTGAGATAGGAAGGAGTTGAGATAGGAAGGAGTGTGAGACAGGAAGGAGTGTGAGATAGGAAGGAGTGTGATATAGGAAGGGTGTGAGATGAGGAAGCATTGTGAATAGAATGCTAGAGATGTTAAAGAAAGGAGTATGTGAGATAGGAAGGAGTGTGAGAAAGGAAGGAGTATGAGATAGGAAGTGAGTGTTGAGTGAGGAAGGAGTGTGAGATAGTGAAGGAGTGTGAGATAGAAGGAGGAAGAGATAGGAAGGAGTGTGAGATAGGAAGTGAGTGTGAGATAGGAAGGATGTGAGATCAGGAGGATGTGAGATAGGAAGGAGTGTGAGATAGGAAGGAGTGTGCGAGATAGGAAGGAGTGTGATATAGGAAGGAGTGTGACAGGAAGGAGTGTGAGACAAGGAGGCAGTGTGAGACAGAGGAGTGTGAGATAGGAAGGAGTGGTGAGACAGAAGATAGGAAGGAGTGTGGAGACAGGAAGGATGTGTAGCAGGAAGGATGTTGAGACAGGAAGAAGGAGTGTGAGACAGTAAGGAGTGTGAGACAGGAAGGAGTGTTGAAATAGGAATGAGTGTGTGATAGGAAGAGTGTGAGATAGGAAAGGAGTGTGAGACAGGAAGGAGTGTGAGCAGGAAGGGAGTGTGAGACAGGAAGGAGTGTGATACAGGAATAGTGTGAATTACGAAGGAGTGTGAGATAGGAAGGAGTGTTAAGATAGGAAGGAAGTGTGAGAGAGGGAAGTAGTGTTGAGACAGAAGGATTGTGAGACAGGAAGGAGTGTGACATAGAAGGAGTGTGAGATTAGGAAGGAGTGGAGATAGGAAGAGTGTGGACAGGAAGGAGTGGTGAGACAGGAAGGAGTGTAACAGGAAGGAGTGTGAACGAATGAGTGTGAACAGGAAGAGTGTGAGATATGAAGGAGTGTGAGATAGGAAGGAGTATGAGATAGGAAGGAGTGTGAGATAGGAAGGAGGGTGAGATTAGGAAAGAGTGTGAGATAGAAGGAGAGGTGAGATAGGAAGGAGTGTGAATAGGAAGGAATGGTGAGATAGAAAGGGTAGTGTGAGATAGAAGGAGTGTGAGACAGGAAGGAGTGTGAGATAGGAAGATGTGGAGATAGAATGGAGTGTGAGACAGGAAGGAGAGTGAGACAGAAGGAGTGGTTGAGATAGAAGGAGTGTGAAGATAGGAAAGGAGTGTGAGATTGGAAGGAGTGTGAGAAGGAAGGAGTGTGAGAAAGGAAGGAGTGTGATGATGGAATGAGTGTAGATAGGAATAGTGTCAGACAGGAAGGAGATGTGAGATAGGAAGATAGTGTAAGTAGGGAAGGAGTGTGGAGATAGGAAGGAGTGTGAGATAGGAAGAATGAAGACCATAGGAAGGAAGTGTGAGATGGAAGGAGTGTGAGATAGAAGAGTGGTGAGATAGGAAGGAGTGTGAGATAGAAGAGTGTTAGACAGGAAAGGAGTGTGAGACAGGAAGGGAGTGAGATACAGGAAGGAGTATGAGACAGGAAGAGTGTGAGATAGGAAAGATGTGAGATATGGAAGGAGTGTGATATAGGATAGGAGTTTGAGATAGTAATGATTGTGAGAAAGGATGTAGGAGTGTTAGACACGAAGGAAGTGTGAGATATGAAGGAGGTGAGACAGGGACAGGAGGTGTGAGACAGGAAGGATATAGAATAGGAAGGAGTGAGAGACAGGAAGGATGTGAGAACAACAAGGAGAATGAGACAGGAAGGAGTATGATAAAGGAAGGAAGTGTGAGACAGGAAGGGAGATGGAGACGGAAGGAGTATGAGATAGGAAGGAGTATGAGATATGAAGGAAGATGTGAGACAGGAAGGAGTGTGGGGGAGATAGGAAGGAGTGTGAGATAATAAGGAGTGTGCAGACAGAAGGAGTGTAGAGAGGAAGGAGTGTGAGATAGGAAGGAGTGTGAGATAGGAAGAGTGTGAGATAGGAAGGAGTGTGAGATAGGAACGAGAGTGAGATAGGAAGGAGTGTGAGACGAGAAGGAGTGTGAGAATATAAGGATGTGAGATAGGAAGGAGTGTGAGAAAAGGGGAGGTGTGTGAGGTGGAAGAGTGATGAGAATAGGAAGGATGTGAGATAGGAAGGAGTTGAGATAGGAAGGGAGTGTGAAGACAGGAATGAGTGATGAGATAGTAAGGAGTGTGAGATAGGGAAGGAGTTTGAGATAGGAAAGGAGTGTGAGATAGGAAGGAGTGTGAGAATAGGAAGGAGTGTGAGACAGGAAGGAGTGTGAGATAGGAAGGATGTGAGATAGGAGGAGTGTGAGATATGGAAGGAGTGTGAGACTTGAGAGAGTGATAGACCAGGAAGGAGTTGTGAGACATGAAGGAGTGTGAGACAGGAAGGAGTAAGAGACAGGAAGGGAGTATGAGATAGGAAGGATGTGAGACAGGAATGAGTGTGAGACAGGAAGGAGTAAGAGATAGGAAGGAGTATAGATAGGAAGGAGTGAGAAGACAGGAAGGAGTGTGAGATAGGAAAGTATGTGAGATAGGAAGAAGTGTGAGATAGGAAGAGGAGTGTGAGAATAGGAAAGGAGTTGAGATAGAAGGAGTGTGAGACAGAAGGAGTGTGAGACAGGAAGGTTATGAGATAGGAAGGAGTGTGAGACAGGATATGAGTGAGAGACAGAAGGAGTGTGAGACAGGAAGGAGTGTGAGACAGGAGAGGATATGAGACAGGAAGGAGTATGAGATAGGAAGGATGTGAGACATGAAAGATGTGTGAGACAGGAAGGAATATGAGATGGAAGATATGAGATAGGAAGGAGTGTGAGACAGGAATGAGTGTGAGAATAGGAAGGAGTGTGAGATATGAAGGAGTGGTGAGACAGGAAGAGTGTGAGAGAGGAAGGAGGTGAGATGAAGGAGTGTGAGTATAGGAAGGAGTGTGAGAAGGAACGATGTGAGATAGGAAGGAGTGTGAGATAGGAGGAGTGTGAATAGGAAGGATGTAAAGATAGGAAGGGAGTGTGAGATAGGGAAGGAGTGTGATATAGAAAGGAGTGTGAGATAGGAAGGTGTGTGAGATAGGAAGGAGTGTGAGATAGTAAGGATGTAAGATAGGGAAGGGAGTGATAGATAGGAAGGGAGTGTGCTGATAGGTAAGGAGTGTGAGATAGGAAAATGGAGTGTGAGATATGAAGGAGTGTGAGATAGGAAAGGAGTGTGAGATAGTAAGGCGTGGAGATAGAAGAGGAGTGTGAGATAGGAAGGATGAGTAGATAGGAAGGAGTGTGAGATAGGAAGGAGTGAAGTATAGGAAGGAGTGTGAATAGGAAGGAGTGTGAGATAGTAAGGAGTGATAATATAGGAAGGAGATGTGAGAATAGGAAGGAGTGTGAGGATAGGAGGAAGTGTGAGATAGAGGAGTGTGAGATAGGAAGGAGTGTAAAGTAGGGAAGGAGTGGAGAGAAAGGAAGGAGTGGTGAGATAAAAGGAGTGTTGAGATAGTAAAGGAGTGTGAGATAGGAAGGAGTGTGAGATAGGAAGGAGTGTGAATAGGAAGGCGTGTGAGGATAGGAAGGAGTGTGAGAGTAGGAAGGAGTGTGGAGATAGTGAAGATGTGAGATAGAAGGAGTGTGAGATAGGAAGGCTGTGAGATAGGAAGGAGTGTGAGATAGGATAGAGTGTGAGATAGGAAGGAGTGATGAGATAGGAAGGAGTGTGAGACGAGGACGGAGTGTGAATAGGAAGGCGTGTGAGATAGGAAGGGGTGAGATAGGAAGGCTGTGAGATAGAAGGAGTGTGAGATAGGAAAGGAGTGTGAGATATGAAGGATTGTGAGATAGGAAGGAGTGTGAGATCGGAAGGAGTGTGAGATAGGAAGGAGTGTGAGATAGGGAAGGGAGTGTTGAGAGTAGGAAGGAGTGTGAGATAGGAAGAGTGTGAGATAGGAAGGGAGTGTGAGATAGGAGGAGTGTGGAGATAGGAAGGATGTGAAATAGGAAGGAGTGGTGAGATAGGAAGGCGTGTGAGATAGGAAGGAGTGTGAGATAGGAAGGAGTGTGAGATAGGAAGGAGTGTGAGATAGGAAGGAGTGTGAGATAGGCAGGAGTGTGAGGATAAGGTGAAGGAGTGTTGAGATTAGTAAGGAGTGTGAGATAGGAAGGCGTGTGAGATAGAAGGAGTGGTGAGTAGGAAGGAGTGTGAGATAGGAAGGAGTGTGAGATAGGAAGGAGTGTGAGATAGGAAGGAGTGTGAGATAGGAAGGAGTGTGAGATAGGAAGGAGTGTGAGATAGGAAGGAGTGTGAGATAGGAAGGCGGTTGTGGATAGGAAGGAGTGTGGAGATATGAAGGGGTGAGATAGGAAGGAGTGTAGAGATAGGAAGGATGTAGAGATTAGAAGGAGTGTGAGATAGAAGGAGTGTGAGATAGAAGGAGTGTAATATGGAAGGAGTGTGAGATAGGAAGGAGTGTGAGATAGGAAGGAGTAGTGATATAGGAAGGAGTGTGAGATAGGAAGGAGTGTGAGATAGGAAGGAGTGTGAGATAGGAAGGAGTGTGAGATAGGAAGGCGTGCGAGATAGGAAGGAGTGTGAGATAGGAAGGATCGTGAGATAGGAAGGAGTGTGTGGAACATTGCACTATCGTACCAAAAGTGTCTGGTGGTCACCTTTATCTTCTGCCCAGAAGATACACACTAACACTCTCACTTATACCACACTTTATAACCTTACCCATCCCCCCCCCACGCTCTGGTGGTTAAACTCAGGGGGAGGAAGAGAAGGGGAAGAGAAGAGGAAGGAGGAGGAAGACACGCAGTAATATCAGAAAACTGGATATAGAGAGTGCCAAAACAGCCGGGGTGCAGAGCAACGTTCATGGTACTGTGCCACTTGGCACTCTCTTCTAATGTCTATCACCATCACTGACGTGTGAGTCTACCATCAACTCACCATCACTGACATGTGAGTCTACCATCTACTCACCATCACTGACATGTGAGTCTACCATCTACTCACCATCACTGACATGTGAGTCTACCATCTACTCACCATCACTGACATGTGATGTCTACCATCTACTCACCAACAACTGGAAAAACATGTGAGTCTACCATCTACACACCATCACGACTGCGAGTTACCAATCTACTCACCATCACGGAAATGTGAGTCTAACCATCAACTCACCATCACTGACATATGAGTCTACCATCAACTCACCATCATCTGAATGAGAGTCTAACATTACTCACCATCACTGACATGTGATTCTACCATCAACTCACCATCACAGACATTGAGTCTACCATCTACTTCACCATCACTGACGTGCGAGTCTACCCTCTACTCCCATCCACTGAAATGTAAGTCTACCCATCTACTCACCATCACTGACGTGTGATGTCTACCAATCTACTCACCTCACTGACATGTGAGTCTACCTTCTACCACACCATCACAGACAGATTGAGACTACCATCTACTCACCATCACAGACATGTGAGTCTAAACCATCTACTCACTCACCAACACTGACATTTTGAGTCTACATCTACTCACCAATCACTGACATTGAGTCAACCATCTACTCACCATCACTGACATGGAGTCCTACCAACTACTCACCATCACTGACGTGTGAGTCTACCATCTACTCACCACACTGACATTTGGATCTACCATCTACTCACCATCACTGACATTGAGTCCCTTCCATCTACTCACCATCACTGACATGATAGTCTACCATCAACACACCATCACTGACATAAGAGTCTAGCCACAACTCACCATCACTGACCCATGTGAGTCTACCATCTACTCACCATCAATGACATGTGATTCTATCCATCAACTCACCATCACTGACATTGAGTCCAACCATCTACTCACCATCACGACGTGAGAGTCTTCCATCTTACTCACCATCCACTGACATGTGAGCTACATCCTACTCACCAACACTGACATGTGAGTCTACCATCAACTCACCATCACTGACATGTGAGTCTACCATCTACTCACCATCACTGACATGTGAGTCTACCATCTACTCACCATCACTGACATGTGAGTCTACCATCTACTCACCATCACTGACATGTGAGTCTACCATCTACTCACAATCACTGACATGTGAGTCTCACCATCTACTCCACCCATCACAGACATTGATCTACCATCTACTCACCATCACTGACGTGTGAGTCTACCATCTACTCACCATCACTGACATGTGAGTCTACCATCTACTCACCATCACTGACATGTGAGTCTACCATCTACTCACCATCACTGACATGTGAGTCTACCATCTACTCACCATCACTGACATGTGAGTCTCCATCCAGACTCACCATCCCTGACATGTGGAGTCTACCATCTACACACCATCCACTGACATGTGAGTCCCTACCATCTACTCCACCATACTGAGACATGTGAGTCTAAACCCATCTACTCACCATCACTGACATGTGAGTCTAACCATCTACTCACCATCACTGACAAATTGAGACTACTACAACAACTCACCATCACCTGACATTTGAGTCTACCATCTACTCACCCATCACTGAACAGTTTAGGTCTACCATCAACTCACCATCACTGACGTCCAGTCTACCATCAACTCACCATTCACTGACTATGAGTCTACCATCAACTCAGCTCACCATCACTGACATGTGAGACTCCCATCTACTCACCATCACTGATTATATGAGTCTACCATCAACCACCATCAATGACATTTTGAGTCACCATCGACTCACCATCACCGACATGTGAGTCTACATCAACTCACCGATCACTGACATGTGGAGTCCTACAGCTACTCACACATCACTGACAATGAGTCTACCTCAACTCACCATCACTGACAATGTGAGTCTACCATCAACTCACCACACTGACAGTGAGATCTACATCTACTCACCATCACTGATATAATGAGTCTACCATCACCACAATCACTGACCATGTGAGTCTACCATCAACTCACCATCACTTACATTTGAGTCTACCATCCTACTCACCATCACTGATATATTGAGTCTATCCTAACCATCAACTCACCATCACTGACGTGAGAGTCCTAACCATCAAACATCACCCATCACTGACATGTGAGTCTCCATCTACTCACCATCACTGACATGTGATTCTACCATCTCTCACCATCACTGACATGGTGAGTCTAACCATCAACTCACCATCACTGACCATGTGAGTCTACCATCTACTCACCATCACTATATATGAGTCTAACCATAGCAACTCACCATCACTGACATGTGAGTCTCTACCATCAACTCACCCATCACTGACATTGTGAGTTCTACCATCTACTCACCATCACTGAACATGTGAGTCTACCATCTTACACACCATCACTGGACATGTGAGTCTACCATCTACTCACCATCAACTGACGGTGTGAGTCCCCCGTACCATCAACGTCCCCCAACACTGACATGTGAGTCTACCATCTACTCACCATCACTGACATGTGAGTCTACCATCTACTCACCATCACTGACATGTGAGTCTACCATCTACTCACCATCACTGACGTGTGAGTCTACCATCAACTCACCATCACTGACATGTGAGTCTACCATCTACTCACCATCACTGACATGTGAGTCTACCATCTACTCACCATCACTGACATGTGAGTCTACCATCAACTCACCATCACTGACGTGTGAGTCTACCATCTACTCACCATCACTGACATGTGAGTCTAATCCAACACTCACCATCACTGACTGTGAGTCTAACATCAACTCACCATCCTGACGTGTGAGTCTACGCATCTACTGCACCATCACTGACAATGTGGAGTCTACCATCAACTCACCATCACTTACATGTAGGAGTCTAAAAAAACCACTACTCACCATCACGTGACATGTGAAGTCCTACCATATCAACTCACCATCACTGACGTGTTAGTCTACCATCTTACTCTACCATCCACTGAC
>NC_069402.1:18526256-18551256 GCF_026875155.1 Cherax quadricarinatus
CTATAGTCTGGAACAATGTTCCATAGTCTGGAACAATGTTCTATAGTCTGGAACAATGTTCCATAGTCTGGAACAATGTTCCACAGTCTGGAACACTGTTTCATAGTTTTCATAATCTAGAACAATGTTCCATAATCTAGAACATTGTTCCAGACTATGGAACAAAGGTCTTCTCCAGGCTGAGGGACTGACCACCTCAAAACTACCTCTTCAAAGGTGCTGGACTGATGACACAGTCTTTGCATCCCTACTGCTTCTGCTGCCGCCTTTGTACTCGACTGAAGAAGCCTACTGTGTACGCGAAACGTTTCGGAATAAAGATACCTAACTGTTACGCATGTGTATTGCATATTATCACATACACATAGTCTAACAGGTGAATCCCAAAGGTCTGGAAAATACAGAGACACTGCTAAATTCTCGTCCTTCGTCGTGGGCTCGTGAGGGAAGGGGAGCGGGAATGCTCACTTAAATTCCCGAAAGAGTTGGGCCATAAACTCTCTAGATAAAAAGAAAAATACCGTGAGCAACCAGATTTATGGTTCAGCTCCTCAGTGTTGCGATTCAGAGAGGTAATGCCTGTTTTATTTTCACTCAGCAGATACACCAGATTTTGTAAATGGAATTCTTGTACAAGATGAAATTAAGACACATGTGTAACATCTGGGTATCTTTATTGTAGACGTGAAACATTGTGTGTGTGAAACATCGAGTGTGTGAAACATCGTGTGTGTGAAAGATCGTGTGTGTGTGTGAAACATTGTGTGTGTGAAACATCGTGTGTGTGAAACATCGTGTGTGTGTGTGAAACATCGTGTGTGTGTGTGAAACATGGTGTGTGTGTGTGAAACATGGTGTGTGAGAAACATCGTGTGTGTGAAACATCGTGTGTGAGAAACATCGTGTGTGTGTGAAACATTGTGTGTGTGAAACATCGTGTGTGTGAAAGATCGTGTGTGTGTGTGAAACATCGTGTGTGTGAAACATCGTGTGTGTGTGTGAAACATTGTGTGTGAAACATTGTGTGTGAAACATCGTGTGTGTGAAACATCGTGTGTGTGTGTGTGTGTGTGTGTGAAACATCGTGTGTGTGAAACATCTTGTGTGTGAAATATCGTGTGTGTGTGTGTGTGTGTGTGTGTTAAACATTGTGTGTGTGAAACATCGTGTGTGTGAAACACCGTGTGTGTGTGAAACATCGTGTGTGTGAAACATCGTGTGTGTGAAACATCGTGTGTGTGTGAAATATCGTGTGTGTGTGTTAAACATCGTTTGTGAGAAACATCATGTGTGTGTGAAACATCGTGTGTGTTAAACATCGTGTGTGAGAAACACCGTGTGTGTGTGAAACATTGTGTGTGTGTAACATCGTGTGAGAAATATAGTGTGCGTGTGAAACATCGTGTGTGTGAAACATCGTGTGTGACCTGTACTTAACTCAGTGGTGACCTGTACTTAACTCTGTGAAGAAGTGTCTTGTTTGCTCCCGTGGACTGAACCAAGATGCCCTCCATCGAGCAACTTTACCAGCAACTTAAGGAAGAATTGAGGGCAGCGAAGATGGAGATACGGCGATTGACCGAGGAAAACAAGAGGATTCGTAGTAGTCCTCCTGTTTCGAGTCCTCAGGTCAAGAAGGGATCGTGGTCAGTGGCTGGACAGCAGGGGACGACGAAGTTGACGATCAAGAAGACAAATGGAAAGCCAGAAACGATGAAGAAGAAAGAGACTACTGTGGAAACTCCTGTGGAAACCTCCAACGCATTCTCGGTGCTACCCGACGAATGTGAGTCGACTACTGGGATCGTCACGACAAACGACAACAAGGAAGGTAAGAATATTGTTGTTGTTGGGGATAGCCAGGTTAGATACATGGATAGGGCATTCTGCTTGAAGGACAGGAGTAGGAGACAAAGGGTATGCTTTCCTGGGGCTGGGATGGAGGACATTGTTAGCCGGCTTGACAACATCATGAACGGTAATGGGATCAATCCTATTATTTGCCTCAGTGCTGGAGGCAATGATGTAGGCAAGCGTAGAAGTGAAGATTTAGTTAGAAAGTTCAGTACAGCTATAGACATAATTAGGAAGAAGGGGGGGCGCCCTGTTTTATGTGGGATTTTGCCAAGAAGAGGTGTTGGTAATGAATGGTTGTCCAGAGCAATTGGTATTAATTGTTGGCTGGATAAACACTGTAAGGATAATGCAGTACCATTCATTGACAACTGGGACAACTTCTATGGCCGAAATGACATGTATGCCAGGGATGGGGTTCACTTATCCAGGGCAGGTGTGGGTTTTCTTGCTAACTCAGTTGAAGGGGTTGTTAGGGCTTTAAACTAGGATTAGTTAGAGGTATGGGTTTAGAAATGATTAATAATGAGTATGGATATATTGACTTATGCTCTGATATTAAGAATCTTAATAGTAACTGTCATGGAGTAACTCTGGGTAATGATAATTTCAGAAATTGTGTTAAAACAAAGATGACTAGGAAAAATGTGCAGAAGAAAAAACATATGATGGTATTTTATGCTAACAGTCGAAGTGCAAGAAATAAAATTAATGAACTACGTTTGGTAGCATGTGCTGGGAACTTTGATATCATTGCATTAACTGAAACGTGGTATGATTTAAAGGTCGGGATATGACTGCTGAGTGTAATATTCAGGGATTTAAGTTGTTCAATGTGGATAGATCTAATGGGAAGGGGGGAGGAGTTGCATTGTATGTTCGAGAAAATATTAATTGTTGCATAAAAAGAGGTATAAAAATAGATGGAGCAGTAACAGAGTCTGTTTGGGTAGAGTTCGTGGAGGGTCAAGAAAAACTAATTCTAGGTGAAATTTATACCGACCTCCAGGCTTGGATCACGATAGAGGGAGACTTCTTTGGGACGAAATTGTTAGGGCTTCTGGACGCAGAAAACATAGTCATAGTAGGGGACTTTAACTTTAGTCAAATTGACTGGAATTCTTTGACAGGTAATCTAGAGTCCAGTGACTTTATGGAAACAGTTCAGGACTGTTTTCTGAAACAGAGCGTAACTGAGCCTACCAGGGGTAATATATTTGCTAGACCTAGTCTTGTCAAATAAGGAATACACTCGTGAATAATCTGGAGATCACTGAAGAGCTTGGCGCAAGTGATCACAAATCCATCACTTTTGGCATTAATTGGGAATGCAAGAATAATGATAAAACAGTAAAAATCTCTGATTTTCGTTCTGCCGATTATAATGGACTTAGGGAACATCTGTCTAATCTTGATTGGGGTTATCTAGCTAATGATTTTATTGACGATAATCATACTTATGAATATGAAGGGATCTGCTTTTATGATTGTTTTCTTAATAATGTACACAGTGCCCAGAGTATATACATTCCCCAGAGAGAAATTAGGTCTAATAATAACGATCCCAAATGGGTTAACAGGAGGCTAAAGCATCTATTAGGGGAGAAAAGGGGAATTTATAGGCGCATCAGAAGAGGAGAGGTTAACCTTACTGACCAATATGTTCAGCTTAAAAGAGAAGTAAAAAAGGCGATTAAAAAGGCTAAACATGACTATGAAATTAGAGTTGCTAATGAATCAAAGACTAATCCAAAGGGGTTCTTTCAAGTGTATAGGACGAAGGTGAAGGAAAAAGTAGGACCTCTGAAAACTGGGAATGGACAGCTGACGGATAATGAACTGGAAATGTGTTCCTTATTTAATGACTATTTTTTGTCAGTTTTTACACAGGAAGATGTAAATGAGATTCCAGTAATTAACAATTATTTAGTTCCTGATGAATTTAAGTTAACTAATATTACTGTCACGAGGGACATGGTTATTAAACAGATAGACAAACTGAAACAAAATAAGTCCCCGGGACCCGATGAGTTGTTTTCAAGGGTACTTAAGGAATGCAAGATGGAGCTTAGTCAGCCATTAACGAGTGTATTCAATGCGTCCATCCTTACCAGTGTTGTGCCAGAGTTGTGGAAGATGGCTAATGTGGTTCCTATATTCAAATCAGGGGATAAGTCCACTCCTTCAAATTACCGTCCAATAAGCCTGACATCTATAGTGGGCAAGTTATTAGAATCAATTATAGCTGATAGCTGACATTATCAGAAGTCACCTTGAAGAGCATAACTTGATAAATGAATCTCAGCATGGATTCACGAGAGGTCGTTCCTGCCTGACAAACTTACTGACGTTCTTCAATAGAACATTTGAGGCAGTTGACAGTGATAAGGAATATGATATTGTTTATTTGGATTTTAGTAAAGCCTTCGACAGAGTACCTCACAAGAGACTCTTAAGAAAAGTGGCAGCTCATGGTATAGGAGGTAAAGTTCTAGCATGGATTGAGGCATGGCTTACCAATAGAAAGCAGAGAGTTACCATTAATGGAGTGAAATCTGAATGGGGATTAGTCAAAAGTGGCGTTCCACAAGGATCAGTTTTAGGCCCTCTCCTGTTCATAATTTACATTAATGATCTTGATGAAGGGATTACTAGTGACATGAGTAAGTTTGCTGATGATACAAAGATAGGCCGTATAATTCACTCTGAGGAGGATATCAATGAACTCCAGGACGTGTGATGAATGGTTTGAAAAACCGACAAGTTGAAGATTGAGACACTTATGCACCATATGGGAATCTTTATTCAGGAAACGTTTCGCCACACAGTGGCTTCATCAGTCCAATACAAAGAGGAAGGCGTAAGGAGAGGAGGAGAATGAGGTAATCAGTCCCTCAACCTGGAGTCGATGTGTTCAGTCCATCAATCTTGTAGAATGTACATTCTACAAGAATGAAGCCACTGTGTGGCGAAACGTTTCCTGAATAAAGATTCCCATATGCTGCATAAGTGTCTCAATCTTCAACTCCAGGACGATTTGAACAAATTAATGTCTTGGTCTGAAAAATGGCAGATGAAGTTTAATGTGGATAAGTGTAAGGTACTTGCCCTTGGTAATGAAAATAACCCTCGAAGCTATAATCTAGGTGAAGTAGAGCTTGGTCATACAGAATGTGAAAAAGACTTGGGAGTCATGGTAAGCAGAAATCTAAAGCCAAGACAGCAGTGCCTTAGTGTGCGCAACAAGGCCAACAGATTACTTGGATTTATCTGGCAATATAAACACAAATGCAGTATAATGTGATCCTTTATTGACTACGTTTCGCCCACACAGTGGGCTTTTTCAAGTCACAAACAGAACTACCTGTTTGTGACTTGAAAAAGCCCACTGTGTGGGCGAAACGTAGTCAATAAAGGATAACATTATACTGCATTTGTGTTTATATTGCCATTGTGTCGGTATTTTATACCATTTATTTCCATTGGATTTATCTCAAGAAGTATAAGTAACAGAAGTCCAAAAGTTATTTTACAGCTCTGTACATCACTAGTGAGGCCTCATTTAGATTATGCTGCTCAGTTTTGGTCCCCTTACTACAGGATGGACATAGACTCATTAGAGAACATACAGAGAAGAATGACTAAAATGATTTACTGTGTAAGGAACCTCCCGTATGAAGATAGACTTAAAGCCTTAAATCACCACTCTCTGGAGAGGCGTAGAATGAGGGGAGATATCACTGAAGTGTATAAGTGGATGACGGGCATAAACAAGGGAGACATTAATAAAGTACTGAGGGTGTCGAACCAGGTAAGAACCAGGAATAATGGATTTAAGCTGGATAAATTTAGATTTAGAAAGGACATAGGTAAGTAATGGTTTTCTAACAGAGTTGTAGATGCGTGGAACAGTCTTCCCAGTGGGGTGATTGAGGCTAGGACCTTGGGTAGCTTTAAGAAGAGACTGGACAACTATATGAGTGGGAGGGGCTGGGATTGATTGGTGTCATGGGGTACGGGAGTTATTTCTTGAGTAGCTTTAGGTAGATGTTGTTTTGATAAGGACCTGCCTCGTATGGGCCAGTAGGCCTTCTGCAGTGTTCCTACATTCTTATGTTCTTATGTGTGTGAAAAACATCCTGTGTGTGTGTAACATCGTGTGTGTGTGTGTGTGAAACATCGTGTGTGTGTGTGTGAAACATTGAACATTAAAATGGTATAAAATACCGACAGGTTGTTAGGTAAGACACATATGCAACAGTTAGGTATCTTTATTTCGAAACGTTTCGCCTACACAGTAGGCGAAAAGTTGATAGAAGCAGAAGATACTTGAAGGCGATGTAATCAGTCCATCACCCTTAAAGTTTTGAGGTGGTCAGTCCCTCAGTCTGGAGAAGAGCATTGTTCCATAGTATGAAACAATATGGAGATGAAGTGACAGGATGGAGCCTTATATAGCGCCAAGAGGTGAGACGTAGGTCACTAGGAGAGGTAACAACTCAGAAGTTGGGAGGTCAGGTCCCTCTCAAATCCAGCCGTTCTCACTAGTAGAGGTTGTTGAAGTTGATTGTAGGTCTGTACCAAGATACCCTTGTGTTGCAGTGTTGCAGGCTCCATCCTGTCACTTCATCTCCATATTGTTTTCTACTATGGAACAATGCTCTTCTCCAGACTGAGGGACTGACCACCTCAAAACTTTAAGGGTGATGGACTGATTACATCGTCTTCAAGTATCTTCTGCTTCTATCAACTTTTCTGTACTCGACTGAAGAAGCCTACTGTGTAGGCGAAACGTTTCGAAATAAAGATACCTAACTGTTGCATATGTGTCTTACCTAACAACCTGTCGGTATTTTATACCATTTTAATGCACAAACAGATTTACTTGGGATGGAAGGTACGTGAGTATTTATAGTCAGGTTCAGAATGTTGAGGTCAGGTGGAGAATGCTGCATCTGATGATCTGGTTTAGAAAGACACGTAAGCAAACACTATAACATATTTATTAGAAAACGTTTCGGTCCTGATCAAGGTTCCAGGACCGAAACGTTTTCTAATAAATATGTTATAGTGTTTGCTTACGTGTCTTTCTAAACCAGATCATCAGATGCAGCATTCTCCACCTGACCTCAACATTCTGAACCTGTAAAGTAAAAGGACACAAGTGCAACTAATGTGACATTTATTGTAGCAACGTTTCGCTCTCTATAAATGTCACATTAGTTGCACTTGTGTCCTTTTACTTTACATATTGTCGGTAATTCTACCAACTTTATTACATTCTGAACCTGACTATAAATACTCACGTACCTTCCACCTCAGGTAGATCTGTGACTTGAAAAAGCCCACTGTGTGGGCGAAACGTTGTCAATAAAGGATCACATTAAACTGCATATGTTTGTTTCTATCCACTCATTTGCAAGTCCCACTCAAATCCAACCCCTCTCACTTATGTATTTATCCAACCTAAATTTGAAACTACCCAAAGTCCTAGCCTCAATAACCCAACTAGGTAGACTGTTCCACTCATCAACTACCCTATTTCCAAGCCAATACTTTCCTATGTCCTTTCTAAATCTAAACTTGTCTAATTTAAATCCATTACTGAGGGTTCTCTCTTGGAGAGATATCCTCAAGACCTTATTAATGTCCCCTTTATTAATACCTATCTTCCACTTATACACTTCGATCATGTCTCCCCTCATTCTTCGTCTAACAAGTGAATGTAATTTAAGAGTCTTCAATCTTTCTTCATAAGGAAGATTTTTAATGCTATGTATTAATTTAGTCATTCTACGCTGAATGTTTTCTAACGAATTTATATCCATTCTGTAATATGGAGACCAGAACTGAGCTGCATAATCTAGATTAGGCCTTACTAATGATGTATAAAGCTGCAGTATAACCTCTGGACTTCTGTTGCTTACACTTCTTGATATAACTCCCAATAATCTATTTGCCTTATTACGTACGCTTAGGCATTGCTGTCTTGGTTTAAGGTTGCTGCTCACCATAACCCCCAAGTCCTTTTCGCAATCTGTATGGCTAAGTTCTACATTATTTAACTTATAAGTGCTAGGGTTATGGACACTCCCGAGCTTCAGAACCTTGCATTTATCTACATTGAACTACATCTGCCACTTTTCTGACCAAGAATCGAGTTCGTCTAAATCCTCCTGAAGTTCCCTAACATCTACGTTTGAATCAATTATCCTACCTATCTTTGTGTCATCGGCGAATTTGCTCATATCACTATTAATACCCTCATCAAGATCATTGATATATGTTGAAGATTGAGACACTTATGCAGCATATGGGAATCTTTATTCAGGAAACGTTTCGCCACGCAGTGGCTTCATCAGTCCAATACAAAGAGGAAGGCGTAAGGAGAGGAGGAGAATGAGGTAATCAGTCCCTCAACCTGGAGTCGATGTGTTCAGTCCATCAATCTTGTAGAATGTACAGCATAGGGCCGTAGATGTGGCTTATATACTGTAGTGAGGTGAGGTGAAGCAGTTGGAGGCGGGGTCATAGTGGTACCATCCACTAGTCGAAGTAGGTCTTCGTCCAAAGGTTGAACAAGTGTTGAAGAATTCTTTGTAACAAGATCCCATGATGCTGCTGTGTCTGACAGCATCATGTCACAGCAGCATCATGGGATCTTGTTACAAAGAATTCTTCAACACTTGTTCAACCTTTGGACGAAGACCTACTTCGACTAGTGGATGGTACCACTATGACCCCGCCTCCACCTGCTTCACCTCACCTCACTACAGTATATAAGCCACATCTACGGCCCTATGCTGTACATTCTACAAGATTGATGGACTGAACACATCGACTCCAGGTTGAGGGACTGATTACCTCATTCTCCTCCTCTCCTTACGCCTTCCTCTTTGTATTGGACTGATGAAGCCACTGCGTGGCGAAACGTTTCCTGAATAAAGATTCCCATATGCTGCATAAGTGTCTCAATCTTCAACATGTCGGTTTTTCAAACCATTCATCACATCATTGATATATATTATAAACAACAACGGGCCTAAGTCTGATCCCTGTGGTACGCCACTTGTTACACACTCTCTGCTTCCTATTAGTGAGCCATGACTCGATCCATGACAGCACTTTTCCCCCAATGCCATGAGCTGCCACTTTTTTTAACAGTCTCTGGTGCAGTACTCTATCAAAAGCCTTACTAAAATCTAAATAAACAATATCGTATTCATTACCATGATCAACGGCCTCAAAAGCTTTACTGAAGCAGGTTAATAAATTAGTTAGGCAGGAACGGCCCCTCGTGAATCCATGCTGAGTATCATTAATCAAGCTATGCTTATCCAGATGGCTTCTTATATTATCAGCTATAATTGACTCTAGTAATTTGCCTATAATTGAGGTCAGGCTTATTGGGCGGTAATTTGACGGCAACGACTTGTCCCCTGTTTTAAAAATAGGAATTACATTAGCCATCTTCCACATATCAGACACTACACCTGTTTGACGAGAAATATTAAAAATATTAGTTAAAGGTTCACAAAGTTCTATTTTACACTAAGAATCCTGGAAAAAAGTTCATCAGGGCCCGGGGATTTATTTTGCTTTAACCGGTCTATTTGTTTGATAACCAGTTCGGTAGTGACTGTGATATTGCATAATTTATCATCATCAGGCCCACTATAAAAATTAATTACTGGGATATTGTTAGTGTCTTCCTGAGTGAAAACCGAGAGAAAATAATTATTAAGAATAGAGCAAATTTCATTCTGCTTGTCAGTAAGATGCCCAGAGTTATTTTTAAGGGGACCTATCTTATCTCTAACTTTTGTTCTATATACCTGGAAAAAACTTTTTGGGTTAGTTTTCGAATCCCTTGCAACTTTAATTTCATAGTCCCGTTTAGCTTTTCTTATCCCCTTTTTAATGTCCCTCTTAATGTCAATATACTGATTCATAAGATGACTCTCACCTCTTTTGATACGCCTATAAATTCCTTTTTTCTGTCCTAAAAGATATCTGAGCCTATTATTCATCCATCTGGGGTCATTTCTATTCGATCTAATTTCCTTATATGGGATAAATGTCCTTTGGGCAGCATGTATTGTGTTAAGAAAGCTGTCATACTGACAGCTGTCTTCGTTACCCCAGTCCACAGATGATAAGTGTTCTCTAAGCACATTGTAATCTGCTAAGCGAAAATCTGGGACCAGAACTGAGTTATCCCTACTGTCATAGTTCCATTCAATGCTAAAGGTAATTGATTTGTGATCGCTTGTGCCGAGTTCCTCTGTAATTTCTAAATTATTAACAAGAGTTTCCTTGTTTGCCAAAACCAAGTCAAGAAGGTTATTTCCCCTTGTAGGCTGTATCACAAACTGCTTCAAAAAACAATCCTGAACTACTTCTAAGAAGTCGTTTGATTCTAAATTCCCAGTCAAGAAATTCAAATCAATATGACTAAAGTTAAAGTCTCCTAGAATTACTACATTAATGTGCCTTGTGGCCTTAACAATTTCCTCCCATAGTAGTCTCCCTTGGTCCCTATCTTAGTTTGGGGGACGGTATATCACACCTAAAATCAATTTTTCATGGCCCTCTGAAAATTCTATCCAAACAGACTTTGTATGTGTTACTTCAGACTTAATACCCGTTTTTATGCGACAGTTCAAGCGATCTCGGACATACAATGCCACCCCACCCCCCTTCCCGATACTTCTATCTACTTGGAACAATACTTCTGTCTACTTGGAACAATACTTCTGTCTACTTGGAACAATACTTCTGTCTACTTGGAACAATACTTCTGTCTACTTGGAACAATACTTCTGTCTACTTGGAACAATACTTCTGTCTACTTGGAACAATACTTCTGTCTACTTGGAACAATACTTCTGTCTACTTGGAACAATACTTCTGTCTACTTGGAACAATACTTCTGTCTACTTGGAACAATACTTCTGTCTACTTGGAACAATACTTCTGTCTACTTGGAACAATACTTCTGTCTACTTGGAACAATACTTCTGTCTACTTGGAACAATACTTCTGTCTACTTGGAACAATACTTCTGCCTACTTGGAACAATACTTCTGTCTACTTGGAACAATACTTCTGTCTACTTGGAACAATACTTCTGTCTACTTGGAACAATACTTCTGTCTACTTGGAACAATACTTCTGTCTACTTGGAACAATACTTCTGTCTACTTGGAACAATACTTCTGTCTACTTGGAACAATACTTCTGTCTACTTGGAACAATACTTCTGTCTACTTGGAACAATACTTCTGTCTACTTGGAACAATACTTCTGTCTACTTGGAACAATACTTCTGTCTACTTGGAACAATACTTCTGTCTACTTGGAACAATACTTCTGTCTACTTGGAACAATACTTCTGTCTACTTGGAACAATACTTCTGTCTACTTGGAACAATACTTCTGTCTACTTGGAACAATACTTCTTCCTACTTGGAACAATACTTCTGTCTACTTGGAACAATACTTCTGTCTACTTGGAACAATACTTCTGTCTACTTGGAACAATACTTCTGTCTACTTGGAACAATACTTCTGTCTACTTGGAACAATACTTCTGCCTACTTGGAACAATACTTCTGTCTACTTGGAGCAATACAAACAAACATCGTTTGTTTGTGGAACATCGTGTGTGAGAAACATCGCGTGTGTGTGAAACATCGTGTGTGTGTGAAACATCGTCTGTGTGAGAAACATGGTTTGTGTGTGAAACATCGTGTGTGAGAAACATCGCGTGTATGTGTGAAACATCGTGTGTGTGAGAAACATCGTTTGCATGTTAGACATCGTCTGTGTGTGAAACATCGTGTGTGTGAAACATCGTTTGTGTGTGAAACATTATGTGTGAGAAACATTATGTGTGTGTGTGTGTGAAACATAGCGTTTGTGTGAAACATCGTGTGTGTGTGAAACATCGTGTGTGTGAGAAACATCGTGTGTGTGAGAAGCATCATGTGTGAGTGAAACATCGTGTGTGTGTGTGAAACATCGTGTGTGTGAGAAACATGGTTTGTGTGTGAAACATCGTGTGTGAGAAACATCGCGTGTATGTGTGAAACATCGTGTGTGTGAGAAACATCGTTTGTATGTTAGGCATCGTTTGTGTGTGAAACATCGTGTGTGAGTGTGAAACATCGTTTGTGTGTGAAACATTGTGTGTGAGAAACATCATGTGTGTGTGTGTGTGAAACATAGCGTTTGTGTGAAACATCGTGTGTGCGTGAAACATCGTGTGTGTGAGAAACATCGTGTGTGTGAGAAGCATCATGTGTCGTGAAACATCGTGTGTGTGTGAAACATCGTGTGTGTGAAACATCGTGTGTGTGAGAGAAACATCGTGTGTGTGTGAGAAACATCGTGCATGTCGGAGGTGCGTGTGGTGTGAGTTACGACCGGCCGGACGGAAGTGCTGGCGCGCCCGGGAGACAAGCTCCGGGACCCGACAAATCATCCCTGGACGAGTGAGTTACGACCCCTCACGGTAGGGGATTTAGAGGGGAGGGGTGGTCACCCCCTCCCCTTTCCCAGCCCGCTCTTTTCCCCTCCAAGCCCATCTTCACCCCTCCCAAGACTCCCTAATCCCTCACAGCCCACAAACGCCCATCCCGCCCCACTCTCACCTCTCCCAGCCAACCATCACACCTCCAAGCCTACCCTCACCCTCCCGGGCCCACCCTCATTCCTCCCAGCCCACCTTCAACCCATCCAGCCCACCCTCAACTCACCCAGCCCTCCCTCAACCCTCCCAGCCCACCCTCAACCTACCCAGCCCACCCTCAACCCACCCAACCCTCCCTCAATTCACTCAGCCCACCCTAAACCCTCCCAGTCCACCCTCAACCCTCCCAGCCCACCCTAAACCCTCTCAGCCCACCCTCAACCTACCCAGCCCACCCTCAACCCACCCAACCCTCCCTCAATTTACTCACCCCACCATCAGCCCTCCAGCCCACTCTCAACCCTCCCAGCCCACCCTCAACCCTCTCAGCCCACCCTCAATCCACCCAACCCTCCCTCAATTCACCCAGCTCACCCTCAACCCTCCCAGCCCACCCTCAACCCTCCCAGCCCACCCTCAAACCTTCCCAGCCCACCCTTAACCCTCCCAGCCCACCATCAACCCACTAAGCCCACCCTCAACCCTCCCAGCCCACCTTCAACCCAACCAACCCTACCTCAATTCTCCCAGCCGAAGTTCAACCCTCCCAGCCCACCCTTAACCCCCCAGCCCACCCTCAACTCATTCAGCCCACCCTCAACCCTCTCAGCCCACCCTCAACCCACCCATCTCTCCCTCAATTCACCCAGCCCACCCTCAACCCTCCCAGCCCAGCCTCAAACCCTTCCAGCCCACCCTCAACCTTCCCAGCCCACTCTTAACCCTCCCAGCCCACCCTCAACCCACCAAGCCCACCCTTAACCCTCCCAGCACCCCTTTAACCCACCCAACCCTACCTCAATTCACCCAGCCCAACCTCAACCCTCCCAGCCCACCCTTAACCCTCCCAGCCCACCCTCAACTCACCCAGCTCACCCTCAACCCTCCCAGCCCACCCTCAACCCACCCAACCCTCCCTCAATTCACCCAGCCTATCCTCAACCCTCGCAGCCCACCACCAACCCTTCCAGCACACCCTCAACCCACCCAGCCAACCCTCAACCCACCCAGCCCACCCTCAACCCTTCCAGCCCACCCTCAACCTACCCAGCCCACCCTCATCCCTCCCAGCCCACCCTCAATCTACCCAGCCCACTTTCAACCCACCCAGCACACCCTCAATCTACCCAGCCCACCCTCAACCAACCCAGCCCACCCTCAACCCACCCAGCCCACTCTCAACCCACCCAGCCCACTCTCAACCATCCCAGCTCACCTTCAACTCACCCAGCCCACCCTCAACACACCCAACTCACCCTCAACCCACCCAGCCCTCCCTCAATTCCCCCCAGCTCACCCTCAACCCTCCCAGCCCACCCTCAACCTACCCAGCCCGCTCTCAACCCACCCAGCCCACCCTCAACCCACCCAACTCAACCTCAACTCACCCAGCCCTCTCTCAATTCAACCAGCCCACCTCAACCTACCCTCACCTTCCCAACCCACTTTCAACCCACCCATCCCACCCTCAACCCACCAGCCTACCCTCAACCCACCCAGCCCACCTTCAACCCAACCAGCCCATTCTCAGCCCACCAAGCCCAACCTCAACCCACCCAACCCTCCCTCAATTCACCCAGCCCAACCTCAATTAACCCAACCCACCCTCAACCCACCAAGCCCACCCTCAACCCACCCAGCCCACCCTCAACCCTTCCAGCTCACCCTCAACCAACCCAGCCCACCTTTAACCCACCCAGCCCACCCTCAACCCACCCAGCCTACCCTCAACCCACCCAGTACTCCCTCAATTCACTCAGCCCACCCTCAACCCACCAAGCCCACCCTCAACCCACACAGCCCACCTCAACCCACCCGCCCTACCCTCAACCCACCCACCTCACCCTCAACCCACCCAGCCTACTCCTAACCCACCCATCCAACCCTCAACCTTCCCAGCCCACCCTCAACTCTCCCAGCCCACCCTTAACCCACCCAGCCCACCCTCAACCCACACAGCTCTCCCTCAACCCACACAGCCCTCCCTCAACCCACCCAGCCCACCCTCAACCCACCCAACTCACCCTCAACCCTCTCAGCCCACCCTCAACCCTCCCAGCCCACCCTCAACCTACCTAGCCCACTCTCAACCCACCCAGCCCACTCTCAATCCTCCCAGCCCACCCTCAACCTACCCAACCCGCTTTCAACCTACCCAGCCCACCCTCAACCCACCCAGTCCACACTCAACCCAAACAGCCCATCCTCAGCCCACCAAGCCCAACCTCAACCCACCCAGCCCACCCTCAACCCACCCAGCCCACCCTAAATCCACCCAGCCCACCCTCAACCTACCCAACCCACTTTCAACCCATCCACTCCACCCTCAACCCACCCAGCCCATCCTCAACCCACCCATTCCACCCTCAACCCAAACAGCCCATCCTCAGCCCACCAAGCCCAACCTCAACCCTCCCAGCCCACTCTCAACCCACCCACAAACCATCCAGCCCACCCTCAACCCACCCAGCCTACCCTAAACCCACCCAGACCACCTCAACCCTCCCAGCCCACCCTCAACCCACCCTCAAACCATCCAGCCCACTTTCAGCCCACCCAGCTCACCCTCAACCCACTCAGCCCACCCTCAACCCACCCAGCTCACCTTCAGCCCACCCAACCTACCCTCAACCCACCCAGCCCACCCTCAACCCACACAGCCCTCCCTCAACCCACCCAGCCCACCCTCAACCCACCCAGCCCACCCTCAACCCTCACAGCCCTCCCTCAACCCACACAGCCCTCCCTCAACCCACCCAGCCCACCCTAAACCCACCCAACCCTCCCTCAACCCACCCAGCCCACCCTTAACCCACCCAGCTCACCCTCAACCCACCCAGCCCACCCTCAACCCACCCAGCCCACCCTCAACCCACCCAGCCCACCCTCAACCCACCCAGCTCACCCTCAACCCATCCAGCCCACCCTCAACCCACCCAGCCCACCCTCAACCCACCCAGCCCACCCTCAACCCACCCAGCCTACCCTCAACCCACCCAGCCCACCCTCAACCCTCACAGCCCTCCTTCAACCCACACAGCCCTCCCTCAACCCACCCAGCCCACCCTAAACCCGCCCAGCCCTCCCTCAACCCACCCAGCCCACCCTCAACCCACCCAGCCCACCCTCAACCCACCCAGCCCACCCTCAACCCACCCAGCCCACCCTCAACCCACCCAGCCCACCCTCAACCCACCCAGCCCACCATCAGGAACTTCACAAAAGTTTAATTACTTTTTATAAAGGATTTTTTGAGAGAATACTTTGATTTTTTCTTTGACAACAACAGATGAACAAGAATTTATGGTCAGCCTTTAATTAACCTTCATTTTTAAAACTTAATGGGAACAACAGTGGGAACAACAGTAGTAGCAACAGTGGGAAGAACAGTGGGAACTACGGTAGTAGCAACAGTGGGAACAACAGTAATAGTAACAGTGAGAACAACAGTAGTAGCAACAGTGAGAACAACAGTGGGAACTACGGTAGTAGCAACAGTGGGAACAACAGTAATAGTAACAGTGGGAACAACAGTAGAGGTAACAGTGGGAACAACAATAGTAGGAACAGTAGAGATAACAGTGGAAAGAACAGTAGTAGCAACAGTAGAGGTAGCAGTGGGAACAACAGTAGTAGCAACAGTAGAGGTGACAGTGGGAACAACAGTGGGAACAACAGTAGAGGTAACAGTGGGAGCAACAGTGGCAACAACAGTGAGAACAACAGTGGGAACAACAGTAGAGGTAACAGTGGGAGCAACAGTGGCAACAACAGTGAGAACAACAGTGGGAACAACAGTAGAGGTAACAGTGGGAGCAACAGTGGCAACAACAGTGAGAACAACAGCGGCAGTAACAGTAGTAACAACAGCAACAGAAGCAGGAGTAGCGAGTAGAGTTCCACAAGGATCAGTGTTAAGACCACTACTGTTCCTAACACTCACACGAACGACCTAACAGAGAGGACTGAGTCCTGTGTGTCACTGTTTGCTGATGATACAAAACTATTGAGAAGAATTAGAGCTGGAGAGAACAATGATGAAAACCAGAGACCTTAAGAGTCTGCACATGTGGTCAAACAAGTGGGGAAGTAGATGAATGGTACAGAGAACCGACATGTTGTTGAATTAGACACATGCGCAACTCTTGGGTATCTTTATTGAGGAAACGTTTCGCCACACAGTGGCTTCATCAGTCCATACAAAGGAGAAACTTGAAGAACAGGAGGAGAATGAGGTATTCAGTACCTCAGCCTTGAGTCGATGTGGTCAGTCCATCAATCTTGAATAGAATACGGTATATGAGCGGAGAAGCAGCTTATAAACCGTAGACAGGTGAGGGGCAGCAGTCGTAGGTGGTGTCACATTTGTCTAATGTGGAAGTAGGTCGTGCCCAAGGGTTAGGCAAGTGAAGAATTCCCAAGTATTAAGATCCCAAGAAGTTGCAGTGTCTGACAGGATTGTAGATGAATGGTTCAGAGAACCGACATGTTGTTGAAAGCCACTGATGAAGCCACTGTGTGGCGAAACGTTTCCTTAATAAAGATGCCCAAGAGTTGCACATGTGTCTATTTCAACAACATGTCGGTTCTCTGAACCATTCATCTACAATCCTGTCAGACACTGCAACTTCTTGGGATCTTAATACTTGGGAATTCTTCACTTGCCTAACCCTTGGGCACGACCTACTTCCACATTAGACAAATGTGACACCACCTACGACTGCTGCCCCTCACCTGTCTACGGTTTATAAGCTGCTTCTCCGCTCATATACCGTATTCTATTCAAGATTGATGGACTGACCACATCGACTCAAGGCTGAGGTACTGAATACCTCATTCTCCTCCTGTTCTTCAAGTTTCTCCTTTGTATGGACTGATGAAGCCACTGTGTGGCGAAACGTTTCCTCAATAAAGATACCCAAGAGTTGCACATGTGTCTAATTCAACAAGTGGGGAAGACTGGACATAGAGTACAGCATGATAGGAGAGAAGCTGCAACTATCAGACAGCGAACAGAACCTTGTAGTAAATGTAACACCTGGAATAATACCAGAAAGAAGATTTTAGTGTACAATAATATTCCAGTCTAAAGAGTTTAGGTGACTTAAAAAGATTCATTGTTGGCCTGACATCTATTCTTTTGAGTGTTCTAGTTATCCAGCCTATCAGTTTCCTTTCGTATGTGACACTTGTGATCCCTGAAGGTGAGGTGTTCTGATGCTGTCACTCCTATGTCTCTCATATCCCTCTTCTCATGTTTTGTTTTCTGGTCCATTCTCCAATTGTGATGAATGGTTTGAAAAACCGACAAGTTGAAGATTGAGACACTTATGCAGCATATGGGAATCTTTATTCAGGAAACGTTTCGCCACACAGTGGCTTCATCAGTCCAATACAAAGAGGAAGGCGTAAGGAGAGGAGGAGAATGAGGTAATCAGTCCCTCAACCTGGAGTCGATGTGTTCAGTCCATCAATCTTGTAGAATGTACAGCCACGTCTACGGCCCTATGCTGTACATTCTACAAGATTGATGGACTGAACACATCGACTCCAGGTTGAGGGACTGATTACCTCATTCTCCTCCTCTCCTTACGCCTTCCTCTTTGTATTGGACTGATGAAGCCACTGTGTGGCGAAACGTTTCCTGAATAAAGATTCCCATATGTTGCATAAGTGTCTCAATCTTCATTCTCCAATTCTTCAATTTTTGTCCATAGTGTAGTAACTGAAATTTATCCCAATTGAACATCATTGTTTTCTACAGGAAGACCTGGTTAATATCACCCTATAATATATGATACAGTGATATAATTTATAGCTCTCTCCTATGTACGATTATTTATGTATTTTTCCAGACAATGTACTATGTCTTTTTGGTCTTTATATCTGTCTATATCAAAGACGAATATGAGAGGAAAAATCGGGGCAAGAAACACAACTCTTCACCCTGGATGTCTCTGGTTTTAATTTCTGAGGAATTACATTTTGCATTTGATTTGAAAGAAAATTAATAATTCATTTGCCCACTTTTCCGGTTTTTTTTTTTCTCGCATTTTTGTGTGCTGTTACGCCATGATTGTACTTGTCGAAGATTTGTGCAAATTCTATGTGCACCAAAGACCTTGTTATAACGATACAGCAATTGCGAGAGGCAGGAGCGACCTGCTCTCGACTCATGGTGACCTGGAACGACCTGCTCTCAACCATTGGTGACCTGGAACAATCTGCTCTCAACCATTGGTGACCTGAAACAACCTGCATTCAACCCATGGTGACCTGGAACCACCTGCATTCAACCCATGGTGACCTGGAACGACATGTTCTCAACCATTGGTGACCTGGAACGTCCTGTTCTCAACCCATGGTGACCTGGGTCGTGCAACTGTTGTAAATTCATGTGGTTACAATCCTGCTTCTTAAAAATCTTTCGAAGACGTCAGTGTTGTCGTTTTGTAGTTGACTGATAATTGCTTTGCTGCCACTTTGTGGAGTGGGGCTGTATCAGTGGGGCTTTAATGACTGAGAAGATCCTTGTGTCTAAACTCAGTCTACAAGATGTTAAAAGGCATATATGATTGTAGTTATCTCTTTTCTCGGTGAACAAGGAGCTCTACTAGTTGGAGCCTGGGGCTGAGTACATGGGCATGCCAATAATGGATTCTTACAAATCGAGTTGGGTTATGGCTTTGAGGGGACTTGAGCTAGAGTTCGTCACGGCCACGCTAGCGGAAGATTCGTCTGTAAAAACTTGCATTTGTGGTCACAGTGGTGGACTATGCTAACCTTCCTATGGTGTAGAAATATACCTAGTTGGACGAATCTTATTGTGGCTAGCTGGTCTAGTGGCTAACGCGACTGTTTGGAGTTTTGAGACTCTCTGATCGCGGGTTCTAACCCCGCCCGTGATATAGTTTGTTTGTAATCGTATCATTTCGAATTCGTGAGTCGATCCTGGCAGAGTTTGAGATCTAATTTACGAAAAAATAATTTGGGTTGTCAGTCTATAGTCTGATTATCAGTTCCTTCAACACCTGTAATTTTACTTCTTATTTTTACTTCCCTACTTAATTCTTTTTTTTTTTTTTGGATGCGGTCCGTGTAGGTTCCGTCTTCTTGAAGCAAAAAGCCAATACTGGTAGTGTGTTTTGTCCGAGATATCGCATATGAGGACCAAAAAAAAATTATTCTGGGAGTTTTTCAGTTTGATAAATGACAGCTCGCTGCTTCCTCCGTTTCTCAGTTTTATCTAATTTTTTTTCATCTCACTAACCAATATTTCTGGTTTATTCACTGATGAGAATGTGAGAGACCTTTGAGAAGGTCAGTGATTTTTCGTCTTTGTTGTGGAGGGAACGTCTCTCTCTCTCTAATATGTGTTTTTCCTTCTATTTTCTTAATGATGTGGATCTGAAGGTCACTTCCAGTGCCACTGAGCTCATCCTCACAAGACACTGACTGACAGTCATGATACTTACGCTATCTTCCCAGCAGTCATGCTACTTACAACACATTCTCAGGAATGTGTTGAACACACTCTCAGGAATGTGTTTTGCTGCCCACGACCAGTACTTACGCAACTCTGAGCTTCAATTAACTTGTGGCCCAAAACCCCCAAGCAAAGCCTTATTATTTGTAAAATATAAGGTCAGAGGTATTTTGTAGAGTGGTCAGTACCGCTATTTGCTGGCTTATGGCGAATTTGCTACTGAGCCCTTGTAGTTGTCTTGTAGATGACTGCTCATATCTACTACCGTCTGCCAGAGTTAGAGCTTCGTTCACCAGAGCCTGACTGCTACTTAGGTCACAGCTGTTATCCTTACCAGGGTAAGCATGACAGTGGTGAGCATGACAGTGGTGAGCATGACAGTGGTGAGCATGACAGTGGTGAGCATGACAGTGGTGAGCATGACAGTGGTGAGCATGACAGAGGTGAGCATGACAGTGGTGAGCATGACAGTGGTGAGCTAAACAGTGGTGAGCATGACAGTGGTGAGCATGACAGTGGTGAGCTAAACAGTGGTGAGCATGACAGTGGTGAGCTAAACAGTGGTGAGCATGACAGTGGTGAGCTAAATAGTGGTGAGCATGACAATGGTGAGCTAAACAGTGGTGAGCATGACAGTGGTGAGCTAACAAGTGGTGAGCTAAGACGGAGGCTGAGGTGAGACAAGCACAGATTGTAGGGCCTGCATATATACAAGAATATATTATTTATAAGTCTGTGTGTATTAACTAGTCGAATACTTCAGTGTGAATGTGAGGGTGTGAATGTGAGGGTGTGAATGTGAGGGTGTGAATGTGTGGGTGTGAATGTGAGGTGTGAATGTGAGGGTGTGAATGTGTGGGTGTGAATGTGAGGGTGTGAATGTGAGGGTGTGAATGTGTGGGTGTGAATGTGAGGGTGTGAATGTGAGGGTGTGAATGTGAGGGTGTGAATGTGAGGGTGTGAATGTGAGGGTGTGAATGTGAGGGTGTGAATGTGAGGGTGTGAATGTGTGGGTGTGAATGTGAGGGTGTGAATGTGAGGGTGTGAATGTGAGGTGTGAATGGTGAGGGTTGTGAATGTGAGGGTGTGAATGTGAGGGTGTGAATGTGAGGGTGTGAATGTGAGGGTGTGAATGTGAGGGTGTGAATGTGAGGGTGTGAATGTGAGGTGTGAATGTGAGGGTGTGAATGTGAGGGTGTGAATGTGTGGGTGTGAATGTGAGGGTGTGAATGTGAGGGTGTGAATGTGAGGGTGTGAATGTGTGGGTGTGAATGTGAGGGTGTGAATGTGAGGGTGTGAATGTGAGGGTGTGAATGTGAGGGTGTGAATGTGAGGGTGTGAATGTGAGGGTGTGAATGTTGAGGGTGTGAATGTGTGGGTGTGAATGTGAGGGTGTGAATGTGAGGGTGTGAATGTGAGGGTGTGAATGTGAGGGTGTGAATGTGAGGGTGTGAATGTGAGGGTGTGAATGTGAAGGTGTGCGTGTATGTGTGCGAGTGTGCGTGTGGGTGTAAGAGTATGCATGTATTTTCTCTGTCATTACAGTCTGTGCTGCATTCTTACATTTCAGACATACGACCTATGAAATCACTAAGTCTCAGGACACCCGAGGTCGGGTCTGAAAGCGCCTCAAGACATTAATCGATTTTCAATACCAGATCTCCGAACCCCTGGGAAGCTGCATCCTGGGGTTCATAACTGCCTAAAATAACTTGGTTCTGATTTTCAACTTTTTTTTCACTGCCAAGGCTTGAACCAGTGACTGGTTGTGTTGAACCAGTGACTGGTTGTGTTGAACCAGTGACTGGTTGTGGTGAACCAGTGACTGGTTGTGGTGAACCAGTGACTGGTTGTGGTGAACCAGTGACTGGTTGTGGTGAACCAGTGACTGGTTGTGGTGAACCAGTGACTGGTTGTGTTGAACCAGTGACTGGTTGTGGTGAACCAGTGACTGGTTGTGGTGAACCAGTGACTGGTTGTGGTGAACCAGTGACTGGTTGTGGTGAACCAGTGACTGGTTGCGGTGAACCAGTGACTGGTTGCGGTGAACCAGTGACTGGTTGTGGTGAACCAGTGACTGGTTGTGGTGAACCAGTGACTGGTTGTGTTGAAGCAATGACTGGTTATGGTGAACCAGTCACTGGTTGTGGTGAACCAGTCACTGGTTGTGGTGAACCAGTCATTGGTTGTGGTGAACCAGTCATTGGTTGTGGTGAACCAGTCACTGGTTGTGGTGAACCAGTGACTGGTTGTGGTGAACCAGTGACTGGTTGTGGTGAACCAGTGACTGGTTGTGGTGAACCAGTGACTGGTTGTGTTGAAGCAGTGACTGGTTATGGTGAACCAGTCACTGGTTGTGGTGAACCAGTCACTGGTTGTGGTGAACCAGTCATTGGTTGTGGTGAACCAGTCATTGGTTGTGGTGAACCAGTCACTGGTTGTGGTGAACCAGTCATTGGTTGTGGTGAACCAGTCACTGGTTGTGGTGAACCAGTCATTGGTTGTGGTGAACCAGTCACTGGTTGTGGTGAACCAGTCACTGGTACTACCATGATTACTTTAAGGCTCATATACTTTCATGTACACCTGTGTCTTTCATGTGCACCCATGTGCTGACATGTACGTCTGTGTACTGCATGTACTGTCGCGCCCCGGCAGTGCCTGGTTCACCCCAGTATCGTGACAGCGACAGTAATTACTCAGTTTAATAACTTGAGGAAGACAAGCAGACTTGTTAGTGGTGAGGGAGTTTTATGTTACCCTCCCTCTCTCCTCTCTCTCTCTCTCTCTCTCTCTCTCTCTCTCTCTCTCTCTCTCTCTCTCTCTCTCTCTCTCTCTCTCTCTCTCTCTCTCTCTCTCTCTCTCTCTCCTTACACAGGGTTTTACAAGGTTAGGGGAAGGATTCCTACCTTAATTTACAAGCTAAGAGCTGTTGCCTACATTAGCTCATTTAAATTTTTTTTATTGTTATGAGACACACAAGTATGGAACAGGATGAAGTTGGAGCCATTTGTGGGCCATCTGTGGGCCATCTGTGGGCCATCTGTGGGCCATCTGTGAGCCATCTGTGGGCCATCTGTGGGCCAGCTGTGGGCCAGCTGTGGGCCAGCTGTGGGCCAGCTGTGGGCCAGCTGTGCAATTTCATTATGTAACTTTATTTCGTTGGTTACATTATGAAGTATGAACATGTTCCAGACTCGACTCATCGTAAGAATAAATGATCTCAGATGAAGTGATGTTTTGGAGAAGGTGTAGTAGCTGCTGGCTGCCCGTCTTGTTGTGTAGAAGCTCACTTCTCGCTGTCCTCGAAGTGGAGAGAGGTGTGTATAGTACTTTTGACAATATTGACCTTATACATAATAGTAAGACCACCCACATCCCTCCGGTGTTGAAGGCTCTGCTGAAATGACAGATCTATCCAGGCGATAGATGAATCTTCTTGCTCTGTTCTCTACTCTGTCAAGAAATCGCAGATGAGATGGGGGGCAGGCAATCCAAGAAAGTGGAGCATACTCAAGGAGTGAGCGTAATTGTGCCTCGTACAGAATCTTGCAACCTCTACTGCCGAGCAGATGCGAGACACGTCGAAGTGCTTTAAGCTTCCTGGCTGCCTTGTTTGCAAGATTTACAACGTGGTTCTTCACGGTCAGTTTGGATTCAAATTTCACCCCAAGGTTATCAACTTCGTCCCCGGGTACCAGTACTCTCCCATTCATCCTTACTAATGTTCTGGCATTACCATTATGGTGCCTAGAGACCATCTTCATTTGTATTTTTTCAGGAGCAAATGTTAACTGCCATCGTTTACCCCAGGCTGATATAGCTCTTAGCTGGTGATTGATGTAGCTTAGAGCAGCTGGCATTTCTTCTCATGGATAAGTAAATGTCAGAGTACAATCGTCTGCGTATGCAAGGATTCTGGGATGAGATGAAGGTCATTGAAGTAGACTTTCCATAACAATGGCACAAGCACACTTCCCTGTGGAGCACTTACCCCAGCAGGATGTCTTGCTGACTCTGTCCCATTGAGAACTGCACTTGAAGGTAATCACTGAGGAGGCATAGTGTAGAGTCTGTAATTCCCAGTGCTTGCAATTTTGCCAAGAGGCCCTGGTGTCATACTCGGTCGAAAGCACAGCAGTGTCCAGTGCTACTACACAGCTGACTTTAAACCTCTCCACTTAGTGGAGAGGTTTAACAACAGATCAGCAGCAGAGTAACCTGAAGCCATGTTGACGGTCACAAAGTAGTGAGTGGTAGTCGAAAAACTCTGTCATCTGCCGATTATTGCCTCAAGGATCTTGCTAGTGATTGATAGGAGTGACACTGGTGTTTGTAGTTGCTGATTTCCACTCTGCTCTTCTTTTTGTGAACAGGGACTACATTTGCCTCTTTCCACAGAGAAGGTAATTTACACTGTACTAGACAGTGCTGAAAGATGCGAGTTAAATGTTATGTTAGATGGTCTGTACATCTACTAAGCAATCTTGGGTCAACTTGTCTGGGCCCACAGCCTTTTCTTGGTCCAGCGATTTAAGAAGATATCTCCTTCTACCTTATTGTCACCACTGACAGCTTTGACACAGTTCTTGCAGCTAGCTAAAAAGGGTCCCCTTGGTGCATCTTGGCAGCAAAGTGTTCGGCAAAGAGGTCAGCTTTCTCCTGACTATTAGTAGAGGTGGTCCCATCCTGTTGATCAGAGGTGAAATAAGTTCATTAGGCAGATAACCTTGTCTGTCATTGACCAAGTTCCACCAGGTTTCGGAGCCCACTGTACCTGATTCCAGCTTTCCTTTTGTGTCAGCCCCCAGTTTAAAGATAACCTACTTTTGAACTTCACCCATATGCCTACAGGTTTGCCTGTGCAGGTTCCTATTATAGGTACTGGGATGTCTCTTATACCTTCTTCAAGCCTTGTACTTAGAAGTAGCAGCCTCTCTACAACGAAAGCCAAACCAAGGCTGATC
>NC_069402.1:18556256-18583756 GCF_026875155.1 Cherax quadricarinatus
TGGAGGCAAGTGTTACTACCTGCATTACTGTAGCCTGGAGGCAGGTGTTACTACCTGCATTACTGTAGCCTGGAGGCAAGTGTTACTACCTGCATTACTGTAGCCTGGAGGCAGGTGTTACTACCTGCATTACTGTAGCCTGGAGGCAAGTGTTACTACCTGCATTACTGTAGCCTGGAGGCAGGTGTTACTACCTGCATTACTGTAGCCTGGAGGCAGGTGTTACTACCTGCATTACTGTAGCCTGGAGGCAGGTGTTACTACCTGCATTACTGTAGCCTGGAGGCAGGTGTTACTACCTGCATTACTGTAGCCTGGAGGCAGGTGTTACTACCTGCATTAATGTAGCCTGGAGGCAGGTGTTACTACCTGCATTACTGTAGCCTGGAGGCAGGTGTTACTACCTGCATTACTGTAGCCTGGAGGCAGGTGTTACTACCTGCATTACTGTAGCCTGGAGGCAGGTGTTACTACCTGCATTACTGTAGCCTGGAGGCAAGTGTTACTACCTGCATTACTGTAGCCTGGAGGCAAGTGTTACTACCTGCATTACTGTAGCCTGGAGGCAAGTGTTACTACCTGCATTACTGTAGCCTGGAGGCAGGTGTTACTACCTGCATTACTGTAGCCTGGAGGCAGGTGTTACTACCTGCATTACTGTAGCCTGGAGGCAAGTGTTACTACCTGCATTACTGTAGCCTGGAGGCAGGTGTTACTACCTGCATTACTGTAGCCTGGAGGCAAGTGTTACTACCTGCATTACTGTAGCCTGGAGGCAGGTTTACTACCTGCATTACTGTAGCCTGGAGGCAAGTGTTACTACCTGCATTACTGTAGCCTGGAGGCAGGTGTTACTACCTGCATTACTGTAGCCTGGAGGCAGGTGTTACTACCTGCATTACTGTAGCCTGGAGGCAGGTGTTACTACCTGCATTACTGTAGCCTGGAGGCAAGTGTTACTACCTGCATTACTGTAGCCTGGAGGTAGGTGTTACTACCTGCATTACTGTAGCCTGGAGGCAAGTGTTACTACCTGCATTACTGTAGCCTGGAGGCAGGTGTTACTACCTGCATTACTGTAGCCTGGAGGCAGGTGTTACTACCTGCATTACTGTAGCCTGGAGGCAGGTGTTACTACCTGCATTACTGTAGCCTGGAGGCAGGTGTTACTACCTGCATTACTGTACAACAGTTCGCAACATTCAGTACCCTGACTGGAACAGTTCACAACTATCCCACAATACCGCAGATGGAACAATTCACAACCCACAATACCATGGGTGGAACAATTCACAACTAACCAAGAATAAAGTAGATGGAACAATTCACAACTGAGCCACAATACCACAGTTGGAACAATTCATTAAAAGTTAAAAAAAAAAGAGAAAATTTTCTCGAATTTCGAAAAGGCAAAAATTGTCAAAATATTACAATTTTTTTTATTTCTACAGTTGAAATTACTGACGAAGGTCAGAAACATTGTGTTGACGTGAATTATAGGAAAGATTTGTCGAAAAACTGTGAAACACAACACATCACTGTGAAACACAACACATCACTGTGAAACACAACACACCACTGTGAAACACACCACACCACTGTGAAACACACCACACCACTGTGAAACACACCACACCACTGTGAAACACACCACACCACTGTGAAACACATCACTGTGAAACACAACACATCACTGTGAAACACAACACATCACTGTGAAACACAACACATCACTGTGAAACACAACACATCACTGTGAAACACAACACATCACTGTGAAACACAACACATCACTGTGAAACACAACACATCACTGTGAAACACAACACATCACTGTGAAACACAACACATCACTGTGAAACACAACACATCACTGTGAAACACAACACATCACTGTGAAACACAACACACCACTGTGAAACACAACACACCACTGTGAAACACACCACACCACTGTGAAACACACCACACCACTGTGAAACACAACACATCACTGTGAAATACAACACATCACTGTGAAACACAACACATCACTGTGAAACACAACACATCACTGTGAAACACAACACATCACTGTGAAACTCTACACATCACTGTGAAACAAACACATCACTGTGAAACACACCACACCACTGTGAAACACAACACATCACTGTGAAACACAACACATCACTGTGAAACACAACACATCACTGTGAAACACAACACATCACTGTGAAACACAACACACCACTGTGAAACACACCACACCACTGTGAAACACACCACACCACTGTGAAACACAACACATCACTGTGAAACACAACACACCACTGTGAAACACAACACATCACTGTGAAACACAACACATCACTGTGAAACACAACACACCACTGTGAAACACAACCACACCACTGTGAAACACACCACACCACTGTGAAACACAACACATCACTGTGAAACACAACACACCACTGTGAAACACAACACATCACTGTGAAACACAACACACCACTGTGAAACACAACACATCACTCTGAAACACAACACATCACTGTGAAACACAACACATCACTGTGAAACACAACACATCACTGTGAAACACAACACATCACTGTGAAACACAACACATCACTGTGAAACACTACACATCACTGTGAAACAAACACATCACTGTGAAACACAACACATCACTGTGAAACACAACACATCACTGTGAAACACAACACATCACTGTGAAACACTACACATCACTGTGAAACAAACACATCACTGTGAAACACAACACACCACTGTGAAACACACCACACCACTGTGAAACACACCACACCACTGTGAAACACAACACATCACTGTGAAACACAACACATCACTGTGAAACACTACACATCACTGTGAAACACAACACATCACTGTGAAACACAACACATCACTGTGAAACACAACACATCACTGTGAAACACAACACACCACTGTGAAGCATAACAATGAGAAACAAAATATACTACCGTTCAGATGAACAATCTGACACACCTGACCTAACACTCGAATATACTGACCTTCTAGACAATACCCGTCACCTTATGTTTACAAACCAGGAGGATCGGGTAGGGATCGTAATGGCGTCTGAAATAACTAATACAGACCACACTTTTAACCCAAGTTCAGACCTCCACACACAAATACTTGTCTTCAGCAGCAAAATGTGATCAGTTACGAATTCAACTGATCCAGTTATAGTTATCTAAACATTAACTGAGTTACAATGACTGAAATATGACTGGTGAAAATGCTACTGACGTGGATCTGAACTAGTGTCTGGGAAGGATGGCACTAGTGCCTGGGAAAGATGGCACTAGTGTCTGGGAAGGATGGTACTAGTGCCTGGGAAGGATGGCACTAGTGTCTGGGAGGGATGGCACTAGTGCTTGGGAAGGATGGCACTAGTGTCTGGGGGGGATGGCACTAGTGTCTGGGAGGGATGGCACTAGTGTCTGGGAGGGATGGCACTAGTGCCTGAGATGGACGGCACTAGAAGTATGCTTCAGAAACCTACCATTAAGGAAATGAAAAGAGAAGAAGCAAACTAGTAAGAGAGAGATGCTCCCTCTACAGACGAAGACGAAGAATTACAGAACTTCTCATGGCCTTACATGATTGGTATACAATACCGACAGGATGAAAATTAGACACACGTGCAACATCTGGGTATCTTTATTGTAGACGTTTCGCCAACCAGTGTCTTTATCAATACAAATTCAAAGACATAACTGGAAGACAGAAGAACTATTACAAAAGGTAAGGTAATCAGTCTCTCAGCCTTGGAGTTGGTGTAAAGAGCATCGTAGTTTTAAAGAATCTGGAGCACAGCCTCTCAGACTCGCCGGTACTGCCGGCCGGCGGTTATATACTGGCGTTATGTGGTGAGGGACGGATAGCAGACGAAGACATTGTCACTGATTGGTGGGATTCCCCAGTGGAAGTAGGTCATATCCGAGTGACGGGTTAGTAGTAGTTTGTATTGACAAAGCCGCTGGATGGCGAAACGTCTACAGTAAAGATACCCAGATGTTGCACATGTGTCTAATTTTCTGAAAGGCCGCAAACTTCCTGTAGAACGGAAAAAAACAATGACCAGGGAAGTGGGAAACACTGAGCTCAAACTGAATGCAACATGTAAGGCCCAGTTGAGACAAAGGCAACAAGAAGCAGTAATGAAATTGAAAGAAATCCTAATTATGACTCACGAAATCGTAATGACACAATTGCAAATGAACCATACCACCATACCAGACCGTCGCGTTAGCCACTGGACCAGCTAGCCACAATAAGATTCGTTCAACTAGGTATATTTCTACACCATAGCAAGGTTAGCATAGGCCACCACTGTGACCACTGTGGTATAGAAATATACCTAGTTGGACGAATCTTATTGTTGCTAGCTGGTCCAGTGGCTAACGCGACGGTCTGGAGTTTTGAGACTCTCTGATCGCGGGTTCTATCCCCGCCCGTGGTATGGTTTAAATCCTAATTATTTTTCTCATATTCAAAATCTAAGCAAATGCCACATTTACTGTCTGGCTCTTGTTTAATGGAGATGTAACCAACACTGAAGACAACACGTAAATAAGTTAAATACTGAAGTTGCAGTATGACTGTCTTCAGTAAGCCTTAAATCAGTTTAAAGACTGACAATCCAAATGACTTTTTCATGGATGTCTCTCAAAACTCTACCGACATCTCCATAATTTCTAACAAAACCCTAACCCCATTGACTGTGAAAAAACCATCGATATACATATCCTTCCACTCTGGCCAGACGCTGACTCATGGATCTCCAGATTCATCAGTAACTGTAAGAAACCAATATTTCTTGTCTTGAATATTCTTCGGAGAAGTCTGGACGCAGGGATCATCCCACACTCCTTATAAACCCCTGACATACTTCCCAAAGATAGCAGTACGACAATCGCAAATATCTGTAGAATGATAGCGCAGACTTCCCACATAATCATATTCTTTGAGAATTCTTTGGAATCTCAACAAATGCACAACCCAGGCTAGCATGGGTTTACAGCAGTATACATAGACTTCGCAAAAACCTCTGACAAGTAAGACCATGATGTAATAACACAAAATACCTACAAAAGGAATAACTAGTAAGGTGGGCAGATGAATATATAATTGTCTAACGAAGAGAACCCAGAGGCAATAGTGAAACGAGTGAAATTAGTGGCTATCCCTGTTCTCTTTCCATTCTCATACCTGAGAGAGAAAGATATAAATCATAACATCGTATCATCCCTTATCATCCACTGAGTACACAACGAAACTCGAAGATAATTAGCGAAGTCTCCAAGTGGGCCACTGACAACAATATAATGTTCACTGAGGACGAATTTCAGTTACTACCTTATGGAAAGATTGCGGAAATGAAGACTACAAAAATTGAAGTGTAAAACAATGACTCAATTCAATAGACTAATGTGAAAGACCTGGGAGTAATTATATCAGAGGATCTTACCTCAAGGATCACAACATTGTCACTATCACAACAAGGAAAATGATCGACTGGTTGACTTGAATCTTCAAAACATGGGATACCAAGCCACTGATGATACTCTTGAAGTTACTATAGGTATCACACTGACTTAACTATAGGTATCTCAGGTATCACTCTGGGGTACTTACTTCCAGGTATCCCAGGTATTACTCTGAGGTGCCTCGTACTTCCAGTTATCTTAGGTATCACTCTGAGGTACCTACTTCCAGGTATCGCAGATATCACTCTGAGGTACCTTGTACTTCCTGGTATCGCAGGTATCACTCTGAGGTACCTGCTTCCAAGTACCTCAGGTATCACTGAGGTACCTACTTCCAGGTATCTCAGATATCACTCTGAGGTGCCTCGTACTTCCATGTATCGCAGGTATCACTCTGAGATACCTACATCCAGGTATTGCATATATCACTCTGAGGTACCTACTTCTAGGTATCACACTGAGGTATCTACTTCCAGGTATCAAATGTATCACTCTGAGGTACCTACTTTCAGGCATCACTCTGGGTTACTTACTTCCAGGTATCTCAGGTATCACTTTGAGGTACGCACTTCCAGGTATCGCAGGTATCACTCTGAGGTACCTACTTCCAGGTATCGCAGGTATCACACTGAGGTACCTACTTCCAGGTATCACAGGTATCACTCTGAAGTACCTCGTATTTCCATGTATCGCAGGTATCACTCTGAGGCACCTACTTCCAGGTATCGCAGGTATCACACTGAGGTACCTACTTCCAAGTATCTCGGGTATCACTCTGAGGTACCTACTTCCAGATATCTCGGGTATCACTCTGAGGTACCTACTTCCAGGTATCTCGGGTATCACTCTGAGGTACCTACTTCCAGGTATCTCGGGTATCACTCTGAGGTACCTACTTCCAGGTATCTCGGGTATCACTCTGAGGTACCTACTTCCAGGTATCTCGGGTATCACTCTGAGGTACCTACTTCCAGGTATCTCGGGTATCACTCTGAGGTACCTACTTCCAGGTATCGCAGGTATCACTTTGAGGTACCTAATTCCAGGCATCGCAGTATCAGACTGACGTACCTACTTCCAGGTATCGCAGGTATCACTCTGAGGTGCCAGGTATCGCAGGTATAACTCTGAGGTGCCAGGTATCGCAGGTATCACTCTGAGGTGCCAGGTATCGCAGGTATAACTCTGAGGTGCCAGGTATCGCAGGTATCACTCTGAGGTGCCAGGTATCGCAGGTATCACTCTGAGGTGCCAGGTATCGCAGGTATCACTCTGAGGTGCCAGGTATCGCAGGTATCACTCTGAGGTGCCAGGTATCACAGGTATCACTCTGAGGTGCCAGGTATCGCAGGTATCACTCTGAGGTGCCAGGTATCGCAGGTATCACTCTGAGGTGCCAGGTATCGCAGGTATCACTCTGAGGTGCCAGGTATCGCAGGTATCACTCTGAGGTGCCAGGTATCGCAGGTATCACTCTGAGGTGCCAGGTATCGCAGGTATCACTCTGAGGTGCCAGGTATCGCAGGTATCACTCTAAGGTGCCAGGTATCGCAGGTATCACTCTGAGGTGCCAGGTATCGCAGGTATCACTCTGAGGTGCCAGGTATCGCAGGTATCACTCGGAGGTGCCAGGTATCGCAGGTATCACTCTAAGGTGCCAGGTATCGCAGGTATCACTCTGAGGTGCCAGGTATCGCAGGTATCACTCTGAGGTTCCAGGTATCGCAGGTATCACTCTGAGGTGCCAGGTATCGCAGGTATCACTCTGAGGTGCCAGGTATCGCAGGTATCACTCTAAGGTGCCAGGTATCGCAGGTATCACTCTGAGGTGCCAGGTATCGCAGGTATCACTCTGAAGTGCCAGGTATCGCAGGTATCACTCTGAGGTGCCAGGTATCGCAGGTATCACTCTGAGGTGCCAGGTATCGCAGGTATCACTCTAAGGTGCCAGGTATCGCAGGTATCACTCTGAGGTGCCAGGTATCGCAGGTATCACTCTGAGGTGCCAGGTATCGTAGGTATCACTCTGAGGTGCCAGGTATCGCAGGTATCACTCTGAGGTGCCAGGTATCGCAGGTATCACTCTAAGGTGCCAGGTATCGCAGGTATCACTCTGAGGTGCCAGGTATCGCAGGTATCACTCTGAGGTGCCAGGTATCGCAGGTATCACTCTGAGGTGCCAGGTATCGCAGGTATCACTCTAAGGTGCCAGGTATCGCAGGTATCACTCTGAGGTGCCAGGTATCGCAGGTATCACTCTGAGGTGCCAGGTATCGCAGGTATCACTCTGAGGTGCCAGGTATCGCAGGTATCACTCTGAGGTGCCAGGTATCACAGGTATCACTCTGAGGTGCCAGGTATCGCAGGTATCACTCTGAGGTGCCAGGTATCGCAGGTATCACTCTAAGGTGCCAGGTATCGCAGGTATCACTCTGAGGTGCCAGGTATCGCAGGTATCACTCTGAAGTGCCAGGTATCGCAGGTATCACTCTGAGGTGCCAGGTATCGCAGGTATCACTCTGAGGTGCCAGGTATCGCAGGTATCACTCTAAGGTGCCAGGTATCGCAGGTATCACTCTGAGGTGCCAGGTATCGCAGGTATCACTCTGAGGTGCCAGGTATCGCAGGTATCACTCTGAGGTGCCAGGTATCGCAGGTATCACTCTAAGGTGCCAGGTATCGCAGGTATCACTCTGAGGTGCCAGGTATCGCAGGTATCACTCTGAGGTGCCAGGTATCGCAGGTATCACTCTGAGGTGCCAGGTATCGCAGGTATCACTCTAAGGTGCCAGGTATCGCAGGTATCACTCTGAGGTGCCAGGTATCGCAGGTATCACTACGATATCTGCGATACCTGTGTCAGTAAAAGATTCACTATATTTCTATTTAACTTTCAATTGTTTTATAAAAATGGGAAAAACTCGAAGAATTTAGAAATTAATTTTTTTTTTCTCATTCGGGTCAACAGACATCAAAGGAAGGATGGCAGGTGAGACACAGCTGACATCAAAGGAAGGATGGCAGGTGAGACACAGCTGACATCAAAGGAAGGATGGCAGGTGAGACACAGCTGACATCAAAGGAAGGATTTCAGGTGAGACACAGCTGACATCAAAGGAAGGATGGCAGGTGAGACACAGCTGACATCAAAGGAAGGATGGCAGGTGAGACACAGCTGACATCAAAGGAAGGATGGCAGGTGAGACACAGCTGACATCAAAGGAAGGATGGCAGGTGAGACACAGCTGACATCAAAGGAAGGATGGCAGGTGAGACACAGCTGACATCAAAGGAAGGATTCAGGTGAGACACAGCTGACATCAAAGGAAGGATGGCAGGTGAGACACAGCTGACATCAAAGGAAGGATGGCAGGTGAGACACAGCTGACATCAAAGGAAGGATGGCAGGTGAGACACAGCTGACATCAAAGGAAGGATTTCAGGTGAGACACAGCTGACATCAAAGGAAGGATTTCAGGTGAGACACAGCTGACATCAAAGGAAGGATGGCAGGTGAGACACAGCTGACATCAAAGGAAGGATGGCAGGTGAGACACAGCTGACATCAAAGGAAGGATGGCAGGTGAGACACAGCTGACATCAAAGGAAGGATGGCAGGTGAGACACAGCTGACATCAAAGGAAGGATGGCAGGTGAGACACAGCTGACATCAAAGGAAGGATGGCAGGTGAGACACAGCTGACATCAAAGGAAGGATGGCAGGTGAGACACAGCTGACATCAAAGGAAGGATTTCAGGTGAGACACAGCTGACATCAAAGGAAGGATGGCAGGTGAGACACAGCTGACATCAAAGGAAGGATGGCAGGTGAGACACAGCTGACATCAAAGGAAGGATGGCAGGTGAGACACAGCTGACATCAAAGGAAGGATGGCAGGTGAGACACAGCTGACATCAAAGGAAGGATTTCAGGTGAGACACAGCTGACATCAAAGGAAGGATGGCAGGTGAGACACAGCTGACATCAAAGGAAGGATGGCAGGTGAGACACAGCTGACATCAAAGGAAGGATGGCAGGTGAGACACAGCTGACATCAAAGGAAGGATGGCAGGTGAGACACAGCTGACATCAAAGGAAGGATGGCAGGTGAGACACAGCTGACATCAAAGGAAGGATGGCAGGTGAGACACAGCTGACATCAAAGGAAGGATGGCAGGTGAGACACAGCTGACATCAAAGGAAGGATGGCAGGTGAGACACAGCTGACATCAAAGGAAGGATGGCAGGTGAGACACAGCTGACATCAAAGGAAGGATGGCAGGTGAGACACAGCTGACATCAAAGGAAGGATGGCAGGTGAGACACAGCTGACATCAAAGGAAGGATGGCAGGTGAGACAAAACTGACATCAAAGGAAGGATGGCAGGTGAGACACAGTTGACATCAAAGGAAGGATGGCAGGTGAGACACAACTGACATCAAAGGAAGGATGGCAGGTGAGACACAGCTGACATCAAAGGAAGGATGGCAGGTGAGACACAGCTGACATCAAAGGAAGGATGGCAGGTGAGACACAGCTGACATCAAAGGAAGTATAGCAGGTGAGGCTCAGCTGATATCAAAGGAAGGATGGCAGGTGAGACACAGCTGACATCAAAAGAAGGATGGCAGTTGAGACACAGCTGACATCAAAGGAAGTATAGCAGGTGAGACACAGCTGACATCAAAGGATGGCAGGTGAGACACAGCTGACATCAAAGGAAGTATGGCAGGTGAGACACAGCTGACATCAAAGGAAGGATGGCAGGGGAGACACATCTGATATCAAAGGAAGGATGACAGGTGAGACACAGCTGACATCAAAGTAAGGATAACAGGTGAGACACATCTGACATCAAAGGATGGCAGGTGAGGTACAGCTGACATCAAAGGAAGGATGGCAGGTGAGACACAGCTGACATCAAAGTAAGGATAGCAGGTGAGACACATCTGACATCAAAGGATGGCAGGTGAGATACAGCTGACATCAAAGGAAGGATGGAAGGTGAGACACAGATGACATCAAAGGATTGCAGGCGAAACATGGCTGACATCAAAGGAAGGCATGCCGGGGGAGAAGCAGCTGACATCAATGGAAGGCAGGGCAGGTAAGACACAGCTGACATCAAAGGAACATCCTGTCCTCTGATTGGTTGCTGGTCCTTCTCTACAATCAACAGGAACCAATTAGCTGGCTGGTCGTTATCATCGTCTACACGATTTATCGACGTCTTAGGGAGGCACCTAGGATGGCACAGGATAGAAAGACCGGATAGGATAAGATAGAGCGGGATGGGATAGGATAAAGTAGGAGAGGTTGGGATAATCTCGGATAGGATAGGATAGTGGTGGCAGGGTGAGTGACAGGGAAGCTGGTCTTGTCCAACCACACACTGACCACCATCACTGATGTTATTAAGCTGATCTTAACGACCTCAGTGAGTCGTGCCAGGATCAGTACAAAAACACAACCTGCACAACCACACAACCTGCACAATCACACAACCTGCACAACCACACAACCTGCACAACCACACAACCTGCACAATCACACAACCTGCACAACCACACAACCTGCACAACCACACAACCTGCACAATCACACAACCTGCACAACCACACAACCTGCACAACCACATAACCTGCACAAGCCACAACCTACACAACCCGACAACCTGCACACCACACAACCTGCACAACCACACAAACTTCACAATCACACAACCTTCACAACCACACAACCTGCACAACCACACAAACTTCACAACCACACAACCTTCACAACCACACAACCTGCACAACCACACAATCTTCAGAAATACACAACCTTCACAACCACACAACCTTCACAACCACACAACCTTCACAACCACACAACCTTCACAACCACACAACCTGCACAACCACAAAACCTTCACAACCACACAACCTGCAAACCACACAATCTGCACACCCACACAACTTTCACAACCACACAAATTGCACAACCACACAACCTTCACAACCACACAACCTTCACAACCACACAACCTGCCAATCACACAACCTGCACAACCACACAACCTGGACAACCACACAACCTTCACAACCACACAACCTGCACAACCACACAACCTTCACAACCACACAACCTGCACAACCACACAACCTGCACAACCACACAACCTGCACAACCTCACAAACTGCACACCCACACAACTTTCACAAACCCCACAACCTGCACAACCACACAACCTGCACAACCACACAACCTGCACAACCTCAAAACCTGCACGACCACACAACGTGCACAACCACACAACCTTCAGAACCACACAACCTTCACAACCACACAACCTGCACAACCACAAAACCTTCACAACTACATAACCTGCACAACCACACAACCTGCACAACCACACAACCTTCACAACCACAAAACCTGCACAACCACAAAACCTTCACAACCACATAACCTGCACAACCACACAACTTTCACAACCACACAACCTGCACAACCACACAACCTGCACAACCACACAACCTTCACAACCACACAACCTGCACAACCACACAACCTGCACAACCACACAACCTGCACAACCTCACAACCTGCACAACCACACAACGTGCACAACCACACAACCTTCAGAACCACACAACCTTCACAACCACACAACCTGCACAACCACAAAACCTTCACAACCACATAACCTGCACAACCACACAACCTTCACAACCACACAACCTTCACAACCACACAACCTGCACAACCACAAAACCTTCACAACCACATAACCTGCACAACCACACAACTTTCACAACCACACAACCTGCACAACCACACAACCTGCACAACCACACAACCTTCACAACCACACAACCTGCACAACCACACAACCTGCACAACCACACACCCTGCACAACCACACAAACTTCACAACCACACAACCTGCACAACCACACAACCTGCACAACCACACAACCTTCACAACCCACACAACCTGCACAAGCACACAATCTTCACAGCTAAACAACCTTCACAACCACACAACCTGCACAAGCACACAATCTTCACAGCTAAACAACCTTCACAACCACACAACCTGCACAACCACACAACCATCACAACCACACACCCTGCACAACCACACAACCTTCACAACCACACAACCTGCACAACCACACCCTGCACAACCACACAACCTTCACAACCACACAACTGCACAACCACACAACCTGCACAACCACACAACCTTCACAACCACACAACCTTCACAACCACACAACCTGCACAACCACAAAACCTCACAACCACATAACCTGCACAACCACACAACCTGCACAACCACAAAACCTTCACAACCACATAACCTGCACAACCACACAACCTGCACAACCACACAACCTTCACAACTACACAACCTTCACAACCACACAACCTTCACAACCACACAACCTGCACAACCACACAACCTTCACAACTACACAACCTTCACAACGACACAACCTGCACAACCACACAACCTTCACAACCACACAACCTTCACAACCACACAACCTGCACAACCACACAACCTGCACAACCACACAACCTTCACAACCACACAACCTGCACAACAACAAAACCTGCACAACCACACAACCTTCACAACCACACACAACCTTCACAACCACACAACCTGCACAACCACACAACCTGCACAACCACACAACCTTCACAACCACACAACCTGCACAACCACACAACCTGCACAACCACACAACCTTCACAACCACAAAACCTGCACAACCACACAACTTTCACAACCACACAACCTTCACAACCACACAATCTTCACAACCACACAACCTACACAACCACACAACCTGCACAACCACACAACCTTCACAACCACACAACCTGCACAACCACACAACCTTCACAACCACACAACCTGCACAACCACACAACCTTCACAACCACATAACCTGCACAACCACACAACTTTCACAAACACACAACTTTCACAACCACACAACCTTCACAACCACACAACCTTCACAGCCACACAACCTACACAACCACACAACCTTCACAACCACACAATCTTCTCAACTACACAACCTTCACAACCACACAACCTTCACAAAACCCCACAACCTTCACAACCACACAACTTTCACAACCACACAACCTTCACAACCACACAACCTGCACAACCACACAACCTGCACAACCACACAACCTTCACAACCACACAACCTGCACAACCACACAACCTGCACAACCACACAACCTTCACAACTACACAACCTTGACAACCACACAATCTTCACAACCACACAACCTACACAACCACACAACTGCACAACCACACAACCTCACAACCACACAACCTCACAACCACACAACCTTCACAACCACACAACCTGCACAACCACACAACCTTCACAACCACATAACCTGCACAACCACACAACTTTCACAAACACACAACTTTCACAACCACACAACCTTCACAACCACACAACCTTCACAGCCACACAACCTACACAACCACACAACCTTCACAACCACACAATCTTCCCCAACACACAACCTTCACAACCACACAACCTTCACAACCACACAACCTTCACAACCACACAACTTTCACAACCACACAACCTTCACAACCACACAACCTGCACAACCACACAACCTGCACAAACCACACAACCTTCACAACCACACAACCCGCACAACCACACAACCTGCACAACCACACAACCTTCACAACTACACAACCTTCACAACCACACAATCTGCACAACAACAAAATCTGCACAACCCCCACAACCTTCACAACTACACAACTTCACAACCACACAACCTGCACAACCACACAACCTTTACAACCACACAACCTTCACAACCATACAACCTGCACAACTACACAACCTTCACAACCAACACAACCTGCACAACCACACAACCTTCACAACTACACAACCTTCACAACCACACAACCTTCACAACCACACAACCTTCACAACCACACAACCTTCACAACTACACAACCTTCACAACCACACAACCTGCAAAACCACACAACCTTCACAACCACACAATCTTCACAACCACACAATTTTCACAACCACACAACCTTCACAACCACACAACCTTCACAACCACACAACCTTCACAACCACACAACCTTCACAACCACACAACCTTCACAACCACACAATCTTCACAACCACACAACCTTCACAACCACACAACCTGCACAACCACACAACCTTCACAACCACACAACCTTCACAACTACACAATCTTCACAACCACACAACCTTCACAACCACACAATCTTCACAACCACACAACCTTCACAACCACACAACCTTCACAACCACACAAACTACACAAGTACACAACCTTCACAACCACACAACCTTCACAACCACACAACCTTCACAACCACACAAACTTCACAAGTACACAACCTTCACAACCACAAAATCTTCACAACCACACAACCTTCACAACCACACAATCTTCACAACCACACAACCTTCACAACCACACAACCTTCACAACCTTCACAACCACACAACCTTCACAACCACACAATCTTCACAACCACACAACCTTCACAACCACACAACCTGCACAACCACACAACCTTCACAACCACACAACCTTCACAACCACACAACCTGCACAACCACACAACCTGCACAACCACACAACCTTCACAACCACACAACCATCACAACCACACAACCTTCACAACCACACAACCTTCACAACTACACAACCTTCACAACCACACAACCTTCACAACTACACAACCTTCACAACCACACAACCTTCACAACCACACAACCTTCACAACCACACAAACTTCACAAGTACACAACCTTCACAGCCACACAACCTTCACAACCACACAACCTTCACAACCACAACAAACTTCACAAGTACACAACCTTCACAACCACACAATCTTCACAACCACACAATCTTCACAACCACACAACCTTCACAACCACACAACCTTCACAACCACACAACCCTTTACAACCACACAATCTTCACAACCACACAACCTTCACAACCACACAACCTGCACAACCACACAACCTTCACAACCACACAACCTTCACAACCACACAACCTGCACAACCACACAACCTGCACAACCACACAACCTTCACAACCACACAACCTTCACAACCACACAACCTTCACAACCACACAACCTTCACAACTACACAACCTTCACAACCACACAACCTTCACAACTACACAACTTTCACAACTACACAACCTTCACAACCACACAACCTTCACACCACACATCCTTCACAACCACACAACCTTCACAACCACACAACCTCACAACCACACAACCTGCACAACCACACAACCTGCACAACCACACAACCTGCACAACCACACAACCTGCACAAGCCACAACCTGCACAACCCGACAACCTGCACAACCACACAACCTGCACAACCACACAAACTTCACAACCACACAACCTTCACAACCACACAACCTGCACAACCACACAAACTTCACAACCACACAACCTTCACAACCACACAACCTGCACAACCACACAATCTTCAGAAATACACAACCTTCACAACCACACAACCTTCACAACCACACAACCTTCACAACCACACAACCTTCACAACCACACAACCTGCACAACCACAAAACCTTCACAACCACACAACCTGCAAAACCACACAATCTGCACACCCACACAACTTTCACAACCACACAAATTGCACAACCACACAACCTTCACAACCACACAACCTTCACAACCACACAACCTGCACAATCACACAACCAGCACAACCACACAACCTGCACAACCACACAACCTTCACAACCACACAACCTGCACAACCACACAACCTTCACAACCACACAACCTGCACAACCACACAACCTGCACAACCACACACCCTGCACAACCTCACAACCTGCACACCCACACAACTTTCACAACCACACAACCTGCACAACCACACAACCTGCACAACCACACAACCTGCACAACCTCAAAACCTGCACAAGCACACAACGTGCACAACCACACAACCTTCAGAACCACACAACCTTCACAACCACACAACCTGCACAACCACAAAACCTTCACAACCACATAACCTGCACAACCACACAACCCGCACAACCACACAACCTTCACAACCACACAACCTGCACAACCACAAAACCTTCACAACCACATAATCTGCACAACCACACAACTTTCACAACCACACAACCTGCACAACCACACAACCTGCACAACCACACAACCTTCACAACCACACAACCTGCACAACCACACAACCTGCACAACCACACAACCTGCACAACCTCACAACCTGCACAACCACACAACGTGCACAACCACACAACCTTCAGAACCACACAACCTTCACAACCACACAACCTGAACAACCACAAAACCTTTACAACCAAATAACCTGCACAACCACACAACCTTCACAACCACACAACCTTCACAACCACACAACCTGCACGACCACAAAACCTTCACAACCACATAACCTGCACAACCACACAACTTTCACAACCACACAACCATGCACAACCACACAACCGGCACAACCACACAACCTTCACAACCACACAACCTGCACAACCACACAACCTGCACAACCACACACCCTGCACAACCACACAAACTTCACAACCACACAACCTGCACAACCACACACCTGCACAACCACACAACCTTTCACAACCACACAACCTGCACAAGCACACAATCTTCACAGCTAAACAACCTTCACAACCACACAACCTGCACAAGCACACAATCTTCACAGCTAAACAACCTTCACAACCACACAACCTGCACAACCACACAACCATCACAACCACACACCCTGCACAACCACACAACCTTCACACCACACAACCTGCACAACCACACACCCTGCACAACCACACAACCTTCACAACCACACAACCTGCACAACCACACAACCTGCACAACCACACAACCTTCACAACCACACAACCTTCACAACCACACAACCTGCACAACCACAAAACCTTCACAACCACATAACCTGCACAACCACACAACCTGCACAACCACAAAACCTTCACAAACCACATAACCTGCACAACCACACAACCTGCACAACCACACAACCTTCACAACTACACAACCTTCACAACCACACAACCTTCACAACCACACAACCTGCACAACCACACAACCTTCACAACTACACAACCTTCACAACCACACAACCTGCACACACCACACAACCTTCACAAACCACACAACCTTCACAACCACACAACCTGCACAACCACACAACCTGCACAACCACACAACCTTCACAACCACACAACCTGCACAACAACAAAACCTGCACAACCACACAACCTTCACAACCACACAACCTTCACAACCACACAACCTGCACAACCACACAACCTGCACAACCACACAACCTTCACAACCACACAACCTGCACAACCACACAACCTGCACAACCACACAACCTTCACAACCACATAACCTGCACAACCACACAACTTTCACAACCACACAACCTTCACAAACACACAATCTTCACAACCACACAACCTACACAACCACACAACCTGCACAACCACACAACCTGCACAACCACACAACCTTCACAACCACACAACCTGCACAACCACACAACCTTCACAACCACATAACCTGCACAACCACACAACTTTCACAAACACACAACTTTCACAACCACACAACCTTCACAACCAACACAACCTTCACAGCCACACAACCTACACAACCACACAACCTTCACAACCACACAATCTCTCAACTACACAACCTTCACAACCACACAACCTTCACAACCACACAACCTTCACAACCACACAACTTTCACAACCACACAACCTTCACAACCACACAACCTGCACAACCACACAACCTGCACAACCACACAACCTTCACAACCACACAACCTGCACAACCACACAACCTGCACAACCACACAACCTTCACAACTACACAACCTTCACAACCACACAACCTGCACAACAACAAAATCTGCACAACCACACAACCTTCACACTACACAACCTTCACAACCACACAACCTGCACAACCACACACCCTTCACAACCACACAACCTTCACAACCATACAACCTGCACAACTACACAACCTTCACAACCACACAACCTGCACAACCACACAACCTTCACAACTACACAACCTTCACAACCACACAAAATTCACAACCACACAACCTTCACAACCACACAACCTTACACAACTACACAACCTTCACAACCACACAACCTGCACAACCACACAACCTTCACAACCACACAATCTTCACAACCACACAATTTTCACAACCACACAACCTTCACAACCACACAACCTTCACAACCACACAACCTTCACAACCACACAATCTTCACAACCACACAACCATTCACAACCACACAACCTGTACAACCACAGAACCTTCACAACCACACAACCTTCACAACTACACAATCTTCACAACCACACAACCTTCACAACCACACAATCTTCACAACCACACAACCTTCACAACCACACAACCTTCACAACCACACAAACTTCACAAGTACGCAACCTTCACAACCACACAACCTTCACAACCACACAACCTTCACAACCACACAAACTTCACAAGTACACAACCTTCACAACCACACAATCTTCACAACCACACAACCTTCACAACCACACAATCTTCACAACCACACAACCTTCACAACCACACAATCTTCACAACCACACAACCTTCACAACCACACAACCTGCACAACCACACAACCTTCAAAACTACACAACCTTCACAACCACACAACCTGCACAACCACACAACCTGCACAACCACACAACCTTCACAACCACACAACCTTCACAACCACACAACCTTCACAACCACACAACCTTCACAACTACACAACCTTCACAACCACACAACCTTCACAACTACACAACTTTCACAACTACACAATCTTCACAACCACACAACCTTCACAACCACACAATCATCACAACCACACAACCTTCACAACCACACAACCTTCACAACCACACAAACTCACAAGTACACAACCTTCACAACCACACAACCTTCACAACCACACAACCTTCACAACCACACAAACTCACAACCACACAACCTTCACAACCACACAACCTCACAAACACAACCTGCACAAACACAACCTTCACAACCACACAACCTTCACAACCACACAACCTTCACAACCCACACAAACCTTCACAACTACACAACCTTCACAACCACACAACCTTCACAACTACACAACTTTCACAACTACACAATCTTCACAACCCACAACCTTCTCCCAAACCCCACAATCTTCACAACCACACAACCTTCACAACCACACAAACCTTCACAACCACACAAACTTCACAAGTACACAACCTTCACAACCACACAACCTTCACAACCACACAACCTTCACAACCACACAAACTTCACAAGTACACAACCTCACAACCACACAATCTTCACAACCACACAACCTTCACAACCACACAATCTTCACAACCACACAACCTCACAACCACTCAAACCTCACAACCACACAACCTTCACAACACACAATTCACACCACACAACCTTCACAACCACACAACCTGCACAACCACACAACTCACAACCACACACCTTTCACAACCACACAACCTGCACAACCACACAACCTGCACAACCACACAACCTTACAACCACACAACCTTCACACACAACTACACAACCACACAACTCACAACTACACACCTTCACAACCACACAACCTTCACAACTACACAACTTCAACTACACACTTGACAACACAACCTTCACAACCACACAACCTTCACAACCACACAACCTTCACAACCACACAACCTTCACAACCACACAACCTGCACAACCACACACAACCTTTACAACCACAACTCACAACCACACACCTTCACAACCACACAACCTTCACAACCACACAACCTTCACAACCACACAACCTGCACAACCACACAATTTCACAACCACCAACTTCACAACCACACAACTTCACAACCACACAACCTTCACAACCACACAACCTTCACAACCACACAACCTGCACAACCACACAACTTTACAACCACACAACCTTCACAACCACACAACCTTCACAACCACACAACCTTCACAACCACACAACCTTCACAACCACACAATCTGCACAACCACACAACCTTCACAACTACACAACCTTCACAACCACACAACCTTCACAACCACACAACCTTCACAACCACACAACCTGCACAACCACACAACCTGCACAACCACACAACCTTTACAACCACACAACCTTCACAACCACACAACCTTCACAACCACACAACCTTCACAACTACACAACCTTCACAACCACACAACCTTCACAACTACACAACTTTCACAAACTACTCAACCTTCACAACCACACAACCTTCACAACCACACAACCTTCACAACCACACAACCTTCACAACCACACAACCTTCACAACCACACAACCTGCACAACCACACAACCTACACAACTACACAACCTTCACAACCACACAACCTTCACAACCACACAACCTTCACAACCACACAACCTTCACAACCACACATCCTGTACAACAATGATTTCACATTTGCATGTTTGGTCATGGACGCAGCTGCTGTTGTCCCCCGACCGGTCCTCAGTTACTGGTCTTCAGTTACCGGTCTTCAGTTACTGGTCCTCAGTTACTGATCTTCAGTTACTGGTCTTCAGTTACTGGTCTTCAGTTACCGGTCTTCAGTTACCGGTCTTCAGTTACCGGTCTTCAGTTACTGGTCCTCAGTTACTGGTCTTCAGTTACTGGTCTTCAGTTACTGGTCTTCAGTTACCGGTCTTCAGTTACTGGTCCTCAGTTACCGGTCTTCAGTTACTGGTCTTCAGTTACTGGTCTTCAGTTACTGGTCCTCAGTTACCGGTCTTCAGTTACTGGTAATCATTTACCGGTCTTCAGTTACTGGTCTTCAGTTACTGGTCTTCAGTTACTGGTCTTCAGTTCCTTGTCTTCAGTTACTGGTCTTCAGTTACTGGTCTTCAGTTACTGGTCTTCAGTTACTGGTCTTCAGTTACTGGTCCTCAGTTATCGGTTTTCAGTTACTGGTAATCAGTTACCGTTCTTCAATTACTGTTCTTCAGTTACTGGTCTTCAGTTACTGGTCTTCAGTTACCGGTCTTCAGTAACCGGTCTTCAGTTACTGGTCCTCAGTTAGCGGTCTTCAGTTACTGGTCCTCAGTTACCGGTCTTCAGTTACTGGTCTTCAGTTACTGGTCTTCAGTTACCGGTCTTCGGTTACTGGTCTTCGGTTACTGGTCTTCAGTTACCGGTCTTCAGTTACTGGTCTTCAGTTACAGGTCTTCAGTTACCGGTCTTCAGTTACTGGTCCTCAGTTACTGGTCTTCAGTTACTGGTCCTCAGTTACCGGTCTTCAGTTACTGGTCCTCAGTTACTGGTCTTCAGTTACTGGTCCTCAGTTACCGGTCTTCAGTTACTGGTCCTCAGTTACCGGTCTTCAGTTACTGGTCTTCAGTTACCGGTCTTCAGTTACTGGTCTTCAGTTACTGGTCTTCAGTTACTGGTCTTCAGTTACTGGTCTTCAGTTACTGGTCTTCAGTTGCTGGTCTTCAGTTACTGGTCTTCAGTTACTGGTCTTCAGTTACTGGTCTTCAGTTACCGGTCTTCAGTTACTGGTCCTCAGTTACCGGTCTTCAGTTACTGGTCTTCAGTTACTGGTCTTCAGTTACTGGTCTTCAGTTACTGATCCTCAGTTACCGGTCTTCAGTTACTGGTAATCAGTTACCGGTCTTCAGTTAATGGTCTTCAGTTACTGGTCTTCAGTTACTGGTCTTCAGTTACTGGTCCTCAGTTACCGGTCTTCAGTTACTGGTAATCAGTTACCGGTCTTCAGTTAATGGTCTTCAGTTACTGTTCTTCAGTTACTGGTCTTCAGTTACTGGTCTTCAGTTACTGGTCTTCAGCTACTGGTCTTCAGTTACTGGTCTTAAGTTACTGGTCTTCAGTTACCGGTCTTCAGCTACTGGTCTTCAGTTACTGGTCTTCAGTTACTGGTCTTCAGTTACCGTTCTTCAGTTACTGGTCCTCAGTTAGCGGTCTTCAGTTACTGGTCCTCAGTTACCGGTCTTCAGTTACTGGTCTTCAGTTACTGGTCTTCAGTTACCGGTCTTCGGTTACTGGTCTTCGGTTACTGGTCTTCAGTTACCGGTCTTCAGTTACTGGTCTTCAGTTACAGGTCTTCAGTTACCGGTCTTCAGTTACTGGTCCTCAGTTACTGGTCTTCAGTTACTGGTCCTCAGTTACCGGTCTTCAGTTACTGGTCCTCAGTTACTGGTCTTCAGTTACTGGTCCTCAGTTACCGGTCTTCAGTTACTGGTCCTCAGTTACCGGTCTTCAGTTACTGGTCTTCAGTTACCGGTCTTCAGTTACTGGTCTTCAGTTACTGGTCTTCAGTTACTGGTCTTCAGTTACTGGTCTTCAGTTACTGGTCTTCAGTTGCTGGTCTTCAGTTACTGGTCTTCAGTTACTGGTCTTCAGTTACTGGTCTTCAGTTACCGGTCTTCAGTTACTGGTCCTCAGTTACCGGTCTTCAGTTACTGGTCTTCAGTTACTGGTCTTCAGTTACTGGTCTTCAGTTACTGATCCTCAGTTACCGGTCTTCAGTTACTGGTAATCAGTTACCGGTCTTCAGTTAATGGTCTTCAGTTACTGGTCTTCAGTTACTGGTCTTCAGTTACTGGTCCTCAGTTACCGGTCTTCAGTTACTGGTAATCAGTTACCGGTCTTCAGTTAATGGTCTTCAGTTACTGTTCTTCAGTTACTGGTCTTCAGTTACTGGTCTTCAGTTACTGGTCTTCAGCTACTGGTCTTCAGTTACTGGTCTTAAGTTACTGGTCTTCAGTTACCGGTCTTCAGCTACTGGTCTTCAGTTACTGGTCTTCAGTTACTGGTCTTCAGTTACCGTTCTTCAGTTACTGGTCTTCAGTTACTGGTCTTCAGTTACTGGTCCTCAGTTACCGGTCTTCAGCTACTGGTCTTCAGCTACTGGTCTTCAGTTACTGGTCTTCAGTTACTGATCTTCAGTTACTGGTCTTCAGTTACTGGTCTTCAGTTACTGGTCTTCAGTTACTGGTTTTCAGTTACTGGTCTTCAGTTACTGGTCTTCAGTTACTGGTCTTCAGTTACTGGTCTTCAGTTACTGGTCCTCAGTTACCGGTCTTCAGTTACTGGTCTTCAGTTACTGGTCTTCAGTTACTGGTCTTCAGTTACTGGTCTTCAGTTACTGTTCTTCAGTTACTGGTCTTCAGTTACTGGTCTTCAGTTACTGGTCTTCAGTTACTGGTCTTCAGTTACTGGTCTTCATTTACTGGTCCTCAGTTACCGGTCTTCAGCTACTGGTCTTCAGTTACTGGTCTTCAGTTACTGGTCTTCAGTTACCGGTCTTCATTTACTGGTCTTCAGTTACTGGTCTTCAGTTACTGGTCCTCAGTTACCGGTCTTCAGCTACTGGTCTTCAGTTACTGGTCTTCAGTTACTGGTCTTCAGTTACTGGTCTTCAGTTACTGGTCTTCAGTTACTGGTCCTCAGTTACCGGTCTTCAGCTACTGGTCTTCAGTTACTGGTCTTCAGTTACTGGTGTTCAGTTACTGGTCTTCAGTTACTGGTCTTCAGTTACTGGTCTTCAGTTACTGGTCCTCAGTTACCGTCTTCAGCTACTGGTCTTCAGTTACTGGTCTTCAGTTACTGGTCTTCAGTTACCGGTCTTCAGTTACTTTTCTTCAGTTTCTTTTCTTCAGTTACTGGTCTTCAGTTACTGGTCTTCAGTTACTGGTCTTGTTACTGGTCTTCAGTTACTGGTCTTCAGTTACTGGTCTTCAGTTACTGGTCTTCAGCTACTGGTATTTAGCTACTGATCTCTATACCTCTATATTCGGTCCTGGACCAGGCTTGTCTGGTGTTATTTTGATCAACCAGGCTGTTGATGCTGGTCACTTATTGTGCCCAAGGCGCCCCTGCTTCTTACCTGGTTGTATTCTGCACTTCCTCCCACATCTCTCACTGTAGTGTGTTGATGTGACAGTGTGCTGATGTGACAGTGTGCTGATGTGACAGTGTGTTGATGTGACAGTTTGCTGATGTGACAGTGTGTTGATGTGACAGTGTGTTGATGTGACAGTGTGTTGATGTGACAGTGTGCTGATGTGACAGTGTGCTGATGTGACAGTGTGCTGATGTGACAGTGTGTTGATGTGACAGTTTGCTGATGTGACAGTGTGTTGATGTGACAGTGTGTTGATGTGACAGTGTGCTGATGTGACAGTGTGTTGATGTGACAGTGTGTTGATGTGACAGTTTTCTGATGTGACAGTGTGCTGATGTGACAGTGTGCTGATGTGACAGTGTGTTGATGTGACAGTGTGCTGATGTGACAGTGTGTTGATGTGACAGTGTGTTGATGTGACAGTGTGTTGATGTGACAGTTTGCTGATGTGACAGTGTGTTGATGTGACAGTGTGTTGATGTGACAGTGTGTTGATGTGACATTGTGCTGATGTGACAGTGTGTTGATGTGACAGTGTGTTGATGTGACAGTGTGCTGATGTGACAGTGTGTTGATGTGACAGTTTGCTGATGTGACAGTGTGTTGATGTGACAGTGTGTTGATGTGACAGTGTGCTGATGTGACAGTGTGTTGATGTGACAGTGTGTTGATGTGACAGTTTGCTGATGTGACAGTGTGCTGATGTGGAGGGCTATGATGTTGGAGACTGTATTGGAGAACTTCATGCATCAACATGTTAGGGATACAACCAGAGAGAGAGAAGAGGATGTTGCAGCAAGACTGGATCTCATATTCACCTTGTATAGTTCAGACATAAGGGATATCACCCACGAAAGACCCCTTGGCGCTAGTGATCATGATGTCCTGAGTTTTGAATATCTTGTTAAGTTAACAGTGGAGAATGCAGCAGCACGAAAACAAAGAGAGAAACCAGACTTCAAAAAAGGGGACTACATAGGAATGAGAAGTTTCCTGCATGAAGTGCAGTGGGAAAGAGAACTAGATGGAAAGACAGAAAATGAAATGATGGAAATAGTAACCACTAAGTGCAGGGAGGCAGAGGAAAGGTTCATACCAAAGGGCAACAGAAAAAATGGTAAGACCAGAGTGAGCCCATGGTTTAATTGGAGGTGTAAAGAGGCCAAAGCCAAGTGTGCGAGAGCATGGAAAAGGTATAGAAGGCAAAGGACTCAAGAAAACAAAGGAGCTGAGCAGAAGAACCAGAAACGAATATGCAAGGATAAAGAAAGAGGCCCAGAGGCAATACGAGAACGACATAGCATCAAAAGCCAAATCTGAACCAAAGTTGTTATACGGTCACATTAGGAGAAAAACAACAGTCAAGGACAAGGTATTCAGGCTGAGGAAAGAAGGAGGGGAGCTGACGAAAAGTGACCAAGAAGTATGTGATGAACTAAACAGAAGATTTAGAGAAGCATTCACAGTAGAGTCAGGAATGCTTCCAGCAAACTCTGGAGGTAGGGTGCACCAGCAGGCGCTGGACACAATACACATAACCAAGGTAGAGGTGAAGAAACTGCTAGACGAACTCGATACCTCAAAGGCGGTGGGCCCAGATAACATATCTCCATGGATACTGAGAGAGGGAGCAGAGGAACTGTGTGTGCCATTAGCAGCAATCTTCAGTAAATCTATCAGGGCAGTTGCCTGAGGCGTGGAAGACAGCACATGCAATTCCAATTTTTAAGAAAGGGGACAGACAGGTAGTATTAAACTACAGACCAGTGTCACTGACTTGTATAGTATGTAAAGTCATGGAAAAGATTATCAGGAGAAAAGTAGTGGAACACATTGAAAAGATTGGGCTCATACATGACAGTCAGCACGGCTTCAGAGATGGGAAATCCTGTGTCACAAATTTACTTGAGTTCTACGATAAGGTAACAGAAGTAAGACAGGAGAGAGAGGGATGGGTAGATTGCATCTTCTTAGATTGCAAGAAGGCTTTTGACACAGTACCACACAAGAGACTGGTGCCAAAATTATTGGAGCAGGCAGGAATAAAGGGGAAAGTACTGCAATGGATCAGGGAATACCTGACAGGAAGGAAACAACGTGTGTTGGTACGTGCTGAAGTGTCGGCGTGGGCGAATGTGTCGAGTGGGGTTCCACAAGGGTCAGTCCTAGGCCCGGTGCTGTTTCTTGTATACGTGATTGACATGGTGGAAGGAATAGATTCAGAAGTGTCACTGTTCGCTGATGATGTGAAACTGATGAGGAGAATACAAGTGGGAGAGGATCAGTTAAGATTACAAGGGGATCTGGACAAACTACAAGTATGGTTCGACAAATGGCTCCTGGAGTTTAACCCCAGTAAGTGTAAGGTCATGAAGATTGGGGAAGGACACAGAAGACCGCAGACGGAGTACAGGTTAGGAAACCAACCGCTGCAAACGTCAGTTAAAGAAAAGGATCTTGGGGTAAGCAGTATAACGAACATGTCCCCTGAGGCACATATCAATCAAATAACTGCTGCAGCATATGGGAGATTGGCAAACCTGAGATTGGAGTTTAGACATCTGAGTAAGGAGTCATTCACGACATTGTACACAGTGTACATAAGGCCTATACTGGAATATACAGCGCCAGTATGGAACCCTCACTTAGTCAAACACGTCAAGAAATTGGAAAAAGTGCAAAAATTTGCAACACGATTAGTCCCGGAACTGAGGGGTATGTCTTATGAGGAGAGGTTAAGGGAACTCAACCTGATGACACTCGAAGATAGGAGGGATAGAGGGGGCATGATAACAACGTATAAAATACTAAGAGGCATTGATAACGTGGAC
>NC_069402.1:18588756-18591256 GCF_026875155.1 Cherax quadricarinatus
CTGCCTGCATCTCAAGTGAACGTTCCTTGTTATTGCTGCCTGCATCTCAAGTGAACGTTCCTTGTTATTGCTGCCTGCATCTCAAGTGAACGTTCCTTGTTATTGCTGCCTGCATCTCAAGTGAACGTTCCTTGTTATTGCTGCCTGCATCTCAAGTGAACGTTCCTTGTTATTGCTGCCTGCATCTCAAGTGAACGTTCCTTGTTATTGCTGCCTGCATCTCAAGTGAACGTTCCTTGTTATTGCTGCCTGCATCTCAAGTGAACGTTCCTTGTTATTGCTGCCTGCATCTCAAGTGAACGTTCCTTGTTACTGCTGCCTGCATCTCAAGTTAACGTTCCTTGTTATTGCTGTCTGCATCTCAAGTGAACGTTCCTTGTTATTGCTGCCTGCATCTCAAGTGAACGTTCCTTGTTATTGCTGCCTGCATCTCAAGTGAACGTTCCTTGTTATTGCTGCCCGCATCTCAAGTGAACGTTCCTTGTTATTGCTGCCTGCATCTCAAGTGAACGTTCCTTGTTATTGCTGCCTGCATCTCAAGTGAACGTTCCTTGTTATTGCTGCCCGCATCTCAAGTGAACGTTCCTTGTTATTGCTGTCTGCATCTCAAGTGAACGTTCCTTGTTATTGCTGCCTGCATCTCAAGTGAACGTTCCTTGTTATTGCTGCCTGCATCTCAAGTGAACGTTCCTTGTTATTGCTGCCTGCATCTCAAGTGAACGTTCCTTGTTATTGCTGCCTGCATCTCAAGTGAACGTTCCTTGTTATTGCTGCCTGCATCTCAAGTGAACGTTCCTTGTTATTGCTGCCTGCATCTCAAGTGAACGTTCCTTGTTATTGCTGTCTGGATCTCAAATGAACGTTCCTTGTTATTGCTGCCTGCATCTCAAGTGAACGTTCCGTGTTATTGCTGCCCGCATCTCAAGTGAACGTTCCTTGTTATTGCTGCCTGCATCTCAAGTGAACGTTCCTTGTTATTGCTGCCTGCATCTCAAGTGAACGTTCCTTGTTATTGCTGCCTGCATCTCAAGTGAACGTTCCTTGTTATTGCTGCCTGCATCTCAAGTGAACGTTCCTTGTTATTGCTGCCTGCATCTCAAGTGAACGTTCCTTGTTATTGCTGCCTGCATCTCAAGTGAACGTTCCTTGTTATTGCTGCCTGCATCTCAAGTGAACGTTCCGTGTTATTGCTGCCCGCATCTCAAGTGAACGTTCCTTGTTATTGCTGCCTGCATCTCAAGTGAACGTTCCTTGTTATTGCTGCCTGCATCTCAAGTGAACGTTCCTTGTTATTGCTGCCTGCATCTCAAGTGAACGTTCCTTGTTATTGCTGCCTGCATCTCAAGTGAACGTTCCTTGTTATTGCTGCCTGCATCTCAAGTGAACGTTCCTTGTTATTGCTGCCTGCATCTCAAGTGAACGTTCCTTGTTATTGCTGCCTGCATCTCAAGTGAACGTTCCTTGTTATTGCTGCCTGCATCTCAAGTGAACGTTCCTTGTTATTGCTGCCTGCATCTCAAGTGAACGTTCCTTGTTATTGCTGCCTGCATCTCAAGTGAACGTTCCTTGTTATTGCTGCCTGCATCTCAAGTGAACGTTCCTTGTTATTGCTGCCCACATCTCAAGTGAACGTTCCTTGTTATTGCTGCCTGCATCTCAAGTGAACGTTCCTTGTTATTGCTGCCTGCATCTCAAGTGAACGTTCCTTGTTATTGCTGCCTGCATCTCAAGTGAATGTTCCTTATTATTGCTGCCTGCATCTCAAGTGAACGTTCCTTGTTATTGCTGCCTGCATCTCAAGTGAACGTTCCTTGTTATTGCTGCCTGCATCTCAAGTGAACGTTCCTTGTTATTGCTGCCTGCATCTCAAGTGAACGTTCCTTGTTATTGCTGCCCGCATCTCAAGTGAACGTTCCTTGTTATTGCTGCCTGCATCTCAAGTGAACGTTCCTTGTTATTGCTGCCTGCATCTCAAGTGAACGTTCCTTGTTATTGCTGCCTGCATCTCAAGTGAACGTTCCTTGTTATTGCTGCCTGCATCTCATGTGAACGTTCCTTGTTATTGCTGCCTGCATCTCAAGTGAACGTTCCTTGTTATTGCTGTCTGCATCTCAAGTGAACGTTCCTTGTTACTGCTGCCTGCATCTCAAGTGAACGTTCCTTGTTATTGCTGCCTGCATCTCAAGTGAACGTTCCTTGTTTTTGCTGCCTGTATCTCAAGTGAACGTTCCTTGTTATTGCTGCCTGCATCTCAAGTGAACGTTCCTTGTTATTGCTGCCTGCATCTCAAGTGAACGTTCCTTGTTATTGCTGCCTGCATCTCAAGTGAACGTTCCTTGTTATTGCTGCCTGCATCTCAAGTGAACGTTCCTTGTTATTGCTGCCTGTAAACCGACGTACGAGCCAGAACCCTGTTGGTCAGGTACTGACTTTAGGTACCTGTTCAGTTCCTTCTTGAAGACAGCCAGGGGTCTATTGGTAATCCCCCTTATGCACGCTG
>NC_069402.1:18596256-18718467 GCF_026875155.1 Cherax quadricarinatus
GTGCCCACTCTGACACCTCGCCACGTACCATGGGCTCGCTGCTGTCTTCCTGACAAGTATTCCCTGATCCATTGTAGTGCCTTCCCTGTTATCCTGCTTGGTTTCCCCCAGTTTTTGCACCAATCTCTTGTGTGGAACTGTGTCAAACGCCCCCTTTTGCAGTCCAAGAAAATGCAATCCACCCACCCCTCTCTCTCTTGTCTTACTGCTGTTCCCATGTCATAGAACTCCGTAGGTTTGTGACACAGGATTTCCCGTCCCTGAAACCATGCTGGCTGCTGTTGATGAGATCATTCCTTTCTAGGTGTTCCACCACTCTTCTCGATAATCTTCTTTTCCCTGATTTTGCAATACTATACATGTCAGTGACACTGGTTGTAGTTTAATTTTTCATGTCTGTCTCCTTTTTTAAAGATTGGGGACTACATTTGCTGTCTTCCATGCCTCAGGCAATCTCCCTGTTTCGATAGATGTATTGAATATTGTTGTTAGGGGTACACATACGCCTCTGCTCCCTCTCTCAATACCCATGGGGAGATGTTATCTGGCCCCATTGCCTTTGAGGTATCTAGCTCACTCAGAAGCCCCTTCACTTTTCTCGGTTGTGTGCACTGTGTCCAGCACTTGGTGGGTGCCCCACCTCTCCGTCTTTCTGGAGTCCCTTCTGTCTCCTCTGTGAACACTTCTTTGAATCTCTTGTTGAGTTCTTCACATACTTCCCGGTCATTTCCTGTTGTCTCTCCCTTCCTTCCTTAGCCTGATTACCTGGTCCTTGACTGTTGTTTTTCCTCCTGATGTGGCTGTACAACAGTTTCGGGTCAGATTTGGCTTTCGCTGCTATGTCATTTTCATATTGTCTTTGGGCCTCCCTTCTTATCTGTGCATATTCATTTCTGGCTCTACGACTGTTCTCCTTATTCTCCTGGGTCCTTTGCCTTCTATATTTCTTCCATTCCCTAGCACACTTGGTTTTTGCCTCCCTGCACCTTTGGGTAAACCATGGGCTCATCCTGGCTTTTTCATTACTCCTGTTACCCTTGGGTACAAACCTCTCCTCAGCCTCCTTGCATTTTATTGCTACATATTCCATCATCTCATTAACTGGTTTCCCTGCCAGTTCTCTGTCCCACTGAACCCCGTTCAGGTAGTTCCTCATTCCTGTGTAGTCCCTTTCTTGTAGTTTGGCTTCATTCGTCCTGGCCTTCCTGCTTCTCCCTCCACTTGTAGCTCTACTGTGTATTCGAAGCTTACAACCACATGGTCACTGGCCCCAAGGGGTCTTTCATATGTGATGTCCTCGATATCTGCACTACTGAAGGTGAATACAAAGTCCAGCCTTGCTGGTTCTTTCCTCTCCTCTCTCTTTGTAGTGTCCTTACGTGTTGGTACATGAAGTTCTCCAGTACCACTCCATCATCTTAGCCCTCCAAGTATCTTGGCCCCCATGTGGGTCCAAGTTCTCCCAATCTATCTCCTTGTGGTTAAAGTCACCCATGATCAGGAGCTTTGCCCTGCATGCATGAGCTCTTCTGGCCACTCTAGCTAGTGTGTCAACCATCGCTCTATTGCTCTCGTCGTACTCTTGCCTTGGCCTCCTGCTGTTCTGTGGTGGGTTATACATCACTGCTATTACCACCTTGGGACCTCCAGAGTGAAGTGTTCCCACTATGTAATCACTTTCTTCTCCGCTATCTTCTCTCTCCAGCTCATCAAAATTCCAGCGATTTTTGATCAGCAACGCCACTCCTCCACCCCCCCTGTTCCCTCTGTCTTTCCTCAGGATTTGGTATCCCGTTGGAAAGATGGCATCTGTTATCATACCTGTAAGCTTGGTTTCTGTGAGAGCTATGATGTCCGGTGATGCTTCTTTGACTCTTTCTTGCCACTCCTCCCACTTATTTGTTATTCCATCAGCGTTTGTGTACCATACCTTCAGTTTCCTTTCCAACACTGTGGTTTGGGGGGCCTGTGAGGGTGGGAGACCTGGTGGCATACTGTGGGGTTCTATAGCTTGGTGTTGGGTGGAGGCTGTGGGTATGGATTGTAGGGTGTGTTGGGATGGTGTGATAGGTTGTATGGTTCTGAGAGTAGTTGTGTGTGTGCTTGCCCTTGTGTGTGTGTGTGTGTGTGTGTGTGTGTGTGTGTGTGTGTGTGTGCGTGTGTGTGTGTGTGTGTGTGTGTGTGGGTGTGTGGGTGTGGTTGGGTGGGTGGTGTGGGTGTGTACTTATTTGTGGTTGCAGAGGTCGATTCATAGTTCCTGGCCCCAGTTCTTCACTGATCGCTACTAGGAGCTCTCTCCCTGCTCCATGAGATTTATCAAACCTCTTCTTAAAGCTATGTATGGTTCCTGCCTCCACTAGGACACTTACCAGACTATTCCACTTCCTGACTACTCTGTGGCGAAAGAAATACTTCCTAACATCTCTTTGACTTATCTGAGTCTTCAACTTCCAATTGAGACCCCGTGATTCTGTGTCCCCTCTCTGCAACATCATGTTTCTGTCCACTTTACCAATTCCTCGCAGTATTTTGTATGTCGTTATCATGTCTCCCCTAACCTCCTATCCTCCAGTGTTGTCAGGCCGATGTGTGTGTGTGTGTGTGTGTGTGTGTGTGTGTGTGTGTGTGTGTGTGTGTGTGTGTGTGTGTGTGTGTGTGTGTGTGTGTGTGTCTGTGATTTCCCTTACCTTTCTTCGTAGGACATTCTCTTAGCTCTGGGACTAGTCTTGTTGCAAACTTTTGCACTTTCTATAATTTCTTGACGTGCTTGACCAGGTGTGGGTTCCAAACTGGTGCTGCATACTCCAGTATGGGCCTGATGTACACGGTGCACAGTGTCTTGAACGATTCCTTACTAAGGTATCGGAACGCTGTTCTCAGGTTTGCCAGGCGCCCATATGCTGCAGCAGTTATCTGATTGATGTGTGCTTCCGGAGACATGCTCGGCGTTATACTCACCCCAAGATCTTTCTCCTTGAGCGAGGTTTGCAGTCTTTGGCCACCTAGCCTATACTCCGTCTGCGGTCTTCTTTGCCCTTCCCCGATCTTCATGACTTTGTATTTGGCGGGGTAAAATTCGAGAAGCCAGTTGCTGGACCAGGTGTCCAGCCTGTCCAGGTCTCTTCGAAGTCCTGCCTGATCCTCATCTGATTTAATTTTCCTCATTAACTTCACATCATCTGCGAATAGGGACACTTCTGAGTCTATCCCTTCCATCATGTCATTCACATATATCAACATTAGCACTGGTCCTAGGACCGACTCTTGTGGAACCCCCACTCGACACAGGCGCCCACTCTGATATCTCATCACGTACCATGACTCGTTGTTGCCTCCCTGTTAGGTATTCTCTGGTCCATTGCAGTGCCTTTCCTGTTATACGCACCTGATCCTCCAGCTTCTGCACTAATCTCTCTTGAGGAATTGTGTCGAAGGCCTTCTTGCAGTCCAAGAAAATGCAATCAACCCACCCCTCTCTCTTGTGTCTTTCTTCTTTTACTTTATCATGAAACTCCAAAAGATTTGTGACACAGGATTTCCATTCCATGAATCCATGCTAGTTGGCGTTTATACTCTTGTTCCGTTCCAGGTGCTCCACCACTCTCCTCCTGATAGTCTCCATAACTTTACATACTATACACATCAGTGACACGGGTCTATAGTTTAGTGCGTCTTTTCTGTCTAATTTTTTAAAATGGAAACTACATTTGCCGTCTTCCATACATCAGGTAGTTGCCCAGTTTCAAGATGTTGTCTGGTCACATTGCCTTTGAGGTATCAAGGTCCCTTAGCAGTTTCTTCACCTCCTCCTCAGTTGTGTGTATATCATCCAACACTTGTTGGTACATTCCTTGTTGGTGTCCCCCTCTGTTCTGTCTTCCCAGAGGCCTTCCTGTCTCCACTGTAAATACTTATATCTCGTGTTGAGCTCCTCACATACCTCTTGATCGCTTCTGGTGACTTCTCCACCTTCTTTCCTCAGCCTGATTACCTGGTCTTTGACTGTTGTCTTCCTCCTAATGTGGCTATACAGCAGTTTCGGATCAGACTTGACTTTTGATGCTATGTCGTTTTCGTACTGTCGCTGGGCCTCCCTCCTTACCTGTGCATACTCGTTTCTGGCTCTTCGACTAATCTCTTTATTTTCCTGGGTCCTTTGCCATCTATACCTCTTCCATTCTCTAGTGCACTTAGTTTTTGCCTATCTACACCTTCGGGTAAACCAAGGACTCGCTTTGGTCTTCCCATTATTTCTGTTACCCTTGGGAAGAAACCTTTCCTCTGCCTCCTTGCATTTTGTTGTTACATATTCCATCATTTCGTTTCCTGACTTTCCTACCAGTTCTCTGTCCCACTGCACCTCCTTTACGAAGTTCCTCATACCTGAGTAGTGTGTGTGTGTGTGTGTACTCACCTAGTTGAGGATGCAAGGGTCGAGTCCTAGCTCCCAGCCCTGGTGTGTGTGTGTGTGTGGGAGTACTCACCTAGTTGAGGTTCCAGGGGTCGAGTCCAAGCTCCTGGCCCCGTGTGTGAGCGTGTGCAGGCACCACACACACACACACACACAGGAAGTTCCTCATCACTTGTTCCTTCACAGCTCAAACTTTACTCAGTATACAAATTTTAAAATATAATAAGAGTGATTGTTACCAATGTATACCACTAGTGTGTACCACTAGTGTGTACCACTAGTGTGTACCACTAGTGTGTACCACTAGTGTGTACCACTAGTGTGTACCACTAGTGTGTGCCACTAGTGTGTGCCACTAGTGTGTACCACTAGTGTGTGCCACTAGTGTGTACCACTAGTGTGTGCCACTAGTGTGTGCCACTAGTGTGTGCCACTAGTGTGTACCACTAGTGTGTACCACTAGTGTGTACCACTAGTGTGTACCACTAGTGTGTGCCACTAGTGTGTGCCACTAGTGGTGTACCACTAGTGTGTACCACTAGTGTGTGCCACTAGTGTGTACCACTAGTGTGTGCCACTAGTGTGTACCACTAGTGTGTACCACTAGTGTGTACCACTAGTGTGTGCCACTAGTGTGTGCCACTAGTGTGTACCACTAGTGTGTACCACTAGTGTGTACCACTAGTGTGTACCACTAATGTGCACCACAAGTGTGTACCACTAGTGTGTACCACTAGTGTGTACCACTAGTGTGTATCACTAGTGTGTACCACAAGTGTGTACCACTAGTGTGTACCACTAGTGTGTACCACTAGTGTGTGCCACTAGTGTGTACCACTAGTGTGTACCACTAGTGTGTGCCACTAGTGTGCACCACTAGTGTGTACCACTAGTGTGTACCACAAGTGTGTACCACTAGTGTGTACCACAAGTGTGTACCACTAGTGTGTGCCACTAGTGTGTACCACTAGTGTGTACCACTAGCGTGTACCACTAATGTGCACCACTAGTGTGTACCACTAGTGTGTACCACTAGTGTGTGCCACTAGTGTGTGCCACTAGTGTGTACCACTAGTGTGTACCACAAGTGTGTACCACTAGTGTGTACCACTAGTGTGTACCACAAGTGTGTACCACAAGTGTGTACCACTAGTGTGTACCACAAGTGTGTACCACTAGTGTGTACCACTAGTGTGTGCCACTAGTGTGTACCACAAGTATGTACCACAAGTGTGTACCACTAGTGTGTACCACAAGTGTGTACCACTAGTGTGTACCACTACTGTGTACCACTAGTGTGTACCACAAGTGTGTACCACTAGTGTGTACCACAAGTGTGTACCACTAGTGTGTACCACAAGTGTGTACCACTAGTGTGTACCACAAGTGTGTACCACTAGTGTGTACCACTACTGTGTGCCACTAGTGTGTACCACAAGTGTGTACCACTAGTGTGTACCACTACTGTGTACCACTAGTGTGTACCACAAGTGTGTACCACTAGTGTGTACCACAAGTGTGTACCACTAGTGTGTACCACTACTGTGTACCACTACTGTGTACCACTAGTGTGTACCACTAGTGTGTACCACTAGTGTGTACCACTAGTGTGTACCACAAATGTGTACCACTAGTGTGTACTACTAGTGTGTACCACAAGTGTGTACCACTAGTGTGTACCACTAGTGTGTACCACAAGTGTGTACCACTAGTGTGTACTACTACTGTGTACCACTAGTGTGTACCACCAGTATATACCACTAGTTTGTACCTCTAGTGTGTAACACTAGTGTGTACCACTAGCGTGTACCACTAGTGTGTACCATTAGTGTGTACCACTAGTGTGTACCACTAGTGTGTACCACTAGTGTGTACCACTAGTGTGTACCATTAGTGTGTACCACCAGTGAGTACCACTAGTGTGTACCACCAATGTATAAAACCAGTGTATACCACAAGTGTGTACCACTAGTGTGTACCAGTATTGTGTACCCCTGTGTGTATCAGTAGCGTGTACTACCAGTGTGTACCACTAGTGTGTACTTCCAGTGTGTACCACTAGTGTGTACTACCAGTGTATACCACTAGTGTGTACTACCAGTGTGTACCACTAGTGTGTACTACCAGTGTGTACCACTAGTGTGTACTACCAGTGTATACCACTAGTGTGTACTACCAGTGTATACCACTAGTGTGTACTACCAGTGTGTACCACTAGTGTGTACTACCAGTGTATACCACTAGTGTGTACTACCAGTGTATACCACTAGTGTGTACTACCAGTGTATACCACTAGTGTGTACTACCAGTGTATACCACTAGTGTGTACTACCAGTGTGTACCATTAGTGTGTACTACCAGTGTATACCACTAGTGTGTACTACCAGTGTATACCACTAGTGTGTACTACCAGTGTGTACCGCTAGTGTGTACTACCAGTGTGTACCACTAGTGTGTACTACCAGTGTATACCACTAGTGTGTACTAAGTGCGGTCAGAAGTAACACTATTACCCTCCCTCTCTTCTCCCCCTCTTCTCTCTTCCCTTCTCCTCCCCTCTCCTACCTTCCACTTCCCTCTCCAACCTACCCATCCCCTCTCTTACCTTCCCATCCCCTCACACACAAGTGGACACAAACAGTGGTCAACAATAGCTCCCCCTTCAGGCCAGCCACTCAGATTACACAAGCCATGAAGACTAGGCAAGCCATTCAGACTAGGCAAGCCATTCATACTACGCAAGCCATTCAGACTAGGCAAGCCATTCATACTACGCAAGCCATTCATACTACGCAAGCCATTCATACTACGCAAGCCATTCAGACTAGGCAAGCCATTCATACTACGCAAGCCATTCAGACTACGCAAGCCATTCAGACTACGCAAGCCATTCATACTACGCAAGCCATTCAGACTACGCAAGCCATTCAGACTAGGCAAGCCATTCAGACTAGACAAGCCATTCAGACTAGGCAAGCCATTCAGACTAGACAAGCCATTCAGACTAGGCAAGCCATTCAGACTACGCAAGCCATTCAGACTAGGCAAGCCATTTAGACTAGACAAGCCATTCAGACTAGACAAGTCAGACAGACTATAAAAGCCATTCAGACTAGACAAGTCAGTCAGACTAGACAAGTCAGTCAGACTAGACAAGTCAGTCAGACTAGACAAGTCAGACAGACTATAAAAGCCATTCAGACTAGACAAGCCATTCAGACTAGACAAGTCAGTCAGACTAGACAAGTCAGTCAGACTAGACAAGTCAGTCAGACTAGACAAGTCAGTCAGACTAGACAAGTCAGTCAGACTAGACAAGTCAGTCAGACTAGACAAGTCAGTCAGACTAGACAAGCCATTCAGACTAGACAAGTCAGTCAGACTAGACAAGTCAGACAGACTAGACAAGTCAGTCAGACTAGACAAGTCAGTCACACTAGACAAGCCAGTCAGACTAAACAAGCCAGCCAGACTAGACAAGCCAGTCACACTAGACAAGCCATTCAGACTAGACAAGCCAGTCAGACTAGACAAGCCAGTCAGACTAGACAAGCCATTCAGACTAGACAAGCCAGTCAGACTAGACAAGCCAGTCAAACTATACAAGCCATTCAGATTAGACAAGCCAGTCAGACTAGACAAGCCATTCAGACTAGACAAGCCAGTCAGACTAGACAAGCCAGTCACACTAGACAAGCCAGTCAGACTAAACAAGCCATTCAGACTAGACAAGCCATTCAGACTAGACAAGCCAGTCAGACTAGACAAGCCATTCAGACTAGACAAGCCAGTCAGACTAGACAAGCCAGTCACACTAGACAAGCCAGTCAGACTAAACAAGCCATTCAGACTAGACAAGCCATTCAGACTAGACAAGCCAGTCAGACTAGACAAGCCATTCAGACTAGACAAGCCAGTCACACTAGACAAGCCAGTCAGACTAAACAAGCCAGCCAGACTAGACAAGTCAGTCAGACTAGGTAAGTCAGTCAGACTAGGTAAGTCAGTCAGACTAGGTAAGTCAGTCAGACTAGGTAAGTCAGTCAGACTAGGTAAGTCAGTCAGACTAGGTAAGTCAGTCAGACTAGGTAAGTCAGTCAGACTAGACAAGTCAGTCAGACTAGGTAAGTCAGTCAGACTAGGTAAGTCAGTCAGAGTAGGTAAGTCCGTCAGACTAGGTAAGTCAGTCAGACTAGGTAAGTCAGTCAGACTAGGTTAGCCAGTCAGACTAGGTAAGTCAGTCAGGCTAGACAAGTCAGTCAGACTAGGTAAGCCAGTCAGACTAGGTAAGCCAGTAAGACTAGGTAAGCCAGTCAGACTAGGTAAGCCAGTCAGACTAGGTAAGCCAGTCAGACTAGGTAAGCCAGTAAGACTAGGTAAGCCAGTCAGACTAGGTAAGTCAGTCAGACTAGGTAAGTCAGTCAGACTAGGTAAGTCAGTCAGACTAGGCAAGTCAGTCAGACTAGGTAAGTCAGTCAGACTAGGTAAGCCAGTCAGACTAGGTAAGCCAGTCAGACTAGGTAAGCCAGTAAGACTAGGTAAGTCAGTCAGACTAGGAAAGTCAGTCATACTAGGTAAGCCAGTCAGACTAGGTAAGCCAGTCAGACTAGGTAAGCCAGTAAGACTAGGTAAGCCAGTCAGACTATCTCTGAGGATCCTGATGACCCACTTGAGATTTTTGTTGACCAGTCACAAGATCAATTCCCCTCAGATGATAGACAGTGATGTGAATGAGTCCGGAGCCTCGGATCAAAGAGAAGTGGGTCACCTCACTGTAGTGAAGCTTTCTCTGTCTCTCTACGCAATCACGTACCGGGACATCAAGGTCGTGGTAAAAAGAAACAAGGGGCCTGGGGAGGGGGAGGTGAGGGAGAGGGGGAGGTGAGAGGATTGGGAGGGGAGGGGAGGGGAGGGGGAGGGGAAGGTGAGGGGAAGGGGAGGTGAGGGGAGGGGGAGGTGAGGGGAGAGGGATGTGAGGGGAAGGGGAGGGGGAATGGTAGCTGGGGAGGTCATGGAAAGGTGAGGGGGAAGGGTACCTGGGGAGTTGAGGGGAAGGGGGAGTGGGAGGGGGAGGGGAGGGGGAGGGGAGGGGGAGGGGAGGGGGAGGGGTGGCAATATACAATCTGTCACAAGTGATAACTTCGCCAAACACATTCGTAAATAATAATAAAAACCAGAACCACCTGAGCGCCGCAGATGGCCATCTGGTAAACCAGCTGCCGAGTCTATTAAACAAGATAGATAATCTTGGAGACTTTTCACTGATAGATAGACAGGTTCACCTCTGTTAACACAGTGTTGAGATATCTATGCTAATTCTGGTTTGAAATTACCTGATTAAGATGACGGTACCTTGATGCTTCCCCAGGTCATGTAAGTGACCTTGATGCTTCCCCAGGTCATGTAAGTGACCTTGATGCTTCCCCAGGTCAAGTAAGTGACCTTGATGCTTCCCCAGGTCATGTAAGTGTGATGCTTCCCCAGGTCTTGTAAGTGACCTTGGTGCTTCCCCAGGTCAAGTAAGTGACCTTGATGCTTCCTCAGGTCATGTAAGTGACCTTGATGCTTCCTCAGTTCATGTAAGTGACATTGATTCTTCCCCAGGTCATGTAAGTGACCTTGATGCTTCCTCAGGTCATGTAAGTGACTTTGATGCTTCCTCAGGTCATATAAGTGACCTTGATACTTCCCCAGGTCCTGTAAGTGACCTTGATGCTTCTTCAGGTCATGTAAGTGACCTTGATGCTTCCTCAGGTCATGTAAGTGACCTTGATGCTTCCCCAGGTCATGTAAATGACATTGGTGCTTCCTCGGGTCATGTAAGTGACCTTGATACTTCCCAAGTCATATAAGTGGCCTTGATGCTTCCCCAGGTCATGTAAGTGATCTTGATGCTTCCCAGGTCATGTAACTGACCTTGATGCTTCCCCAGATCATGTAAATAACCTTGATGCCTCCCCAGGTCACGTAAGTGACCTTGATGCTTCTCCATGTCATGTAAGTGACCTTGATGCTTCCCCATGCCATGTAAATGACCTTGATACTTCCCCAGGTCATGTGAGTGACTTTGATGCTTCCCAGGTCATACAAGTGACCTTGATGCTTCCCTAGGTCATGTAAGTGACGTTGGTGCTTCCCAGGTCATGTAAGTGAACTTGATACTTTTCAGGTCATGTAAGTGACCTTGATGCTTCCCAGGTCATGTAAGTGACCTTGATGCTTCCCCAGACCATGTAAGTGACCTTGATGCTTCCCAAGTCATATAAGTGACCTTAAGGTTCCCCAGGTCATGTAAGTGATCTTGATGCTTCCCAGGTCATGTAACTGACCTTGATGCTTCCCCAGATCATGTAAATAACCTTGATGCCTCCCCAGGTCATGAAAGTGACCTTGATGCTTCTCCATGTCATGTAAGTGACCTTGATGCTTCCCATTGCCGTGTAAATGACCTTGATACTTCCCCAGGTCATGTGAGTGACCTTGATGCTTCCCAGGTCATACAAGTGACCTTGATGCTTCCCTAGGTCATGTAAGCGAACTTGATGCTTCCCCAGACCATGTAAGTGACCTTGAAGCTTCCCCAGACCATGTAAGTGACCTTTATGCTTCCCCAGACCATGTAAGTGACCTTGATGCTTCCCCAAACCATGTAAGCGACCTTGATGCTTCCCCAGACCATGTAAGTGACCTTGAAGCTTCCCCAGACCATGTAAGTGACCTTGATGCTTCCCCAGACCATGTAAGTGACCTTGAAGCTTCCCCAGACCATGTAAGTGACCTTGAAGCTTCCCCAGACCATGTAAGTGACCTTGATGCTTCCCCAGACCATGTAAGTGACCTTGATGCTTCCCCAGACCATGTAAGCGACCTTGATGCTTCCCCAGACCATGTAAGTGACCTTGAAGCTTCCCCAGACCATGTAAGTGACCTTGATGCTTCCCCAGACCATGTAAGTGACCTTGAAGCTTCCCCAGACCATGTAAGTGACCTTGAAGCTTCCCCAGACCATGTAAGTGACCTTGATGCTTCCCCAGACCATGTAAGTGACCTTGATGCTTCCCCAGACCATGTAAGTGACCTTGAAGCTTACCCAGACCATGTAAGTGACCTTGAAGCTTCCCCAGACCATGTAAGTGACCTTGAAGCTTCCCCAGACCGTGTAAGTGACCTTGATGCTTCCCCAGACCATGTAAGTGACCTTGAAGCTTCCCCAGACCATGTAAGTGACCTTGAAGCTTCCCCAGACCATGTAAGTGACCTTGATGCTTCCCCAGACCATGTAAGTGACCTTGATGCTTCCCCAGACCATGTAAGTGACCTTGAAGCTTCCCCAGACCATGTAAGTGACCTTGAAGCTTCCCCAGACCATGTAAGTGACCTTGAAGCTTCCCCAGACCATGTAAGTGACCTTGATGCTTCCCCAGACCATGTAAGTGACCTTGAAGCTTCCCCAGACCATGTAAGTGACCTTGGGTATCTACATCCATGAGCAAACTCACATATGCAACATATGAGTTTGTTTGTCAACACAGCTATTAATCCTCATCAGTGTCATGTATTAAGAATCAATTTAGCTTATAGACTCCTGGACTTATATTGAAATTTCAATCAGTTCTATTTTTTAAATTTGCTTCTGTTATATTTCTTTCAACTATTGATGCTTGTTACAAGCTTCTCAGTTATTAACCAGACAACTGGGGGATTAAAATCTCTTACATGAACGAAACAAGTATCGGACTCCTGCCCAGTTGTAATGCTAAATTTATGTTGCTGTAATCTGATTTTTGGTCTTTTTCCAGTTTTCCAAAACTAAATTTATTGCATTTAGTTCAGGGAATCTTGGAAAGATAACCATCAGCATCTTGAGATAAAGTCATCAGCATCTTGAGATAAAGTCATCAGCATCTTGAGATAAAGTCATCAGCATCTTGAGATAAAGTCACCAGCATCTTGAGATGAAGTCATCAGCATCTTGAGATAAAGTCATCAGCATCTTGAGATAAAGTCACCAGCATCTTGAGATGAAGTCATCAGCATCTTGAGATGAAGTCATCAGCATCTTGAGATAAAGTCATCAGCATCTTGAGATAAAGTCACCAGCATCTTGAGATGAAGTCATCAGCATCTTGAGATAAAGTCATCAGCATCTTGAGATAAAGTCATCAGCATCTTGAGATAAAGTCATCAGCATCTTGAGATAAAGTCATCAGCATCTTGAGATGAAGTCATCAGCATCTTGAGATAAAGTCATCAGCATCTTGAGATAAAGTCATCAGCATCTTGAGATAAAGTCATCAGCATCTTGAGATAAAGTCACCAGCATCTTGAGATAAAGTCATCAGCATCTTGAGATAAAGTCATCAGCATCTTGAGATAAAGTCATCAGCATCTTGAGATAAAGTCATCAGCATCTTGAGATAAAGTCATCAGCATCTTGAGATAAAGTCATCAGCATCTTGAGATAAAGTCACCAGCATCTTGGGATAAAGTCATCAGCATCTTGAGATAAAGTCATCAGCATCTTGAGATAAAGTCATCAGCATCTTGAGATAAAGTCATCAGCATCTTGAGATAAAGTCATCAGCATCTTGAGATAAAGTCATCAGCATCTTGAGATAAAGTCATCAGCATCTTGAGATAAAGTCATCAGCATCTTGAGATAAAGTCATCAGCATCTTGAGATAAAGTCATCAGCATCTTGAGATAAAGTCATCAGCATCTTGAGATAAAGTCATCAGCATCTTGAGATAAAGTCACCAGCATCTTGAGATAAAGTCATCAGCATCTTGAGATAAAGTCATCAGCATCTTGAGATAAAGTCATCAGCATCTTGAGATAAAGTCATCAGCATCTTGAGATAAAGTCATCAGCATCTTGAGATAAAGTCATCAGCATCTTGAGATAAAGTCACCAGCATCTTGGGATAAAGTCATCAGCATCTTGAGATAAAGTCATCAGCATCTTGAGATAAAGTCATCAGCATCTTGAGATAAAGTCATCAGCATCTTGAGATAAAGTCATCAGCATCTTGAGATAAAGTCATCAGCATCTTGAGATAAAGTCATCAGCATCTTGAGATAAAGTCATCAGCATCTTGAGATGAAGTCATCAGCATCTTGAGATAAAGTCATCAGCATCTTGAGATAAAGTCATCAGCATCTTGAGATAAAGTCATCAGCATCTTGAGATGAAGTCATCAGCATCTTGAGATAAAGTCATCAGCATCTTGAGATAAAGTCATCAGCATCTTGAGATAAAGTCATCAGCATCTTGAGATAAAGTCACCAGCATCTTGAGATAAAGTCACCAGCATCTTGAGATAAAGTCATCAGCATCTTGAGATAAAGTCATCAGCATCTTGAGATAAAGTCATCAGCATCTTGAGATAAAGTCATCAGCATCTTGAGATAAAGTCATCAGCATCTTGAGATAAAGTCATCAGCATCTTGAGATAAAGTCATCAGCATCTTGAGATAAAGTCATCAGCATCTTGAGATAAAGTCATCAGCATCTTGAGATAAAGTCATCAGCATCTTGAGATAAAGTCATCAGCATCTTGAGATAAAGTCATCAGCATCTTGAGATAAAGTCACCAGCATCTTGAGATAAAGTCACCAGCATCTTGAGATAAAGTCATCAGCATCTTGAGATAAAGTCATCAGCATCTTGAGATAAAGTCATCAGCATCTTGAGATAAAGTCATCAGCATCTTGAGATAAAGTCATCAGCATCTTGAGATAAAGTCATCAGCATCTTGAGATAAAGTCATCAGCATCTTGAGATAAAGTCATCAGCATCTTGAGATAAAGTCATCAGCATCTTGAGATAAAGTCATCAGCATCTTGAGATAAAGTCACCAGCATCTTGAGATAAAGTCATCAGCATCTTGAGATAAAGTCATCAGCATCTTGAGATAAAGTCATCAGCATCTTGAGATAAAGTCATCAGCATCTTGAGATAAAGTCATCAGCATCTTGAGATGAAGTCATCAGCATCTTGAGATAAAGTCATCAGCATCTTGAGATAAAGTCATCAGCATCTTGAGATAAAGTCATCAGCATCTTGAGATAAAGTCACCAGCATCTTGAGATAAAGTCATCAGCATCTTGAGATAAAGTCATCAGCATCTTGAGATAAAGTCATCAGCATCTTGAGATAAAGTTATCAGCATCTTGAGATAAAGTCATCAGCATCATGAGATAAAGTCATCAGCATCTTGAGATAAAGTCATCAGCATCATGAGATAAAGTCATCAGCATCTTGAGATAAAGTCATCAGCATCTTGAGATAAAGTCATCAGCATCTTGAGATAAAGTCATCAGCATCTTGAGATAAAGTCACCAGCATCTTGAGATAAAGTCATCAGCATCTTGAGATAAAGTCATCAGCATCTTGAGATAAAGTCATCAGCATCTTGAGATAAAGTCACCAGCATCTTGAGATAAAGTCATCAGCATCTTGAGATAAAGTCATCAGCATCTTGAGATAAAGTCATCAGCATCTTGAGATAAAGTCATCAGCATCTTGAGATAAAGTCATCAGCATCTTGAGATAAAGTCATCAGCATCTTGAGATAAAGTCATCAGCATCTTGAGATAAAGTCATCAGCATCTTGAGATGAAGTCATCAGCATCTTGAGATAAAGTCATCAGCATCTTGAGATAAAGTCATCAGCATCTTGAGATAAAGTCATCAGCATCTTGAGATAAAGTCATCAGCATCTTGAGATAAAGTCATCAGCATCTTGAGATAAAGTCATCAGCATCTTGAGATAAAGTCATCAGCATCTTGAGATAAAGTCATCAGCATCTTGAGATAAAGTCATCAGCATCTTGAGATAAAGTCATCAGCATCTTGAGATAAAGTCATCAGCATCTTGAGATAAAGTCATCAGCATATAAGTGGATGACGGGCATAAACAAGGGAGATATTAATAAAGTACTGAGGGTGTCGAACCAGGTAAGAACCAGGAATAATGGATTTAAGTTGGATAAATTTAGATTTAGAAAGGACATAGGTAAGTACTGGTTTTCTAACAGAGTTGTAGATGCGTGGAACAGTCTTCCCAGTGGGGTGATAGAGGCTAGGACCTTGGGTAGCTTTAAGAAGAGACTGGACAAATATATGAGTGGGAGGGGCTGGGTTTGATTGGTGTCAAGGGGTACGGGAGTTATTTCTTGAGTAGCTTTCGGTAGATGTCGTTTTGATAAGGACCTGCCTCGTATGGGCCAGTAGGCCTTCTGCAGTGTTCCTACATTCATATGTTCTTATGTTCATCTTGAGATGAAATATTAATTAATTAGTTTTCAAGATAATATTTTTATACAACTTTGGTTTCGAAATTCTTAAATAGAGAACAAATTTCAAGAAAGAATATTTATATATTTTTAAGAATTGTAAAAACAAATAAAGCTGACGTGAAAACGCTTACAAGCTTATCTAAGTTTATCTAAGCTTATCTAAGCATGTTTCAGAGTCATCAAGACTACGTTGAGGGACTGATTACGTTGTCTTCTACAATCTCAAGTTTCAATACCTTCAAACAGCCTCTGTATTGCACTGATGAAGTCACTGAGACGTCATCAACACTTGACTCACTATATGCAACAACAAACAGTTTTCTGCAACAGTGATGCAGTTTACTTTATGACATTATAATGTAATTCACTATAACGGACAGTAAAAACAGTTCACTGTAACGGACAGTAAAAACAGTTCACTGTAACGGAGAGTAAAAACAGTTCACTGTAACGGACAGTAAAAACAGTTCACTGTAACGGACAGTAAAAACAGTTCACTGTAACGGACAGTAAAAACAGTTCACTATAAGGACAGTAAAAACAGTTCACTATAACGGACAATATAAACAGTTCACTATAACTGACAATATAAACAGTTCACTATAACGGACAATATAAACAGTTCACTATAACGGACAATATAAACAGTTCACTATAACGGACAATATAAACAGTTCACTATAACGGACAATATAAACAGCTCACTATAACGGAGAGTAAAAACAGTTCACTATAACGGACAGTAAAAACAGTTCACTATAACGGACAGTAAAAACAGTTCACTATAACGGACAATATAAACAGTTCAGTATAACGGACAGTAAAAACAGTTCACTATAACGGACAATATAAACAGTTCACTATAACGGACAATATAAACAGTTCACTATAACGGACAATATAAACAGTTCACTATAACGGACAATATAAACAGTTCACTATAACGGACAATATAAACAGTTCACTATAACGGACAATATAAACAGTTCACTATAGCGGACAATATAAACAGCTCACTATAACGGACAGTAAAAACAGTTCACTATAACGGACAGTAAAAACAGTTCACTATAACGGACAGTAAAAACAGTTCACTATAACGGACAGTAAAAACAGTTCACTATAACGGACAGTAAAAACAGTTCACTATAACGGACAGTAAAAACAGTTCACTATAACGGACAGCAAAAACAGTTCACTATAACGGACAGTAAAAACAGTTCACTATAACGGACAGTAAAAACAGTTCACTATAACGGACAGTAAAAACAGTTCACTATAACGGACAGTAAAAACAGTTCACTATAACGGACAGTAAAAACAGTTCACTATAACGGACAGTAAAAACAGTTCACTATAACGGACAATATAAACAGTTCACTATAACGGACAGTAAAAACAGTTCACTATAACGGACAGTAAAAACAGTTCACAATAACGGACAATATAAACAGAAATATCATATTTAAGATCGATTATACATTTTTTAATCAAAATTTTAATATTCAGATCCAGGTGACAAACATTGTAGTGTTGTGTTGTGCAACACAACGAGTGTTGCAAGGTTGTTTGTAGTGTTGTGTTGTGCAACACAACGAGTGTTGCAAGGTTGTTTGTAGTGTTGTGTTGTGCAACACAACGAGTGTTGCAAGGTTGTTTGTAGTGTTGTGGTGTTGTGCAACACAACGAGTGTTGCAAGGTTGTTTGTAGTGTTGTGTTGTGCAACACAACGAGTGTTGCAAGGTTGTTTGTAGTGTTGTGTTGTCCAACACAACGAGTGTTGCAAGGTTGTTTGTAGTGTTGTGGTGTTGTGCAACACAACGAGTGTTGCAAGGTTGTTTGTAGTGTTGTGTTGTGCAACACAACGAGTGTTGCAAGGTTGTTTGTAGTGTTGTGTTGTCCAACACAACGAGTGTTGCAAGGTTGTTTGCAGTGTTGTGTTGTGCAACACAACGAGTGTTGCAAGGTTGTTTGTAGTGTTGTGGTGTTGTGCAACACAACGAGTGTTGCAAGGTTGTTTGTAGTGTTGTGTTGTGCAACACAACGAGTGTTGCAAGGTTGTCCGCAACATACTTTATAGACTTTTTTCTCTTGCACAGGATTATGGTATACCTGAGGAATACCTGGAGTGAGTTCCGGGGATCAACACAGGATTATGGTATACCTGAGGTATACCTGGAGTGAGTTCCGGGGATCAACACAGGATTATGGTATACCTGAGGTATACGTGGAGTGAGTTCGGGGGATCAACAACCCTGCGGCCCGGTCCACGACCAGACTTCTTGGTGAATCAGGACCTGATCAACCAGGCTGTTACTGCCGGCAGTATAATGTACTTCCATGTGCACATGACTGTACTCTCAGCACAGTGTACAAAAACGGTATTTTGTGTCAGCAAAGTTGAGATAAATTGACTTTAATGTTGACCAGTCTGTTTTAGAGACAATATTGAATTGATATAGGTCTGGCAAGTTTCCAATTTGTCCATTTTATGAGAGAAATTGTGGAAAATCGATTTGCTGTTTTTTCATGCTGTTCTCTGTCAGATAATAATAGGAAGCCTCTTCAGTTTGGCTTCACTGTTTGTGTTTCTGAATTAGATGTTATGTCTGCATGTCTTAAATTCTCACCTTTATTGAAGAAATTAGGACATTAGTTTCCATGTGATGATTTGTGAATGATAGCTTCTATGTGATGATTTGTGAATGATAGTTTCCATGTGATGACTTGTGAATGATAGTTTCCATGTGATGACTTGTGAATGATAGTTTCCACGCGATGACTTGTGAATGATAGTTCCCATGTGATGACTTGTGAATGATAACTTTTATGTGATGACTTATGAATGATAAATTTTATGTGATGACTTGTGAATGATAACTTTTATGTGATGACTTGTGAATGATAACTTTTATGTGATGACTTGTGAATGATAGTTTCCATGTGATGACTTGTGAATGATAGTTTCCATGTGATGACTTGTGAATGATAGTTTCCATGTGATGACTTGTGAATGATAGTTTTTGTGATGACTTGTGAATGATAGTTTTCATGTGATGACTTATAAATGATAGTTCCCATGTGATGACTTGTGAATTATAGTTTTAATGTGATGACTTGTGAATGATAGTTCCCATGTGGTGACTTGTGAATGACAGTTTCCATGTGATGATTTGTGAATAATAGTTTTCATGTGATGACTTGTGAATGATAGTTTTCATGTGATGATTTGTGAATAATAGTTTCCATGTTATGGATTGTGAATAATAGTTTCCATGTGATGACTTGTGAATGACAGTTTCCATGTGATGATTTGTGAATAATAGTTTCCATGTGATGACTTGTGAATAATAGTTTCCATGTGATGACTTGTGAATAATAGTTTCCATGTGATGACTTGTGAATAACAGTTCCCATGAGATGTCTTGTGAATGATAGTTCCCATGTGATAACTAGTGAATGATAGTTTCCATGTGATGACTTGTGAATAATTTTTATGTGATGACTTATGAATGTTACTTTCTATGTGATGACTTGTGAATAATAGTTTCCATATGATGACTTGTGAATAATAGTTTCAATGTGATAACTTGTGAATGATAGTTCCCATATGATGGTTTGTGAATGATAGTTTCCATGTGATGACTTGTGAATGATAGTTTCCATGTGATGACTTGTGAATAATAGTTTCCATGTGATGACTTGTGAATAATAGTTTCCATGTGATGACTTGTGAATGATAGTTTCCATGTGATGACTTGTGAATAATAGTTTCCATGTGATGACTTGTGAATGATAGTTTCCATGTGATGACTTGTGAATAATAGTTTCCATGTGATGACTTGTGAATGATAGTTTCCATGTGATGACTTGTGAATAATAGTTTCCATGTGATGACTTGTGAATGATAGTTTCCATGTGATGACTTGTGAATGATAGTTTCCATGTGATGACTTGTGAATGATAGTTTCCATGTGATGACTTGTGAATGATAGTTTCCATGTGATGATCTGTGAAGCCTTTTCTGATTCCCTTCAAATATTCAACACAAATATTTAACCACATCATCAAGTTTGCACTGTTCCATCCGTCTGCAGTGAGGTGCAATGGAGTGGGGTTATGCAATACTATGATGTCTTCCTTGTATCTTGCAACGACCAAAAATACATGTAGATGAAAATAAGAGAGATTAAAGTGAGCTTTAAGAGAGCGAGAGGAGACGCTCCTGCTGGGGGCTGGAGAGAAAAGAGATCTTTGTTAACGCTCTTTGTGGAAGATTACTTTCTTCAAGAAGAAAACAGTTTACTAAATAACTTTCTTATAAAGACTTGTTTACTGGAGTATAACAACCAGTATGTGTGTGTGTGTCTGTAACTCTCAGTGTTATTGAGGTTCACCTGTGTATAACAATGAGGCTCTCTCTCTCTCTCTCTCTCTCTCTCTCTCATACACACTTTGTCGCTTTAATTGTTGGTTGCCTGGTAGCCAGAGAGACCAGGCTGTTGGAACCTGCAGAAGTCTAACGTATGCACCATAGCCCGGTTGATTAGGAACTTATAACGTTCCCTTTAACACAGCCAGAGGTCTGTTGATACTTTCCCTTTTGCTGGAAGGGAGGGTGCTGAAGAATCTCGGTCCCTTTACGCTTATTAAGTTGTATCTTAGTCATTCCATTGTACTCCTGCCATTCAAAACACTGCCAACATTACAATTTCCGATGTTACCATGAATCCACTTGATATGAAGCCAGTGATAGCGTGTCCACGCACTCTGCTCAGGGCCGAATGAAACATGGGCGTTAGAGGCTGCAGTCCAGGGTCCTCCGCCAGCTGGAGGGCCTCCAGAGGCTGCAGTCCAGGGTCCTCCGCCAGCTGGAGGGCCTCCAGGGACTGCAGTACAGGGTCTTCTGCCAACTGGAGGGCCTCCAGAGGCTGCAGTCCAGGGTCCTCCGCCAGCTGGAGGGCCTCCAGAGGCTGCAGTCCAGCGTCCTTCGCCAGCTGGAGGGCCTCCGGAGATTAAGAGAAAAGTGTTCACAGTTAGTCTAGTATAAGTTTATAGTATATATACCAAGACAAGGTTTCTGGGAACAACGCCCCGCGGCCGGTCTGTAACCAGGTCTCCTCTTCCATCACGTATATGATGAACTGTTGACTGCTGTGATTACTTTTTTTTAAATATTACTGGGAGTCTCAAAGTAGCCCAGGGGCCTCACAGTACCTGTAGCCCAGGGGCCTCACAGTGCCTGTAGCCCAGGGGCCTCACAGTACCTGTAGCCCAGGGGCCTCACAGTACTTGTAGCCCAGGGGCCTCACAGTACCTGTAGCCCAGGGGCCTCACAGTACCTGTAGCCCAGGGGCCTCACAGTACCTGTAGCCCAGGGGCCTCACAGTGCCTGTAGCCCAGGGGCCTCACAGTACATGTAGCCCAGGGGCCTCACAGTACCTGTAGCCCACGGGCCTCAAAGTACTTGTAGCCCAGAGGTCTCACAGTACCTGTAGCCCAGAGGCCTCACAGTACCTGTAGCCCAGAGGTCTCACAGTACCTGTAGCCCAGAGGCCTCACAGTACTTGTAGCCCAGAGGCCTCACAGTACCTGTAGCCCAGAGGTCTCACAGTACTTGTAGCCCAGAGGCCTCACAGTACTTGTAGCCCAGAGGTCTCACAGTGCCTGTAGCCCAGAGGTCTCACAGTACTTGTAGCCCAGAGGCCTCACAGTACTTGTAGCCCAGAGGTCTCACAGTACCTGTAGCCCAGAGGCCTCACAGTACTTGTAGCCCAGGGGCCTCACAGTTCCCGTACCCCGAGGTCTCACATACTTGTAGCCCAGAGGCCTCACATACTTGTGCCAGAGGTCTCACGTGCCTGTAGCCCCGAGGTCTCACGTACTTGTAGCCCAGAGCCTCACAGTCTTGTACCCAGGGGCCTACAGTCCTTAGCCCCCGAGGGTTTAAGTGCCTGTAGCCCGGGGCCTCAAAATCTTGTAGCCCCGAGGTTCACAGTACCTGTAGCCCAGGGGCTAAGTACTTGTAGCCCAGGGGGCCCCACATGCCCGTAGCCCCAAAGGGCTCACAGTGTGAGCCCAGAGGCCTCAAGTACTTGTAGCCGAGGGCTCACATACCTGTGCCCAGGGGGCCCCCACATACTTGTAGCCCCCCGGGGGCCCCACAGTGCCTGTAGCCCCGGGGCCTCACAGTACTTTTAGCCAGGGGGCCTCACAGACCTGTAGCCCAGGGGCCTACAGTACTTGTCCCCGGGGCCTCACATACTTTTTACCCAGGGGCCTCAAGTGCCTGTAGCCCAGGGGCCCCACAGTACCTGAGCCCCGGGCCCACAGTACTTGAGCCCCGGGGCCTCACAGTACTTGTAGCCAGGGGCCCCACAGTGCCTGTAGCCAGAGGGCTCAAGTGCCTGTAGCCCCGAGGTCTCACAGTACCCGTAGCCCAGGGGCCCCACAGAATTGTAGCCCCGGGGGCCCCACTGCCCGTAGCCCCGGGGCCTCACAGGGGCCCGTACCCCGGGGCTCACAGTATTGTAGCCCGGGGCCTCACAGTCCTGTTGCCCAAGGGTTTCCCGATTGTACCCAGGGGCCTCACGTACTGTAGCCCAAGGTCTCATAGTACCTGTAGCCAGGGGCCCCACAGTACCCGTAGCCCCAAGGTTCACAGTACCTGTAGCCCGAGGTCTCACAGTACCGTAGCCCAGAGGTCTCACAGTACCTGTAGCCCAAGGTCTCACAGACCGTGCCCAGAGGTCCACAGTACCTGTAGCCAGAGGGCTCACATACCTGTCCCAGAGGGCTCACAGTACCCGTAGCCCAGAGGTCCACGTATGTGCCCGAGGTCTCACATCCGTAGCCCCGAGGTTCTCACAGTACCTGTAGCCCAGAGGTCTCACAGTACCGTAGCCCCGAGGCTCACAGTCCTGTAGCCCAGAGGGCTCACATACCCTTAGCCCAGAGGTCTCACATACCCCGACCCAGAGGTTCAAGTACCTGTAGCCCCAAGGGCTCACGTACCCCGTAGCCCAGGTCTCACAGTACTTGTAGCCCAGAGGGCTCACTTCCCATAGCCCCGAGGTCTCACAAAAAACCTGTAGCCCAGAGGTCTCCAGTACCTGTAGCCCCGAGGTCTCCCGTACCGTAGCCCGGGATTCAAAAGTACCCTTTGCCCAGGGGGCCCCACAGTACCTGTACCCCAGGTCTCCGACCTTAGCCCCAAGGGCTCACAGACCCGTACCCAGAGGTCTCACAGTACCCGTGCCCAGAGGGCTCACAGTACCTGTAGCCCAGAGGGTCTCCTCCCGTAGCCCAGAGGTCTCACAGACCTGTAGCCCAGAGGTCTCACATAGTAGAGAGAGGGCTCACAGTACCCGTGCCCCGAGGTTCACAGTACCTGTAGCCCAGAGGTCCACAGTACCTGTAGCCCCCGAGGGTTTTCCCCATCCTGTAGCCCGAGGTCCACATACCCGTAGCCCAGAGGCTCACAGACCCCGTACCAAAAAAGGGTTACAGTCCCGTAGCCCAGAGGCCCCAGTACCCGTGCCCCAGGTCTCACAGTACCCGTAGCCCAGAGGTCTCACAGTACCCGTAGCCAGAGGGTTTACAGTCCCGTAGCCCAGAGGTCTCAATACTGTAGCCCAGAGTCTCACAGTACCTTAGCCCAGAGGTTCCACAGTACCTGTAGCCCAGGGCTCACAGTACCTTAGCCCCGGGGTCTCCAGTACCTGTAGCCCCGGGGCCCCACAGTCCCGTACCCAGAGGTCTCACAGTACCTGTACCCCGGGTCTCACAGTACCGTAGCCCAGAGGTCCACGGTACCTGTAGCCAGAGGTCTCACAGTACCTGTAGCCCCCGAGGGCTCAAAAATACCTGTAGCCCCAGAGGGCTCACATACTGTAGCCCCCGAGGGCTCACAGTACCTGTACCCAGAGGTCTCACGTACCTTAGCAGAGGTCTCACAGTCCGTAGCCCAGAGGTCTACAGTACCTGTACCCAGAGGTTCACAGTACCTGTAGCCCCGGGTCTCACAGTACTGTAGCCCAGAGGTCTCACATACCCGTACCCAGAGGGTTCACAGTACCCTTAGCCCAGAGGGCTCACAGTACCTGTAGCCAGGGGCCCACAGTACCTGTAGCCCCCGGGGCCTCACTACCGTAGCCCGGGGCCTACAGCCTGTACCCCGGGGCCTCACAGTGCCTGTAGCCCGGGGCCTACAGTACCTGTGCCCAGGGGCCTCACAGTACTGTAGCCCAGGGGGGCCTCACAGTACCTGTGCCCAGGGGCCTCAAGTGCCTGTAGCCCCGGGGGCCCCACGTACCTGTGCCCAGGGGCCTCACAGTCCGTAGCCCCGGGCCTCACAGTACCTGTAGCCCAGGGGCCTCACAGTACCCGTAGCCCAGGGCCTCACGTGCCCGTAAACCCAGGGGCCCCACAGTACCTGTAGCCCAGGGGCCTCACAGTACCTGTAGCCCAAGGGTTTACATATTGAGCCCAGGGGGCCCCCAGTACTGTAGCCCAGGGGGCCCACAGACCTGTAGCCCAGATTCCAGTACTTGTAGCCCAGGGGCCTCACAGTACCTGTAGCCCGGGGTCCCCAGTACCTGAGCCCAGAGGTCCACAGTACTTGTAGCCCAGGGGGTTTCCCGTACCTGTAGCCCAGAGCCACAGTACTTGTAGCCCAGGGCCTCACAGTACCTGTAGCCCAGAGGTCTCACTTCTTGTAGCCCAGGGGCCTCACAGTACCTGTTGCCCAGGGGCCTCACAGTCCTGTCCCAGAGGTTACAGTCTTGAGCCCCGGGGGCCCCACAGTACCCGTAGCCCAAGGTTCACAGTACTTGAAAGCCCAGGGGCCCCACATTTCCTGTAGCCCAGAGGGCTCACAGGCCTGTAGCCCCGAGGTCTCAAGGGACTTAGCCAGGGGCCCAGTACCTGAGCCCCCAAAGGTTCACGTATTGTAGCCCCGGGGCCTCACAGTACCTTTTACCCAGGGGCCCCACAGTACCCGTAGCCAGAGGTCCACAGTCTTTAGCCCGGGGCCCACAGTACCTGTAGCCCCCGGGGCCCCACAGTACCTGTAGCCCCGAGGGCTCACGTATTGTAGCCCAGGGGGCCACAGTACCTGTAGCCCAGAGTCTCACAGTCTTGTAGCCCAGGGGCCTCAAGTACCTGTAGCCCAGAGTCTCACAGTACTTGTACCCAGGGGGCCCCACAGTACCCGTAGCCCGAGGGCTACAGTGCCTGTAGCCCAGAGGGCCCCAGTATTGTAGCCAGGGGCCTCCAGTACCTGTAGCCCAAGGTTCACGTACTTGTAGCCCAGGGGCCTAAGTACCGTAGCCCGGGTCTACAGTCCCTTGCCCAGAGGTCTCACAGTACTTGTACCAGGGCCCACAGACCTGTAGCCCAGAGGTCTCACAGTACTTTTACCCCGGGGCCTACAGTCCTGTACCCAGGGGGTCTCAAGTACCTGTAGCCCAGAGGTCTCACAGTACCTGTCCCAGAGGCTCACAACTTGTAGCCCCCGGGGCCTCACACTACCTGTAGCCCCGAGGTCTCACAGTACTTGTAGCCCAGGGGCCCCACAGAACTGTAGCCCGGGGGCCTCCAGTACCGTAGCCCAGAGGGCTCACGTACTTGTAGCCCGGGGTCTCACGTACTGTAGCCCAGGGGTCTCACATACTTGTAGCCCCGGGGGCCCACAGTACCTGAGGCCCCAAAGGGCTCCGTACTTGTAGCCCCGGGGCCTCACAGTACCCGTAGCCCAGAGGGTTCCGTGCCTGTAGCCCAGAGGTCTCACGTACTTGTAGCCCCGGGGCCTCACAGTCCCGTAGCCCCGAGGGTTTACAGATTGTAGCCCCGGGGCCCCAAAGTCCTGTACCCAGAGGGTTCACAGTACCCGTAGCCCCGAGGGCTACAGTACCTGTAGCCCAGAGGGTCTCCAGTACCTGTAGCCCAAGAAGGTTCAAACAGTACCGTAGCCCGAGGTCTCACAGTACCCGTAGCCCAGGGGTTCACAGTACCGTAGCCCAGAGGTCTCACAGACCTGTGCCCAGAGGTTCACAGTACCCGTAGCCCAGAGGTCTCACATACCTGTAGCCCCCGGGGGCTACAGTACCTTTGCCCAGGGGCCTCACGTACCTGAGCCCCGAGGTCTCACGTACCTGTAGCCCAGAGGTCTCACAGTACCTGTAGCCCCGAGGTTCACGGTCCGTAGCCAGAGGTCTCACAGTACCTGTAGCCCAGAGGGTTACGTACCTGTAGCCCCCGAGGTCTCACGTACCCGTAGCCCAGAGGTTCACAGACCTGTAGCCCAGAGGGCTACGTACCTGAGCCCAAGGTCTCACAGACCCGTAGCCAAGAGGTCTCACAGACCCGTAGCCCAGAGGTCTCACAGTACCTGTAGCCCAGAGGGCTCACTACCTGTAGCCCCGAGGGCTCACAGTACCTGAGCCCCGAGGTTCACAGTACCTGTAGCCCCGAGGTCCACAGTACCTGTAGCCCGGGGCCTCACAGTACCCGTAGCCCAGGGGCCTCACATACCTGTAGCCAGGGGCCTCACAGTACCTTTGCCCCGGGGCCCCACAGGCCCTGACCCCGGGGCCTCACAGTACCTTTCCAGGGGGGCCCCACGTACCTGTTCCCCGGGGCCTCACATACCTGTAGCCCAGGGGCCTCATGTGCCTGTAGCCCAGGGGCCTCACAGTACCTTTAGCCCAGGGCCTCACATGCCTGTAGCCCCCGGGGCCCCACAGTACCTGTAGCCCGGGGCCTCACAGTACCCGTAGCCCAGGGGCCTCACATGCCTGTAGCCCAGGGGGCCCCACAGTACCGTAGCCCCGGGGGGCCCCACAGACCTGTAGCCCAGAGGTCCACATATTGTAGCCCAGGGGCCTCACATACCCGTAGCCCCGGGGCCTCACAGACCTTTTGCCCAGAGGTTCACTACTTGTAGCCCAGGGGCCTCACAGTACCTGTACCCCCGGGGCCCCACAGTACCTGTAGCCCAGAGGTTCACAGACTTTAGCCCAGGGTTCACGTACCTGTAGCCCAGGGTCTCACATACTTGTAGCCCGGGGCCTCACAGACCTGTGCCCAGAGGTTCACAGTACTTGGCCCCGGGGCCCCGTACCTGTACCAGGGGCCTCACAGTACTGTAGCCCCAGAGGTCTACAGTACTTGTGCCCAGGGGGGTCACAGTACCTGAGCCAGAGGTCTACGTATTGGCCCAGGGGGCCTCACAGTCGTAGCCCAGAGGTCTCACAGTGCCTGTACCCAGAGGGCTCCGTATTGTAGCCCAGGGGCCCCCCACAGACCCGTAGCCCAGAGGTTCACAGTACTTGTAGCCCAGGGGCCCCCAAAGTTTTCTGTAGCCCAGGGGCCTCACAGTACCTGTAGCCCAGAGGTCTCACAGTACTTGGCCCAGGGGGGCCTCACAGTACCTGTAGCCAGGGGCTCACAGTACCTTTTAGCCCAGAGGGGTTTACAGTACGTAGCCCAGGGGTCTCCGTACCTGTAGCCCCGGGTCTCACAGTCTTGTAGCCCCGGGGCCTCACAGTCTGTGCCCGAGGTCCACAGACTTTTAGCCCAGGGGCCTCACAGTACCCGTAGCCCAGAGGCTTTCACAGTGTGTAGCCCAGAGGGCCACAGTACTTGTAGCCCCGGGCCTCACAGTAAACCCGTAGCCCCGAGGTCTCCATACTTGTACCCAGGGGCCTCACAATACCTGTAGCCCAGAGGTCTACAGTGCCTGTAGCCCCGAGGTCTCACAGTACTTGTAGCCCAGGGGCCCCACGTACCCGTAGCCCAGAGGTTCACAGTACTTGTAGCCCAGGGGCCTACAGTACCCGTAGCCAGGGTTCACAGTACCTGTACCCAGAGGTCCACAGTACCTGTAGCCCAGAGTCTACAGTACTTTTACCCGGGGCCTACACTACCTGTAGCCCGGGTCTCACGTACTTGTCCAGGGGCCTCACGTAACTGTACCCAGGGGGCCCCACAGACCTGTAGCCCAGGGGCGTCTACAGTACTTGAGCCCAGGGGTTCCCCAGTACCCGAGCCAGAGGGCTCACGTACTTGTAGCCCCGGGGCCTACAGTACCTGTAGCCCAGAGGTCTCACAGTACTTGTAGCCCAGGGCCTCACAGTACCTGTACCCAGAGGTCTCAAGTGCCTTACCCCCGAGGTCTCACATACTTGTAGCCCCGGGGGCCCACAGTACCCGTAGCCGAGTCTCCATACTTGAGCCCAGGGGCCCCCAGTACCCGTAGCCCAGAGGTTTTCACGTGCCGTTGCCAGGGTTCCATACTTGTAGCCCCGGGGCCTCACTACCTGTAGCCCAGAGGTCTCACAGTTTGTAGCCCAGGGGCCTCACGTACCTGTAGCCCCGAGGGGCTCACAGTACCTGTAGCCAGAGGTCTCACAGACCTGTAGCCCAGAGGTCCACAGTACTTGTAGCCCGGGGCCTCACGTACCTGTAGCCCCAGAGGTCTACAATACTTGTAGCCCAGGGCCCCACAGTACCTGACCCAGAGTCTCACGTGCCGTAGCCAGAGGTCTCACAGTACTTGTAGCCCAGGGCCTCACATACCTGTAGCCCAGAGGTCTCACAATACTTGTAGCCCGGGGCCCCACAGTACCTGTACCCAAGGTCTACAGTGCCTGGCCCAGATCTCACGTACTTGTAGCCCAGGGCCCACAGTACCCGTAGCCCAGAGGTCCACGTATTGTAGCCCGGGGCTCAAGTACCTGTGCCCGGGGCTCCAGTACCCGTAGCCCAGAGGGTTTACAGTGCCCGTAGCCAGAGGTTACAGACTTGTAGCCCAGAGGTCTCAAGTACCTGTAGCCCAGAGGTCTCACATAACCGTAGCCAGAGGTCTCCGTACCCGTAGCCCCGAGGTCTCAAGTACTTGTAGCCCAAAGGGCCAAGCCTGTACCCAGAGGTCTCCATACCTGTAGCCAAGGGGGTCACAGTACCCGTGCCCAGAGGTCTCACAGTACCCTTTGCCCCGAGGCTCACATACCTGTAGCCCAAGGTCTCACAGTACCTGTAGCCCGAGGTTCACAGTACCTGTGCCCAGAGGTCTCACAGTACCCCGTAGCCCAAGGGGCTCACAGTACTTGTAGCCCAGAGGTCTCACATCCTGTAGCCCCAGGGGCCTCACAGTACCTGAGCCCAGAGGTCCACATACCTGTAGCCCCGAGTTCACTACCTGTAGCCCAGAGGGCTCCCGTACCCGTAGCCAGGGGGGCCCCACAGTACCTGTAGCCCAGGGGCCTACGTACTGTAGCCCAGAGGTCTCACAGTACCTGTACCAAAGGGCTCACGTACCTGTAGCCCGAGGGCTCAAGTACTTGTAGCCCAGAGGTTCCAGTACCTGTAGCCCCGAGGGCTCACAGACCTGTAGCCCCGAGGTCTCACAGTACCCGTAGCCAGAGGGTTTACAGTACCTGTAGCCCCGAGGGCTCACAGTCCTGTGCCCAGAGGTCTACAGTACCTTTCCCAGAGGTCTCACGTACTTGTGCCCAGGGGCCTCACAGTACCTGTAGCCCAGAGGTCTCACAGTACCCGTAGCCCAGAGGTCTACAGTACCCGTAGCCCAGAGGTTCACAGTACCCGTACCCAGGGGGCCCCGTACCTGTAGCCCAGAGGGCTCACGTACCCGACCCGGGGGTCTCACAGTACTTTAGCCCAGAGGGCTCACATTACCTGTAGCCCCGAGGTCTCACAGTACCCGTAGCCCAGAGGGCTCACAGTACCTGAGCCCAGAGGTTCCAGTACTTATGCCCAGGGGGCCCACGAAAGTAGCCCCGGGGGCCCCACAGTACCTTAGCCCAGAGGCCACCCGTACTGTAGCCCAGGGGCCCCACAGTACTGTAGCCAGAGGTCTCACAGTACCGTAGCCCCGGGGCCTCACGTACCTGTAGCCCGGAGGGCTCACAGTACCCGTAGCCAGGGGCCTACAGTCCTGTGCCCAGAGGCCCCCAAGTACCCCTTTGCCCCGAGGTTCACAGTACCGTAGCCCGAGGTTCCCCAGTACTTGTAGCCCCGGGGCCTCACAGTACCCGTAGCCCCGAGGTCTCACGTACCAGCCCAGGGTTCACAGACCTGTAGCCCAGAGGTCCACAGTATTTGTAGCCCAGGGGCCTCACATACCTGTAGCCCCCGGGGGCCCCACAGCCTGTAGCCCAAGGTCTCACAGTACTTGTAGCCCAGGGGCCCCAAGTACCCGTAGCCCCGAGGTTCACAGTACCTGTACCCCGGGGCCCCACAGTACCGGGAGCCCCGAGGTTCACAGTACCTGTAGCCCAGAGGTTTACAGTACCGAGCCCCGGGGGGCCCACAGTACGTAACCCAAGGTCTCACAGTCCCCCTAGCCCAAGGTTCACAGTACCCGTAGCCCAGGGGCCCCACATATCGAGCCCAGGGCCTACATACCGTAGCCCAGAGGTCTCACAGTACCCGTAGCCCAGGGGCCTCACAGTACCTGTTTGCCCAGGGGGCCCCACGTACCCGAGCCCAGAGGTCTCACAGTACCTGTGCCCAAGGTCCACAGTACCTGTGCCCAGGGCCCACAGTACCTGTAGCCAGGGGCCTCACAGTACCTGTAGCCCAGGGGCCCACAGATTAGCCCAGGGGCTCACAGTACCCGTAGCCCAGGGGCCTCCAGTACTTAGCCCCGGGCCTACGTACCTGACCAGGGGCCCACATTCCCGTAGCCCCGGGGGTCACAGTACCTGTAGCCCGGGGCCCCCAGTACCCGTAGCCCCGGGGGGCCCACAGTACTGTAAACCCAGGGGGCCCCACAGTACCTGTTGCCCAGGGGCCTACAGTACCTGTAGCCTAGGGGCCCCACCCGTACCCGTAGCCAGAGGCTCACAGTACCTGTAGCCCAGGGGTCTACAGTACCTTGCCCAGGGGGTCACAGTACCTGTGCCCAGGGCCCACAGTACCCGTAGCCCGGGGGGGCCTCCAGTTTCCTGTAGCCCAGGGGTCTCCCCATACCCAGCCCAGGGGCCCCCACGTACCTGTAGCCCAGGGGGCCTACGTCCCGTACCCAGGGGGTTTCCCGTACCCGTGCCCAGGGGGCCCGACATACTGTAGCCCCGGGGGCCCCACAGTACCCGTAGCCCAGGGGGGTTTCCCGTACCGGCCCAGGGGGTTTACATACCCGTAGCCCAGGGGCCTCACAGTACCTGTAGCCCAGGGGCCTCACGTACCTGAGCCAGGGGTCTACAGACCTGTAGCCCAGGGGCCTCACAGTACCTGTAGCCCAGGGGCCTCACAGACCCGTAGCCCAGGGGTCTCACAGTACCTGTAGCCGGGGGTACAGTACCTGAGGGGCCGGGGCCTCACAGTACTGTAGCCCCGGGGTCTCACGTACCCGTAGCCCAGGGGCCTCCAGACCCGTCCCAGGGGCCTCACAGTACCTGTGCCCCGGGGTTCACAGTACCTGTACCAGGGGCCTCACGTACCTTAGCCCAGGGGCCCACGTACCCCCCCCCCCCCCCCCCCTGTAGCCAGGGGTCTCACAGATGTAGCCCCCGGGGCCCCACAGTACCCCGTAGCCCCGGGGGCCCACAGTCCTGTAGCCAAGGGGCTACGTACCTGTAGCCCAGGGGTCTCACAGTACCTGACCCCGGGGGGCCCTCACGTACCTTAGCCCCGGGGCCTCACAGTACCTGTAGCCCAGGAGTCCACAGTCCTTTTCCCGGGGTCCAAGTACCTGTAGCCCCGGGGGCCCCACAGTACCTGTAGCCCCGGGGCCTCAGTAAAGGGCTCATGTAAAAATATCAAGTTCAGTTGTTCAAAACTCCAACAAATGCCACCCCTGTGAATGTGTTTACGCACGCATGTTATCTGTAGTTATACAAACTGTTTTTTTCAGTCACATCAAAAGGGGGTTTTCTCAGGAATCCAAATTCGCTGCACCCTTGACCCGTACACGAGTCCCCTTTAGAGCTAAAAAAAAAATGCATTTGATTGAAAAACTATACGGGGGTATTTTGTTTTGTTGCAGGACTTAAACCTTGTGTATTTACACAAAACCAATGTTATATTGCTAGTGGCTGACTGGGAAAGGGGGACAGACTTTCTTGTTGTCCTCATATCTCTGGTGCTATTGAACCAGCCACTTGCTGTGTTTCCAGCCAACATGGTCAGTCAGTGGTTTCCCGGAACCAGCCCCCTGGTTTTGTTTTCCCGCCCAAAATGGCCAGTCAGTGGTGAGGACCAGGGCCCGGTGTGTTTGAGCCAACAGGCTCGGCCCTGGTTTAGGGCCCGGGGGATGGGTGTTTCCGGGCCAACAGGCCCCCCAAATGAAAAAAATATTCTTACCATTTCTTGTCACTCTTTTTCCACTTTTTGGCACTAGAAAATCTTGTTTTCTGTTTCGGTTTAAAACCCCCACATTCTCTTTGCGTTCATGGGTAGAATACCCTCGTTCCCTTCCTCCCGGGCCCTCAGACACCTTCCGTCACGTATGTCTCCACTACTGACCGATCTATCTCTGGGTGAAAGAATCTGCGTTTCTGGGGGGACTGTGCATTATTCGGTAGATCGTGGAAAATTTTCTGGAAATGGTTGATTGACAAAATTTAGTTGTTTTCCCCTTAGTTCAAATATACAGAGTCCCCGGCACGTGCAAAACACTGGGGGTTTGTGTGAGCTGTGATTTTATGAGGTTTTCGTTGTAAACATTTTGATTTTATAGTTAAAAAGACGAGGGGCTACGATCTGTAAAAAATCTGTGTTAGAGTCTGAAATAGTCTGTAACAGGATTTGTCCTAGGGGGGGCTGGAGACCATCCGTGGCTGCTGTACTTGTCTTGCTCTCGCTATGTACTTCTTCCGTCGAGCCCCAAAAAAAGATGGAAGTTAAAGTGCGTTCAGTCACAAAGACTCGTCCAAACAGATTTCCTAATAGATTATAATCTCTCAAACCGATCAAGTGGAAAAATAAGTGGAACGTCGCCAATGCCTGTGCTGACTATCCACCCCACCAAGCTTCCACTATGAAGCCGTGACTTAATACAAACGTCTAACCCATTTCTATGTTTGAGAGGCTTGTGTGTTGCCACCTCTCTATGTTGCCACCTCTGTGTGTTGCCACCTCTGTGTGTTGCCACCTCTGTGTGTTGCCACCTCTCTATGTTGCCACCTCTGTGTGTTGCCACCTCTGTGTGTTGCCACCTCTGTGTGTTGCCACCGTCTGTGTGTTGCCACCTCTGTGTGTTGCCACCTCTGTGTGTTGCCACCTCTGTGTGTTGCCACCTCTGTGTGTTCCCACCTCTGTGTGTTGCCACCTCTGTGTGTTGCCACCTCTGTGTGTTGCCACCTCTGTGTGTTGCCACCTTGGTTAAGCACAAACCCAGCCAAGACAACATTCTCCCCACTTACAGTTATGTTCGTAGGTATCTAGACACACTCGCTCAGGTGTCAGTGAGGGGATGCAAACATACAGAGTGAGGGAAGAGGGGAGAGAAGGAAAATGAGAGAGGGGTGAATGGAGGGAGGGAGGGAGGGAATGAGGGAGACCCTCAGTAGGGTTGGAGGGAGTGAGATATGTCAGCAAAACAGTGAGCTTTAAAGAGGACATGATGGGAAACAGTGGTGGCCTGCCAGCACGCTCTGACTCTCTCTCTCTCTCTCTCTCTCCCTCCTTCCCTCTCTCTCTCTCTCTCTCTTCTCTCTCTCTCATCTCTCTCTCTCTCTCTCTCATCTCTCTCATCTCTCTCTCTCCCTCTCCTCTCTCTCTCTTCTCCTCTCCCTCTACTCTCTCCTCTCTCTCTCTCACTCTCTCACTCACACAGCTGCTGCTGCGAAATGCTGTTGCAAGTGCTTTGATGCTGCTATTGATGCGGCTGTCACTGTTGCAACCAGCTACTACTGCTGCACCCGTTATTGCAGCTTCTGTTGCAGATGGTGCTAATGTTTACCTTGTTACTGTTGTTGCCTATGTTGATGTCTAAATGAGCAATGATGATAATCATCGTCATACTGATGATAATGACTGATAATTTCAAGAACTCTAGCGGTATAAAAAAAATCCAGGATTATTCTTAAATATTGGTTGTACATAAACAAAGCTTGTACAGGTACAATATGACCCATAAGGGTCATACAGCGCTGAGCTGCGATGTAAGAAAGGAGTAACACTGCAGCAGGCCTACTGGCCCATACTTGGTAAGTCTTTCTCTAGACAGTGTGTGTGTTGCTGTAGGCGGGAGGCAGGTGGGAGGGGGGACAGGTGTCTAGGTATAGAAGAGAACCTTGTTTAACATGCGTCAAGTCTAGCTCCTGGGCCCGCTTCTTAAATCTTAGTTACTGGTTCCTTTTACCCAGAGTGTGACGATACCCACTCTTCAAGCTGTGTATAGATTCCTGACTAGTTCTACTGAGTTCTACTTACTACCTTACAACGGAAATAGTATTTTATAACATCCCTGAGGTTCGAATGCGTTATTAGCTGGCAGCTATAGCCTCTTACTAGCTGTCATCACATCTCAAACAGCTTTTAGCTCAGTACTCCCTCCAGTTTCCTAGGAATGTCAGTTAGGTTTCCCTAGTAGTTTATTCCTCACAGTTCTAGTAAGCACTGTGGTTTCTTCTAGTTATTTAATAAGCTTGGTAAGATTCGGGTTCCATGATGGTGCTGCGTATTCCAGGATTCACCTAACTTACTATGTGCTCATTGTCACGAAGGAATTTTAGTTCAGGCTCGTGAAGCAGTTCTCTAGTTGGGCAGTTTTGCACTTGGTGCTGAAGTTATCAGATTTATATGAGCTTTGGTGATATGCTTGTTGCAGTGTTTACTCCCGAATCCTTCTCCTTCCATGTTATCTGCGGCTTCTCCTTCCGTGTCCGGTCTTCTCACTTCTACACTCATGACTTTGCAGTTTACAGCAGTGAATCTAAGTAATTATCATCCCGAGTTCTCTAGCAGCATGCTGAAGTATTTGCTCTTAATTGTACATCAATAATAATGGTAGACTTGCTAACAAAATTCTAGTTACAAGGACACAGATGCATGTGGGCGTGACGTTTTATTGTGGCAACGTTTCGCTCTCCAGGAGCTTTGACAAGTCGTTAATTTTACATCCTGTGTAAACTCCACGTTGATGTGTCACGTAAGTTGCGTACATCTGGAGGAGCAAGGACACAAGCACTGGTCCTTGTGGGACCCCGCTCGTTACCCATGACCTCCACACACGTTTCTTACACTACCTCTGCCTTCAAATTACCAAGTTCTCCTTTATCCTTCCAGCCCCGTCTGCTGTTTCAGTTTAAGCAGCAGCTTCGTGTTTTACTGACACAGTGAACACAGAGAGAAGATGCCGTCTGTCCAGCTTTACTTCCCTTCATTCTGTCATAAAAGTGAGTTTTGCGACTCACTTGCCATGGATTTAAACCCTACCTGTTCCGTGGTTTATAAATAAGACGTTTGTAGATGAATAATTCAGAGAACCAACAAGTTGATAAATTAGAAACATGTGCAACACTTGGGTATCTTTATTGAGGAAACGTTTCCCCACTCAGTGGTTTCATCAGTCTATACAAAGGAGAATGGTGAAGATCAGAAGGAGTTTGAGGTGATCAGTCCCTCAGCCTGGAGCCGATGTAATTAGTCCGTCAGTCTTGAAAAGAATATAGAATAGGTTAAGTTAGGTAAGGTTTGTCAGGAAACAGGAAAAGTGCACCTAGGGGTCTTCATATGACTCGTAGGTGCACCTAAGTAGGTGCACCTACGACTGCTTCACCTCACCTGACTGCAGTATAGAAGCGACTTCTTCGTACATATGTTGGTCAGCATTCTATTGGTTATAATTATAACCATAACTTTTAAAGGGATGGAGGGGTAAGCCAGTGGAAGGTTTCCGTCAGATGACCAAAAGCCAAAGCTCCGGGTTATCATATAACTAAGACCAGCGTCAGGAAACACCTGTCCTGTTTCCTGACAAATCTAACCTAACCAAATATATTCTATATTCCTTTTCAAGACTGATGGACTGATTACATTGACTCCAGGCTGAGGGACTGATCACCTCACACTCCTCTGCTCTCCATCACTCTTCTTTGTACAGGACTGATGAACCTTGTGTGGCGAAACGTTTCCTCAACAAAGATACCCAAGTGTTGTACATGTTTAATTTATCAAGACAAAGTCATGATAACATATATACTTTTAAAAGTGATCAGATATCATCTCTCTTGTCATCATTCCTAGCCTTACTTAGCAAACTGTTGCTGCCAGTGACCTGCACCTCAGTTCCTCTTGTCTTCTACTAATGAGATATTTTAAGAACAACTGTGTTGCTGAGGACAGACCTGACCAACACAAATGTCCTCAAAGATTTGTTAACTTATACCATAAATTAAGTAAAGATCCTGGACGTCACCTTAATAAACAAATGTCACAGTAATTATGAACAAGGTAGATTATAGTGGGAGAATAAACGTGATATAAAGGACCGGGAAACTAAAGTACCTCATAACATTACCATCCTCAACCATCTGAGTTTCCGTCATCCTCTCTGTGAGGGTTGTCAAGTTCCTTTCCTCAAAGATCTCCTGGTACTGAAGTTCTCTCACATCTGACACCAGTTGCCAAACTTTGCAACTTTCCTGTAGTTTACCACGTTCTTGATAAAGTTGAGACTTCAGGGCTAGACTTGTAGACTTTGTGGTGTGGCTTGTATATGGTGTTGGCTGGTGTATGGTGTGCTTTGTGTATCGCGTGGCCTGTGTGGTTTTGTCAGGTGAATGGTGTGGTTGGTGCATGGTGCGGCTTGTGTATGGGGTGGCTTGTGTATGGTGAGGCTTGTGTATGGTGTGGCATTTTGTAATGGTGTAGCTTGTGTATGGTGTGGCTTGTGTATGGTGAGGCATGTGTATGGTGTGCATGTGTATGGTGTGGCATGTGTATGGTGTGGCTTGTGTATGGTGTGGCATGTTATGGGGTGGCTTGTGTATTGTGTGGAAAGTGTATGGTGTGGCTTGTGAAAGGTGTAGCTTATGTATGGTGTGGCTTGTGTATGGTGTGGCCTGTGTGTAGTGTGGCATGTGTATGGTGTGGCTTGTGTATGGTGTAGCTTGTGTATGGTGTGGCTTCCGTATGGTGTGCCTGTGTATGGTGTGGCTTGTGTATGGTGGCCTGTGTAGGTGTGGCTTGTGTATGGTGTGGGCCTGTGTATGGTGTGGCCTGGGGATGGTGTGGTCGTGGTATGGTGGTGGCCTGGTATGGTGTGGCCTGTGTATGGTGTGGCCTGTGTATGGTGTGGCATGTTATGGGGGGGCTAGTTTTATGGTGTGGCCCGTGTATGGTGTGGTTTGTGTATGGTGTGGCCTGTGTATGGTGTGGCCTGTGTATGGTGTGGGTTGTGATGGTGTGGCCGTGTATGGTGTGGCCTGGTATGGTGTGGTCTGGGTATGGTGTGGCCTGTGTATGGTTGTGGGCCCGTGTTGGTGTGGCCTGTGTATGGTGTGGCCTGTGTATGGTGTGGCTAGTGTATGGTTGGCCTGTGTTTTGGTTGTGGTTTGTGTATGGTGTGGGGCCCGTGTATGGTGTGGGGCCCGTGTATGGTGTGGCCTGTGTATGGTGTGGCCTGGGGAAATGGTGTGGTCTGGGTATGGTGTGGCCTGGGTATGGAGTGGCCGGTATGGTGTGGCTTTTCGAATAATGTGACTTGTGCTACCAATGGTAGCAGAAACTATGGTAGCAGGAACTATGGTAGCAGAAGCACTGTGGCAGCAGAAACTATGGTAGCAGAAACTACGGTAGCAGGAAATATGGGTAGCAGAAGCACTATGGTAGCGAAACTATGGTAGCAGAAACTATGGTAGCAGAAACTATGGTAGCAGGAACTATTGTAGCAGAAACTATGGTAGCCCAAAAATATGGTACAGGAACTATGGTAGCAGAAGCACTATTGTAGCAGAAAAATAAAGGGACAGAAACTATGGTAGCAGGAACTATGGTACAGAAGCACTATGGCAGCAGAAACTATGGTAGCAAAACTACGGTAGCAGGAACTATGTAGCAGAAGCACTAAAGGTAGCAGAAACTATGGTAGCAGAAACTATGGTAGCAGGAACATGGTAGCAGAACACAATGGTAGCAGAAACTATGGTACAGAAACTACGGTAGCAGGAACTATGGTAGCAGAAGCCTATGGCAGCAGAAACTATGGTAGCAGAAACTACGGTACAGGAACTATGGTAGCAGAAGCACTATGGTACAGAAACTATGGTAGCAGAAACTATGGTAGCAGGAACTATGGTAGCAGAAGCACTATTGTAGCAGAAAAATATGGTAGCAGAAACTATGTAGCAGGAACTATGGTAGCAGAAGACATGGTAGCAGAAACTATGGGAGCAGAAACTATGGGACAAGAAACTATGGTAGCAGAAACTACGGTAGCAGGAACTATGTTAGCAGAAGCACTATGGTAGCAGAAACTATGGGAGCAGAAACTATGGGAGCAGAAACTACGGTAAACAGGAACTATTTGGGACAGAAGCACTATTGTAGCAGAAACAAAGGTAGCAGAAACTATGGTAGCAGGAACTATGGTAGCAGAAGCTCAATGGTAAACAGAAACTATGGTAACAGAAACTATGGTAGCAAAAACTATGGGAGCAGAAGCACAATGGTAGCAAAACTGTGGTAGCAGAAACTACGGTAGCAGGAACTATGGTAGCAAAAGCACAATGGGAGCAGAAACTATGGTAGCAGAAACTACGGTAGTAGGAACTGGGTAGCAGAAGCACTATATTAGCAAACTATGGTAGCAGAAACTACGGTGGCAGGAAGTATGGGAAACAGAAAGCACTATGGTAGGGAGAAACATGGTAGAGAAAACTACGGTAGGCAGGAACATGGAGCAGAAGCACAATGGTAGCAGGAACTATTTTAGCAGAAACTACGGTAGCAGGAACTATGGTAGCAAAGCATTATGGTAGCAGAAACTATGGTAGCAGAAACAAAGGTGGCAGGAACTATGTTAGCAGAAGCACTATGGTAGCAGAAACATGGTAGCAGAAACTACGGTACAGGAACTATGGTAAACAGAACACTATGGTAGCAGAAACTATGGGAGCAGAAACTTTGGTAGCAGGAACTAGGTAGCAGAAGCACAATGGTAGCAGAAACTATGGAAGAAGAAACTACGGTAGCACGAACTATGGTAGCAGAAGCACTATGGCAGCAGAAACTATGGTAGCAGAAACACGGTAGTAGGAACTATGGTAGCAGAAGCACTATGGCAGCAGAAACTATGGTAGGAGAAACTATGGTAGCAGGAACTATGGTACAGAAGCACTGTGGTAGCAGAAACTATGGTAGCAGAAACTAACGGTAGCGGAACTATGGGAGCAGAGCACAATGGTACAGAAATTATGGTAGCAGAAAACTACGGTAGCAGGAACTATGGTAGCAGAAGCACTATGGTACCAGAAACTATGGTAGTAAAACTATGGTACAGGACTATGGGAGCAAACACACTATGTTAGTAGGAATTATGCAGCAGACACAGTATGGTAATAGAAACTATGGTAAACAGAAACTATGTAGGGAGGCACACTATGGTAGCAGAAGTTATGAAAGCAGAAATTACTCTCTCTCTTCTCTCTCTCTCTCTCATCTCTCCTCCTCCTCTCTCCTCTTCTCTCTCTCTCCTCTCTCCTCTGCTCTCTCCCTCTCTTCTTCTCTCTCTCTCTCTCTCTCTCTCTTTCATCTCTCTCTCTTTCCCCTCTCTCTCTCTTCCTCTATCTCTCTCCTCCAGTTCTCAGCATCCATGAGTCAGGGTCTTCTTGTTGTCTCTGTTTATTTTTCAATCTCCCTTTAAACTGAGCGTCTCTCCATATCTCCCTCCCTCCCTCCCCTGCTTTCTTTTCCTCCCTCCCTCCCTCCCTCCCCTGCTTCCTTTCTCCCTCCCCTGCCCTTCTCCCTTCCTCCCTCCCCTGCCTCCTCCCTCCCCGCCCCTGCTTCATTTTCTTCCCCCCCCCTCCCCTAGTTCCTTTCTGCCCCCCCCTCCCCTGATTCCTCTTCTCCCCCTCGCCCCCTCCCCCCTCACCTGTCTACTCCTTCCCTCCCCTGCCCCCTCCCTCCCTCCCCTACTTCCTTCCTCCCTGCCTCCCCTGCTTCCTTCCTCCCTAAATCCCCTGCTTCCTTTCTTCCCTGCCACCTCCCCTCCCTCCCCCTCCTTCGTCCCTCCCTCCCTCCCTTCCCTGCTTCCACCCTCCCTCCCATGTTTCCTCTCTCCCTCTCCTGCTTCCTCCCTCCCTCACCTGCTTCCCTCCATCCCTCCCCTACTTTCTCCATCCCTCCCCTGCTTCCTCCCCCCTCCCCTGCTTCCTCCCTCCCTCCCCTGCTTCCTCCCTCCCTCCCCTGCTTCATTCCCTCCCCCTCCTGCTTCCTCCCTCCCTCGCCTGCTTCCTCCCTCCATCCCCTGCTTCCTCCCTCTCCCTCCTGCTTCCTCCCTCCTCCTCCTGCTTCCTCCCTCCCTCCCCTGCTTCCTCCCTCCCTCCTCTGCTTCCTTCCTTCCCTCCCCTTCTTCCTCCCTCCCTCCCTGCTTCCTCCCTCCCTCCCCTGCTTCCTCCCCTCCTGCTTCCTCCCTCCCCCTCCTGCTTCTCTCTCCCTCCCCTGCTTCCTCCCTCCCTACCCCTGCTTCCTCCCTCCCTCCCCTGCTTCCTCCTCCCTCCCTGCTTCCTCCCTCCCTACCCTGCTTCCTCCCTCCCCCTCATGCTTCCTCCCTCCCTCCCCTGCTTCCTCCTTCCCTCCCCTTTCTTCCTCCCTCCCTACCCTGCTTCCTCCCTCCCCCTCATGCTTCCTCCCTCCCTCCCCTGCTTCCTCCCTCCCTCCCCTGCTTCCTCCCTCCCCCTCCTGCTTCCTCTCTCCCTCCCCTGCTTCCTCCCTCCCCCCTCCTCTTCTCTCTCCCTCCCCTGCTTCCTCCCTCCCTCCCCTGCTTCCTCCTTCCCCCCCCTGCTTCCTCCCTCCCTACCCTGCTTCCTCCTCCCTCCCCTGCTTCCTCCTTCCCTCCCCTGCTTCCTCCCTCCCTCCCCTGCTTCCTCCTTCCCTCCCCTTGCTTCCTCCCTCCCCCTCCTGCTTCCTCCTCCCCCTCCTGCTTACTCCCTTCTCCTTCTGCTTCCTCCCTCCTCCTCCTGCTTCCTCCCTCCCCCCCTGCTTCCTCCCTCCCCCTCCTGCTTCCTCCCTCCCTCCCCTGCTTCCTCCTTCCCTTCCCTGCTCCCTCCCCCCTCCCCTGCTTCCTCCCTCCCCCTCCTACTTCCTCCCTCCCTCCCCTGCTTTCCCTTCCTCCCTCCCCTGCTCCCTCCCTCCCCCTCCTGCTTCCTCCCTCCCTCCCCTGCTTCCTCCCTCCCCCTCCTGTTTCCTCCCTCCCTCCCCTGCTTCCTCCTCCCCCTCCAGCTTCCTCCCTCCCTCCCCTGCTTCCTCCCTCCCCCTCCTGCTCCCTCTCTCCCTTCCCTGCTTCCTCCCTCCCTCCCCTGCTTCCTCCCTCCCTCCCCTGCTTCCTCTCTCCCTCCCCTGCTTCCTCCCTCCCTCCCCTGCTTCCTCCCTCCCTCCACTGCTTCCTCCCTCCCTCCCGTGCTTCCTCCTTCCCCCTCCTTCTTCCCCCCTCCCTCCCCAGCTTCCTTCCTCCCTCCCCTGCTCCCTCCCTTCCCCTCATGCTTCCTCCCTCCCCGTCCTGCTTCCTCCCTCCCTCCCCTGCTTCCTCCCTCCCCCTCCTGCTTCCTCCCTCCCCCTTCTGCTTCCTCCCTCCCTTTTGCTTCCTCCCTCCCTCTCCTGCTTCCTCCCTCCCCCTCCTGCTATCTCCCTCCTTATCTTGGTTGCTTCCTTCCTTCCTTCCTTCCTTCCTTCCTACCTTCCTTCCTTCCTTCCTTCCTTCCTTCCTTCCTTCGTTCCATCCTTCCTACCTACCTTCCTTCCTTCCTTCCTTCCTTCCTTCCTTCCTTCCTTCCTACGTTCCTCCTTTCTTTTCTACCTTTCTTCCTTCATTCCTTCCTTCCTTTAATCCTTCCTACCTACCTTCCTTCCTTCCTTCGTTCCTTCCTTCCTCCCTTCCTTCCTTCATTCCTTCCATCCTTCCTACCTACCTTCCTTCCTATCTTCCATCCTTCCTTCCTTCCTTCCTTCCTACCTACCTTCCTTCCTACCTTCCATCCTTCCTTCCTTCCTTCCTTCCTTCCTTCCTTCCTACCTTCATTCCTTCCTTCCTTCCTTCCTTCTTTCCTTCCCTTCTTCTTTCCTTCCTTCCTTTCTTCCTTCCTTCCTACCTTCCATCTTTACCTTCCTTCCTTCCTTCCTTCCCTCCTTCCATCGTTCCTTCCTTCCTACCTTCCTTCCTACCTTCCATCCTACCTTCCTTCCTACCTTCATTCCTTCCTTCCTACTTCCTTCCTTCCCTCCTTCTTTCCTTCCTTACTTCTTACCTTCCTTCCTACCTTCCATCCTTCCTTCCTTCCTTCCTTCCATCCTACCTTCCTTCCTACCTTCATTCCTTCCTTCCTTCCTACTTCCTTCCTTCTTTCCTCCCATCCTTCCTTCCTACCTTTCTTTCTCCTTACCTTTCTTCCTTCCTTCATATCTTCCTTGCTACCTTCCTTCCTTCCTTCCTTCCTTCCATCCTTCCTTTCTACCTTCCTTCCTTCGTTCCATCCTTCCTCCTTACCTTCCTTCCTTCCTACCTTCCTTGCTACCTTCCTTCCTTCCTTCCTTCCTTCCTTCCTTCCATCCTTCGTTTCTACCTTCCTTCATTCCTTCCTTCCATCCTTCCTCCTTACCTTCCTTCCTTCCTTCCATCCTTCCTTCCTTTTTTCCTTCCTTCGTTCCTTCCTTCCTTCCTACCTTCCTACTTTACTTTCTTCCTTCCTTCCTTCCTTCCTTCCTTCCTTCCTTCCTCCTTCCCTCTCTCCCTCTCTACTCCCTCCCTCTCACCCTCCCTCCACAAATCCCTCCATCTCCATCCAATCACCAGATATGCTAATCAGCTTCCACTCTGGAGAACTGTATTGCGTTGCCTCAGTCTTGCTACTAGTTAAAGTTATCTTGTGGGACCCCGTAGGTTCCAAGACCACCTCTGTTGTGGGATCCCCTAGGTCCCAAGACCACCTCTGTTGTGGGACCCCCTAGGTCCCAAGACCACCTCTGTTGTGGGATCCCCTAGGTCCCAAGACCACCTCTGTTGTGGGACCCCCTAGGTCCCAAGACCACCTCTGTTGTGGGATCCCCTAGGTCCCAAGACCACCTCTGTTGTGGGATCCCCTAGGTCCCAAGACCACCTCTGTTGTGGGACCTCCTAGGTCCCAAGACCACCTCTGTTGTGGGATCCCCTAGGTCCCAAGACCACCTCTGTTGTGGGACCCCCTAGGTCCCAAGACCACCTCTGTTGTGGGACCCCCTAGGTCCCAAGACCACCTCTGTTGTGGGATCCCCTAGGTCCCAAGACCACCTCTGTTGTGGGACCCCCTAGGTCCCAAGACCACCTCTGTTGTGGGATCCCCTAGGTCCCAAGACCACCTCTGTTGTGGGATCCCCTAGGTCCCAAGACCACCTCTGTTGTGGAACCTCCTAGGTCCCAAGACCACCTCTGTTGTGGGATCCCCTAGGTCCCAAGACCACCTCTGTTGTGGGACCCCCTAGGTCCCAAGACCACCTCTGTTGTGGGATCCCCTAGGTCCCAAGACCACCTCTGTTGTGGGATCCCCTAGGTCCCAAGACCACCTCTGTTGTGGGATCCCCTAGGTCCCAAGACCACCTCTGTTGTGGGACCCCCTAGGTCCCAAGACCACCTCTGTTGTAGGACCCCCTAGGTCCCAAGACCACCTCTGTTGTGGGACCCCTAGGTCCCAAGACCACCTCTGTTGTGGGACCCCTAGGTCCCAAGACCACCTCTGTTGTGGGATCCCCTAGGTCCCAAGACCACCTCTGTTGTGGGACCCCTAGGTCCCAAGACCACCTCTGTTGTGGGACCCCCTAGGTCCCAAGACCACCTCTGTTGTGGGACCCCCTAGGTCCCAAGACCACCTCTGTTGTGGGAGCCCCTAGGTCCCAAGACCACCTCTGTTGTGGGAGCCCCTAGGTCCCAAGACCACCTCTGTTGTGGGAGCCCTAGGTCCCAAGACCACCTCTGTTGTTGGATCCCCTAGGTCCCAAGACCACCTCTGTTGTGGGACCCCTAGGTCCCAAGACCACCTCTGTTGTGGGACCCCCTAGGTCCCAAGACCACCTCTGTTGTGGGAGCCCCTAGGTCCCAAGACCACCTCTGTTGTGGGAGCCCCTAGGTCCCAAGACCACCTCTGTTGTGGGAGCCCTAGATTCCAAGACCACCTTTGTTGTGGGAGCCCCTAGGTCCCAAGACCACCTCTGTTGTGGGACCCCCGGGGTCCCAAGACCGCCTCTGTTGTGATATGATCCAGTTTTTTAATTCTCACTTTTTCCATAGCAGAGTAAATGAAATTTCTCCTCACAGAACATCACATCGTTGTCAGCGGCCCACTGGAAGACTTGCTTCACTTCAGCTCGAGATTCCCCGTGTCCTCAATGGAAGACTTTCATTCATATCCCTGTATCTCTGCAAAGAATGATACAGCGCAATTACTGCTGACGCTGCCTCTCCTGTATACAAGACTGAGGTAACAGCGAGAACTGTGCCTGGAGGAACAGGGTTTTCTCCACAGTGCCAGCCTCTGATTACTCTACATATCTTGGGAATTTTAAAATAGATCCATCTACAATTTTACACGTTTGTTGTGAATTATCACACCACGATCGCATTTGTTGAAGGTTGTTGTAATGTTTGTCGATATTATATTAGCGGTTATTTTGTGGTCCGGTGCATCTAAGACCATGTTGTGGTGGTCCAGTGCATCTAAGACCATGTTGTGGTGGTCCGGTGCATCTAAGACCATGTTGTGGTGGTCCAGTGCATCTAAGACCATGTTGTGGTGGTCCAATGCATCTAAGACCATGTTGTGGTGGTCCAGTGCATCTAAGACCATGTTGTGGTGGTCCGGTGCATCTAAGACCATGTTGTGGTGGTTCCAGTGCATCTAAGACCATGTTGTGGTGGTCCGGTGCATCTAAGACCATGTTGTGGTGGTCCGGTGCATCTAAGACCATGTTGTGGTGGTCCGGTGCATCTAAGACCATGTTGTGGTGGTCCGGTGCATCTAAGACCATGTTGTGGTGGTCCGGTGCATCTAAGACCATGTTGTGGTGGGTCCAGTGCATCTAAGACCATGTTGTGGTGGTCCAGTGCATCTAAGACCATGTTGTGGTGGTCCAGTGCATCTAAGACCATGTTGTGGTGGTCCAGTGCATCTAAGACCATGTTGTGGTGGTCCGGTGCATCTAAGACCATGTTGTGGTGGTCCAGTGCATCTAAGACCATGTTGTGGTGGTCCGGTGCATCTAAGACCATGTTGTGGTGGTCCGGTGCATCTAAGACTATGTTGTGGTGGTCCGGTGCATCTAAGACCATGTTGTGGTGGTCCGGTGCATCTAAGACCATGTTGTGGTGGTCCGGTGCATCTAAGACCATGTTGTGGTGGTCCGGTGCATCTAAGACCATGTTGTGGTGGTCCGGTGCATCTAAGACCATGTTGTGGTGGTCCGGTGCATCTAAGACCATGTTGTGGTGGTCCAGTGCATCCAAGACCATGTTGTGGTGGTCCAGTGCATCTAAGACCATGTTGTGGTGGTCCAGTGCATCTAAGACCATGTTGTGGTGGTCCGGTGCATCTAAGACCATGTTGTGGTGGTCCAGTGCATCCAAGACCATGTTGTGGTGGTCCAGTGCATCTAAGACCATGTTATGGTGGTCCAGTGCATCCAAGACCATTTTTTTCAAAAGATATTTAACCACGATAAGAGTGAGAGAGCGAGAGAGAGAGAGAGAGAGAGAGAGAGAGAGAGAGAGAGAGAGAGAGAGAGAGAGAGAGAGAGAGAGAGAGAGAGAGAGAGAGAGAGAGAGAGAGAGGGAGAGAGAGAAAGAAAGAGAGAGAGAGAGAGCCAACCCGGGAGAAAAATCTATAGCAGTAGAGAGTCTCTCAGGAGAGATACAAACAGAAGCTTCATCTCTCTGTCTCTCGGAACAATATGCCTGGCAGCCCACCACACTGTTGTTACTGTTGCTATTGTTGTTACTGTTTTCACTGTTTACATTGTTGGCAGTGTTGCTACTGTTGTTTACATTGTTGGTAGTGTTGATACTGTTGTTACTGTTTATTCTGCTGGTAGTGTTGCTATTGTTGTCACTGTTTATACTATTGGTAGTGTTGCTACTGTTGTTACTGTTTATACTGCTGGTAGTGTTGCTTAGTAGTGCGTGAAGGCAGGGAAGCAGTGGTGCGTGCAGCGAGGCTCCCTGGCAACAACCTGCCTAAGAACAATGATGCAGCAGCGAGGCTCCCTGGCAACAACCTGCCTAAGAACAATGATGCAGCAGCGAGGCTCCCTGGCAACAACCTGCCTAAGAACAATGATGCAGCAGCGAGGCTCCCTGGCAACAACCTGCCTAAGAACAATGATGCAGCAGCGAGGCTCCCTGGCAACAACCTGCCTAAGAACAATGATGCAGCAGTAAAAATAATTTTCAAGAAAGCAGTGGATCCTGTGAAGAAAGACCTGGTATTAATAGGTCTACGAGAATATATTTTATTAGCCTCTTCCCACTCGTTTCAGCTGGACACAGCGAGGAGCCGATGCTGGAGACCATGAAATCAGTTCACCAGAGGGTGTTCAGCAAGGGGATCCTCTCGCCTCATTTCTCTCCTGCACAGAGGTCAGGAAAGTCGCTGTTAGACTGACCAGTGAGCTAAACATCTGGTTCCTGTGATGGTACACTGGCAGGCACAATGGAGCACCTTTCTAGCAGATCTTGCTCTGAGAATGACACTGGGACCGGCTTTAATGAGGCACGTAAGTTTCCCTGTCTTTTAATAATATGTCCATTTTTCCACTATAATCTACCTCTACAACAAATTTGTTCTCAAAGATTTGTTAAGTTATACCATAAATTAAGGAAAGATCCTGGACGTCACCTTACGAAACATAGAAGGCAAATGCTACAGTAATTATGGACAAGGTAAATTATAGGGTAAAAATGAATATGTTATTAGAAGACGGAGGAACTTACGTGGCCGTTAATGTGTACAATTCATGGAGTGGGTTCTGTACTTACAGCAGCATCAACAGTTGTTCCCACTTCTTGGAGGAACTCCAACGACTGATGCCGCTGATGCAATTTTCGAGAAGTTGGACGATCTGAGGATGATGGTACAAGGAAGAGGCTATCTAGACACCCGCGATGACACGTACCTTCTCACGTAATGTTCGAGCTTGTCTAGGCTGACATGTTTCGCCACGATGTGCACCCTCATAGCACAACCCTAAACTGAGTACGACAGTGTCTTGAGGTTGATATTAACAGGAGTACTCACCTTCCTCTACACAGCTGGCAGAGGAATCCAGCTACACTGTCAGGTTGACTAAGAGACAGTTATCTTCCAGGTTTTACAGACAACACTCCCTACGTTCCTGTCCTCATGTGTGACGTCCAGCAAACTTGTAGCTGCGATTCTTTCTGAACGACTCGAAAATATTATTGGGCGTTCACTATCAAATGTCCATTAATGGAGCAATGCTTTGGTAAAGTCCAGCAGGCTCCTCAACCAGACCAGTTACCCCTAACAATTGCAGTCCCTCTGTGATAGCCTGTTAGTGCAGAATACAACCTCGACAGTGCTTAACTGAGTTGGGGTAAAGATGAAGTTCGTCTCCTGGCAATGAGAGCTCCTCATGCGGGACATTATCTATTGGCCATCTCCAGTTCCTCACTAGGCACTCACCTCGACCTGCAGACCATTCGTATTGGTGTTATTCTTCGTCTTGCTGCTCTTATCCTAACCTAACGTGGGTAAGTCTGCAGCAGTGTATAGGCAGACTGAGGGAAGGTTCACAAGACAGAGGGATTAACAACAACACAAGGAGAAGTCTTGTATTTCTTGGACTAGTAGTCTAGTTGTGCCTATTTCTAAGCAACAACTCGATACATTTACATCAATCTCAAACAAGCTTACTTTGTAAAACAATTGAAAGAATGATACATAATAGACTATATAGAAACAGACATCAACTTTCACCTCGTCTCTGTGGTTTCATGAAAGCAAAAGGCTCAGGATTATAATTCCACCTTCCTCGCTACGTAAACCTCTGCTAGTTTTACCACATTTCTTGATCTGAAATCTACGTTTGACATCACAAACAGAACTGTTATACTATGTTAACTAGATAAAATGAATATTGGTGGTAACTTACTCAGTTGGATAACAGATTATTTGTCAGAGTATCATCTGTCCTCTACCAAGGATTAGAAGTGAGTCAAAGAAAATGTCCCGAGGTGCACCGCAGGGAGGAGTTTCCAGTCCCATGCTATTTAATGCCGTGATTAATGCTTTCATAAATACTTTACCTACCTCACGTAAACATATAGCTAAAAACTATGCTGATGACATCATAATCCACACAACAGGGCATAAGAAGGGAAGTACCATTCTTATCTTCATCTAAGACTAAGATAGTGACAGATAGATGCAGTTCTAAGTAACCTTATAATTCACGAAAGCTAAATCGTAATGACGTGATTGTATACTACTGGCTTGCCATGAGTTCGAATCCCCCCCGTCCATTAATAAAGTACCATCAGTAACTCATATATAAAACGATAGACAGGTATGTGTGTGTCAGGTAGACAACAACGTCTCCACACTGCAAGACCATGAACTACATATTGTCTTACTGGCATGACTCACGAAATCGTAATGACACGATTGTAAAAAAAAAACACGGTAAGGGTGGGGATTGAACTCGCGGCGAGTCGAAAAACTTCAGGCCAGCGTGTAAGCCACTGGGCCAGGGGGCCTAGTGGCTTAACGTACTGGCCTGGAGTTTTATGACTTACCTGCCACGAGTTCAATCCCTCCCCGTACACTGGTTTGTCTTACTGGCTTCCTGAGTGCTTGTTCCACCAGTGATGCAGGAAGCCAGGCTTGTAACCCAGCCACTCCAGAGAAGTACACGAGTACTTGATGTTAATTAGAGAAGGTAGAACACCAAGAGAACACTAGAGATAACCACTTGTCCACTTACCTCTGTGATGCTTCTCAGTGTTGAACTAAGACTCAACGAGAGAACACCGGAAGTGGATGTGATCGAGAGAGGAACACCGACTGAGATCAACGAGAGGAAAAAACACCACGAGAACACAATGAGAACACATGAAGCTTACCTTTATATCTCTCCAGTTTGAGCTGAGATCGGCAAGAGTAGAACACCATGAGAACACCGCCGAGAACACAGCGAGAACACCGCCAGAACACAAGGAGACGTCACTTACCTCTGTGATGGCTCTCTAAGTTCAGATGCTTGTGTGTCTCTTCACCGAAGAAGCGGATCCAGGCTGCTGTGGGCGTGAGTGAGAGGGCCAGCAGGCACGCCCACGCCACCCCCACCCCCACACGCCCACTCTTCACACACACCATCACACTCGACCCACAACAAGGAAAAACTAAAACTTTATATACACTTTCAGTGTTCTGTTGTTCTATTAAGTTCTGTCTTCACTCTGGTGTTGTATATCAGACGATTATCTCAGTTGTCATCCAGTTATCACAGTCAGGTAACTGTCCCAGTTATCAGTCTGGTTATTGTTCCAGTTATCAATCTCCTGCAATATTTTCTCAATCTTCACAATTAATTCGTCTCACAATCTATTATTCAAAGGTTCACACAATACTGTATGACTCTGAAGGATGACAGAGGCGCTCTCTGCTGACTGTGTGTTTGGAACACAAGTGACAGCAACACAAGCACTCACACTGCCATCACACTCACAGTAATCATCTGCAACAACAGAAAAACTAAGTCAATGAAGATTAATACATTCTTGCATATATATATATAATATATATATATATATATATATATATATATATATATATATATATATATATATATATATATATATATATATATATATATATATATATATAGGCTGAATTAAGCAAGCAAAAATTTGTGTATGCAATAATTTTTTAAAAATCATTCTGAACCTAACGAGAAAAATATATTTCATTGTGTTTGTTATTAAATCATTATAAACTTATGTAAAATATATTTAGTTGGATTAGGCTAAATTAAATTGCGCTTGTTATAATAAGGTCAGGTAAGTTTTCTAAGGTTCTTTTGATACAAAATTAGTAATTTTTACATTAATATATATGAAAATATATATATATTTAAACGTATAAGAGAAAATTTTAGAAAAGACTTAATTTTAAATGAGTTCTTGCTAATTGACCAGTTTTTACCTATTTGGCACACAGAGTAGGAATATGTAGTGAACATCATAGACAAAGTGAACATTAAAGATCAAATGGTGAACATTATCGATCATTTGGTTGGTACTGGCGCCTACAAGCTTCCTGTCAGACGCTGTGTGCCTTAGCACATTACGCTCTACAGCGGACACCGTAGAGGCACTTTTTATACTACTAGCTGTCAGATGTCTCTCTCTCTCTCTCTCATGCCCAAGTGCACCGAGAGACTACCTACCTTGAGGGAACACTTACCTTGAGAGAACACCTACCACTGGAAAAGCACCTACCCTGGGAGAACCCGTACCCTGGGAGAACACTGGTTCACCAGAGCCTATACAACACTCCCCCCAACGGTGAAAAACAGGCAATAACAGTCTAAAGTCGGCACTGAAAGTCATTTTCATTCCAATAGAGCCGGAACATTCATTAAATGCTAATTTTCCCCGGCTACAGTCTCCTCAGCGTAGCTAAATTGAACCCAACAAGGTGCTGGGGATTCCAAAAAAAAAATAATTAAGACTTAATTTGGTTCCTTGGTACATTTTCGGTGTTGTGTTGACGATGGTGTTAAATAAAGACAAGTTGATGAGAAGGACACAAGTGCACCAGTTGGGTGTCTTTATTGTTGGGTGTCTTTATTGTTGGGTGTCTTTATTGTTGGGTGTCTTTATCGCCTACACAGTAGGTTTCTTCAGTCAGTTACAGGGGCAGCAGGTGTAGTGGTGAAATTAAGATGATGTAATCAGTCCATCAACTAGGGAGAAATAGTATTTGAGGTGGTCAGTCCCTCATCCTGGAGAAGAGTTTAGAGAGAGAAGAGAGAGAGAGAGAGAGAGGAGAGAGAGAGAGAGAGAGAGAGAGAGAGAGAAAGAGAGAGAGAGGGGAGAGAGAGAGAGAGAGGAGAGAGAGAGAGAGAGAGAGAGAGAGAGAGAGAGAGAGAGAGAGAGAGAGAGAGAGAGAAAAGAGAAGAGAGAGAGAGAGAGAGAAGAGAGAGAGAGAGGAGAGAGAGAGAGAGAGAGAGAGAGAGAGAGAGAGAGAGAGAGAGAGAGAGAAGAGAGAGAGTAGAGAAGAGAGAGAGAGAGGGGGAGAGAGAGAGAGAGAGAGAGAGAGAGAGAGAGAGAGAGAGAGAGAGAGAGAGAGAGAGAGAGAGAGAGAGAGAGAGAGAGAGAGAGAGGAAAAGAGAGAGAGCTACTTCAATAAAGACTGTAATTCTCAAGGTGTCTTGAGAGACACAAAAATCCTCCCCCAGGAATCCAGACAAGAACGTTCATCACCAGAGGGCCTCGCCTAGTAACGTCTCGCCTACAAGCAGGAAATTCATCTTCGGAAGACGTTTCGCTCCATGAACGACCATTATCACCCTCAGTACAGACCAAAACTCCGAGTTAAGATTTTTCTCTCATTTCAAGAGAAGATTAAACGTTGCCACGAGAACTATGTTGTGATTGATATTGGTGACCTGACCTGGTATATACCTCAGTGATGTGAGATATAGCATATATACTAGCAGAGTGCTACTGATGCTTCGTGCAGTGCTACTGATGCTTCGTACAGTGCTACTGATGCCTCGTACAGTGCTACTGATGCCTCGTACAGTGCTACTGATGCCTCGTGCAGTGCTACTGATGCTTCGTACAGTGCTACTGATGCCTCGTGCAGCGCTACTGATGCCTCGTGCAGTGCTACTGATGCCTCATACAGTGCTACTGATGCTTCGTACAGTGCTACTGATGCCTCGTGCAGTGCTACTGATGCCTAGTGCAGTGCTACTGATGCCTCATACAGTGCTACTGATGCTTCGTACAGTGCTACTGATGCCTCGTGCAGCGCTACTGATGCCTCGTGCAGTGCTACTGATGCTTCGTACAGTGCTACTGATGCCTCATACAGTGCTACTGATGCCTCGTACAGTGTTACTGATGCTTCGTACAGTGCTACTGATGCCTCATACAGTGTTACTGATGCTTCGTACAGTGCTACTGATGCCTCATACATGCTACTGATGCCTCGTACAGTGCTACTGATGCTTCGTACAGTGCTACTGATGCCTCGTGCAGCGCTACTGATGCCTCGTACAGTGCTACTGATGCTTCGTACAGTGCTACTGATGCTTCGTACAGTGCTACTGATGCCTCGTGCAGTGCTACTGATGCCTAGTGCAGTGCAACTGATGCCTCATACAGTGCTACTGATGCCTCATACAGTGCTACTGATGCCTCGTACAGTGCTACTGATGCCTCGTGCAGTGCTACTGATGCCTCGTACAGTGCTACTGATGCCTCGTACAGTGCTACTGATGCCTCGTACAGTGCTACTGATGCCTCGTGCAGTGCTACTGATGCCTCGTACAGTGCTACTGATGCCTCGTACAGTGCTACTGATGCCTCATACAGTGTTACTGATGCCTCATACAGTGTTACTGATGCCTCGTACAGTGCTACCGATGCCTCATACAGTGCTACTGATGCCTCGTACAGTGTTACTGATGCCTCGTACAGTGCTACTGATGCCTCGTACAGTGCTACTGATGCCTCATACAGTGTTACCGATGCCTCATACAGTGTTACTGATGCCTCGTACAGTGCTACTGATGCCTCATACAGTGCTACTGATGCCTCGTACAGTGTTACTGATGCCTCGTACAGTGCTACTGATGCCTCGTACAGTGCTACTGATGCCTCGTGCAGTGCTACTGATGCCTCGTACAGTGCTACGGATGCCTCGTACAGTGCTACTGATGCCTCATACAGTGTTACTGATGCCTCATACAGTGTTACTGATGCCTCGTGCAGTGCTACTGATGCCTCGTACAGTGCTACTGATGCCTCGTACAGTGCTACTGATGCCTCGTACAGTGTTACTGATGCCTCATACAGTGCTTTGATGCCTCGTACAGTGTTACTGATGCCTCGTACAGTGCTACTGATGCCTCGTACAGTGCTACTGATGCCTCATACAGTGTTACTGATTCCTCGTACAGTGCTACTGATGCCTCGTACAGTGCTACTGATGCCTCATACAGTGTTACTGATGCCTCGTACAGTGCTACTGATGCCTCGTACAGTGTTACTGATGCCTCGTACAGTGCTACTGATGCCTCGTACAGTGCTACTGATGCCTCATACAGTGCTACTGATGCCTCATACAGTGTTACTGATGCCTCATACAGTGCTACTGATGCCTCGTACAGTGTTACTGATGCCTCGTACAGTGTTACTGATGCCTCATGCAGTGCTACTGATGCCTCATACAGTGTTACTGATGCCTCGTACAGTGCTACTGATGCCTCGTGCAGTGCTACTGATGCCTCGTACAGTGCTACTGATGCCTCGTACAGTGCTACTGATGCCTCATACAGTGTTACTGATGCCTCATACAGTGCTACTGATGCCTCATACAGTGTTACTGATTCCTCATACAGTGTTACTGATGCCTCATACAGTGTTACTGATGCCTCATACAGTGTTACTGATTCCTCATACAGTGTTACTGATGCCTCATACAGTGTTACTGATTCCTCATACAGTGTTACTGATTCCTCATACAGTGTTACTGATTCCTCATACAGTGTTACTGATGCCTCATACAGTGTTACTGATTCCTCATACAGTGTTACTGATGCCTCATACAGTGTTACTGATGCCTCATACAGTGTTACTGACGCCTCATACAGTGTTACTGATGCCTCATACAGTGTTACTGATGCCTCGTACAGTGTTACTGATGCCTCATACAGTGTTACTGATGCCTCATACAGTGTTACTGATGCCTCATACAGTGTTACTGATGCCTCATACAGTGTTACTGATGCCTCATACAGTGTTACTGATGCCTCGTACAGTGTTACTGATGCCTCATACAGTGTTACTGATGCCTCATACAGTGTTACTGATGCCTCGTACAGTGTTACTGATGCCTCACACAGTGTTACTGATGCCTCATACAGTGTTACTGATGCCTCATACAGTGTTACTGATGCCACATACAGTGTTACTGATGCCTCGTACAGTGTTACTGATGCCTCATACAGTGCTACTGATGCCTCGTACAGTGTTACTGATGCCTCGTACAGTGTTACTGATGCCTCGTACAGTGTTACTGATGCCTCGTACAGTGCTACTGATGCCTCGTACAGTGCTACTGATGCCTCGTACAGTGCTACTGATGCCTCGTACAGAGCTACTGATGCCTGTGTAAGTGAGCATACCCGATTGTGCATAAACACCTGCATGCAAATATTCATTAGTACACACAAGTGTATGCTGCAACAATCGCAAACAATCAAGAATGCACAGCAACCACCGGGGAGGGTCAACCACCGGGGAGGGTCAACCACCGGGGAGGGTCAACCACCGGGGAGGGTCAACCACCGGGGAGGGTCAACCACCGAGGAGGGTCAACCACCGGGGAGGGTCAACCACCGGGGAGGGTCAACCACCGGGGAGGGTCAACCACCGGGGAGGGTCAACCACCGGGGAGGGTCAACCACCGGGGAGGGTCAACCACCGAGGAGGGTCAACCACCGAGGAGGGACAACCACCGGGGAGGGTCAACCACCGGGGAGGGTCAACCACCGGGGAGGGTCAACCACCGACGAGGGTCAACCACCGGGGAGGGTCAACCACCGGGGAGGGTCAACCACCGAGGAGGGTCAACCACTGGGGAGGGTCAACCACCGGGGAGGGTCAACCACCGGGGAGGGTCAACCACCGGGGAGGGTCAACCACCGAGGAGGGTCAACCACCGAGGAGGGTCAACCACCGGGGAGGGTCAACCACCGGAGAGGGTCAACCACGGGGAGGGTCAACCACCGGGGAGGGTCAACCACCGGGGAGGGTCAACCACCGGTCAGGGTCAACCACCGGGGAGGGTCAACCACCGGGGAGGGTCAACCACCGGGGAGGGTCAACCACCGAGGAGGGTCAACCACCGAGGAGGGTCAACCACCGGGGAGGGTCAACCACCGGGGAGGGTCAACCACCGGTGAGGGTCAACCACCGGGGAGGGTCAACCACCGAGGAGGGTCAACCACCGAGGAGGGTCAACCACCGGGGAGGGTCAACCACCGGAGAGGGTCAACCACCGGGGAGGGTCAACCACCGGGGAGGGTCAACCACCGAGGAGGGTCAACCACCGAAGAGGGTCAACCACCGGGGAGGGTCAACCACCGGAGAGGGTCAACCACCGGGGAGGGTCAACCACCGGGGAGGGTCAACCACCGGGGAGGGTCAACCACCGGTCAGGGTCAACCACCGGGGAGGGTCAACCACCGGGGAGGGTCAACCACCGGGGAGGGTCAACCACCGAGGAGGGTCAACCACCGGGGAGGGTCAACCACCGGGGAGGGTCAACCACCGAGGAGGGTCAACCACCGGGGAGGGTCAACCACCGGGGAGGGTCAACCACCGGGGAGGGTCAACCACTGGGGAGGGTCAACCACCGGGGAGGGTCAACCACCGGGGAGGGGGCAACCACCGGGGAGGGTCAACCACCGAGGAGGGTCAACCACCGGGGAGGGTCAACCACCGGGGAGGGTCAACCACCGGGGAGGGTCAACCACTGCGGAGGGTCAACCACCGGGGAGGGTCAACCACCGGGGAGGATCAACCACCGGGGAGGGTCAACCACCGGGGAGGGTCAACCACCGGGGAGGGTCAACCACCGGGGAGGGTCAACCACCGGGGAGGGTCAACCACCGAGGAGGGTCAACCACCGAGGAGGGTCAACCACCGGGGAGGGTCAACCACCGGAGAGGGTCAACCACCGGAGAGGGTCAACCACCGGGGAGGGTCAACCACCGGGGAGGGTCAACCACCGGGGAGGGTTAACCACCGGGGAGGGTCAACCACCGGGGAGGGTCAACCACCGGTCAGGGTCAACCACTGGGGAGGGTCAACCACCGGGGAGGGACAACCACCGGGGAGGGTCAACCACCGGGGAGGGTCAACCACCGGGGAGGATCAACCAACGGGGAGGGTCAACCACCGGGGAGGGTCAACCACCGGGGAGGGTCAACCACCGGGGAGGGTCAACCACCGAGGAGGATCAACCACCGGGGAGGGTCAACCACCGGGGAGGGTCAACCACCGGGGAGGGTCAACCACCGGGGAGGGTCAACCACCGGTCAGGGTCAACCACCGGGGAGGGTCAACCACCGGGGAGGGTCAACCACCGGGGAGGGTCAACCACCGGGGAGGCTCAACCACCGGGGAGGGTCAACCACCGGGGAGGGTCAACCACCGGGGAGGGTCAACCACCGGGGAGGGTCAACCACCGGGGAGGGTCAACCACTGGGGAGGATCAACCACCGGGGAGGGTCAACCACCGGGGAGGGTCAACCACCGGGGAGGGTCAACCACCGAGGAGGGTCAACCACCGAGGAGGGTCAACCACCGGGGAGGGTCAACCACCGGGGAGGGTCAACCACCGGGGAGGGTCAACCACCGGGGAGGGTCAACCACCGGTCAGGGTCAACCACCGGGGAGGGTCAACCACAGGGGAGGGTCAACCACCGGGGAGGGTCAACCACCGGGGAGGGTCAACCACCGAGGAGGGTCAACCACCGGGGAGGGTCAACCACCGGGGAGGGTCAACCACCGGGGAGGGTCAACCACCGGGGAGGGTCAACCACCGAGGAGGGTCAACCACCGAGGAGGGACAACCACCGGGGAGGGTCAACCACCGGGGAGGGTCAACCACCGGGGAGGGTCAACCACCGGGGAGAGTCAACCACCGGTCAGGGTCAACCACCGGGGAGGGTCAACCAAAGGGGAGGGTCAACCACCGGGGAGGGTCAACCACCGAGGAGGGTCAACCACCGGGGAGGGTCATCCACCGGGGAGGGTCAACCACCGGGGAGGTTCAACCACCGGGGAGGGTCAACCACCTGGGAGGGTCAACCACCGGGGAGGGTCAACCACCGGGGAGGGTCAACCACCGAGGAGGGTCAACCACCGGGGAGGGTCAACCACCGGGGAGGGTCAACCACCGGGGAGGGTCAACCACCGGGAAGGGTCAACCACCGGGGAGGGTCAACCACCGGGGAGTGTCAACCACCGGGGAGGGTCAACCACCGGGGAGGGTCAACCACCGGGGAGGGTCAACCACCGAGGAGGGTCAACCACCGAGGAGGGACAACCACCGGGGAGGGTCAACCACCGGGGAGGGTCAACCACCGGGGAGGGTCAACCACCGGGGAGGGTCAACAACCGGTCAGGGTCAACCACCGGGGAGGGTCAACCACCGGGGAGGGTCAACCACCGGGGAGGGTCAACCACCGAGGAGGGTCAACCACCGGGGGAGGTCAACCACCGAGGAGGGTCAACCACCGGGAGGGTCAACCACCGGGGAGGGTCAACCACCGGGGAGGGTCAACCACCGGGGAGGGTCAACCACTGGGGAGGGTCAACCACCGGGGAGGGTCAACCACCGGGGAGGGTCAATCACCGGGGAGGGTCAACCACCGGGGAGGGTAAACCACCGGGGAGGGTCAACCACCGGGGAGGGTCAACCACCGAGGAGGGTCAACCACCGAGGAGGGTCAACCACCGGGGAGGGTCAACCACAGGGGAGGGTCAACCACCGGGGAGGGTCAACCACCGGGGAGGGTCAACCACCGGGGAGGATCAACCACCGGGGAGGGTCAACCACCGGGAGGGTCAACCACCGGGGAGGGTCAACCCCCGAGGGGGTCAACCACCGAGGAGGGTCAACCACCGGGGAGGGTCAACCACCGGGGAGGGTCAACCACCGGGGAGGGTCAACCACCGGGGAGGGTCAACCACCGGGGAGGGTCAACCACCGGGGAGGGTCAACCACGGGGAGGGTCAACCACCGGGGAGTGTCAACCACCGGGGGGGTCAACCACCGGGGAGGGTCAACCACCGGGGAGGGTCAACCACCGAGGAGGGTCAACCACCGAGGAGGGACAACCACCGGGGAGGGTCAACCACCGGGGAGGGTCAACCACCGGGGAGGGTCAACCACCGGGGAGGGTCAACCACTGGGGAGGGTCAACCACCGGGGAGGGTCAACCACCGGGGAGGGTCAACCACCGGGGAGGGTCAACCACCGGGGAGGGTCAACCACCGGGGAGGGTCAACCACCGGAGAGGGTCAACCACCGAGGAGGGTCAACCACCGGGGAGGGTCAACCACCGGGGAGGGTCAACCACCGGGGAGGGTCAACCACCGGGGAGGGTCAATCACCGGGGAGGGTCAACCACCGGGGAGGGTCAACCACCGGGGAGGGTCAACCACCGGGGAGGGTCAACCACCGAGGAGGGTCAACCACCGAGGGAGGGTCAACCACCGGGGAGGGTCAACCACCGGGGAGGGTCAACCACCGGGGAGGGTCAACCACCGGGGAGGGTCAACCACCAGGGAGGGTCAACCACCGGGGAGGGTCAACCACCGGGGAGGATCAACCACCGGGGAGGGTCAACCACCGGGGAGGGTCAACCACCGGGGAGGGTCAACCACCGAGGAGGGTCAACCACCGGGGAGGGTCAACCACCGGGGAGGGTCAACCACCGGGGAGGGTCAACCACCGGGGAGGGTCGACCACCGGTCAGGGTCAACCACCGGGGAGGGTCAACCACCGGGGAGGGTCAACCACCGGGGAGGGTCAACCACCGGGGAGGGTCAACCACCGGGGAGGGTCAACAACCGGGGAGGGTCAACCACCGGGGAGGGTCAACCACCGAGGAGGGTCAACCACCGAGGAGGGACAACCACCGGGGAGGGTCAACCACCGGGGAGGGTCAACCACCGGGGAGGGTCAACCACCGGGGAGGGTCAACCACCGGGGAGGGTCAACCACCGGGGAGGGTCAACCACCGGGGAGGGTCAAACACCGGGGAGGGTCAACCACCGAGGAGGGTCAACCACCGGGGAGGGTCAACCACCGGGGAGGGTCAACCACCGGGGAGGGTCAACCACCGGGGAGGGTCAACCACCGGGGAGGGTCAACCACCTTGGAGGGTCAACCACCGGGGAGGGTCAACCACCGGTCAGGGTCAACCACAGGGGAGGGTCAACCACCGGGGAGGGTCAACCACCGGGGAGGGTCAACCACCGAGGAGGGTCAACCACCGAGGAGGGTCAACCACCGGGGAGGGTCAATAACCGGGGAGGGTCAACCACCGGGGAGGGTCAACCACCGGGGAGGGTCAACCACTGGGGAGGGTCAACCACCGGGGAGGGTCAACCACCGGGGAGGGTCAACCACCGGGAGGGTCAACCACCGGGGAGGGTCAACCACCGAGGAGGGTCAACCACCGGGGAGGGTCAACCACCGGGGAGGGTCAACCACCGGGGAGGGTCAACCACCGGGGAGGGTCAACCACCGAGGAGGGTCAACCACCGAGGAGGGTCAACCACCGGGAGGGTCAACCACCGGAGAGGGTCAACCACCGGGAGGGTCAACCACCGGGGAGGTCAACCACGGGAGGGTCAACCACCGGGGAGGGTCAACCACCGGGGAGGGTCAACCACCGGGGAGGGTCAACCACCGGGGAGGGTCAACCACCGGGGAGGGTCAACCACCGGGGAGGGTCAACCACCGGGAGGGTCAACCACCGGAGAGGGTCAACCACCGGGGAGGGTCAACCACCGGGGAGGGTCAACCACCGGGAGGGTCAACCACCGGGGAGGGTCAACCACCGGAGAGGGTCAACCACCGGGAGGGTCAACCACCGGGGAGGGTCAACCACCGGGAGGGTCAACCACCGGGGAGGGTCAACCACCGGGGAGGGTCAACCACCGGGGAGGGTCAACCACCGGGGAGGGTCAACCACCGGGGAGGGTCAACCACCGGAGAGGGTCAACCACCGGAGAGGGTCAACCACCGGGGAGGGTCAACCACCGGGGAGGGTCAACCACCGGGAGGGTCAACCACCGGGGAGGGTCAACCACCGGGGAGGGTCAACCACCGGGGAGGGTCAACCACCGGGGAGGGTCAACCACCGGAGAGGGTCAACCACCGGGGAGGGTCAACCACCGGGGAGGGTCAACCACCGGGGAGGGTCAACCACCGGGGAGGGTCAACCACCGGGGAGGGTCAACCACCGGGGAGGGTCAACCACCGGTCAGGGTCAACCACCGGGGAGGGTCAACCACCAGAGAGGGTCAACCACCGGGGAGGGTCAACCACCGGGGAGGGTCAACCACCGGGGAGGGTCAACCACCGGAGAGGGTCAACCACCGGAGAGGGTCAACCACCGGGGAGGGTCAACCACCGGGGAGGGTCAACCACCGGGGAGGGTCAACCACCGGGGAGGGTCAACCACCGGGGAGGGTCAACCACCGGGGAGGGTCAACCACCGGAGAGGGTCAACACCGGAGGAGGGTCAACCACCAGGGAGGGTCAACCACCGGGGAGGGTCAACCACCGGGGAGGGTCAACCACCGGGGAGGGTCAACCACGGGAGGGTCAACACCGGAGAGGGTCAACCACCGGAGAGGGTCAACCACCAGGGAGGGTCAACCACCGGGGAGGGTCAACCACCGGGGAGGGTCAACCACCGGGGAGGGTCAACCACCGGGGAGGGTCAACCACCGGGGAGGGTCAATCACCGGGGAGGGTCTTTCACGCTGTGATTGCATACATTTCTTCAGGAGCAATGGAATAAAATGAAATTATATATATATATATATATATATATATATATATATATATATATATATATATATATATATATATATATATATATATATAGATATAGAAAGAGAGAGAGAGAGAGAGAGAGAGAGAGACAGAGATATATTATAATACTTTATATTCAACAAAATCCGACAAATTTGTAAAGGTTATAAGGAAAATATTTGGAAATTTACTTGGCTTAAGTTTGAGTTATTTTGAAGCTATAAGTTGTGTGAGGCAGGTGTTGTAACACAGCGACATAGGTCATGTACTCTCCAGTTATCACGTGTGAGGCAGGTGTTGTAACAGCGACTTACATCATGTACTCTCCAGTTATCACGTGTGAGGCAGGTGTTGTAACACAGCGACTTAGATCATGTACTCTCCAGTTAACGTGTGGCAGGTGTTGTAACACAGGACTTAGATCATGACTCTCCAGTTACACGGTGAGGAGGTGTTAAAAACAGGTTACATATGTACCTCCAGTTTCATTGAGAGTGTTGTAACACAGCGACTTACAATGTACTCCCAGTTATAGTGTGAGCAGGTGTTGTAAACCAGCGCTTACATCAATACTCTCCTTATCAGTGTGAGGTGTTTGTAACACCGACTTTGAGTTGTACTCCGTATCACGTGTGAGCAGGTTTGTAAACAGCGACTTAGATTATGACTCCCGTTATCACGTGTGAGGAGGTGTTTAACACAGCACTACATCATGTACTCTCCGTTATCACGTGTAGGCAGGGTTGTACACGGACTTACTCATGTACCTCCATTATCCGTGTGGGCAGGTGTTGTAAAACCCCCGACTTGATCATGTACTCTCCAGTATCACTGTGGGAGGTGTGTAACACAGATTGATTATGACTCTCAGTTATCCGTGACCAGGTGTTGTACACAGCGACTTCATCATGTACTCTCCAGTTACACGTGTAGCAGGTGTTTTAAACGGCTTACTATGTACTCTCAGTTATCCGTGTGAGGCAGGTGTTAACACAGCGACTAGATCGTACCCAGTTATCACGTGTGGGGGGTGTTGTAACACAGCGACTAGATCAGTCTCTCGTTTCAGTGGGGAGGTGTGTAAACCAGCGACTTAGATCTGTTTCTCTCATTTCACGTTTGGGCAGGTTGAACACAGCGACTTCATCATGTACTCTCCGTTTCACATGAGGGAGGTGTTGTACTCGGCTTACATCAGTCTCTCCGTTACACGTGTGAGGCAGGTGTTGTAACACAGCGACTTAGTCATGTACTCTGTTTCACGTTGAGGCAGGTGTTGTCAGCGATTGATATGACTCTCCATTATCACGTGTGACGCAGGTGTTGTAACACAGGACTTACTCATGTACTTCCAGTTATCACGGGGAGGCAGGTTTGTAACACGCGTTAATCATGTACCTCCAGTATCAGTGGAGGCAGGTTTGTAACCAGCGATTGATCTGTACTCTCAGTTATCTTGAGGCAGGTTGAACACGGACTTGTCTTACCTCGTATCACGTGTGAGCAGGTGTGTAACACAGCGATAGATCAGTACTCTCAGTTATCACGTGAAAGGGAGGTGTTGTAACACAGGACTTAGATTTGTCTCTCCCTATCAGTGTGACGCAGGTTTTTACACAGCGCTTACATCATGTATCTCCGTTATCACGTGGAGCAGTGTTGTACACAGCGACTTACATCATTTTCTCTCCATTACACATGTGGGCAGGTGTGAACCACGACTTACATCATGTCTCTCCAGTTATCACGTGTGGGCAGGTGTTGTAACACAGCGACTTACTTAGTACTCCATTATCACGTGTGAGGCAGGTTTGTAACACAGCGACTTTCATCATGTATCTCAGATCACGTTGTGAGCAGGGTTGAACACAGCGATTACATCATGTATCTTCATTATCACGTTTGGATTTGTAACACAGCGGACTTACATATGTACTCTCCAGTTATCAGTGTGAGGCGGTGTTGAACACAGCGACTTAATCTGTACTCTCAGTTACCACGTGTGACGCAGGTGTGAACACAGCGACTAATCATGTATCTCCAGTTTTCACGGGGGCAGGGTTGTAACAGCGACTTTCTGTACTCTCAGTTATCCGTGTGAGCAGGTCTTTAACGCACGACTAGAATGTACTCCAGTTACACGTGGAGGCAGGGTTCAACACGGACTTAATCATGTACCTCCGTATCGTGTGAGGCAGGTGTTGTAACACAGCGCTACATCAGTACCTCCAGTTATCAATGTGAGGAGTGTTAAACACAGGCCCTTTCATAGTACTCTCCAGTTATCTTGAGCAGGTGTTGTAAACAGCGCTTACTCATTATCTCCGTACACGTGTGGGCAGGTTGTAACCGCGACTTACGTCGTACTCTCCAGTATCATGGTGAGGCAGGTGTTGAAACAGCGACTTAATCATGTAATTCCAGTTACACGAGTGAGGCAGATGTTGTAACACAGCGACTTAGGTCATGTAATCTCCAGTTATCACGTGTGAGGCAGGAGTTGTAACACAGCGACTTACATCATGTACTCTCCAGTTATCACGTGTGAGGCAGGTGTTGTAACACAGCGACTTAGATCATGTACTCTCCAGTTATCACGTGTGAGGCAGGTGTTGCAACACAGCGACTTAGATCATGTACTCTCCAGTTATTCGGTGAGGCAGGTGTTGTAACCAGCGACTTTCATCATGTACTCTCCGTTATCACATGTGAGGCAGGTGTTATACCAGCGATACATCATGTACTCTCCAGTACACGTGTGGGCAGGTGTTGTAAGACAGCGACTTAAACATGTACTCTCCAGTTTCACGTTGAGCAGGTGTTGTAACACAGGCGAGTAATCATGTCTTCCATTATCACGTGTGAGGCAGGTGTTGTAACACGCGACTTACTAAGTCTCCCGTATCACGTGTGAGGCGATGTTGTACACGCGACTTAAATCATGACTCTCCAGTTACCACGATGAGGGGAGGTGTTGTAAAAACAGCGACTTAGTCATGTTTCTCTCCAGTTATCACGTGTGGGGAGGTGTTTTTAACACAGCGACTTACATCATTTTCTCTCCAGTTATCACGTGTGAGGCAGGTGTTGTAACACAGCGACTTACATCATGTACTCTCCAGTTGCCACGTGTGAGGCAGGTGTTGTAACACAGCGACTTACATCATGTACTCTCCAATTATCACGTGTGAGGCAGGTGTTGTAATACAGCGACTTAGATTATGTACTCTCTAATTATCACGTGTGAGGCAGGTGTTGTAACACAGCGACTTAGATTATGTACTCTCCAGTTATCACGTGTGTTGCAGGTGTTGTAACACAGCGACGTAGATCATGTACTCTCCAGTTATCACACGTGAGGCAGGTGTTGTAACACAGCGACTTACACCATGTACTCTCCAGTTATCACGTGTGAGGCAGGTGTTGTAACACAGCGACTTACATCATGTACTCTCCAGTTATCACGTGTGAGGCAGGTGTTGTAACACAGCGACTTAGATTATGTACTCTCCAGTTATCACATGTGAGGCAGGTGTTGTAACACAGCGACTTACATCATGTACTCTCCAGTTATCACGTGTGAGGCAGGTGTTGTAACACAGCGACTTACATCATATACTCTCTAGTTACCACGTGTGAGGCAGGTGTTGTAACACAGCGACTTACATCATGTACTCTCCAGTTATCACGTGTGAGGCAGGTGTTGTAACACAGCGACTTACATCATGTACTCTCCAGTTATCACGTGTGATGCAGGTGTTGTAACACAGCGAACTTAGATTTATGTACTCTCCAGTTATCACGGGGTTTAGGGGAGGTGTTGTACACAGCGATTAGATCATGTACCCTCCAGTTATCACGTGTGAGGCAGGTGTTGTAACACAGCGACTTAGATCATGAATTCTCCAGTTATCACGTGTGAGGCAGGTGTTGTAACACAGCGACTTAGATCATGTACTCTCCAGTTATCACGTGTGAGGCAGGTGTTGTAACACAGCGACTTAGATCTGTACTCTCCAGTTATCACGTGTGACGCAGGTGTTGTAACACAGCGACTTAGATCATGTACTCTCCAGTTATCACGTGTGAGGCAGGTGTTGTAACACAGCGACTTACATCATGTACTCTCCAGTTATCACGTGTGAGGCAGGTGTTGTAACACAGCGACTTAGATCATGTACTCTCCAGTTATCACGTGTGAGGCAGGTGTTGTAACACAGCGACTTAGATTATGTACTCTCCCGTTATGAAAGTGTGGGGGCAGGTGTTGTAACACAGCGACTTACATCATGTACTCTCCAGTTATCACGTGTGAGGCAGGTGTTGTAACTCAGCGACTTAGATCATGTACTCTCCAGTTATCACGTGTGAGGCAGGTGTTGTAACACAGCGACTTAGATCATGTACTCTCCAGTTATCACGTGTGAGGCAGGTGTTGTAACACAGCGACTTAGATCATGGTAAATCTCCCGTTATCACTTGTGAGGCAGGTGTTGTAACACAGCGACTTAGATCATGTACTCTCCAGTTATCACGTGTGAGGCAGGTGTTGTAACACATCGACTTAGATCATGTACTCTCCAGTTATCACGTGTGAGGCAGGGGTTGTAACACATCGACTTAGATCATGTACTCTCCAGTTATCACGTGTGAGGCAGGTGTTGTAACACAGCGACTTAGATCATGTACTCTCCAGTTATCACGTGTGAGGCAGGTGTTGTAACACAGCGACTTACATCATGTACTCTCCAGTTATCACGTGTGAGGCAGGTGTTGTAACACAGCGACTTACATCATGTACTCTCCAGTTATCACGTGTGAGGCAGGTGTTGTAACACAGCGACTTACATCATGTACTCTTCAGTTATCACGTGTGAGGCAGGTGTTGTAACACAGCGACCTACATCATGTACTCTCCAGTTATCAAAGTGTGAGGCGGTGTTGTAAAAACAAACGACTTACATTGTACTTCCAGTTACCACGTGTGAGGCAGGTGTTGTAACACAGCGACTTACATCATGTACTCTCCAGTTATCACGTGTGAGGCAGGTGTTGTAACACAGCGACTTACATCATGTACTCTCCAGTTACCACGTGTGAGGCAGGTGTTGTAACACAGCGACTTACATCATGTACTCTCCAGTTATCACGTGTGAGGCAGGTGTTGTAACACACGCCCGTACTTTCTTTCATGGGGCATGTTAAAATTCTCCCCAAATTATCACGTGTTTAGGCAGGTGTTGTAACACAGCGACTTACATCATGTACTCTCCAGTTATCACGTGTGAGCCAGGTGTAACAGCGACTTAGATCATGTACTCTCCACTATATAGTGATTTACACACACAGGGGCCTTTCTGTGAGTACACACACATGTCCACTATACTAGTGATGTACACACAATGTCCCCTTACTAGGGATGTTTCACACACATGTGACTATACTAGTTATGTACACACACACAGTTCACTATACTAGTGAGGGTTTCACATACATGTGCACTGTACTAGTGATGTACTCACATGTGCACTATATTGTGATGTCCAATATGTGCAATGTACTAGTGAAAGTACACATGACTTTTACTTTTTTGAGTACACACACATGTGGGGCTATATAGTGATGTCACATACATGTTTCACTATACTATTGATGTAAACACCACATGTGAATACTTAGTGATGTACAACACAATGTGCATATACTAGTGATGTGCACCACATGTCCACTATACTATTTATGTACACACAATGGACTATATGTGATGTCCACACACCTGTGCATATCTAGTGTGTTCACACACATGTGCTATTTTTAGGATTTCACACACACGTGCACTTAATAGTTGTTCACAACACATGTCATAAATAGTGATGTACAACAATGTCACTATACTAGTGTTTTACACACACATGTGCACTATTCTATGATGTTCACCAACATTGCATATACTAGTGATGAGGGAAAAATGTCCATATAAGTGATTGTAACACAATGTCCACTTACTATGATGTAACACCATGTTTAACTATATAGTGTGTCACACACATGTCCACTATACTAGTGATGTTCACACACATGTGCACTATACTAGTGATGTACACACACATGTCCACTATACTAGTGATGTACACACACATGTGCACTATACTAGTGATGTACACACACGTCCACTATACTAGTGATGTACACACACATGTGCACTATACTAGTGATGTTCACACACATGTGCACTATACTAGTTATGTTCACACACATGTGCACTATACTAGTGATGTGCACACTCATGTTACTATACAGGATTTCAACCCCCATGTGATTACTATGATGTTCAAACACATGTGCATATACTAGTGATGTTCACATACATGTGCACTATACTAGTGATGTACACACACATGTGCACTATACTAGTGATGTTCACACACATGTGCACTATACTAGTGATGTACACACACATGTGCACTATACTAGTGATGTACACACACATGTCCACTATACTAGTATTACAACACATGTGCACTATATGTGATGTAAAACACCAGTGCACTGTACTAGTGATGTTCACATACATTGACTAAACTAGTGAGTTACAACACATGTGCACTTTCTAGGGTTTTGTTCACACACATGGCACTATACTGGAGTACACATGTCACTATACAAGTGATTTACACACACATGTCCCCTAACTAGGATGTTTCACACACAGTCCATACTAGTGATGTTCACCCCACATTGTGTCACTATACTAGCGTGTTCAAAACACATGTGCACTGTACTAGTGATTTTACACACCCAAAGTTTCACTCTACTATGATGTACACACACATTTCATATACTATGATGTACGCCACATGCCACATATTAGTTTATGTACACACACATGTTCACTATACTAGTGATGTTTCACACAACAGGCACTATACAAATGTGTTCACATACATGTGCATGTACTGTGTGTCACACACATGTGCAGTTAGTGTGCACACAACCCTGTTCACTACTAGTGATTACCACACAGTTCCACTATACTAGTGTGTCCCCAGGGACATGTGCACTATACTATGATGTACACACCATGTCCATTATACTAGTGATGTACACCCACATGTGCAAACTGTGAGTTCAACACATGTGCACTTTAAAAAGTGATGTTCACACACATGTGCCCCTATGCTGTGAGGTACACACACATGTCCATATTTCTAGTGATGTTCACACCATGTGGGGCACTATACTAGTTTATGTTCACACACATGTGATATACTATATGTTCCTACATTGCATTCATTATGTACACACGCATTGTGCGCTATATTGTGTGTACACACCATGGCGCTAACGTGATGACACATACATGTGACTATACTTGTGATGACCACACATGTGACTATATAGTGAGTCACACAATGTGCACTATACTAGTGATGTTCACATAATGTTCACTATACTATGGGTTACACACACAGTGCACATACTAGGATGTTCACAACGGCCATACTAGTGATGACACACAGTGTCCCTATACTAGTTGATGTACACAACTGTCACGTACTAGTGATGTAACACACATGCCACTATAATAGTATGTTCACACACTGTGCCTATACTAGTGAGTTCACACATGTTTCACTATCTAGTGGTACCCACACATTTTGACATACTAGTGATGTCACACACGTGTCCCTATACTAGTGATGTACACCACATGTGCACATAACATGATGTACCACACATGTGCACCCGCTGTGATGTCCACATAGTGCATATACAGGATGTACACACATGTCCACTATACTAGTGACGTTTTCACACACATGTGCACTTAGTAGTGATGTACACACCACAGTGCACTATATATGATGTACACCACAGTGCACTATACTAGTGTGTACACACACATGGGCACTATATAGTACGTTCACACACATGTGCACTATAGTAGTGATGTACACACACATGTGCACTATACTAGTGATGTACACACACGTGCAGTATACTAGTGATGTACACACACATGTGCACTATACTAGTGATGTACACACACGTGCAGTATACTAGTGATGTACACAGACGTGCACTATACTAGTGATGTACACACACATGTGCACTATACTAGTGATGTACACACACGTGCAGTATACTAGTGATGTACACAGACATGCACTATACTAGTGACGTTCACACACATGTGCACTATAGTAGTGATGTACACACACATGTGCACTATACTAGTGATGTACCACACGTGCTATAATTTTTGTACACACATGTGGGACTATACATGAGTTTCACCCCATTGCACTAACTGTGATGTACACAGACGTGCACTATACTAGTGTGAAACTCATGTTTCAAATATACTAGTGATGACACACACGCGCAGATCTGATGTACACCAAAGGCAGTATCAGTGATGCACAACACGGTTTAAAGGTGTACACACACGGACTATAAATATGTACACAGTCGTGATATATAGGGGTGTAACACAGTGACTATACTATGGTACCCTCAGTATACAGGATGACAACAGGGTTCTGTGGTGGGAACACACCGACTTATAGGAGACAACACGTGTATAGTGGTCCCCAAGGCATTTGATGTAACACAGTGCGAACTTTGTATGTAAAAACGTGCAGTTTCTATGAACACTGTGAACAAGGTGTAACACACAGCCACATCTAGTGATGTTTTCCAACTACCCGGTGCACAACGGGGTGTAACACACACATGTGCTGTACTATGAGTTATCATGTGACAAGGTGTGAAACACAAGTCACAATACTGTGAGTTCAACAAATGGTGCACAACAGTGTGTAAACCACAGGCTAAATGAGTACACACACATGACACTTACAGTGATGAACCACACGGCCTAATGTGAGAACCAACATTCACTGTCCAGGTGTTCACATTTGACCAGTGGTAACAATGTCAAACTAGTAAGTTACACACAGTGTATACCCCTGGAAAAGGCTAGGGTGATGTAACACATATTGTCCAATAATACAGTGTTAACAACTGTCAAGTGTGAAAACGGCATCGCGTGTACAAAGTCACTGACAGTAGTTTACACTGGCCATACAGGTGTTACACACAGTGCACTGTACTGATGTACCCAGGGATGGCCACGTTGGAAAATTTGATAATAGTGATGCACAACATGTCCCCTTTTTGTGATGTCAAGTTATAAGTGATGAAACACGGTGCAACACTAGGGGATTTTAATCATGTGCCTGTACAGTGTAAACAACATGTGAGCAGGGGATGCAACACACGTTTACTACAGGATGTACCAATACCTTATGGGTACACGTGTGAACAGGATGTAAACCAGCCACTTACAGTGATGTACACACACAGTGACTACTGTGATGCAGGGGGACACAGGACTATAAAGTGATGTACCACAGTTCACGGTAGGAGGTTAACTGTCACGGAGACACACAAGGCATATTAGAGTTCACACCCTGTGCACTACAGGGGTTTTAACACAAGCCACTATAAGTGAAAGTACCCCAGTCCACTGTCTGTGAGTACACAACCTGCCACCTTACAGTAATGTCACACACAGTGCATATACGTGATGACAGGTGTTTTTGTGATGTCAACGCACATACTATGTGTAACACGGGGATATCAGTGATGTACCAAAGGTGAAACTAGGATGTACACCCCATGTTCCCAGGTGGTGTACAACTGTGACCAGGGGTACACAACAAGTAATATTAAAACTCACAGGCCCAAGTAGTGATATACACAACACATGTGCACATACTAGGATGTACACACACAGGCACTAAACTATGATGTACACACAATGTCCACTATACTAAATGACGTACAAAACACATGGCACATAGTAGTGATGTTCACACCATGGCACTTTTACTGTGGGTGTACACACAAGTGCAGTATAGTGATGTACACACATGTGCACTATACAGTGATGTAACACACAGTAGTCATGATGCCCGCTTGTATAGTGATGTAAAACACATTGACATCTAGTGAGTACACACCCTGCGTAACTTGTGATGTTACACAGAGGCACTAACTAGTGAGTAAACACAACATGTGCAATATAGTGGGGTACACACACATGTGCATAAAGTGATGTACCACGAGTTTGGGTGTCCCCAAGTGCCTATGCTATGTGATTTACACACACGTGCACTATACTAGTGAGTACACAATAGGGACTATACTGTGAGTTCAACCCCATGGCACTATACTAGTGAGTACACACACGTGCATATAATAGTGGGTGTTCACACACGGCAGTTTCGGTGCACCAAATGATCAGGGAGGGACACCACGTGCACTATACTAGTGGGTGTAAGGTGCACACGGAGACCACATGTGGCACATTCTAAATGATGTTCCACGTGCAAAATGGGCAACACTGGACTATAGTGATGGACACAACAAGCCACTATACCCAGTGATTACACACACATGTGCACAAACTAGTGAGTACCACACATGTCACTGTAATAGTGATGTCACATATGTGCACTATACTAGGATGACACACACATGTGCACTATACTAGTGATGTTACCCCTATGTCCCCTAACAGTGATGTAACACACATGGCTAAACTAGTGAGTACACACACATGTCCACTATCTAGTGATGTACACACACATGGCACTATACTAGGTGATGTCACACACATGAGCACCGTAAATAGTTATCCAACAGTGCACTATACTAGGATGTCCCCACATTGTCATTACTAGTGATGTTCACACATTTGCACTAACTATGAGGTACACACACAGTGACTATACAGTGATGTTTTAAAACATAAAGTCACTATACTGGGGAGTACACAACATGTGACTATACAAATGATGTTCACAAATGGGCACTATACAAGGATTTCACACCATGTGAACTGTAACAGTGGGTACACACACCCTGGGACTTACTAGTGATGTAACAACATGTCACTATACAGTGAGTACAACACACATGTCCACTTATAGTGAGTACCACAATGTTCACTAACTAGTGATGTCACACACACATGTGCACATACAAGTTTATGTTCACATACATGTGCCTGTAAAGTGAAGTACACACACATTGCACTTACTAGTGAGCACACAAAACAGTCACATACTAGTGAGTTCACACACATGTCCACTATTTCTAGTTGGGTTCACAGTGTGCACTATACTAGGATGTCACACACTGACCAATTACTAGTGATGTCACCCCACTGTGCACTATACTCGTGATGTACACAAGGGCACTATTTGTGAGCACAAAGTCACTATGTTGAGGTACCACACATGTCACTATAAGTGATGTTCACACACATGTCCACTATTACTAGTGTTACACACAATGTGCACTATATAGTGAGGGTTTAAAAAACATTGCACTTACTTGGGTGTTTCACAACATGTTCACTTACAGTGAATGACACAGCATGTGCGCTTAACTAGGATGCACACACATGGGGCGCTACTGGATGTCTAGGTTTTGGATGTACCCACATGGCACATATAGTGATGTACACACCCCATTGTAGTCACAATGTTTATACTAGTGATGTACAAACATGTGCACTATATGTGTGTTCCCACCTGTGCACTATATAGTGATGTTAAACAGTGTCACTATTAAAGTGAGTACACACACAAGTCCACTAATAGTGTGTACACACACATGGTCAAATAACTAGTAAAGTTCACACACATGTGCACTATACTAGTGATGTTCACAACATGTGCACTATTAAGGATGTACCACCGGGTGCCTATACTAGTGATGTTACACACACGTTGCCTTATGTGATGTACACAACATGGACTACTTTGTGAGTACACCACAATGTGCCCATGTAGTGTTGTACACACCATGGGGCACTATACTAGGATGTACACAACATGTCGTTTACTGTGAGTACCACACATGTGCACTATATAGTGATTCACACACCGTGCATTCTAGTGATGTACACACACATGTCACTATAACAAGTGATGTACAAACACACAGGGCACTTACTAGTGAAGTCAACACATGGCCTATGTAGTAAGTACACACACAGGTGCACTATACAAGTGATGTACCACAGTGCATTATACAGTGATGTACCACACATGTGCACATACTAGTGATGTACGCACACGTGCGTATACTAGTGATTACACAGAGTGCACTATACTAGGATGTCACAAAACAGTGCAGTCTAGTGATGTTTCACAAGTGCAGTATATAGTAAGTACACAACGTCACTATACTAGTGGGCGTTCACACACATGTGCACTATAGTAGGGGAACACACACTTGTGCACTATACTAGTGATGTACACACACTGCACATACTAGTGTGTAACAACGTGACTATCAGTGAGTACACACACATGTGCCCTATAAGTGTGTACACACACGGCTATACTAGTGAGTCACACGTGCCAGTATCTTGTGATGTACACACGTGCTATAACTAGTGATGTACACACAGTGCCTTACTTGATGTACCAGACGTGCACTATACTAGTGAGTACACACACATGTGCACTATACAGTGATGTACACCCGTGCAGTTACTAGTGATGTACCAACAACAGCCCGTATACTGTGAGTACACCAAAAGTGCAGTATACTAGTGATTACACAGGGCATATACTATGTGACACACGTGCAGTTTCTAGTTAATGTACACACACATGCCATAACTGCATGTCACTTAATGATTAATCTAAAGACAAGGTACTGCCTTAAGTGGGTGCTAAACACACAACAGATGTTTTTCTGGCTCCTACTCAACATTGCTAGGAATTGCCACTTACACGTGGAAGTATCTTACGATGTGAAGCAAGGTGGATTTTAAAGGTGGGTTTGTCTTACAGGGGGGGGGGGAAATTCACAGTGAGGAGTGTTTAACAGGAGAGGTTTAACATAGTGAAATTTTTACAGTGAGGAAGTGTTCTTACAGGTTGGGGGTATTTACATGAAAGTATCTACGGTGAGGAGTACTACAAGGGGAAATTCTTATGAGTAAATGTTCTTACGAGGGGAAGTAACACAGGAGGAAATATCTACAGGTGATGAAGATCTACAGCTGGTGATAATTACAGGTGAAAGTACTACAGGGGAAGTGACTTTGGAGGATGTATATAGGGGGGAATTACAAGGGAAGTATCTTACAGGGGAGATTTACAGGAAAGTATCTTACCGTGAGGAAGTATCTTACAAGTGAAATACTTTTCCGGGGGAAAGTGTTACAGTGGAAAAGTGACTAACAGTGAGAAATCTTACAGGTGGGAACTTGGTGAGGAGTTATACAAGGATATTTACGTTGAAGTCCACGTTTATGAATGCACGGACTAGTTTGTAAATACAAGGGGTTCTAGACGCTCTAACTCCCAGTTTATTGCAATCATAAAAATAAAAATCTCCTCTCCCCAGTTCCTGTGGGGAAATATATCTACTGGAGAGATATTTTTTATACATTTTTGTTTTTAAATATTTATGGATTAGATGTAAATTTTGGTGGGAAATAAATGGTATAACATACCGACACAATAATGTGATTCTTTATTGACAACGTTTCGCCCACACAGTGGGCTTTTTCAAGTCACAAACAGATCTACCTGGGTGGAAGGTAGGGGAGTATTTATAGTCAGGTTCAGAATGTTGAGGTCAGGTGGAGAATGCTGCATCTGATGATGTACCGAGTGGGGTTATAGAGTCTAAAATCTTGGGTAGCTTGGAAGGGAGATTGGATAAGTTTGTGAGTAGACCTTCTGCAGTGTTCTTCCATTCGAGATGACTCACGAAATCGTAATGACACGATTGCAAACAAACCATACCCCGGCTGGGATTGAACCCGCGGTCAGAGAGTCTCAAAACTCCAGCCCGTCGCGTTTGCAATCGTGTCATTACGATTTCGTGAGTCATGTTGACGGCAGTGAAGGGACTTGAGCTAGAGTTCGTCACGGCCACGCTAGCTGGAGATTCGTCTGTAAAAACTTGCATTTGTGGTCACAGTGGTGCCTGTGCTAACCTTCCTATGGTGTAGAAATATACCTAATTGGACGAATCTTATTGTGGCTAGCTGGTCTAGTGGCTAACGCGACGGGCTGGAGTTTTGAGACTCTCTGACCGCGGGTTCAATCCCAGCCGGGGTATGGTTTCTTCCATTCCTATGTTCTTATGTGGGATAGCGATGAACAAGTTTCTTGGCAAGTGGTTCAGCTATGTTATAGAAGCCATTATTCTGGTTGAAGTTGTTGGATATAGAGATAAGGGATGATTCCAGGATTCTTCGGTATTGAGTGTTGTCTTCTGTGGCGATAAGTCTTGAGTTTCTGTAGTTTATTAAATGGTTGTGTGAATTACGGTGTTGTACACAGGCATTCCTTGGATCCAAGGAATGCCTGTGTACAACATATATACCACAAGATATATACAACGTATATATCTTGTGGATGGTAATGGCTAGTTTACTGTGCACCCGTTACCATCTTGTGGAGGGTAGGGTAAGAACATAGGGATACACAAAAGGCCTAGGAACTAGGCCTCACAACAGTTGACAGGAGCACAGCCAACCTTACATTTAAAATCTTTGTTGTCTATGTAGCAAGCAAATTTTGGATACTTGATAAATAACTTTGGCATCTAACTTGCACGCCATTTAAATTACTGTAATCTCTGTGTATTTCCCAAAAAATGGAAAATGAAGTACTTAGCACTTTTCATTTAGTGAGATTAATAAGTCGAGAACTCCTAGGGAACGAACGGATTTGACAGTTAAAAGTAGGAGAGGAGAGTTATTAAATGGAGAGTTAGAGGTATCAGGAAGATGGAAGGAATATTTTGAGGAATTGTTAAATGTTGATGAAGATAGGGAAGTTGTGCTTTCATGTATAGGGAAAAGAGATATAACATCTTATAAGAGTGAGGAAGAGCCAGTTGTGAGTGTGGGGGAAGTTCGTGAGGCTGTGGGTAGATTGAAGGGGGTAAAGCAGCTGGGATTGATGGGATAAAGATAGAAATGTTAAAAGCAGGTGGGGATATAATTTTGGAGTGGTTGGTGCTTTTATTTAATAAATGTATGGAAGAGGGTAAGGTACCTAGGGATTGGCAGAGAGCATGCATAGTTCCTTTGTATAAAGGCAAAGGAGACAAAAGAGAGTGCAAAAATTATAGAGGGATAAGTCTGTTGAGTATACCTGGTAAAGTGTATGGTAGAGTTATTATTGAAAGAATTAAGAGTAAGATAGCAGGATAGCAGATGAACAAGGAGGCTTTAGGAAAGGTAGGGGGTGTGTGGACCAGGCGTTTACAGTGAAACATATAAGTGAACAGTATTCAGATAAGGCTAAAGAGGTTTTTGTGGCATTTATGGATTTGGAAAATGCATATGACAGGGTGGATAGGGGGGCAATGTGGCAGAAGTTGCAAATGTATGAAATAGGAGGTAGGTTATTGAAAGCGGTGAAAAGTTTTAACAAGGATAGTGAGGCACAGGGTAGAGTATGTAGGTGAGAGAGAGGTTATTTCCCAGTAAAAGTAGGCCTTAGACAAGGATGTGTGATGTCACCGTGGTTGTTCAATATATTTATAGATGGAGTTGTAAGAGAAGTGAATGCGAGGGTCTTGGCAAGAGGCGTGGAGTTAAAAGATAAAGAATCTAACACAAAGTGGGAGTTGTCACAGTTGCTCTTTGCTGATGACACTTTTCTTTTGGGAGATTCTGAAAAGAAGTTGTAGAGGTTGGTTGATGAGTTTGGTAGGGTACGTAAAAGAAGAAAATTAAAAGTAAATATAGGAAAGAGTAAGGTTATGAGGATAACAAAAAAATTAGGTAACGAAAGACTGAATATCAAATTGGAGGGAGAGAGTATGGAGGAAGTGAATGTATTCAGATATTTAGGAGTGGACGTGTCAGCAGATGGGTCTATGAAAGATGAGGTGAACTGACGAGGGGAAAAAGGTGAGTGGTGCACCGAGGAGTCTGTGGAGAAAAAGAACTTTTCCATGGAAGCAAAGAAGGGAATGTATGAGAGTATGAAGGAATGTATGGATGTGAAACATGGGTGATGAATGTTGCAACAAGGAGAAGGCTGGAGGCAGGGGAGATGTCATGTCTGAGGGCAATGTGTGGTGTGAATGTAATGCAGAGAATCCGTAGTTTGGAAATTAGGAGAAGGTGTGTGATTACCAAAACTATTATCCAGAGGATTGAGGAGGGGATGTTGAGGTGGTTCGGACATGTAGAAAGGTTGGAAAGAAATAGAATGACGTCGAAAGTGTATAAATTTGTAGTAGAGGGAAGGTAAGGTAGAGGTCGGCCTAGGAAATGTTGGAGGGAGGGGGTAAAGGAGGTTTTATGTGCGAGGGGCTTGGACTTCAAGCAAGCATCCATGAGCGTGTTAGATAGAAGCGAATGAAGACAAATGGGTTTTAGGACTTGACGTGCTGTTGGAGTGTGAGCAAGGTAATGTTTATGAAGGGATTCAGGGAAACCGGCAGGCCGGACTTGAGTCCTGGAGATGACAAGTACAGTGCTTGTACGCTGAAGGAGGCTGTGTTAATGTAAGCGTCCCTCTGGCAAGAGGGTGATGGAGTGAATGATGGTGAAAGTCTTTCTTTTTCGGACCACCCTGCCTCGGTGGGAGACGGCTGATGTGTTAATAAATCAAAATAAAAAAAATAGTAATAATAATCTTTATTTCTACGAGTACATGATACAACTTATACAGACCATAACCGACATCAGACATACTATATAGAAAGCCCCTCGTCATGCAGAGTATTTATTGTAAATTAGGTCAATTCTCTCCCCAGGGTGCGACCCATACCCACACCAGGTGCCTATTTTACTGATAGGTGAACAAGGACAGCAGGTATCTTAAGGAAACACGTCCCAGTGTCTCCACCAGTACCGGGGATCGAACCACGGACGTCAGCTGAGTGCTCTGGCAACCCAGCTACGGGACAACCAGAAGAACTTGTAATCAAGCCTTGCTGACCACATCTAAAGTGTTCCAGTTCTACATTACTGTGAACACCTATGTACAAAGTGTTCCATCCCTTTACCAATATGAACACTTTTGTACAGTGTGTACCAACCTTCCGCCACAAGGTACCTTTGTTCTGAAAGGTTGGTAGTGTTGACAAGAGTCATAACACATCCTTGTTACGATACAAACATGGAGGACACAAGAGCTGGAGCTGCTGGTCAACTACACTAACACTAACCTCAGCTGACCAACATCAAAACAAACAGGAAAATATAGTGGCAGCAAAAGAATGTATTGACTTGATAACAGAGAGGATGAAGATGTGGGGGAAAATCCTGAAGAAACTCCGTTAACTGGAGACGAAGGAAGACACTTGGAGGTGTGATAAGAAGTCAGTGAAGACAGAGGACAACACACACGTACACAGAAGAGGCTGACGACAGAGGATACTTCAACTTGTAACATGTCACAAGCAAGAGCCAGGAGCTGGCTGCTGGCAGCCACAACATTATCATAATACAACTATACACAGCTTTACAAACATACACGATATCCTCACAGACGTCCTGGCGTCTCCCAGCTCAGGCTGACACATTACACCACCTCAATACAACAACAAGGCACAATGCCCTGACTGTAACAATACGCAGGGCGGGTTAGAACCCGCGATCAGCCACTTGGCCAGCTAGCCACAATAAGATTCATCCAACTAGGTATATTTATACTCCATAGCCAGCAAATATGAGAAAGAGGAGCTAACGACGATGTTTCGATCCAACTTGGACCGAAACGTTGTAAATGGCCCAAGTCGGACCGAAACATCGTAATTTCCTGTCTCCTATGTAAGGGTTATTTGTGTACTATCTCATGTAAACAACCTCTCCTGAGTGATGGAGGATGACAGGTAAACAACTTCTGTTCCAACAGTATAACCAATGTATAAAAGAAGGTAACCCAATACACACTGTTGTTTTATCAAAGCTTATTTAAAAAAAAGCTCTTCCCCAGTTATTGGCGAACTATTGTTTGAGGGTCGTGCCAGAGTGAGGGTCGTGCCAGAGTAAGGGTCGTGCCAGAGTGAGGGTCGTGCCAGAGTGAGGGTCGTGCCAGAGTGAGGGTCGTGCCAGAGTGAGGGTCGTGCCAGAGTGAGGGTCGTGCCAGAGTGAGGGTCGTGCCAGAGTGAGGGTCGTGCCAGAGAAAGTCATCGTCCTCTGATTTCGTTAATAATGCCTGTTAAATATAGCCAGCAGTAGGCCTATTCTTTCCTGCAAAGCGGCCTATTTCCAGGACTGGATTGTCATTACATTCACGGAGCGCTAAACCCGTAGGGTGAAGGCATTCAGCCTTGCTTCAAGGAATTAGAAATACAAATCCAATTCCATAGATCAAGAGCCCCTCGCCAGCATCAAGGAACCTCGCTTGAGACGCCCAGAACCGGTATTAGAATTAAAGGACAGAAGCTGATGATTTTGGAGAGAGGAATAAGGAAGATGATAATTTCGACACTTATCTGGAAGACAGAAATACAGGAAGTCTCAAAGTTAGAAACAAGTTCTGATCCTGTTTCTACTCATAAGTTCTTGTTCAAGTATTGTATAAGTGTGGACGTGTGTAAGTGTGGACGTGTGTAAGTGCTGACGTGTGTAAGTGTGGACGTGTGTAAGTGTGGACGTGTAGTGTGGACGTGTAGTGTGGACGTGTAGTGTGGACGTGTAGTGTGGACGTGTGTAAGTGTGGACGTGTAGTGTGGACGTGTAGTGTGGACGTGTGTAAGTGTGGACGTGTGTAAGTGCTGACGTGTGTAAGTGTGGACGTGTGTAAGTGTGGACGTGTGTAAGTGCTGACGTGTGTAAGTGTGGACGTGTGTAAGTGTGGACGTGTAGTGTGGACGTGTAGTGTGGACGTGTGTATATGAGAGGTATCATTTGTATAATACTTGCAATGCATGCGAGAACAAGAGACCAGAGGACAAGAGACCAGAGGACAAGAGACCAGAGGACGAGAGACCAGAGGACAAGAGACCAGAGGACACAGGTGGAAGACCATAACACACGCGAGGAAGAGTGACATGAGGACGAAGTGGCCCAGTGGCTAACGCATCGGTCTGGAGTTTTATGACTCTGTGATCGAAGGTTCTAACCCCACCCCTGGTATGGTGTGGAAGGGAGGGAGGGTGTGCAAAGGCCACACACAGTTTCAGGGTACGAAAAAGGCCAAGAAGAAATATAACCAGTAATGCCATTTTGCGTAGTATGTTAGACCAGGTAAAGCGATTACCCGTGAACACACACACACACACACATACGATAACTCAGGAGTTCAAGAAGTGAAGGTAGAGATCCGCAGATTCAACTAGATAATATCCTGTCACCTATCTTGCCAGTCAGCAAGACAGTTAATCAACCAGCAACCAGTTTAGCTCCACTCAACCCACACACAGGTACCTGCACCATCATTGATACCATCAATATGGATGAAACAACGCAGGTGTACACACCAAGAACATTCTTCTTGCATAAGTAGGAGTCCTGGGAACAATACATGTAAATGATACAAAATAATGGTTGGTTAATTAGGTTTAAAGCCTATTAATTATTCAAGGGTCATTATACATGTCACATGTTCACTGCCAGTCAAGAATACTTTAAGTTAACTCTCAGTGTATATACACTGAGCACCCTCTAGGGTTACTGATTGATGTATATTTTGTAAATGCAGTGATTCTAAATTAAAAAATGTAATCCTATCTAATCTAAAAGATATACATCTCCCATTGTATATATCGTCTGTGAGAATGAGAAAGCTTAGTAAGCATAGTGAAGACTGTAGATTACAACCTCACAGGATGTCAGGCGAAGGTGTGAGGTCACCTTGCTGCGTCACCTGGCAATTGAACAGTGGAATATAACAGTATAATGTGTGACGGAGTTATTAAGGTGTAACAGTTGCTAACCCTCTGTTATACTGGAAGTGAAAAGTAATGATGTTTCTACACAACGGCGCCTATTCCTGTCTGGTTCTCTGTTTACTGTTTCAAGTATTCCAGTACCCGAGATGACTCTCTTAAGATCTATGTATGATGCAACCATTGTTGATGTCTCGGTTAAAACATATTTGTGTTCTTGAACAAGTGTGGAATGATTCCTCCCAGTTCCTCCCTGGTAGATCTTGTTGCAGCTCCCACAAGGTATGATGTTCACTCCTTCACTCTTGGGATTTCCATCAAAAACTTTCCTCTTAGACTGACAACCTTGTGTCAAGACCGAGGGACTGATCATCTATCAAGGCTAATGGACTGGTAACCTTTCAAGGCTAATGGACTGGTAACCTTTCAAGGCTGAGGGACTGAGTACCTATCAAGGCTGAGGAACTGATCGCCTATCAAGGCTAAGGGATTGATCACCTACCAAGGCTGAGGGACTGATCCCCTATCAAGGCTGAGGGACTGATAGCATATCAACGCTGAGGGACTGATCACCTTTGAAGGTTGAAGGACCGATCGCCTATCAAGGCAGAGGGACTGATCGCCTATCAAGGCTGAAGGACCGATCACCTATCAAGGTTGAGGGGCTGATCGCCTATCAAGGCTGAGGGACTGATCGCCTATTAAGGCTGAGGGACTGACTATTTCAAATTGCCTCTCAACTTCTACCGTCTCCTGTACTGTAATCTGTTTTTTTTTTTCGACTGACGAAGCCCGCCTTGCAGGCGAAAGGTTTAGTCAATAAAGAAGCTTCGGTGTCGTACATGTCTCTTACTCAAGAACTTTCTTCCTGATGAAGTCTCTGACGGCAGCCGTGGCCGCGGCATTCACCTACACGGATGTTGTTTCTTCAGGCTCCTGCGTAGTTAATGAAACGTGAGCAAGACTTTCAACATTTATTATTCCGCATCGAAGTGTTGAGTGTTTGTTGACGTGTACTTAATCTTAAGTTGTGAGCAGCACACGCCAGGTTGGCCCAGCCTGCCTAGTGTTGCTGGCCACCTCTCCTCCAGTTAGCACACACCAGGTTGGCCCAGCCTGCCTAGTGTTGCTGGTCACCTCTCCTCCAGTTAGCACACACCAGGTTGGCCCAGTCTGCCTAGTGTTGCTGGCCACCTCTCCTCCAGTTAGCACACACCAGGTTGGCCCAGCCTGCCTAGTGTTGCTGGCACTCTCTCTAGTTAGCACACACCAGGTTGGCCAGCCTGCCTAGTGTTTCGGGCCACCTCTCCTCAGTTAGCACACACCAGGTTGGCCAGCCTGCTAGTGTTTCTGGCCACCTCTCCTCAGTTGCACACACCAGGTTGGCCCAGCCTGCCTAGTGTTGCTGGCCACCTCTCCTCCAGTTAGCACACACCAGATTGGCCCAGCCTGCCTAGTGTTGCTGGCCACCTCCCCTCCAGTTAGCACACACCAGGTTGGTCCAGCCTGCCTAGTGTTGCTGGCCACCTCCCCTCCAGTTAGCACACACCAGGTTGGCCCAGCCTGCCTAGTGTTGCTGGCCACCTCTCCTCCAGTTAGCACACACCAGATTGGCCCAGCCTGCCTAGTGTTGCTGGCCACCTCTCCTCCAGTTAGCACACACCAGGTTGGCCCAGCCTGCCTAGTGTTGCTGGCCACCTCTCCTCCAGTTAGCACACACCAGGTTGGTCCAGCCTGCCTAGTGTTGCTGGCCACCTCTCCTCCAGTTAGCACACACCAGGTTGGCCCAGCCTGCCTAGTGTTGCTGGCCACCTCTCCTCCATTAGCACACACCAGTTGGCCCAGCCTGCCTAGTGTTGCTGGCCACCTCTCCTCCAGTTAGCACACACCAGTTGGCCAGCCTGCTAGTGTTGCTGGCCACCTCTCCTCCAGTTAGCACACACCAGGTGGTCCAGCCTGCCTAGTGTTGCTGGCCACCTCCCCCCAGTTAGCACACACAGGTTGGCCCAGCCTGCCTAGTGTTGCTGGCCAACCTCTCCTCAGTTAGCACACACCAGATTGGCCCAGCCTGCCTAGTGTTGCTGGCCACCTCTCCTCCAGTTAGCACACACCAGATTGGCCCAGCCTGCCTAGTGTTGCTGGCCACCTCTCCTCCAGTTAGCACACACCAGGTTGGCCCAGCCTGCCTAGTGTTGCTGGCCACCTCTCCTCCAGTTAGCACACACCAGATTGGCCCAGCCTGCCTAGTGTTGCTGGCCACCTCCCCTCCAGTTAGCACACACCAGATTGGCCCAGCCTGCCTAGTGTTGCTGGCCACCTCTCCTCCAGTTAGCACACACCAGGTTGGCCCAGCCTGCCTAGTGTTGCTGGCCACCTTTGCTGGCCACTTCTCCTCCAGCTAAAAAAGAATCAGTGTTTTTCGGTAGTGGGGATTTTGGTCGAGTCTTGTATAAAGTTGGGTTAAGAGACGCGAATAAACACTAGAAAACATTCATTTAGAAAACGGTATTGGGACTTTGAAAACTTTTTATATACAGAGGATTGAGATCATCATATATGGAATACTGTTAGAAGTGATCAAGGTGTCCGTGTTACCTAGGGTCTCTTTTACCCACTTGTCGGTCTCTCTTACGAAGGGTTCACTATAGAGAGGGAAGCGTAAGCGTATAATTTTTTTTCTAAGAATTTGGGACTGGAAACATTGATAGTTCAAGAAAAAATAGTTTTCACAGTCCCTCTTAGTGAAATGTTGTAGTGGTATACACGAGTACAGTCATGTGTCTTGTAGGTTCTCAGGAAAGTCTTTTATTGGGTGACCTTTTACTGCAGGTCTTCTAGGATTATGATGAGAATATCATCGACGTATTTGAGACTGTGTTAGGGACGATTCTGTATTAACCTTTAATGTCCAAGGTTTCCACGGAAGTGTTGGCCCAGACAGTGGACTTCCATCTGGTAAGCCAAAACACTTCTTGAAAAAACTGCTTTTCAGATGTTAATGAGTTAAGTTCATATGTATGTATTGTGACAGGTGGCCATAACGTTACATATTATTCACACAGACACTTCTTGCATTCTGCTGTAGCAGTTAGGTCGGTGTAGCTGCCAGGGACTCTCAGCCACACTGATTCACTGTCGAGTATATTCGTCAACCAGTTGGGCAAGTGTTTGACTCAAGCTGCATTAACATTGTATTTACCGCCCTGGCTGAAGTCTTTCTCACTGCCTGGCGGAGTACACATACACTGCTCTCTCCTGTATGAGCTAGAAACAGCAGTGAGTAAACTCTCCTTACTCTATCTCTCATTAAACTGCTCCACTGAACTGTACTTTTTGCAAATACTGATGAAGGGAACATATGAGTACTCGAAAAGTAACCGTTGAGTTTGCCTGTCTTTTTTTTCAGTTTTGCTGCTTGTCTGGAGACTTGATGTACGGCCAGGTACAAGTGTTGTCTTAGTGCTCCTGTCTTCCTAGTAACTGGGAAGTGCTGGCACGGGAGAGGTAACTGATATTATTTCTAAGTCTACATTTGATTATTTTTATGGCAGCATCAGTGGAAACATTAAGGAAGAGTGAGGTGTAACATCCACTGATACCACGTATTCATTCTTAATGCTGATGTTGTTGATGTGGTCAAGAGGAGTCTTCAGAGTACTTTAGGTTGTTGGATGTACCTTTGGTTAGATGTCTGACTAGTCTGTGTATGGGGGGGACACTTACAGTGACCGATGTCAATGAACGGACGGGTACGCCAGGTTCGTGTGTCGTAGGAAGATCGTCCAACCTGGCAAGTTATAAATTTTAATTTATCCATCTTTAATAATGTTTACATGCATTTCTTCACATAACGTATGATCAAAGTCTACATCACCTGGTGTATAAGTGATTACAACCTTGCACGTATCCACACTGAATTAAATTTGCTACTTTTCTGACCACAACGTTAACTTGTTCTAACCTTCCTAAAGTCCGGCGATATCTTCCTCCTAGTCTACAATTCTACCAGTTTGTGTCGTTAGTGAATTTACTCGTGTCGCTATTTGCTCCCTCGTCAGAGTCAGTAATGTAGATTTTCAACGACAATGGGCCCAAAACTGATTCTTGTGGAACGCCACCTGTGGCTGATCCCCCATTCTGATTTCATCCCATTTATGTAAACTCTTTGCTGCCTATTTGTCAGGTTGCCTCGATCCATGAGAGATATTTCCTCCAATACCATGTGCCGCTATTTACTGTAACAGGCTTGTGTGTGGGACTCTCTCAAAAGTCTTATTGAAATCAAAATATACAACATCGTGAGAGGCGAGGTAGGAAACAGAGGCCACGAGGGAGAAAGGACAAAGAGAAGGAAGAGGGTGAGGAGGATAAAGAGGAGGAGGAGGAGGAGAAGAAGGAAGGACTTGTATGGAAGACGATAAGAAGAGAGGAACAGGGATGAAGGAGGAGTTAAAACTTATTAAAAATAATATTTTACAAATGACATTAAAAAATGAATTATTATTATTATTATTATTATTATTATTATTATTATTATTATTATTATTATTGTTATTATTATTATTATTATTACTATACACAAAGGAGGTAATTACATTTGATCCGAGAAGTGAAGGACAGTTCCAGTTCCTCATATCAAGAGCTCCTTTACCCTCATTTAAACTCTCTCCTACAAAACAAGAATCATTATTATTATTATAATCATAACTAAGTGTTAAACAAACAATGGTTATTAAGAAAAATAAAAAAAAAATAAACGTTTTTCACACTATTAGAAAACTATCAGTGTCAACAACACTTGACAAGGTGTACACAGAGCACTTGACAAGGTGTACACAGAGCACTTGACAAGGTGTACACAGAACACTTGACAAGGTGTACACAGAACACAGAGCGTCCTTCAAGGTTACATCATGCGTCTCAGAAAGTCTTAAAAGTGACTGTTGAAAGAAGTTAGACGTCATCCCGCTACATGTGGACCAAGAGACAGTGACCAACCTTTCCTCTGGTGACTCTCTCTCACACTTTTTAAAAACGTCTTTTGTAAAGGACTGAAATCAAACTTGTTAATGTTGCAGTTTTATAACTAGTTTGGGCACGTCTCTGGCAAGTCAGTGATGGAGTGAATGAGGGTGAGAGTTTTTCTTTTTCGGGCCATCCTGCCTTGGTGGGAAACGTAGCTTTGAGGGTCTGACTACCTCAAAGCTACTGATTACAACGTCTTTACATATCATCTGATTCTGTTGCCTCCTCTGTACTCGACTGAAGAAGCATACTGTGTAGGCCAAATGTTTCGGAATAAAGATACCTAACTGTTGCATATGTGTCTTTATCAAGCTAGAAACAAGTTAGACCAGAGTTGTGTGTGTGTGTGTGTGTGTGTGTGTGTGTGTTGCTCTTAATAATAAAGCAAGACGTGTTAAAGACGTGACCAACTTCACTAAAACAAGATGGAAGGTATAAGCAGCATCCTGACTGCCAAGATAATCTCAAGATATATAAAACAGACAAAAAAATATTTGTGATAATATACCATAGAATGCAAAATAACCACGGGAGGAGTTGAATGATAGCTCTAGGCCTTTTGTGTTGCAATCAACACATCTGGAGCTTTCAATGTTGCAGAAAAGTGGAGGAAGCGTTTTGCAACACGAGAGGCCTATCAAAATCCATTTTCCATAGTCATTAGTCCATGTTGAAAGGTCGTTGGATATCATGAGGCAGGAGTCAGGAAATCAGACGAATGGCAACAAACATCTTTGCACTGTCAACCAAAGAAGAACATATATCAGTTGCTGGGCTTCTGTACAATTCAAAACGAATCATTTTTGTTGCAAAAAGGGGGCACATTACCATGATTCATGCCTCCGGGACTTCACATGATAAATATGGCAGACATCCAGAAGCAAACTCCACAAGTGTAACAAGAGAATAATGAAAAACACAAGAGAAGATATGCCGGTATATATACCAGCAGCGTGTGGACAGAAATATTCTTTCATAGTCCCAGGCTGAATGTATGAGAGTGTTCCAGGAAGAGTACTGTCTGTTCGTGCAGTTCAATCATCCAATAAATGAATAGTTATAAATTATACATATAACCGGCACTCAGGAGAGGGAAAATAATGACATCTTGGTCCGACCTGGACCATTAGTTCGTCACTGGTCCAAGAAAAGTGAACAACGTAGGTTATAAGACGTAGTCAACCGAGCAATAATCTCGAGAATCAGTTTTTGACGCAAGACAAAGCTCTGGCAGCCAAATTTCAGCACAGAATTGATATATGGTGATGGAATTCACGCTGGACACACTGAGGAAGTTGCAGTTGAAAGGTTTGCGGTCCTTTGCAAGTTTGCTTTGAGTCAGAAAGTAACGAAGCAGGAGACATAGCACCAGAGTCCACTGGAAAGCAACTCCTCACTTCAGAAGCTACTGCAAGAAACCCTTCAGAAGAATTGATCAAGAAAAGGATTGTAAACAAATCAGTTTCTCTTTACTTCGGGAAAAAAAAATCTCTTCCGTCGTTGAGTGGAGCTTCGACTGACCACCAGAGAGAAGTCTCAAGATAACAAGGTCCTACACTTGCCTGCACAAGGAAATATCATTGGAAAATTAGTGATGCTTGAAGAGAAGTATGACCCAAATATGGTACACAAAAATTAGTTATTCACTCTGTCCAGTGCCATGAACCACTTCCTGTAGCATACTTTTTCATATTTATATATTAACAGAATACAAAATTGTAAAGAGGAAGAATAAGACCCGTACGCAACACTGGAGTAGCTTATTATAAAGATATATCTAAGAGATCCATCAAGGCTGAGGGACTGATCACCTGCAACTACTACTACATGCCTTCCACTGTGTCTACAGTAATCATTCTCTTTCTTGCATGGATAAAAACCACTGGTTGGTTCAACATCTCCATAATAAAGATACCCAAGTGTTTAACATGAACTAGCCTAGTACCAGAGATGTCACCTTCACAGTACCAGAGATGTCACCTTCACAGTACCAGAGATGTCACCTTCACAGTACCAGAGATGTCACCTTCACAGTACCAGAGATGTCACCTTCACAGTACAAGAGATGTCACCTTCACAGTACCAGAGATGTCACCTTCACAGTACCAGAGATGTCACCTTCACAGTACCAGAGATGTCACCTTCACAGTACCAGAGATGTCACCTTCACAGTACCAGAGATGTCACCTTCACAGTACCAGAGATGTCACCTTCACAGTACCAGAGATGTCACCTTCACAGTACAAGAGATGTCACCTTCACAGTACAAGAGATGTCACCTTCACAGTACCAGAGATGTCACCTTCACAGTACCAGAGATGTCACCTTCACAGTACCAGAGATGTCACCTTCACAGTACCAGAGATGTCACCTTCACAGTACCAGAGATGTCACCTTCACAGTACCAGAGATGTCACCTTCACAGTACCAGAGATGTCACCTTCACAGTACCAGAGATGTCACCTTCACAGTACCAGAGATGTCACCTTCACATACCAGAGATGTCACCTTCACAGTACCAGAGATGTCACCTTCACAGTACCAGAGATGTCACCTTCACAGTACCAGAGATGTCACCTTCACAGTACCAGAGATGTCACCTCACAGTACCAGAGATGTCACCTTCACAGTACCAGAGATGTCACCTTCACAGTACCAGAGATGTCACCTTCACGGTACAAGAGATGTCACCTTCACAGTACAAGAGATGTCACCTTCACGGTACAAGAGATGTCACCTTCACAGTACAAGAGATGTCACCTTCACAGTACAAGAGATGTCACCTTCACAGTACCAGAGATGTCACCTTCACAGTACCAGAGATGTTACCTTCACAGTACAAGAGATGTCACCTTCACAGTACCAGAGATGTCACCTTCACAGTACCAGAGATGTCACCTTCACAGTACCAGAGATGTTACCTTCACATTACAAGAGATGTCACCTTCACAGTACAAGAGATGTCACCTTCACAGTACCAGAGATGTCACCTTCACAGTACAAGAGATGTCACCTTCACAGTACCAGAGATGTCACCTTCACAGTACCAGAGATGTCACCTTCACAGTACAAGAGATGTCACCTTCACAGTACAAGAGATGTCACCTTCACAGTACCATAGATGTCACCTTCACAGTACCAGAGATGTCACCTTCACAGTACCAGAGATGTTACCTTCACAGTACCAGAGATGTCACCTTCACAGTACAAGAGATGTCACCTTCACAGTACCAGAGATGTTACCTTCACAGTACCAGAGATGTCACCTTCACGGTACAAGAGATATCACCTTCACAGTACAAGAGATGTCACCTTCACGGTACAAGAGATGTCACCTTCACAGTACAAGAAATGTCACCTTCACAGTACCAGAGATGTCACCTTCACAGTACCAGAGATGTCACCTTCACAGTACCAGAGATGTTACCTTCACAGTACCAGAGATGTCACCTTCACAGTACAAGAGATGTCACCTTCACAGTACCAGAGATGTCACCTTCACAGTACCAGAGATGTTACCTTCACAGTACCAGAGATGTCACCTTCACAGTACAAGAGATGTCACCTTCACAGTACCAGAGATGTTACCTTCACAGTACCATAGATGTCACCTTCACAGTACCATAGATGTCACCTTCACAGTACCGGAGATGTCACCTTCACAGTACCATAGACGTCAACTTCACAGTACAAGAGATGTCACCTTCACAACAGAAGGCTGACGCTTCACTAACATTTCCTTGTTTGCATGTTGCTGAGTCAACACTGCTGAATAGCATCACAATAAGGCAGCCAGAAAACACACACACACACACACACACACACACACACACACACACAACACACACACACACACACACACACACACACACACACACGCACACACACACACACACACACACACACACACACACACACACACACACACACACACACACACTGGCTGCAGTGGCCAGAAGAGCTCATGCATGCAGGGCAAAGCTCCGGATCATGGGTGACTTTAACCACAAGGAGATCGACTGGGAGAACTTGGACCCACATGGGGGCCAAGATACATGGAGGGCTAAGATGATGGAGGTGGTACTGGAAAACTTCATGTACCAACACGTAAGGGACACTACAAGAGAGAGAGAGGAGAGGATGACCCAGTAAGACTGGACTTAGTATTCACCTTGAGTAGTGCAGATATTGAGGACATCACATACGAAAGACCCCTTGGGGCCAGCGATCATGAGGTTTTGAGCTTCGAATACACAGTAGAGCTACAAGTGGAGGCGAAAGCAGGAAGGCCAGGGCAAATGAAGCCAAATTACAAGAAAGGGGACTACACGGGAATGAGGAACTTCCTGAACGGGGTTCAGTGGGACAGAGAACTGGCAGGGAAACCAGGTAATGAGATGATGTAATATGTAGCAACAATGTGCAAGGAGGCTGAAGAGAGGCTTGTACCAAAGGGAAACAGGAATAATGAAAAAGCCAGGATGAGCCCATGGTTCACCCAAAGGTGCAAGGAGGCAAAAACCAAGTGTGCTAGGGAATGGAAGAAATATAGAAGGCAAAGGACCCAGGAGAATAAGGAGAGCAGTCGTAGAGCCAGAAACGAATATGCACAGATAAGAAGGGAGGCCCAACGACAATATGAAAACGACATAGCAGCGAAAGCCAAATCTGACCCGAAGCTGTTATACAGCCACATCAGGAGGAAAACAACAGTCAAGGACCAGGTAATCAGGCTAAGGAAGGAAGGAGGAGAGACAACAAGAAATGACCGTGAAGTATGTGAGGAACTCAACAAGAGATTCAAAGAAGTGTTCACAGAGGAGACAGAAGGGGCTCCAGAAAGACGGAGAGGTGGGGCACACCACCAGGTGCTGGACACAGTACACACAACCGAGGAAGAAGTGAAGAGGCTTCTGAGTGAGCTAGATACCTCAAAGGCAATGGGGCCAGATAACATCTCTGGTGGCCTGGTGGTTAACGCTCTCGCTTCACACGGCGAGGGCCTGGGTTCGATTACCAGCCAGAGTAGAAACATTGGACGTGTTTCTTTCCACCTGTTGTCTATGTTCCCCATCAGTAAAATGGGTACCTGGGTGTTAGTCGACTGGTGTGGGTCGCATCCTGGGACACTGACCTAATTTGCCCGAAATGCGGAGCATAACAAGGGACTTTCTATATAGTAGTATGTCATTGTTATCAGCTAGGACTGTATACCCTGTACATGTACTTGTAGTAAAATAAAGATGGGTCCTGAGAGAGGGAGCAGAGGCGCTATGTGTACCCCTAACAACAATATTCAATACATCTATCGAAACAGGGAGATTGCCTGAGGCATGGAAAACAGCAAATGTAGTCCCAATCTTTAAAAAGGGAGACAGACATGAAGCACTAAACTACAGACCAGTGTCACTGACATGTATAGTATGCAAAGTCATGGAGAAGATTATCAGGAGAAGAGTGGTGGAACACCTAGAAAGGAATGATCTCATCAACAGCAGCCAACATGGTTTCAGGGATGGGAAATCCTGTGTCACAAGCCTACTGGAGTTCTATGACATGGTGACAGCAGTAAGACAAGAGAGAGAGGGGTGGGTGGATTGCATTTTCTTGGACTGCAAGAAGGCGTTTGACACAGTACCCCACAAAAGATTAGTGCAAAAATTGGAGGACCGAGCAGGGATAACAGGGAAGGCACTACAATGGATCAGGGAATACTTGTCAGGAAGACAGCAGCGAGTAATGGTACGTGGGGAGGTGTCAGAGTGGGCACCTGTGTGACCAGAGGGTCCCACAGAGGTCAGTCCTAGGACCAGTGCTGTTTCTGGTATTTGTGAACGACATGACGGAAGGAATAAACTCCGAGGTGTCCCTGTTTGCAGATGACGTGAAGTTGATGAGAAGAATTCATTCGATCGAAGACCAGGAAGAACTACAAAGGGATCTGGACAGGCTGCAGACCTGGTCCAGCAATTGGCTCCTGGAGATCAATCCCACCAAGTGCAAAGTCATGAAGATTGGGGAAGGGCAAAGAAGACCGCAGACGGAGTACAGTCTAGGGGGCCAGAGACTACAAACCTTATTCAAGGGAAAAGATCTTGGGGTGAGTATAACACCGAGCACATCTCCTGAAGCGCACATCAACCAAATAACTGCTGCAGCATTTGGACGCCTGGCAAACCTCAGAACAGCATTCCGACATCTTAATAAGGAATCGTTCAGGACCCTGTACACCGTGTACGTTAGGCCCATATTAGAGTATGCGGCACCAGTTTGGAACCCACACCTAGCCAAGCATGTAAAGAAACTAGAGAAAGTGCAAAGGTTTGCAACAAGACTAGTCCCAGAGCTAAGAGGTATGTCCTACTAGGAGAGGTTAAGGGAAATCAACCTGACGACACTGGAGGACAGGAGAGATAGGGGGGACATGATAACGACTTACAAAATACTGAGAGGAATTGACAAGGTGGACACAGACAGGATGTTCCAGAGACTGGACACAGCAACAAGGGGACACAGTTGGAACTTGAAGACACAGATGAATCACAGGGATGTTAGGAAGTATTTCTTCAGCCACAGAGTAGTCAGGAAGTGGAATAGTTTGGGAAGCGATGTAGTGGAGGCAGGATCCATACATAGCTTCAAGCAGAGGTACGATAAAGCTCATGGTTCAGGGAGAGTAACCTAGTAGCGACCAGTGAAGAGGCGGGGCCAGGAGCTTGGGCTCGACTCCTGCAACCTCAACTAGGTGAGTACAACTAGGTGAGTACACAGATCAACTGCTATGTTGCTACCACCTTTTAGATCAACCGTGTTGTTGCTACGACCATGTAGATCAATGTGAGGGGAAAAGTTCGAAGCCTGAATAAATGGTGGTGGTAGTATAAATGGTTGAATGTTTGTTGATTAAGTGGCAGGCATCATTATTCCACCTGGTGGGAGTTAACAAGGGACCTTCTTAGCCAGTTTTAAACCACTTGACTTCCCGCTTCCACGAAGTCTAAGTATGGTGTTCCACTTCTCTTTCTTGTTATATTCTAGCTGTGGATTTTATATTAGTGTTACCGAACCTGATTTGACTTGTGTGCTTATTAACGTAATTTTCCTAAATCCGAGGCTAACGCGATGATCTGGAATTTTGAGACTCTCTGACCGCGGGTTCAAACCCCACTCGTGGTATGGTTTTTTAAAGGTTTTCTGCCTAGCATGTGAATGACTGCTTGTCCGGGTCTTCAACTGTTGTGGTCTTTATTTTAGCCTTGTAGCTCTGGGGGTCATCAGACGCATGTGAGACATAGCGACCAGCTAGATCCTAGCTTTAGTTCTGTGGCTACACCTAATTTCATCAACTATATTCTGGATACTATATCCTGAGTGGCTTAGCACACTCAGGAAAATTACCATCAGTTGTCTGTCACCTTCAGCAACCTTCGGCAACCTTCAGCAACCTTCATCATGTGCGACAATTAGGTATCTTTATTCCGAAACGTTTCCCCTACACAGTAGGCTTCTTCAGTCGAGTACAGAAGTGACTATAAAAGCAGTTGATGTAATCAGTCCCTCAGCCTGGAGAAGATTTTTGTTCCACAGTCCAGACTGAGGGACTGTGGAACAAACTGTTGCAAATGTGTCTTACTTATACAGGTATGTCGATATTGAATACATATGTAAAGTAAAAGGACACAAGTGCAAGTAATGTGACATTTTATTGTGGCAACGTTTCGCTCTCCAGGAGCTGTGTCAAGCCGTTACGGCTTGACGTAATTTTCGGTAATTCTACCAACATTATTACAATCTTCAGGAGCATTCTTGCTAAGACTTCAGAGATGGTGAAGCACATTACACAGAATGAAGATTGAGACAAACCTTCTCTATCCAGCCTCTCGTTGAAATATTTGTCTAACTAATTTTTATGTTTCCCAAATAATAGATTTTATATCCTTTACTCATGTGCTAGTTAACTGTTCTATCATATTGTATTACTACAACAACAACAACAACAACAACAACTACTACTACTACTACTACTACTACTACTACTACTACTACTACTACTACTACTAATACTACCACTACTACTACTACTACTACTATTACTACTACTACTAATACTAATACTACCACTACTACTACTACTACTACTACTACTACTACCACTACTACTACTACTACTACTACTACTACTACTACTACTACTACTACTACTACTACTACTAATACTACCACTACTACTACTACTACTACTACTACTACTACTAATACTACCACTACTACTACTACTACTACTACTACTAATACTACCACTACTACTACTACTACTACTACTACTACTACTACTACTACTACTACTACTACTACTACTACTACCACTAGTATTACACCTCACTCTGATAAATTAGACACATGTGCAACTCTTGGGTATCTTTATTGAGGAAACGTTTCGCCACACAGTGGCTTCATCAGTCCATACACAGGAGAATCTTGAAGAACAGGGAGAGAATATGAGGTAATCAGTCCCTCAACCTTAAATCGATGTGGTCAGTCCATCAATCTTGAATAGAATATACCCTCTGTGTCCATGTATTGTTTGTAATGGCTTGATAAAGCTCCTGGAGAGCGAAACGTTGCCACAATAAAATGTCACATTAGTTGCACTTGTGTCCATTTACTTTACATATTGTGGGTAATTCTACCAACATTATTACATGTTGTATACAGTTGTAATAATCAACAGCGAGTTGTTGAAGTTTCGTGTTTACATCTAAATCAATTATTTTTGTATACTTTTCTAAGATTATTCATACCTGTTATTAATTTTTTCCAGTATTTCCTTTTTATATGTAAGACGATCCTCTCAAATGACCTCAATCACCATGTACAACTGTCGTGGTGTTGCTATCACCATGTACATCAACTGTCGTGGTGTTGCTATCACCATGTACATCAACTGTCGTGGTGTTGCTATCACCATGTACATCAACTGTCGTGGTGTTGCTATCACCATGTACATCAACTGTCGTGGTGTTGCTATCACCATGTACATCAACTGTCGTGGTGTTGCTATCACCATGTACATCAACTGTCGTGGTGTTGCTATCACCATGTACATCAACTGTCGTGGTGTTGCTATCACCATGTACATCAACTGTCGTGGTGTTGCTATCAACATGTACATCAACTGTCGTGGTGTTGCTATCACCATGTACATCAACTGTCGTGGTGTTGCTATCACCATGTACATCAACTGTCGTGGTGTTGCTATCACCATGTACATCAACTGTCGTGGTGTTGCTATCACCATGTACATCAACTGTCGGGGTGTTGCTATCACCATGTACATCAACTGTCGTGGTGTTGCTATCACCATGTACATCAACTGTCTTGGTGTTGCTATCACCATGTACATCAACTGTCGTGATGTTGCTATCACCATGTACATCAACTGTCGTAATGTTGCTATCACCATGTACATCAACTGTCGTGGTGTTGCTATCACCATGTACATCAACTGTCGTGGTGTTGCTATCACCATGTACATCAACTGTCGTGGTGTTGCTATCACCATGTACATCAACTGTCGTGGTGTTGCTATCACCATGTACATCAACTGTCGTGGTGTTGCTACACCATGTACATCAACTGTCGTGGTGTTGCTATCAACATGTACATCAACTGTCGTGGTGTTGCTATCACCATGTACATCAACTGTCGTGGTGTTGCTATCACCATGTACATCAACTGTCGTGGTGTTGCTATCACCATGTACATCAACTGTCGTGGTGTTGCTATCACCATGTACATCAACTGTCGTGGTGTTGCTATCACCATGTACATCAACTGTCTTGGTGTTGCTATCACCATGTACATCAACTGTCGTGATGTTGCTATCACCATGTACATCAACTGTCGTAATGTTGCTATCACCATGTACATCAACTGTCGTGGTGTTGCTATCACCATGTACATCAACTGTCGTGGTGTTGCTATCACCATGTACATCAACTGTCCGGGGTGTTGCTATCACCATGTACATCAACTGTCGTGGTGTTGCTATCACCATGTACATCAACTGTCGTGGTGTTGCTATCACCATGTACATCAACTGTCGTGGTGTTGCTATCACCATGTACATCAACTGTCGTGGTGTTGCTATCAACATGTACATCAACTGTCGTGGTGTTGCTATCACCATGTACATCAACTGTCGTGGTGTTGCTATCACCATGTACATCAACTGTCGTGGTGTTGCTATCACCATGTACATCAACTGTCGTGGTGTTGCTATCACCATGTACATCAACTGTCGTGGTGTTTGCTATCACCATGTACATCAACTGTCTTGGTGTTGCTATCACCATGTACATCAACTGTCGTGATGTTGCTATCACCATGTACATCAACTGTCGTAATGTTGCTATCACCATGTACATCAACTGTCGTGGTGTTGCTATCACCATGTACATCAACTGTCGTGGTGTTGCTATCACCATGTACATCAACTGTCGTGGTGTTGCTATCACCATGTACATCAACTGTCGTGGTGTTGCTATCAACATGTACATCAACTGTCGTGGTGTTGCTATCACGATGTACATCAACTGTCGTGGTGTTGCTATCAACATGTACATCAACTGTCGTGGTGTTGCTATCACCATGTACATCAACTGTCGTGGTGTTACTATCACCATGTACATCAACTGTCGTGGTGTTGCTATCACCATGTACATCAACTGTCGTGGTGTTGCTATCAACATGTACATCAACTGTCGTGGTGTTGCTATCACCATGTACATCAATTGTCGTGGTGTTGCTATCACCATGTACATCAACTGTCGTGGTGTTGCTATCACCATGTACATCAACTGTCGTGGTGTTGCTATCACCATGTACATCAACTGTCGTGGTGTTGCTATCACCATGTACATCAACTGTCGTGGTGTTGCTATCACCATGTACATCAACTGTCGTGATGTTGCTATCACCATGTACATCAACTGTCGTGGTGTTGCTATCACCATGTACATCAACTGTCGTGGTGTTGCTATCACCATGTACATCAACTGTCGTGATGTTGCTATCAACATGTACATCAACTATCGTGATGTTGCTATCACCATGTACATCAACTGTCGTGATGTTGCTATCACCATGTACATCAACTGTCGTGGTGTTGCTATCAACATGTACATCAACTGTCGTGGTGTTGCTATCACCATGAAACATCAACTGTCGTGGTGTTTGCTATCACCATGTACATCAACTGTCGTGGTGTTGCTATCAACATGTACATCAACTGTCGTGGTGTTGCTATCACCATGTACATCAACTCTCGTGGTGTTGCTATCACCATGTACATCAACTGTCGTGGTGTTGCTATCACCATGTACATCAACTGTCGTGATGTTGCTATCACCATGTACATCAACTGTCGTGGTGTTGCTATCACCATGTACATCAACTGTCGTGGTGTTGCTATCACCATGTACATCAACTCTACACATATACCAAACACACTTAATACTGCCTTTATGTCACGTCTTGATATCCTTAACTCTGTACTAATCAGAGGTGAGACCAGATGCCCGTAGTAACAGATGTGAGACCAGATGCTCGTAGTAACAGAGGTGAGACCAGATGCCAGTAGTAACAGAGGTGAGAAAAGATGCCCGTAGTAACAGATGTGAGACCAGATGCTCGTAGTAACAGAGGTGAGACCAGATGCCCGTAGTAACAGAGATGAGACCAGATGCCCGTAGTAACAGATGTGAGACCAGATGCTCGTAGTAACAGAGGTGAGACCAGATGCCCGTAGTAACAGATGTGAGACCAGATGCCCGTAGTAACAGATGTGAGACCAGATGCTCGTAGTAACAGAGGTGAGACCAGATGCCCGTAGTAACAGATGTGAGACCAGATGCCCGTAGTAACAGATGTGAGACCAGATGCTCGTAGTAACAGAGGTGAGACCAGATGCCCGTAGTAACAGATGTGAGACCAGATGCCCGTAGTAACAGAGGTGAGACCAGATGCCAGTAGTAACAGAGGTGAGACCAGATGCCCGTAGTAACAGATGTGAGACCAGATGCCCGTAGTAACAGATGTGAGACCATATGCTCGTAGTAACAGAGGTGAGACCAGATGCCAGTAGTAACAGAGGTGAGACCAGATGCCCGTAGTAACAGAGGTGAGACCAGATACTCGTAGTAACAGAGGTGAGACCAGATGCCCGTAGTAACAGAGGTGAGACCAGATGCCCGTAGTAACAGAGGTGAGACCAGATGCCCGTAGTAACAGAGGTGAGACCAGATGCCAGTAGTAACAGAGGTGAGACCAGATGCCAGTAGTAACAGAGTTGAGACCAGATGCCCGTAGTAACAGAGGTGAGACCAGAATCCCGTAGTAACAGAGTTGAGACCAGATGCCCGTAGTAACAGAGATGAGACCAGATGCCCGTAGTAACAGAGGTGAGACCAGATGCCCGTAGTAACAGAGGTGAGACCAGATGCCCGTAGTAACAGAGGTGAGACCAGATGCCCGTAGTAACAGAGGTGAGACCAGATACTCGTAGTAACAGAGGTGAGACCAGATGCTCGTAGTAACAGAGGTGAGACCAGATGCTCGTAGTAACAGAGGTGAGACCAGATGCCCGTAGTAACAGAGGTGAGACCAGATGCCCGTAGTAACAGAGGTGAGACCAGATGCCCGTAGTAACAGAGATGAGACCAGATGCCCGTAGTAACAGAGGTGAGACCAGATGCCCGTAGTAACAGAGGTGAGACCAGATGCCCGTAGTAACAGAGGTGAGACCAGATGCCCGAAGTAACAGAGGTGAGACCAGATGCCCGTAGTAACAGAGGTGAGACCAGATGCCAGTAGTAACAGAGTTGAGACCAGATGCCCGTAGTAACAGAGATGAGACCAGATGCCCGTAGTAACAGAGGTGAGACCAGATGCCCGTAGTAACAGAGGTGAGACCAGATGCCAGTAGTAACAGAGTTGAGACCAGATGCCCGTAGTAACAGAGGTGAGACCAGATGCTCGTAGTAACAGAGGTGAGACCAGATGCCCGAAGTAACAGAGGTGAGACCAGATGCCCGTAGTAACAGAGGTGAGACCAGATGCCAGTAGTAACAGAGTTGAGACCAAATGCCCGTAGTAACAGAGATGAGACCAGATGCCCGTAGTAACAGAGGTGAGACCAGATGCCCGTAGTAACAGAGGTGAGACCAAATGCCCGTAGTAACAGAGGTGAGACCAGATGCCAGTAGTAACAGAGGTGAGACCAGATGCCCGTAGTAACAGAGGTGAGACCAGATGCCAGTAGTAACAGAGGTGAGACCAGATGCCCGTAGTAACAGAGGTGAGACCAGATGCCCGTAGTAACAGAGGTGAGACCAGATGCCCGTAGTAACAGAGGTGAGACCAGATGCTCGTAGTAACAGAGGTGAGACCAGATGCCCGTAGTAACAGAGATGAGACCAGATGCCAGTAGTAACAGAGGTGAGACCAGATGCCCGTAGTAACAGAGGTGAGACCAGATGCCCGTAGTAACAGAGGTGAGACCAGATGCCCGTAGTAACAGAGGTGTGACCAGATGCCAGTAGTAACAGAGGTGAGACCAGATGCCAGTAGTAACAGAGGTGAGACCAGATGCCCGTAGTAACAGAGGTGAGACCAGATGCCCGTAGTAACAGAGGTGTGACCAGATGCCCGTAGTAACAGAGGTGAGACCAGATGTCCGTAGTAACAGAGGTGAGACCAGATGCCCGTAGTAACAGAGGTGAGACCAGATGCCCGTAGTAACAGAGGTGAGACCAGATGTCCGTAGTAACAGAGGTGAGACCAGATGCCCGTAGTAACAGAGGTGAGACCAGATGCCCGTAGTAACAGAGGTGAGACCAGATGCCCGTAGTAACAGAGGTGAGACCAGATGCCAGTAGTAACAGAGGTGAGACCAGATGCCCGTAGTAACAGAGGTGAGACCAGATGCCCGTAGTAACAGAGGTGAGACCAGATGCCAGTAGTAACAGAGGTGAGACCAGATGCCTGTAGTAACAGAGGTGTGACCAGATGCCCGTAGTAACAGATGTGAGACCAGATGCCCGTAGTAACAGAGGTGAGACTAGATGCCAGTAGTAACAGAGGTGAGACCAGATGCCAGTAGTAACAGAGGTGAGACCAGATGCCTGTAGTAACAGAGGTGTGACCAGATGCCCGTAGTAACAGAGGTGAGACCAGATGCCAGTAGTAACAGAGGTGAGACCAGATGCCTGTAGTAACAGAGGTGTGACCAGATGCCCGTAGTAACAGAGGTGAGACCAGATGCCAGTAGTAACAGAGGTGAGACCAGATGCCTGTAGTAACAGAGGTGTGACCAGATGCCCGTAGTAACAGAGGTGAGACCAGATGCCAGTAGTAACAGACGGAGATCAAATAACCTTGAACTGAACTATAATGTAACATCACTCTTCGAAAAAAGTTCATCAAAGTGCCATTGTAGCAGCTGGTAGTGATAATGAGTGAAGATGATGAGGGTGCGGTCACTGCCAGCCTCCCAGACCACATATTCCACCCTGATGATGACGCCAGTGATGACGTTGATGATAATAACCAAATAATATCACAAAAAAGTTGAAAAAAAAAAATGCATAATGACCCCGATTTTGAAGCAATGTAAGTAAGCAGATAATTTTTTGGGACAATTTTCCCAGGAGAGACAACGATGTCTGTGAAAAATACAGAAGAAAGTCACATTTTGAGTTATATACAAACACTGTGGTTGCCCAGTGTCGTTTCCGCATTAAACCACTCGCCTAGTGGTCCCAGGGGTCAAGTCGCAGCTCCTGGCCCCAACACCAGGCATCATCCATCGTTCTGTTGGTCTTCCATCGTTGAAAAACGTGAGTGTTGGAACCCGCCTCTCACAACCCCAGGTTAGTTAAGTAGACTTAAATTTTTAAAACCCCTTACGGAGAAAATGACCTAAATGACAAGCGAAGCTGACTGGCCATTTTCAACGTCTTTACGCACGTTCTCCAGCGTCATGCCACACGTTCTCCAGCGTCATGCCACACGTTCTCCAGCGTCATGCCACACGTTCTCCAGCGTCATGCCACACGTTCTCCAGCGTCATGCCACACGTTCTCCAGCGTTATGCCACACGTTCTCCAGCGTCATGTCACACGTTCTCCAGCGTTATGCCACACGTTCTCTAGCGTCATGCCACACGTTCTCCAGCGTCATGTCACACGTTCTCCAGCGTCATGTCACACGTTGTCCAGCGTCATGTCACACGTTCTCCAGCGTCATGTCACACGTTCTCCAGCGTCATGCCGCACGTTCTCCAGCGTCATGCCACACGTTCTCCAGCGTCATGTCACACGTTCTCCAGCGTCATGTCACACGTTCTCCAGCGTCATGTCACACGTTCTCCAGCGTCATGCCACACGTTCTCCAGCGTCATGCCACACGTTCTCCAGCGTTATGCCACACGTTCTCCAGCGTCATGCCACACGTTCTCCAGCGTCATGCCACACGTTCTCCAGCGTCGTGTCACACGTTCTCCAGCGTCATGTCACACGTTCTCCAGCGTCATGCCACACGTTCTCCAGCGTCATGCCACACGTTCTCCAGCGTCATGTCACACGTTCTCCAGCGTCATGCCACACGTTCTCCAGCGTCATGCCACACGTTCTCCAGCGTCATGTCACACGTTCTCCAGCGTCATGTCACACGTTCTCCAGCGTCATGCCACACGTTCTCCAGCGTCATGCCACACGTTCTCCAGCGTCATGTCACACGTTCTCCAGCGTCATGTCACACGTTCTCCAGCGTTATGCCACACGTTCTCTAGCGTCATGCCACACGTTCTCCAGCGTCATGTCACACGTTCTCCAGCGTCATGTCACACGTTGTCCAGCGTCATGTCACACGTTCTCCAGCGTCATGTCACACGTTCTCCAGCGTCATGCCGCACGTTCTCCAGCGTCATGCCACACGTTCTCCAGCGTCATGTCACACGTTCTCCAGCGTCATGTCACACGTTCTCCAGCGTCATGTCACACGTTCTCCAGCGTCATGCCACACGTTCTCCAGCGTCATGCCACACGTTCTCCAGCGTTATGCCACACGTTCTCCAGCGTCATGCCACACGTTCTCCAGCGTCATGCCACACGTTCTCCAGCGTCATGCCACACGTTCTCCAGCGTCATGTCACACGTTCTCCAGCGTCATGCCACACGTTCTCCAGCGTCATGCCACACGTTCTCCAGCGTCATGTCACACGTTCTCCAGCGTCATGTCACACGTTCTCCAGCGTCATGCCACACGTTCTCCAGCGTCATGCCACACGTTCTCCAGCGTCATGTCACACGTTTCTCCAGCGTCATGCCACACGTTCTCCAGCGTCATGCCACACGTTCTCCAGCGTCATGCCACACGTTCTCCAGCGTCATGTCACATGTTCTCCAGCGTCATGCCACACGTTCTCCAGCGTCATGCCACACGTTCTCCAGCGTCATGCCACACGTTCTCCAGCGTCATGCCACACGTTCTCCAGCGTCATGTCACATGTTCTCCAGCGTCATGTCACACGTTCTCCAGCGTCATGCCACACGTTCTCCAGCGTCATGCCACACGTTCTCCAGCGTCATGTCACACGTTCTCCAGCGTCATGCCACACGTTCTCCAGCGTCATGCCACACGTTCTCCAGCGTCATGTCACACGTTCTCCAGCGTCATGCCACACGTTCTCCAGCGTCATGCCACACGTTTCTCCAGCGTCATGTCACACGTTCTCCAGCGTCATGTCACACGTTCTCCAGCGTCATGCCACACGTTCTCCAGCGTCATGTCACACGTTCTCCAGCGTCATGTCACACGTTCTCCAGCGTCATGCCACACGTTCTCCAGCGTCATGCCACACACGTTCTCCCAGCGTCATGTCACACGTTTCTCCAGCGTCATGCCACACGTTCTCCAGCGTCATGCCACACGTTTCTCCAGCGTCATGCCACACGTTCTCCAGGTCATGTCACATGTTCTCCAGCGTCATGCCACACGTTCCCAGCGTCATGCCACACGTTCTCCAGCGTCATGCCACACGTTCTCCAGCGTCATGCCACACGTTCTCCAGCGTCATGTCCACATGTTCTCCAGCGTCATGTCACACGTTCTCCAGCGTCATGCCACACGTTCTCCAGCGTCATGCCACACGTTCTCCAGCGTCATGCCACACGTTCTCCAGCGTCATGTCACATGTTCTCCAGCGTCATGCCACACGTTCTCCAGCGTCATGCCACACGTTCTCCAGCGTCATGCCACACGTTCTCCAGCGTCATGCCACACGTTCTCCAGCATTATGCCACACGTTCTCCAGCGTCATGCCACACGTTCTCCAGCGTTATGCCACACGTTCTCCAGCGTCATGCCACACGTTCTCCAGCGTCATACCACACGTTCTCCAGCGTCATGCAACACGTTCTCCAGCGTTATGCCACACGTTCTCCAGCGTCATGTCACACGTTCTCCAGCGTCATGCCACACGTTCTCCAGCGTCATGTCACACGTTCTCCAGCGTTATGCCACACGTTCTCTAGCGTCATGCCACACGTTCTCCAGCGTCATGCCACACGTTCTGCAGCGTCATGCCAAACGTTCTCCAGCGTCATGTCACACGTTCTCCAGCGTCATGCCACACGTTCTCTAGCGTCATGCCACACGTTCTGCAGCGTCATGCCACACGTTCTCCAGTGTCATGCCACACGTTCTCTAGCGTCATGCCACACGTTCTCCAGCGTTATGCCACACGTTCTCCAGCGTCATGCCACACGTTCTCCAGCGTCATGCCACACGTTCTCCAGCGTCATGCCACACGTTCTCCAGCGTCATGCCACACGTTCTCCAGCGTCATGCCACACGTTCTCCAGCGTCATGCCACACGTTCTCCAGCGTCATGCCACACGTTCTCCAGCGTCATGCCACACGTTCTCCAGCGTCATGCCACACGTTCTCCAGCGTCATGCCACACGTTCTCCAGCGTCATGCCACACGTTCTCCAGCGTTATGCCACACGTTCTCCAGCGTCATGCCACACGTTCTCCAGCGTCATGCCACACGTTCTCCAGCGTCATGCCACACGTTCTCCAGCGTCATGCCACACGTTCTCCAGCGTCATGCCACACGTTCTCCAGCGTCATGCCCAGAATGATAGCATACTGATTATATTCCTCAAGAATGACTCTGGACACAGTACCTGACTCAAACCTCCTCCCGAAATACTTCCCCTACACTGCAACTTGCAATTATTTGATCCTCTACTCAAAGTTGGTTCATACACTGACCAAAATTCTGAAAGAACATTATGGATCAGTGTTCATCAGTCTGATCTACACTGAGACTGAAGACAGAATTTCTTCACTATGCGCACCCTATAAATTATATTGCTGGCATAACACTGATCTATGTTACATGCCCTTTCGTGCAGCTCCTGGGCATGATTCCTAGAATTTAATGTTTAAAAAAGGGCTATTAACTAACACTCAACGTTGTTTGGAGGAGCCTTAATTTATGTGGAGTTCCAGAGACGTCAACGAGTGCAGACGGAGCTCTTCACGAAAGAAGCAGTAGATTAATGGGAAAAAACTGCAGACCAGTTTCATTAACATCCCACGTCATGAAAGTTTGTAAAAGGCAGTGAGATACCAACTGTTCTCTAGAAGACTATGAACTACACAGTCCAATTTAAGATGAATTTAGTACAGGAAGATCACTTGTCACAACTATTGTATCGGTAAGACACATATGCAACAGTTAGGCTTCTTCAGTCGAGTACGTCTCACCTCTTGGCAATATATAAGGCTCCATCCTGTCACTTCATCTCCATATTGTTTCATACTATGGAACAATGCTCTTCTCCAGACTGAGGGACTGACCACCTCAAAACTTTAAGGGTGATGGACTGATTACATCGTCTTCAAGTATCTTCTGCTTCTATCAACTTTTCTGTACTCGACTGAAGAAGCCTACTGTGTAGGCGAAACGTTTCATAATAAAGATACCTAACTGTTGCATATGTGTCTTACCTAACAACCTGTCGGTATTTTATACCATTTTAATGTTCAACTATTGTATCATTATGAAAAAAAATCACTAAGGTTTTGGATGAACACCAAAACGCACATGTTTTGATGGATTTTGGAAATGTATTTGTCAACTGTTACCATGGCGTTTTATCCTATGAGATGATAATAAATGCGAGATTAAAGTAGGGTAATAGATATTCAGATGTCTAGCAAACACAACAGTGTGGGTGATAGTAAGATAAAAATTCTATTTCAGGAGAGTACAAAGCTATATATTATATTTGTCCAACCTATTTTTATGTTACCCAAGTAATAGCTTTTATATCCTTTTACTCATGTACGAATTAATTGCTCTACCATATTGTATTACTTTTGTTACTACCACTACTACTACTACTACTACTACTACTACTACTACTACTACTACTACTACTACTACTACTACTACTACTACTACTACTACTACCACTACCACTAGTGAACATCGAAATGGTACCTCACTAGTATTGCACCTCACTCTGAGCCTTTATATACCCTCTGTGTCCGCGTATTGTTTGTAATGGCTTGATAAAGCTCCTGGAGAGCGAAACGTTGCCACAAGTTGCACTTGTGTCCTTTTACTTTACATATTGTCGGTAATTCTACCAACTTTATTACAAAAAAGGGCACAATACCGTGACTGGAGCGATACACAAATAACCCGAACATAGAAGAGAGGAGCTTACGCCGACGTTTCGGTCCGACTTGGACCATTTACAAAGTCAGTGTGACTTTGTAAATGGTCCAAGTCGGACCGAAACGTCGTCGTAAGCTCCTCTCTTCTATGTGCGGGTTATTTGTGTATCAATACAGAATGCAGCCATATTACCTCACATAATGCACCGGACAGACAAATGACATAAGAACAACAGTGTTACGTGGAAAACCCAACAAAATTAATGCAGTAGTCCAGAAAACTACTGGGTGGAGTATGAGTTCTTTGAAAATCAAAGAAATAATTCCATTAATGATAATATTGAAAACAGTGTAGCTGACAGCAAGAGTATTGTCCTGTGCTCACAGCTCCAGTAGTGGCAGCACAGCTATCAGAAACAGAAAATGTGCAGAGATGGTTTTCTGACAGCATAGCCCAAGCAATGGTTCTTCTGTGAATACCTTGAAGCACTTGGAATGTATTTTTTTGGTGAAAGATACTGGAAAAACTTCAAAATAAATCTAATAATAGACAGGAACTTCATGGGCACAATAAGAGATCACTGTCAACATACATGAACCAAGACTCTTCAACCTCCCACTAGATAATATCAGAAATATTCCTGGAACAAATGTAGAAAATTTTCAAGAGGAAACTAGAACACTTTCAACCAGACTGTTGGCCAGTGGGTGCCTTTCAGCATCAGCCTGATTAACAAGAAATCGTCCTGCAAATATGAAAAAAGCCTCGGAACTCAATCACAAGAAAAATCTCAGATAAATAGGCAGGGTTTCTATGTTAACTGGAAAGTGTGATTGAGTTCCATTAATCACTTTAGTCAAATCAATAATAAACATTTAACGTATGATATTTGAGATTAGCTCAAAGGACATTCTAAAAGTGTACGTTCAGAACATAACAGATGGATGGGAAATTACAAGCTGGGAAGTTGCTCATTTGAATATTTGGATAAATGGCCAGGCATTATAACTAGATGTAAGAATTTACAACATGTTGGTTGTGTTTTATGTATAACACAATGAAATATTATATTACTTGCACTGGTGTTCTTTTACTTAATGTGTTGTGTATTGTAGGTTGTGAGAGTGTTGTGAGTGTTGTGAGTGTTGTGAGTGTTGTGAGAGTGTTCTGAGAGTGTTGTGAGAGTGTTGTGAGAGTGTTGTGAGAGTGTTGTGAGAGTGTTGTGAGAGTTGTGAGTGTTGTGAAAGTCTTGTGAGTGTTGTGAGTGTTGTGAGAGTGTTGTGAGTGTTGTGAGTGTTGTGAGAGTGTTGTGAGAGTGTTGGGAGAGTGTTGTGAGAGTTGTGAGTGTTGTGAGAGTGTTGTGAGTGTTGTGAGAGTGTTGTGAGTGTTGTGAGTGTTGTGAGAGTGTTGTGAGAGTGTTGGGAGAGTGTTGTGAGTGTTGTGAGAGTGTTGTGAGAGTGTTGTGAGTGTTGTGAGTGTTGTGAGAGTGTTGTGAGTGTTGTGAGAGTGTTGTGAGTGTTGTGAGAGTGTTGTGAGAGTGTTGTGAGAGTGTTGTGAGTGTTGTGAGAGTGTTGTGAGAGTGTTGTGAGAGTGTTGTGTGGGTGTTGTGAGTGTTGTAAGAGTGTTGTGAGAGTGTTGTGAGAGTGTTGTGAGTGTTGTGAGTGTTGTGAGTGTTGTGAGAGTGTTGTGAGAGTGTTGTGAGAGTGTTGTTGTGGGTGTTTGTGAGTGTTGTGAGAGTGTTGTGAGTGTTGTGAGAGTGTTGTGAGAGTGTTGTGAGAGAGTTGTGAGAGTGTTGTGAAAGTGTTGTGAGTGTTGGAGAGTGTTGTGAGAATGTTGTGAGTGTTGCGTGAGTGTTGTGAGATTGTTGTGAGTGTTGTGAGAATGTTGTGAGAATGTTGTGAGAGTGTTGCGTGAGTGTTGTGAGAGTGTTGTGAGAGTATTGCGTGAGTGTTGCGTGAGTGTTGTGAGTGTTGTGAGAGTGTTGTGAAAGTGTTGTGAGAGTGTTGGTGAGAGTGTTGGGAGATTGTTGTGAGAGTGTTGTGAAAGTGTTGTGAGAGTGTTGTGAGTGTTGTGAGAGTGTTGTGAGAGTGTTGTGAGAGAGTTGTGAGAGTGTTGTGAGAATGTTGTGAGAGTGTTGTGAGAATGTTGTGAGAGTGTTGCGTGAGTGTTGTGAGTGTTGTGAGAGTGTTGTGATTGTTGTGAGAGTGTTGTGAGAATGTTGTGAGAGTGTTGCGTGAGTGTTGTGAGAGTGTTGTGAAAGTGTCGCGTGAGTATTGTGAGAGTGTTGTGAGAGTGTTGTGAGTGTTGTGAGAGTGTTGCGTGAGTGTTGTGAGAGTGTTGTGAGTGTTTTGAGAGTGTTGCGTGAGTGTTGCGTGAGTGTTGTGAGAGTGTTGTGAGAGTGTTGCGTGAGTGTTGCGTGAGTGTTGTGAGAGTGTTGTGAGAGTGTTGTGAGAGTGTTGCGTGAGTGTTGCGTGAGTGTTGTGAGAGTGTTGCGTGAGTGTTGTGAGTGTTGTGAGAGTGTTGTGAGAGTGTTGTGAGTGTTGCGTGAGTGTTGTGAGAGTGTTGTGAGAGCGTTGTGAGTGTTGCGTGAGTGTTGTGATGCCAGTAATCTCGGCGTGGTAAACATTTAACTCTTGTCTGGCAACAAACATGGCCAGCTTGTCTGGCAACAAACATGGCCAGCTTGTCTGGCAACAAACATGGCCAGCTTGTCTGGCAACAAACATGGCCAGCTTGTCTGGCAACAAACATGGCCAGCTCGTCTGGCAACAAACATGCCCAGCTTGTCTGACAACAAACATCGCCAGCTTGTCTGACAACAAACATGGCCAGCTTGTCTGGCAACAAACATGGCCAGCTTGTCTGACAACAAACATGGCCAGCTTGTCTGGCAACAAACATGGCCAGCTTGTCTGACAACAAACATGGCCAGCTTGTCTGACAAAAAACATGGCCAGCTTGTCTGGCAACAAACATGGCCAGCTTGTCTGACAACAAACATGGCCAGTTTGTCTGGCAACAAACATGGCCAGCTTGTCTGACAACAAACATAGCCAGGATGTCTCACAACAAACATGGCCAGCTTGTCTTGCAACAAGCATGGCCAGCTTGTCTGGCAACAAACATAGCCAGCTTGTCTGGCAACAAACATGGCCAACTTGTCTGGCAACAAACATGGCCAGCTTTTCTGACAACAAACATGGCCAGCTTGTCTGGCAACAAATATGGCCAGCTTGTCTGACAACAAACATGGCCAGCTTGTCTGGCAACAAACATGGCCAGATTGTCTGGCAACAAACATGGCCAGCTTGTCTGACAACAAACATGGCCAGGTTGTCTCACAACAAACATGGCCAGCTTGTCTTGCAACAAGCATGGCCAGCTTGTCTGGCAACAAACATGGCCAGCTTGTCTGACAACAAACATGGACAGCTTGTCTGGCAACAAACATGGCCAGCTTGTCTGGCAACAAACATGGCCAGCTTGTCTGGCAACAAACATGGCCAGCTTGTCTGGCAACAAACATGGCCAGCTTGTCTGGCAACAAACATGGCCAGCTTGTCTGACAACAAACATGGCCAGGTTGTCTCACAACAAACATGGCCAGCTTGTCTTGCAACAAGCATGGCCAGCTTGTCTGGCAACAAACATGGCCAGCTTGTCTGACAACAAACATGGACAGCTTGTCTGGCAACAAACATGGCCAGCTTGTCTGGCAACAAACATGGCCAGCTTGTCTGGCAACAAACATGGCCAGCTTGTCTGGCAACAAACATGGCCAGCTTTTGTGGCAACAAACATGGCCAGCTCGTATGACAACAAACATGGCCAGCTTGTCTGACAACAAACATGGCCAGCTTGTCTGACAACAAACATGGCCAGCTTGTCTGGCAACAAACATGGCCAGCTTGTCTGACAACAAACATGGCCAGCATGTCTGACAACAAACATGGCCAGCTTGTCTGGCAACAAACCTGGAGAGCTTGTTTGGCAACAACCATGGCCAGCTTGTCTGGCAACAACCGTGGCCAGCTTGTCTGGCAACAACCATGGCCAGCTTGTCTGGCAACAACCGTGGCCAGCTTGTCTGGCAACAACCATGGCCAGTTTGTCTGGCAACAACCGTGGCCAGCTTGTCTGGCAACAAACATGGCCAGCTTGTCTGGCAACAACCGTGGCCAGCTTGTCTGGCAACAAACATGGCCAGCTTGTCTGGCAACAAACATGGACAGCTTGTCTGGCAACAAACATGGCCAGCTTGTCTGGAAACAAACATGGCCAGCTTGTCTGGCAACAAACATGGCCAGCTTGTCTGACAACAAACATGGCCAGCTTGTCTGACAACAAACATGGCCAGCTTGTCTGACAACAAACATGGCCAGCTTGTCTGACAACAAACATGGACAGCTTGTCTGACAACAAACATGGACAGCTTGTCTGACAACAAACATGGCCAGCTTGTCTGACAACAAACATGGCCAGCTTGTCTGGCAACAAACATTGCCAGCTTGTCTGGCAACAAACATGGCCAGCTTGTCTGACAACAAACATGGACAGCTTGTCTGACAACAAACATGGCCAGCTTGTCTGACAACAAACATGGCCAGCTTGTCTGACAACAAACATGGCCAGCTTGTCTGACAACAACATGGACAGCTTGTCTGAGAGCAAACATGGCCAGCTTGTCTGATAACAAACATGGCCAGTTTGTCTGACAACAAACATGGCCAGCTTGTCTGGCAACAAACATGGCCAGCTTGTCTGGCAACAAACATGGCCAACTTGTCTGACAACAAACATGGCCAGCTTGTCTTGCAACAAACATGGCCAGCTTGTCTGACAACAAACATGGCCAGCTTGTCTGGCAACAAACATGGCCAGCTTGTCTGGCAACAAACATGGCTAGCTTGTCTGACAACAAACATGGCCAGGTTGTCTCACAACAAACATGGCCAGCTTGTCTTGCAACAAGCCTGGCCAGCTTGTCTGGCAACAAACATGGACAGCTTGTCTGACAACAAACACTATACAGCTTGTCTGGCAACAAACATGGCCAGCTTGTCTGGCAACAAACATGGCCAGCTTGTCTGGCAACAAACATGGCCAGCTTGTCTGACAACAAACATGGCCAGCTTGTCTGGCAACAAACATGGCCAGCTTGTCTGGCAACAAACATGGCCAGCTTGTCTGACAACAAACATGGACAGCTTGTCTGACAACAAACATGGCCAGCTTGTCTGACAACAAACATGGCCAGCTTGTCTGGCAACAAACATGGCCAGCTTGTCTGACAACAAATATGGCCAGCTTGTCTGACAACAACATGGACAGCTTGTCTGACAGCAAACATGGCCAGCTTGTCTGATAACAAACATGGCCAGTTTGTCTGACAACAAACATGGCCAGCTTGTCTGGAAACAAACATGGCCAGCTTGTCTGGCAACAAACATGGCCAACTTGTCTGACAACAAACATGGCCAGCTTGTCTTGCAACAAACATGGCCAGCTTGTCTGACAACAAACATGGCCAGCTTGTCTGGCAACAAACATGGCCAGCTTGTCTGGCAACAAACATGGCCAGCTTGTCTGACAACAAACATGGCCAGGTTGTCTCACAACAAACATGGCCAGCTTGTCTTGCAACAAGCATGGCCAGCTTCTCTGGCAACAAACATGGACAGCTTGTCTGACAGCAAACATGGACAGCTTGTCTGGCGACAAACATGGCCAGCTTGTCTGGCAACAAACATGGCCAGCTTGTCTGGCAACAAACATGGCCATCTTGTCTGGCAACAAACATGGCCAGCTTGTCTGACAACAAACATGGCCAGCTTGTCTGGCAACAAACATGGCTAGCTTGTCTGGCAACAAACATGGGCAGCTCGTCTGACAACAAACCCGGCCAGCTTGTCTGACAACAAACATGGCCAGCTTGTCTGACAACAAACATGGCCAGCTTGTCTGACAACAAACATGGCCAGCTTGTCTGACAACAAACATGGCCAGCTTGTCTGACAACAAACCTGGCCAGCTTGTCTGGCAACAACCATGGCCAGCTTGTCTGGCAACAACCGTGGCCATCTTCTCTGGCAACAACCATGGCCAGCTTTTCTGGCAACAACCGTGGCCAGCTTGTCTGGCAACAACCATGGCCAGCTTGTCTGGCAACAACCGTGGCCAGCGTGTCTGGCAACAAACATGGCCAGCTTGTCTGGCAACAACCGTGGCCAACTTGTCTGGCAACAAACATGGCCAGCTTGACTGGCAACAAACATGGACAGCTTGTCTGACAACAAACATGGCCAGCTTGCCTGACAACAAACATGGTCAGCTTGTCTGACAACAAACATGGCCAGCTTGTCTGACAACAAACATGGCCAGGTTGTCTGACAACAAACATGGCCAGCTTGTCTGACAACAAACATGGACAGCTTGTCTGACAACAAACATGGCCAGCTTGTCTGACAACAAACATGGCCAGTTTGTCTGACAACAAACATGGCCAGCTTGTCTGACAACAAACATGGCCAGCTTGTCTGACAACAAACATGGCCAGCTTGTCTGACAACAAACATGGCCAGCTTGTCTGACAAACTTGGCTAGCTTGTCTGGCAACAAACATGGCCAGCTTGTCTGACAACAAACATGGACAGCTGTCTTGGAGATTTTTGTAAACAGACAACAACTTACCATTAAAACAAAGGTTTAGCTGACGCAGGTATCTCAAATAAAAGTGCAGAGCTTCCCATTGATCAAAAATTGTATTGATAACTCCCAGACGAGGTAAACCGAGTCTCAATCATGGCAGGAACTTATAACTCATCTAGGAACATAAGGAACACTGCAGCAGGCCTACTGGCCCATGTGAGGCAGGGCCAAGTCTCCCACCGCCTAATAACCCAACCAGCTTTGAATGATATCTGCAAATACTACACTAAAGGGATGTATATAGGGGTAAATGCTGGCATTTAACGTACCAGAAAATGAAGATTTAGACACATGTACAACATCTGGGTATCTTTATTTAGACGTTTCGCCATCCATTGGCTTTTTCAATGCAGATTCTAGGTCACTTGATGGCGAAACGTCTACAATAAAGATACCCAGATGTTGCACGTGTGTCTAAGTCTTAATCTTGTCCGTATTGTACACCAGAAAATGTTCAGAAGTGATTAGGTCAGGGAAGTGCCGGTCTGTACAGGAATGTAGGTACAGAACTTCCAACAAGAGGTGCGCGAAGCCTCTCTGCAGCTCAGCGAATGTTGTGACCTTAGCTGTCTAGACAGCCACGTAAAAGTGACCTTAGCTGTCTAGACAGACACGTGAAAGTGACCTTAGCTGTCCAGACAGCCACGTAAAAGTGACCTTAGCTCTCTAGACAGCCACGTAAAAGTGACCTTAGCTCTCTAGACAGACACATGAAAGTGACCTTAGCTGTCCAGACAGCCACGTGAAAGTGACCTTAGCTGTCCAGACAGCCACGTAAAAGTGACCTTAGCTGTCCAGACAACCACGTAAAAGTATTCTTAGCTGCCCAGACAGCCACGTAACAGTGTTCTTAGCTGTCCAGACAGTCACGTAAAAATGACTTTAGCTGCCCAGACAGCCACGTGAAATGACTTTAGATGTCCAGAAACGAACAAAACACCTGAAAAAAAGGTGCAAACAGGATGTACAGAGGTAAGCAAGTGAGACAAACCAAGCAAGTCATACGTTCATCAAGGTCAAACGTACAACAAACAAGTGTACAATCAATACTGGAGACAGCAGCGATATGCACACCCAGGGGACATACAAGGTAGACGTTACCAGTGGTACAAACAAAACACACACACCAAACCTGAACATCTCAATTGGTAAATCTACTTCGTTTTTGCAAACATTGTCATGCTTGTTGCATTTATAGAACCACACACAAGGGAAGCTTAGACGGTGAGATAACGATAAAAAAACAATGAAATGCATAGATATGAGAGTTAAAAGGTTACAGGGAGGCGGATGACTATATTAAAGATACCTCCTGTTGCACAGAACTGCTGAATTCATCGAATAATACGGTAGAAGTTGTAGGTATTAAAGTAGAAATCAGGAATTTTGGTAATTATCCTCGTATATAAACCACCTTCAGCAACGGCTAAGAAATTCACGGATCAGAAAAGGGAGACAGAAAACTGTTTTGAAAGGCTTGAAAACCCGCAGCTTCTGAAGGAAGCTGCGGCAGGTGACAGACCCGCACTGCTCTACTCTGAGAAAATTTCCCCTCTTGCAGTTGCTGCCTTGCAACATTGCATAGCTCCTGATGACGCACTGACATGTGTGAAAGTACTTGAGCTAAAGATTTCCATTTTCATATATAATATATATATATATATATATATATATATATATATATATATATATATATATATATATATATATATATATGTATATAATAAGCCTATCCTAGTTAACCTACACAGAAAAAGTGTTAAAGAGCTGTTAAACACTAACAACTAAATATGTAAATGACCACCACCATGAAAATCTGTTTAGTCTGCAGAAAGGGTAACAGACGAAGTCATGCCTGGAGTACATGCAATCTCTGTGGTAAATGGTCCCATGGGTCATGCAGGAACTTGAAACCAGTGACTGGAGGACAGTGCTTCTGAGGATGCTAGTGTTGTTCTAGAGGACAGTGCTTCTGAGGATGTTAGTGTTTTCCTGGAAGACAGTGCTCCTGAGGGTGCTATTGTTGTCCTGGAGGACAGTGCTCCTGAGGGTGCTAGTGTTGTCCTGGAAGACAGTGCTCCTGAGGGTGCTAGTGTTGTCCTGGAGGACAGTGCTCCTGAGGATGCTAGTGTTGTCCTGGAAGCCAGTACTCCTGAGGGTGCTAGTGTTGTCCTGGAAGACAGTGCTCCTGAGGATACTAGTGTTGTCCGGGAAGACAGTGCTCCTGAGGTTGCTAGTGTTGTCCTGGAGGACAGTGCTCCTGAGGATGCTAGTGTTGTCCTGGAAGACAGTGCTCCTGAGGGTGCTAGTGTTGTCCTGGAGAACAGTGCTCCTGAGGATGCTAGTGTTGTCCTGGAAGCCAGTGCTCCTGAAGGTGCTAGTGTTGTCCTGGAAGACAGTTCTCCTGAGGGTGCTAGTGTTGTCCTGGAAGACAGTGCTCCTGAGGGTGCTTGTGTTGTCCTGGAAGGCAGTGCTCATGAGGGTGCTAGTGTTGGTCATGGAAGACAGTGCCCTGAGGGTGCTAGTGTTGTCTAGAGACAGTGGTTCTGAGGGCTGCTAGTGTTCCATTGCTGTCGTTGTCCTGGAGACAGTGAACAATATGGAGATAGTGGCCCTGGCGATGGAAAACAGGTAAGTCGAGTTATTCTAGTTACAGTCATACTACTGAAGGTGGAACAGAAGGGGTATGATGACTCAGGAGATTGGTTGACTACATTTCCAGCAAAAAACTGGGTGGAAGCACTGTTGTACATAGAGGGGCGGTAGGTAGTGTCGGAAATCAGAAAAAAATACACCAACAGCGACCGCAAGTCACAAAAGAAAAATCCTTAGCTAACAAAATTCCAGTCTATGCAAAATTCTATGTCCCGGGGTATCTGCTACGTCTCGGGTATATCCTGTAAAACAGGGGGATATGCACACTTATTATAATAGCATCTAAATAAAAGATGCAGCACCGCAAACAAGACAACATGAGGGTGCAAACTACTTTCTGAAATAATTTCACCCTCGTAATCCAACGAAGAAAATGCATACAAGTATACTGCCAGACAATTCATCAAACGGGGACAGAAGACACAGACCGCCAGAAACTTTGGGAAAACGAAAAAGGGGAGCTACCTTACAGAGAAGGAGTTTTTCTAGTGCCAGGAAGAATATAAGACTGGCACTTTGAAAACAAGTTGTGGTGAACACAGGGGTATGAGGAAACTCGTCTAGCTCCGGGTTACGCACATAATACGTATTATCTGGGGTCTGGTTCAGTGGTAATGTAATGTGTGCTCTGAATTACAGAGTTTGCAGGTTCGAGATCCTGCAGTGGGAGTAAAGACAATGTTTTATATATATATATTTTTATTTTTATATATATTATATATATATATCTTTATATATTATTATAAATTTCTATATTTATATATTTATATATATTTTGTGGTGTGTGCGTAATGTGTGCTATATTTGTGCGTAACCTAATTTTGCTTACTTGTTGTCTTTCTTTTTTAGAAATTAAAAATAATGTTATTTTTCACTAACACTTGAATTAGTTTCTTTAAAAATTACAGTTATATAATGTGTCTAACTGTTGATTATCGGTGGGTATAATTCTTGGAGTGCGGGAGACCTGATGGCCTCAACCTGCTGGCCACCTGCTGGCCACCTGCTTGCACCTGCTGATGCTGGTGCAAACACCTTAATTTTCCTGCGTATGTCTGTTGTGAAATTATGTCACAGAGAGAGAGAGAGAGATGATGAGATCGAGACGCGAGAGTGAGTGAGAGAGATGAGATGAGAGAGAGAGAGATCCAGACTGAGAGAGAGAGGGGGGGAGAGAGAGACTGAGAGAGAGAGAGAGAGAGAGAGAGAGAGAGGAAAGAGAGAGAGACGAGAGAGAGAGAGTAGATGGACGAGAGAGAGAGAGAGATGAGAGACGATAGAGAGGAGGAGAGAGAGAGATGACGGGAGAGAGTGGAGAGAGAAGAGAGAGAGAGTGAGGGACTTTGATGACCTTCTTGAGTGTTTGACTGAGAAACTTTGTTGATTTCCCTACTCATATCTCTGGCTCCTCCTTGACTCAGTATCGGAGGATCTGGCAGGAAGGCTAGTCACTTGGTCAACCCCTCGGGCTAAGTTGGATCGTCCTGACCACCAGGCTCGTTTTTTTACCACGATAAGATCAAACGAAACGAGGTGAGGAGTCCACACGCATATTGGTATGGGAAAGAGGTAACTGGCCAGCCCTTTGCTCTGAGCTCGCCACCACCGACTGGAATGCTAATTCTCAGGGGATTGTTGAAACCATGTGAAAAGCCTTCACTGGACACCATCTTAATCTGCCAACAAGAAAACATTCTACCGGGAAATATGTGACAAAGCCTACAGATCAGCCTTGGCTTTTGGCTTTTCGTTGTAGGTGAGGTGCTCTGCTAAGTACAAAGCTTGGCGAAGGTATAAGAGACATCCTAACCACCTATAACAGGAACTTCTTCAATGACCTTGATGAAATGGATTACATAGTGTCATGAGTAAGTTTGCTGTGAATCAAAGATAGGCCGTTTTAATTCACTCTGAGGAGGATTTCAATGAAATCCAGGACTATTTGTACAAATTAATGTCCTTGGTCTGAGAAAGAAAATGGCAGTTGAAGTTTAATGTGGATAAGTGTAAGGTACTTGCTTTGGATAATGAAAATAACCTCGAAGCTATAATCTAAGTGAAGTAGGCTTGGTCATACAGATGTGTAAAAGGACTTGGGGATGTCGTGGTAGCAGAAAATCTGAAGCAAGACAGCAGGCCTCGTGTTGGCGCAACAAGGCCAACAGATTACTTGGATTTATCTCAGAAGTACTAAGTTAACAGAAGTCCAAAAGTATTTTGCAGCTCTATACATCCACTAGTGAGGCCTCTTTTGGATTATGCTGCTTTCAGTTTTGGTCCCCTTACTACAGGGAGGGGCATAGACTCATTAGAGGAAAACATACAGAGAAGAAATAACAAATGATTTACTCGTGTAAGGAACCTCCCGTATGGAGATTGGACTTTAAAGCCTTAAATCACACTTCTCTGGAGAGGAGTTAGAATGAGGGGAGATATCATTGAAGTGTTTGGTGACGTGTATTACTCTGTGAAGACCTGTTTGCGTGCTGTTTGAGTGGGGACCTGTACTTTGAGTGCTGACCTGTACTTAACTCTGTGAATGAAGTGTCTTGTTTGACTAGTGGACATGAACCAAGATGCCTCCACTCGAGCTACTTACAAGACAAACTTAAGGAAGAATTGAGGCAGCGAGATGGAGATCGGCGATCTGACCGAAGAAAACAAGAGGATTCGTAGTAGTCCTCCTGTTTCGAGTCAATCTGGTCAATGAGGGATACGTGGTCGCAGTGGTTTGGACAGCAGGGACAGACGCATGTTGACGATCAAGAGACGAATGGGAAAGCCAGAAACGATGAAGAAGTGAAGAGACTGCTGTGGTAACTTCCCGTGGAAAGCCTCCAACGCATTCTCGGTGTACACGAGAATGTTTGTCTATAATCTACGTGGGATCCGTGTCGCCCAACGTAACTACGAGAACGCAACAAGGAGTAAGAATATTGTTGTTGTTGGGGATTGCCAGGTTAAGGTAATACATGGATAGGGCATTCTGCTTGAAGGACAGGTGTAGGAGACAAAGGTTATGCTGTCCATGGGGTGGGGTTGGAGGACATTGTTAGCGGCTTGACAACATCATGAACGGTATGGGTTCTCAATCCTATATTTGCCTCAGTGATGGAGGCAATGATGTTGGCAAGCGTTAGAAGTGAGGGATTTAGTTAGAAAGTTCTGGAAGTATAGACATGATTTAGGAAAGAAGGGGGGGTGACATGTTATATGTGGCTTTTTGCCAAGAGAGGTGTTGGTAATGAATGGTGTGTCCAGGAGCAATTGTATTAATTGGTTGGCTGGATAAACACTGTAAGGGATAATTGCAGTACCATTCATTGACAACTGGGAAATTCTATGCGAAATGACATGTATGAAAGGTATGGGGTTCACAATGTTCCAGGGCAGGTGTGGGGTTTCTTGCTAATCAGTTGTGGGGTGTTTGTTAGGACTTGAAAACTAGGATTTAGTTAGAGGAATGGGTTTTTGAGGAAACACTGTGAAGTCGCAGGGTATAGTTAATTTGGTGTACTAGGAGAACTGGAATGCAATTAATGAGGTGGATATAGGAAGCCCAGTGGCACATAATTGACAAGGACAGTAAGAGGTTTAGTGGATTATTGGAAAAAGCGGTATGGGTAAGAGAGAGGAGGGTCATTAATAAGTTTTTGTACACAAATAGTCGCAGTGCTAGGAATAGATGGGCGAGTTGGAGCTAGTTGCTAGTGCAGGTAACATAGATGTATTTGCCATTACTGAGACGTGGTTTAATTCAAAAAGTCGGGGGACATGCTGAAGATTGTCCATTCAGGGTTTTAAATTGTTCCAAGTAGATAGAAGTATCGGGAAGGGGGGTGGGGTGGCATTGTATGTCCGAGACGCTTGATTCGGTTGCATAAAAAACAGGTATTAAGGTCTGGTGAAGTAACAAATCTGAGTCTTTTTGATAGAATTTTCAGAGGGGCAATGAAAATTAAATTTTTGGTGTGATATACCGTCCCCCATAATTTAGATTAGGGGACCAAGGGAGTCTACTATGGGAGAAATTGTTTAGGGCCACAAGGCACGGATAATTAGTAATTCTAGGAGACTTTAACTTTAGTCATATTGATTGGAATTTCATGACTGGGGAATTTAGTATCATACGATTTCTTTGAGTAGTTCAAGGGATTGTTTTTTGATGCAGTTTGTGACAGATCCTACAAGGGGAAAATTACTGCTTGACCTTAGTTTCTGGCAAACAATGGAATCCCTTTTTAATATAATTTTAGAAGTTTCAGAGGAACTGGGTGTTGCGACCACAAATCAATTACATTTAGAATTGAATGGAAGTATGATAGTAAGGGAAGTCTAACTCAGTAACAGTCCCAGATTTTCGCTTGCTCAGATTACGATGGTCTTAGTGAAACACCTTATCATCTGTGATGGGGTAACGAGAGAGCTTTCAATATATGACAGTTTTCTGAACACAATACATGCTGCTCAAAGACGTTTTTCCCTTGATAAGGAAATTAGATCAAATAGAAATGACCTAAATGGCATGAATATAGGCTCAAATATCTCTAGGGCTTAAGATAGGAATTTATCAGGGTATCAAAAGAGGCGTAGGGTCCAATCTTATGAATCTGTATATTGACATTAAGAGGGACATTAAAAAGGGATAAGAAAAGCTCTAAAAAGGGACTATGAAATTAATGTTGCGGGGGGATTCTATAACTAATCCAAAAAGTTTTTTCAAGGTATTAGAACAAAAGTCAGAGATAAAGATGGTCCCTTAAAATAACTATGGGCATCTTACTGACAAAGAGAATGAAATGTGCTCGCCCATTTTAAATAAATTATTTTCTCTCGGTTTTTTTACACAGGAAGGACACTAATAATATCCCCCGGTAATAAATGTTATCGAGGATCAGAAGAAGATAGATAAAATATGTAACACTCAGTCATAGTGGAAATGAGTTGTGAAGCAGATAGACGACGAAAGCAAAATAAAGTTCAAGGGTCCTGATGAGGTTTTTTCAAGGGTTCTTAAGGAATGGCAAAATGGAAGTCTGTGAACCATACCAACCACAAAAAAATTTATCTCTTTCAAACAGGTGTAGTGTCTGATATGGGGAAGATGGGCTAATGTAATTCTATTTTTTATAAAAAGGGGACAAGTCGTTACGTCTAAATTACGCCCAATTAAGCCTGACCTCAATTGTTGGCCAAGTTGCTAGAGTCAATTAATAGATGGAAAATAATGGTATAAAATCCGACACAATGGGCTATATAAACACATATGCAGTTTAATGTGATCCTTTATTGATACGTTTCGCCCACACAGTGGGCTTTTTCAAGTCTCATCTCATATCTAGAGAAACTACCTGGAGGCATCTGAACAGACGCACCGCCCGAAATCATTCACGCAGCATGATGTTACCACAGCGCTATATTGTTCAAAAGAAGAATCAGACTTACTCAGGAAATACAAACACTCTGACGATAATAGTAATTGGAATAGTTTAGGAAGACCTGATAATTATTCAAATTCTTTCATATCGTCCCACTGTAACCATCGCATTAGAATACATTGGAAAGGACCTGCAGTTAGGCCTTCAATTCCACTGCTCAACCAGTGAATACGATAAACCCAATAACCCCAGAGAAGACCTCAATTTCATCACGCAAAAACTTACTGACCACTCAATGGACTTTCCGACTCCAAAAAGGCTATCTTCAAGGCCATCATACTCAGATCCAGTCTCAACACGCAGTCAACAGTCATACCTCTGTACGTTACATTCTATGCACTCAAAGGTTTAGCGGAAGACTCGAACCATCAGGGTCACTCCGACTGATAAAGGACGGTGGTGTTGTTATCATGAACATGACGATTACAGGATCAAAATGCTCAATCTACTTTATGACCAGATACCTACAACCTCTCACAAACTAACCAGTGGACAACCTTACTAAAACTTTTCTTCAAAGGACTCGTCCTGGCATTACCGGCATTATGAGGGGCTCTAGAAACAAGGGAAGAAACGTCTACACACCGTGCCCAGCAAACCCCAGACCTGTTGTTATGGCTAAGACACATATGCAACAGTTAGCAACTTTATTCCGAAACGTTTCGCTACCGTAGGTTTCTTCATCGAATAAGAAATGCAGGAACAGTAGAGTGTGAAGACGATGTAATCAGTCCTCACCCCTTTAAAAACGTGAATTTGAGGTTGTCAGTCCCTCGGCTGGGGAAGTTCAGTTCCCTAGTCAGGAACTTTGAAGTTTAAACGACAGTGCGGAGACTTAATTGTCGGAAGGGGGGGTGCAGGGTAGTGTAGTAGTAGTAGGAGAGGCAAATGAAGGTCATGCCCTCTCAGATCCCAACCCCTTTTCACTTGAAAGCTTGTCCAAGGTGTTTTTGTACCCAAAAATGCCATGTTGCAGAACTGTTGTCGACACTGCAAAAGTGGCATTTGTACGAAAACACCTTTGGCAAGTTTTCAAGTGAGAAGGGTTGGATCTGGAGGGACATGACCCCTCGTTGCCTCTCACTATACTTCTACTACTACCCTGCACCTCCCTTCCGACAGATTTTAAATTCCGCACTGTCGCTTGATCTTCAGATAGTTCTGACTATGGAAATGAAATTCTCCGGCGAGGGATGAAACCTCAAATTTTACGTTTAAGGGGGAGGACTGATTTAAACGTCTTCAACTCTATGTTCCTGCCCACTTTTTGTATTCGACTGAAAAAGCCTACGGGTAGGCAAAGTTTCGGAATAAAGTTGTCTAATGTTGCATTGTGTTTACCTAAAAAATGTGGTATTGTATCCCTTTTTATGTTAACCCCGACTGCCAGAATGTACGGCCTGCCAAGACTCACAAGCCCGGATCCCATGGGGCCCATATCCCGGGGAAAAGGGGTGCTCCCCACCAGCTCTCAGGGAAATTTTCGCCAAACACCTCTCTAACTCTTGGGCCTATCAGTCCAGCACATCTCAAAATAGGAGATCTTTCAAGCATTCGCAACATCAACATCGGAACAAGAAATTTTCAGCCTTTACGGATTCCCCATTCACCAAAGACCCATACACAAGCCCTAAACTCTTGCGCAGGAAAAATTGACGATTCACTTGATCTTCCCCTTCCCGCCAGCGACTTTATGACTTGTTGAACTAGTGTTGCTTTAGTGTTTCTCTTTCGAAAACACCCTTTAGCAGACTTTTGGATACCCCGGGTTCGCCATCAGTGCGTCTGGGAACCTAACATGGACTCTAGAGCCCAACGTTTTTTCCCCCATTATTCTTCGTCGTACTGGCTCCCTTATGTTGAGAATTTCCCCATAATCCTAAAAGCTTTAAAGTTCAAGCTCTCAAGACAAGCTCAACCAGGCGAGCCCCCAATCCGTTCAACTTTAAGAAAAAAGTCGACAAACCCTTTCCCTTTTCCTTTAGTCCCGCCTC
>NC_069402.1:18718967-18731467 GCF_026875155.1 Cherax quadricarinatus
TTTGACCCTTTGGCCTCCTAGCCTATACTTGTCCTCCGATCTTCATGACTTTGCATTTGGCGGGGTTAAATTCTAGGAGCCAGTTTCTGGACCACGCATCCAGCCTGTCCAGGTCTCTTTGTAGACCTTTCTGGTCCACGTCTGATTTAATTCTCACTAACTTCACGTCTTCTGCAAACAGGGACACTTCTGAGTCTATCCCTTCCGTCATGTCGTTCACATATACCAAGAATAGCACTGGTCCCAGGACTGACTCCTGTGGGACCCCGCTCGTCACCGGCGCCCACTGTCATACCTCATCACGGACCATGACTCGCTGTTGCCTCCCTGTTAGATACTCTCTGATCCATTGTAGTGCCCTTCCTCTTATACGCGCCTGTTCTTCTAGCTTCTGTACTAATCTCTTGTGAGGAACTGTGTCGAAGGCCTTCTTGCAGTCTAAGAAAATGCAATCAACCCAACCCTCCTTCTCGTTTTTTACTTCAGTTACCTTGTCATAAAACTCTAGTCGGTATGTGACACAGGATTTGCCCTCCATGAATCCGTGCTCGTTGTCGTTTATAATCTTGTTCAGCTCCAGGTGCTCCACCACTCTCCTCCTGATAATTTTTTCCAAGACTTTGCATACTATGTGTGTGTGTGTGTGTGTATTGTGTGTGTGTGTGTGTGTGTGTGTGTGTGTGTGTGTGTGTGTGTGTGTGTGTATGTGTGTGTAACTACTAGTGCCACCACGAGTGACAGTACTGCTGATGCCGCAGTGATGGAATCACTGGTAGCACCACTGGTGGCACCACTGGTGTAAACATCGGTGGTACCACTGGTGACAACACTGGTGGCACCACTGGTGACACCACTGGTGGTAACACTGGTGACAACACTGGTGACATCACTGGTAGTATCACTGGTGACACACCGGTGGCATCACTGGTGACAACACTGGTGGCATCACTGGTGACAACACTGGTGGCACCACTGGTGACAACACTGGTGGCACCACTGGTGACAACACTGGTGGCACCACTGGTGACAGCTCTGGTGGCACTAATGGTGGCACCAATGCTATCACCACTGGTGGCATCACTGGTGACAAAACTGTAGGCACCACTGGTGACAACACTGGTGGCACCGCTGGTGACAGCTATGGTGGCACTACTGGTGGCACCAATGGTAGCACCACTGGTGGCACCACTCGTGATAACACTGGTGGCAACACTGGTGACACCACTGGTGGGACCACTCGTGACAACTCTTTTGGCACTACTGGTGGCACCAATTGTAGCACCACTGGTGGCACCACTGGTGACAACACTGGTGGCACCACTTGTGACAACACAGGTGGCACCACTGGTGACAATACTGGTGGCACCACTGGTGACAGCACTGGTGGCACATCTGGTGACAACTTTGGTGGCACCAGTGGTGGCACCAATGGTAGCACCACTGGTGGCACCACTGGTGACAACACTGGTGGCACCACTGGTGACAACACTGGTGGCACCACTGGTGACAACACTGGTGGCACCACTGGTGACAACACTGGTGGCACCACGGTGACAACACTGGTGGCACCACTGGTGACAACACTGGTAGCACCACTGGTGACAACACTGGTGGCACCACTGGTGACAACAGTGGTGGCACCACTGGCGACAACACTGGTGGCACCACTGGAGACAACACTGGTGGCACCACTGGTGACAACACTGGTGGCACCGCTGGAGACAACACTGGTGGCACCACTGGTAACAACACTGGTGGCACCACTGGTGACAGCACTGGTGGCACATCTGGTGACAACTTTGGTGGCACCAGTGGTGGCACCACTGGTGACAACACTGGTGGCACCACTGGTGACAACACTGGTGGCACCACTGGTGACAACACTGGTGGCACCACTGGTGACAACACTGGTGGCACCACTGGTGACAACACTGGTGGCACCACTGGTGACAACACTGGTGGCACCACTGGTGACAACACTGGTGGCACCACTGGCGACAACACTGGTGGCACCACTGATGACAACACTGGTGGCACCACTGGTGACAACACTGGTGCCACCAGTGTTGTCACCAGTGTTGTCAGTCTGGTCTCAGAGTCTCACAAATTTCAGCAGTAATTTCACGCCAATTTGCTGGAGATCCTCAGGATTTTAGTATTGATTAATGTAGACCCCGAGTGTGTGTGTGTGTGTGTGTGTGTGTGTGTGTGTGTGTGTGTGTGTGTGTGTGTGTGTGTGTGTGTATGTGTGTGTGTGTGTGTGTGTGTGTGTGTGTGTATGTGTGTGTGTGTGTGTGTGTGTGTGTGTGTGTGTGTGTGTGTATGTGTGTGTGTGTGTGTGTGTGTGTTGTGTGTGTGTATGTGTGTGTGTGTATGTGAGTGTGTGTGTGTGTTTGTGTTTTTTTGTTTTTTTTGGTGGGTGTTTTTTTTTTTTTTTTTGGGGGGGGGGTTTTTTTTGGGGGTTTTTTTTTTTTTGTCTCCCCATGTTTGATTTGGGGGGAGCCCCCCTTCCCCCCTTTTCCCAATCCCCATCCCCCCCCTACCTCTTTTTTTCTAAAGTTTTATCCCCCCCATACACGCTTCCCAAACATTTTTAAAATTTTTGGGGGTAAGAAAATTCCAAATCCCGGGAAAACGTTTTGGCCCACTGCCCCCTTTTTTTTTCCTTCAAATCCTTTTTGTATTGTAATTCTCCGTTTTTTAAATGTCGTTAACCCCCCTACCTTCGCCCCCGGTGTAGGTTGATTTCCTTCCCTCCTTTCATCCTCCCCCCCCTTTTTTCCCGGGCTTTTGAAAAATTTGCACTTTTTTTTTTGTGTTTGGGGGGTTAATGGTGGATACCCAAATGGGTTTCCGGTGTACGGGGCCCTGCCCCCTTTTAAGGTGGTTCTTTCGGTTTTGGCGCCCTTGTGCGCTTTTTTGGGTTTTCGCTAAGATGGTGGAAAAATCCCCAAGTTTTTTTTTCCCTTGGTGGTTTGTAGTTTGCCCCCTGATTATCGTTTGGGCCTTTTTTTTCCCCCCCTTTTCTTATTTTTGCCGGGGGGGTTAACCCCAACCCTTCTGACCGTTCTCCCCTTTCCCAGACCCCTTTTTATTCGTGGCCCCCATCATGTTTCCTCCAACTTCACCAAAAAAAGGGGACAACCCCCCCCCTTTCCTCCGCCCCCCCAAAAAAACACCCCCTGGCCCCTCCCCCGGGCCCCGGTCACGGTGCCCACTCGCCCCTCGACGAAAACCCTCCTTGTTTTGACAAGATTCCCTGATCCATTGTAGTGCCTTCCCTGTTATCCCTGCTTGGCCCAGTTTTGCACCATTTTCTTGTTGGAACTGTGTAAACGCCCTTTTTGCAGTCCAAGAAAAAGCAACCACCCCCCCCTCTCTCTTGTCTTCTCTGTCCCTGTCATAGAAACTCCAGTGGTTTGTGACACAGGATTTTCCCGTCCCCCGAAACACTGGCTGTGTTGATAGTCTTCCCTCCATTTTTTTGCTCTCTTTTTCCTTACCCAAACTGGCCCTTTGACTTTTTTTTCCTCCTGATTGGGGGTGTACAACATTTTCGGGTAAATTTTTTTCCCGTGTTTTTTTTTCTTGTTTTTGGGCCCCCCCCTCATCTTGCTTTCATTTTGGCCCATGTTCTCCTTTTTCTCCTGGGTTTTGCCCAATATTTCTTCCTTTCCCTCCCACTTTGGTTTTCCCCCTCATTTGGGGAAAACCTTGGGCTCTTCCGGTTTTTTTTTACTCCTGTTACCCTTGGGGTAAAATTTCCCCCTTGATTTTTTTTGCTCTTTCCCTTCATCTCATTAACGGGTTTCCCGCCACCCTTTTCCCCCCCTGCCCCGTTCGGATTTATTCCGTTAGTCCCCCTTTCTTGGTTTCTTCATTCGTCCTGGCCTTTCCTGCTTTCCCCCATTTTTTGTTACTGGTTTGTTACAACCCCCTTCAGGCCCCCGGGGGTTTTTCTGTGAGTTGAATTGCATACTGGGGTCAAATCCCCCTTGGGGGTTATTTTTTTGTAGTGTTTTTTTTAAAAGTGTTGGTCTGAAGTTTTGGGTACCCCCTATTTCTGCCTCCAATACCGCCCCATGGGGGTCCCCCCCAAACTTTCTCCTTTTTAAAAGCCCTTTTTGGGGGCTTTGCCCTCTCAGGCTCTTCGGGATTGCTGTTTTGTCAAAACCCCTCTTTCTCTCGGTACTCTTTTCCTTGGGTCCTGTTTCTGTTTGGGATACTATTGCTTTCCACCTTGGACCTCCGATAAATTTCCCCTTTCACTTTTTCTGTATTTTTCTCTCTCCCCTCTTCCCGGTTTTTATTTCCCCCCCTCCTCCCCCCCCCTGTTCCCCTGTTTTCCCTTTTTCCCTTTTTAAAATTTCATCTGTTATCTCCTGTATTGGTTTCTTAAATTTTCCGGTTTTTTTCTTGCCTTTTTGCCACTCCTTTCCCATTTTTTTTATTTTCCTGCGTTTGGTACCCCTTTCATTTCCTTCCAACACTGGGTTTTGGGGGCCTTTGGGGGGGGAGCCTGGTGGCTACTTTTTCTATAGCTTTTTGGTGGAGGCTGGGGGAAATTTTTTTTTTATTTTTGAAGTTTTATTTTCGAAAGAATTTTTTTCTTCCCTTGCTTTCTGTCCCCCTTCCCCGACCTCTGCGGGGTTCCCCCCTTTTTTTTTATTTTTTTTTTTTTTTTTTTCCCCTAGGGGTTTTTGAGTTTGGGGCGGGAAACCCCCGACCCCGGGGAAAAAAAGGGCCCCGGAGGGAAAGAGCCCGGAGAACAGGAGGGGCCAGAGCCCCCAAAGAAAAAACAAGCCCCCAAGGGGGGGCAAGGGCCCAAGGGGGCCTTTCCCCTCCGAACCCCAGGATCCCACGAGCCCTTTCTTCCCTCCAGCCCATCGGGCTCGGAAAACCCCCCTGAAGGGGGGCCCCCCTGAAAAGGGCTCTTGTTTACCCTTTTGGCCCAATTTGCCTATCCCGTTGATCTTTTTCACCTCCTTGGTCCTCCTTTAATTGGGGACCTCTAATTCTTTTTCCTTCCTTCCTGTTCAGCCTCGCAGTTAATTGTGTTTTTTTTCTCTGGCACTCCCCCGCCCTCCGCCTTTTTATTAACCGGGAACCCCTTTTTTGGGGGCTCTGATGCCTTGTGCCCTCCCAAATTTTTGCTCCTTCTAAACCCCTTTCCCAAATTTCACAGGGACCCCCCCTTTTTTTTCGAAAGCCCCCCCAATTTTCCCCCCTCCCACTCTTTTCCATCCTTTTTCCACTGTTTCCTCCTCCTCCTCCTACCCGAACATTCTCATCTGATCCTTGGGTCCTGCGAGCCCCCACCATTTTTTTTTTTTTTTTTTTTTTTTTTTTTTTTTTTTTTAAAGATAGGGAGAGGGGAGAGTTAAGGGAAAATGGGGACGAGAAAAGGGGCAAGAGAGGAGAGAGAAAAAGGGGGAGAGAGAGCAAGAGAAAGGAGCCCCGGAGAGAGAGGAAGAGGGGAGGACCCAAGAGAGAGAGAGAGAGCAAAGGGGGAGAGAAAAAAAGAGGAGAGAGAGAGAAGCAAGAGAGAGGCAAGAGAGAGAGAGAGGCAAGAGAGAGGAAGAGAGGGGAGAGAAAGGAAGAGAGAGAGCAAAGGGGGAGAGAAGGAGAGAAAGGGAGAGCAAAGCAAGAGAGAGAGGGGAGAGACAAGAGAGAGAGAGCAAGAAAAAGAAGCAAGAGAGAGAGAGAGCAAGGGAAGAGACGGAGAAAAAAAAAAAAGAAAAAAGGGGAGAAAGGGAAAAGGGCAAGAAAGAAAGCAAGAAAGAAAAAGAGAAAAGCAAAAGAAGAAACAAAACAAAAAGGAAGACAAAAAAAAGGGAGCAAAAGAGACCCAAAAAGGAGGCAAAAAAGGAGCAGAGAGAAGCGGAGGAGCAAGAAAAGAGAAAAAGAGAACAAAAAAAACAAAGAGAGAACAAAAGAAACAAGAAAAAAACAAAGAAGAAAAAGGAGAAAGAAAAGAGAAGAGAAGCAAAAGGGAACAAAAGAAAAAGGCAAAAAAGAGAGCAAAGAAAAGAAGCAAGGCGAGAGAGCAAAGAGAAGAGAGCAAGAAGAAGAAGAAAAAGGGGGGACAAAAGGAGCAAGAGAGAGAGAAAAGGAAAAGGAGAAAAGAGGAAAGAGACCCAAAAGAGGAGGAGAGCAAGGAGAGAGAGAGAGCAAGGAGAGGAGCAAGAGGAGAGAGAGACCCAAGAGAAGAGAGAGCAAGGGGAGAGAGAAGAGCAAAAGAGGGGAAGGAGAGGAGAGAAAGAGAGGAGAAGGGAGGGGGGAGAGCAAAAAGGAGAAAAGAGAGCAAGGAGAGAAAAGGGAAGGGGAGAGAGAGAGAGAGAAGAGAGAAGGAGGAGAGAAAAGAGAGAGAGCAAGAGAGAGAGCAAAGGAGAGAGAGCAAGAGAGAGAAGACAAGAGGAGAGGGGGAGCAAGAGAGAGAGGGGGAGAGAAGAGAGAGAGAAAAGGGGGAGAGAGAGAGAGAGCAAGAGAGAGAGCGAGAGAGAGAGAGAGAGAAGGAGAGAGAAGAGAGAAAGGAGGGGGAGAAGAGAGAGAGAGAAGAAGAGGAGGGAGGAGAGGGAGGGGGGGGGGGGGGAGGGAGGGGGGAAAAGGGGGAAGGGGAAAAAGGGGGAAAGGGGGAAAAAGGGGGGGAGATGGAAGAGCGAGGGGGAGGAGGGGGCTAGGGGGGGGGGGAGGGGGGGAGGATGGGAGAAAAGGAGAGGGGAGAGATAATGGGAGGGGCAGTGTTAGAGGGGGGAGATGTTAGGGGGGGGGAGGTGTTGAGGTAAGAGATTTTTAGGGGGGAAAAAGATGGGAGAGGGAAATGAGAGAGAGAGATGGGTGAGAGAAAAATTAGGAAATGAGTGAGGGGGTAGAGAAAGTCCATTATGTAGAAAGAGGGGGGGGGAGGAAAAAGGGGTTAAATTGGCAGTTCTCAGGACGGTTGAAACCCTTGTTGTTGTTTGCGTGTGTACTACAGCTTAAAAGGCTTTTTTCCTGTGTGCGTATGTGTGTGTGTAAGTGTGGATTGTGTGTTTGGGTGTGTGTGTGTTGGGGTGTGTGTATTGTGTGTGTATGTTGTGTATTGTTGTGTGTATGTGGTGTGTATGGTATGTTATGGGTTGGGGGGTTGCGTGGGGGTGTGCTGTGTGTGTGTGTGGTGTGTGTGTTGTGGTGTGTGTGTGCCCCCATTCTAAGTATTATACTCAAATAAATACCGAGATCCCTTAAATTCAAAAAAACTGCCACAGTGATTCTAGATTATACTTCTACTTAAAAACACAATAATTGGTTTGTAAATTTATCTTGTCTGAGTTTCTAGGGGGTTTTGACGCACCTCACTGGTTTTCCCCTCCTATGCTGCTCCTCGCTACCAACCCTATCTTCCCTTATTTTGTATTTGCTCAATTGGGGAATACTTGCAGGAGTGAGTGCCCAGTACTAACAGTGACTCAAGGCAGGTTTCAGGACCCCCCAAAACAACCCCAACGGGGTATTTTAAATTAAGTGGCAGTGATCGATGACAAGTTCCGATGCTGAACTAGCCTTCATCACTATTTTGAAAATTCTTCCCTGTGATCTTTTAACCGTATATGCTCAGGCATCCCCGTCCCTCAGTGTACTTAGATAGAGTACACTTCACTTTTTTGGATACACTTCACTTCGGTTTACATTTTTGTAATGTCACACAATGTTGGAGTCATGATTAGCGGGCCTAATCCCCTTTTTCCCTTGTTTTATGTTATATTTTTCCTTTTGCTTTTGTTAAAATTATTTCACTCTAAAATGTATGGTGCCCCACATTTCACTTGTTATCCAACCTCGAAATTCTTGAACACCCGTTTCCACCTCCTTAAACTTTGTTATTTGAATCTGTGTAGCAACAGAAGCCATTTCCCACAAAGGGTTTTTTGCATTTTTAAATATTAAAGTTCAGGCTTCCTCTCGACTTTTTTTAACAAATAACTCGGGTTATCACTCGTAGGATTGTTCACTGACGTTGTCACTCCCCTGATTACTGCTAGCAGTTGTTGCCGCCTTAAAAACCATAAAACTCGGGCCTGTGACCCCCCGTTGCTGACGACTGTGGTTGTGTGGGTGTGTGTGGTGTGTGTGTGTGTGTGTGTGTGTGTGTGTGGTGTTGTTGTGTGTGTTGTGTGTTGTGTTGTTGTGTGTGTGTGTGTGGGGGTGGGTGGGGGTGTGTGGTTTTTTGTGGGGTGTGTGGGGGTTGTGTGTGGTGTATGTGTGTGTGTGTGGTGTGGTGTGTTGTTTTGTGGTGTGTTGTGTGTGTGGTTTTTGTGTTTTGTATGTGTGTGTGTTTTGTGTGTGTGTGTGGGTGGTGTGTGGTGGGGGGGTTTTGTGTTGTGTGTGTATGTGTGGTGTGTATGTTTTTGTGTGTTGTGTTGTGTGTTGTGTATGGGGGGGGGGTGGGTGTGGTGTGTGTGTGTGTGTGTGTGTGTGGTGTGTGTGGGTGTGTGTTGTGTTGTTGTGTTTTTTGTGTGTGTTGTGTGTTGTGTGTGGTGTGTGTGTGTTTTGTGTGTGTGTTGTGTTTTGTATGTGTGTGTGTTGTGTTGTGTGTGTGTAGTGTGTTGTGTTGTGTTGTGTGGTGTGGTGTGTGTGTGTGTGTGTTGTGTGTTGTGTTGTTTGTGTGTGTATGGTGTGTGTGTGTTGTGTGTGTGTGTTGTGTGTGTGTGTGTTGTGTGTGTGTGTTGTGTTTGTGGTGGGGTGGTCCCCCTGTTGGGTTGGGGGGTGGGGGTTTTGTGTTGTGTATTTTTGTTGTGTGTTTGGTGTGTGTGTTGTTGTGTGTGTTGTTGTGTTGTGTGTATGTGTGTGTGTGTTGTGTGTGTTGTGTGTGTGTGTGTATGTGGGTTTTTGGGGTTTTGTGTGTGTGGTTGTGTGTGTGTGTTTGGGGGTGTGTGTGTTTTGTGTGTGTGTGTTGTATTTGTGGTGTGTGTGTGGGGGTGTGTGGTGTTTTGTGTTGTTGTGGGTTTTGTGGGTTGTGTGTGTGTGTATGTGTGTGGGTTGGTGTGTGTGTGGTGTTGTGTGTGTGTGTGTTGTGTTGTGTGTGTTTTTTTGTGTGTTATTTGGTTGGGTATGTTGTGTTGTGTATGTGGGTGGTGTGTGTGTGTGTTGTGTGTGTGTGTTGGTGTGTTGTGTGTATTGTGGGGTGGGGGGTGGTGGTTGTGTGTGGTGTATGTGTTGTGTTAAGTGTGTGGTGTTGTGTGGGGTGTGTTGTGTGTGTGTGTGTGTATTGTGGTGTTGTGTGTGTGTTGTGTGTGTGTGTGTTGTGTTTGTGTGTATTTTGTGTGTGTGGTGTGTGTGGGGTTTGTGTGTTGTGTTGTGTGTGTGTGTGTGTTAAAGTGTGTGTTTGTGGTGTGTGTGTGTTTTGGTGTGTGTGTGTGTTGTGTGGTGTGTGGTGTGTTGTGTGTTTTGTGTGGGTTGTTGTGTGTTGTGTGTTTTTTATTGTTTTTTTTGTTGGGTGGTTTGGTTTTGGGGGTTTTTTTTTTGTTGGTTTTTTGGGTTTGGTTGTTTTTTTTTTTTTGTATGTTTGGTTTTTTACTCACCCCTTTTTTTTTCCAATTGTGGGCAGGGGGGAACTCCTCCTGGCCCCCTTTCCCCGGCCCCTGGTCCCTTTCCTTTTTCCCCCCTTTGAACTTCTCTTAAAAATTTTTTCCGCCCCCTTATTCCTTTCTCTACCCTTCTGCCCCATGGAGTATTCCCAACTCCTGTGACTTCCCGATCTTTGCTTCCAGTTTTTACCCCCCGTCCCCTTTCCCCCCCTAACTCCTATTCCCTTAACCGTTTTTTCCCCGCCGTATCGTATGCCTTTTCAAATGTCTCCCCGACCCCCCTTTTGTTTTTCGCTTTTGGTTTCCCAAACCCCTTTTCCCGTTTTTTTGGCCCCTGGGATGGCCTTTTGAAAACCGTCTTTTCCTAATTTTTTGAGTCTTGCCATTGGGGGGGCCGTGGTCTCTACTTAGGGCCCCAAAAATACACATGGGATGTTTTTAGACCTTTTTGGACAACGCTTTTTCAGGTTTTTCAGGGCGCCCTATTCGCGATTTTTTTTCCCTAGTCTCAGAGGCACCCCAAGGGCTTTTCCCTAGGGGGCGTTTTCTTTTTACTGCCCAACCTTTTCCCTTTTTGCCCCTCCCCCCCCCCCAAATTTGATTTCTAGAAACAGAAACGTTTGGGCCCCATTCCCCCTTCGGCTTCCCTTTAGTTGCCTATCCTCGTCCCATTTTTTTTCTTTACCAAGCATCTGCAAAGGGGAACCCAACATTTTCCCTTTCCTCTTCGTTACTTTCAAAAATCAGGTTGGAATACCCGGGGGCCCCCCCGAACAGGGGTTTTTATACTTTTCCCTCCAGTGTTGCCCTCCCCCGGGGATTTTTCCTTTCCATTGCAGGCCCTTTTTTAGTGGGCCGTTCCGTTTCCCTTCTTTTGGGGAAATTTCAAAGGCTTCCCTCTAGGAAAAGCCCCTTCCCCAATTTCTGTGGGGGCAAACCGACCTTTTCTCTCAGGATTTTTGGAAAAATTTGCCCCCATGCCTGGGTTTTCATTTAAAACTTTTCCTTTCCAGGTGTTCGACCACCCCTTTTGGTAAAATTTTTCCCCGATTTCCCCCTCTGTCCACAGGCTTTTTGTGTGTTTTCTGTTTTTTAAATATGGGGACTCATTTCGCTTCCTTTTGGTAGTTGCCCCTTTGGGGATGTGGGTTTGGGGTGGTTAGGGAAACCCCGTTTCTGCCCTTTGGACCCTGGGGAGTTTGTCCGGGGTTTCCCCAGGGTAAGGTCTTAAAAGGTTTTCCCCCCTGTTGTTGTTGTTCCCCGTGGGTTTTTTGGCCCCTTTTTGGGTTTTCCCCAAACCCTCCTCTTTTGGGGTTTTTGGAAGATCTTCGAAGTACAATCTGGGTGGTAGTTTGGCTTGGGTTTTGGGGGGCATTATATGTAGTCGTTTCATGGAAAATTTGGGTCCCCCCTTTTGCATGTTTTTTCTGTTTTGGGCTTTCCCCGGTGGGTCCCGGCGGGGTGGTGTTGGGGGGCCCCCGGGTTTTATGGGGCCGGGGGAAGTTCCCCTTGGGGGAAATTTGGCGAAAACCCACTTCCAAATTTCCTTTTTTTTTCTTGGGGGTTACTTTATTTTTTGCCTTTTCCCAAAAATTTTTTATTTCCTTTTTATATTTGAAATTTTTTTTAATTAAAAAATTTCTCCCCCCCCCTTCCCCCCGCCAACGCCGGGTTTTTGTTTTGGGGTTTTATCTCCCCAGGGAGGGCTGGGCACCCATGGGGGTGAACCGGGGAAATTTTCACATTTTTTTTCTTGTTTTACCCACGAAAAAGGGGCCCCCGGGTTTGGGGACTGGGGGGGTGTTTTTACCTCCCCTTTTTTTGGGGAAAATAGCCTGCAACCCCTTTCTATTGGTATGTCATTTAGTCAACTTGGGCGTTCCTTTTACAGACTTGTAATTTAAAAAAAGTTTTTTTTTTTTATTTTAAATTTTTTTTTATCCTTCTATAAGCGATCCCAAATGATTTTAGTTTGTCCGTTTGAATTGGGCCCCCCTTTTTCCCTTAAAATTTTATTTTCCCCCTTTTTTTTTCCTCCCCGCCCCCGGGAGAAAATTTTTTCCCCCCCTGGGGGGTTCTTCCTGATTTTTCCTTCCTTCCCTTTGTTGTGTTTGTCCGTTCCCTTTTCCCCTCCCCTCTTTGATTCACTGGTAAAGTATGTATTTCTTTCGAGAACGTCTTAAATCTTTCGTTCAGCTCCTTACAGACATCTTAGTCATTCTTAGTGAGCTTCCTTCCTTCCTTCCTTCTTCAGTCTTGTCATCTGGTCCCTCACAGTTGTCTTCCTTCTGATAAGTCTGTATTTCAACTTTGAATTAGATTGAGGTTTTGATGCTCTGTCATTCTGAAATTGTAGATCAACCTTTCTTCTTCTATATAGTTTTTATTCTCTTCACTTTTAGGTTTTGCCTCCCAGCGTCTCTGGGTGAACCATGTCTCACTCTTCCTAGGAATGATTTTCTTCCCTTCCTCCTGGCATTTCCCTGCCACATACTCCATTATTTCGTTCGTTGCTTTCGTCTTCTGGTTCCCTTTCCTAATGCACCTCATTCAAGAATTACCTCATGACTGTGTAGTCTCCTTTGAAGTCTAGTTTCTCCTTTCTGTCTCCGTAATTTTATCTCTCCAAGTATACCAGGTATGTGAACCTCAACACAGAATGATCGCTAGCACCTGGGGGGATCTCGTATTTACATTCCTCTGTTAAAGCCCCTTAGGGAGAGTACATGGTCCAGTCTTGCTTCTTTATGTACTCTTTGTCTCGTTGTGTTCCCATGAAAGCAAAAAGGGGAATGTGCCAGAGTATAGTTACACCAATGCTCTTGTACGGGTGTGAGGCATGGGTTGTGAACGTTGCAACAAGGAGAAGGTTGGAGGCAGTGGAGATGTCATGTCTGAGGGCAATGTGTAGTGTGAATATAATGCAGAGAATCC
>NC_069402.1:18733967-18751467 GCF_026875155.1 Cherax quadricarinatus
GGAATAGAAGACAATCAGCCCACAAGCAGTGGTAATGGAGTGATTACCTAGCAAACTTTACATTCTGTCAAACGTCGGGACGATATAGAAGACTTTATATTGGGAATATAGATGTATCTGGCATATTTCTTAGGAATTTTCATTGAAAATTAAGAAAACAGGTCTACAGCAGACTCCTTTAGAAGCAAAAGGAGACATCTATAGTTTATCCAAGGGCAGACATTCATAGTTTACCTGTCCTACCAGACTCTTTGAGCAGACGCTGGTCTAACCCAAGATGGCAGGGAATCAAACCTTGGAGTGGAACCATGATACTTAAGGCAATCCAGAGCATTCATATATGAATCTGGTTTTAGGTTATGCACAATAGCCTCATTTATAAACGAATCGATCTTGAATAATCCACAACTACAATTATATAAAGAATGTTGATCATCTTTTATAATTGCCGATTCTAAAATATCTTTCCAGCCATGAAGTACATGGAACTAGGACTTTGGCTCCTGACCAATTAGTACAAGATTGTTGTAAACTCGTGTGTGACTGAATATCGCACTTGATTCTTGAGCTGCTTTTATCAAATATTGAAATTGTGTTATTCTAGCATCTAGATGTTTACCAGTTTGTCTCATATAAGATAAGTTGCAGCCTTGGCACTCAATCCTGTTCACACCACCAACATAATGTCAAGGGAATTCTGGATCAACATATTCCTAACTGTCCGTGAATTCTTAAACATAACTTGTATATTGAATCTGTCTAAGTCATTTGACAGGAGTGATAAATTCTCATTGAATGGCAGGACAAACACATTCTTGGTCTGAGGAGTTATTCTAGGTTATTAAGTGTCATTGTTTCACTCCAAAGAATCAGGGTTTGATTCCCTGCCATCTTGGGTTAGACCAGCGACTGCTCAAAGAGTCGGGTAGGATAGATAAACTATGGCTGTCTGTCCTTGGATAAAATATAGATGTCTCCCTTTAGTTTTAAGGGGATCTACCGCAGACCCATTTTCTTAATTTCACGGAAAATTCCTAAGACAAATGCTAGATACATCTGTATCCCCAGAGTAAAGTCTTTTATATCGTCCTGAAGCCTGATGGATGTTCCTATACCTGTCATGTTACTAATGTTAAGTTTGCTAGGTAATCACTCCATTACCAGTACTTGTGGACTATCTTCTATTCCAGTGATACTTAAACTTTCTGGCACTTGGCACTGTTGTGCCTGGGGCACTAATTGTCTCCTGCTTCCCTACCTCAGTCATAGAAAGAACGTTCTACCGAACGAATATGCTGAAAGTTTGTACTCATTTCTGGAACATTACAAGCTCCTAGTGATGTACTGAATGCAACACGTAATACCTAGAGATGTCATTCAACTCCACCTCTGGTTGACAGTACTAACCTATGACTCTCTCACAGTGAGTACTAACCCATGACTCTCCCACAGTGAGTACTAACCCATGACTCTCCCACAGTGAGTACTAAGCCATGACTCTCCCACAGTGAGTACTAACCCATGACTCTTCCACAGTGAGTACTAACCCATGACTCTCCCACAGCCAGTACTAACCCATGACTCTCCCACAGCCAGTACTAACCCATGACTCTCTCACAATGAGTACTAACCCACGACTCTCTCACAGTACCAACTCATAACTCTCCCAAAGTACTAACCCACGACTCTCTCACAGTACCAACCCATGACTCTTCCAGAGAACTAACCCACGACTCTCTCACAGTACTAAACCATGACTCTCCCACAGTACTAACCAACGACTCTCTCACAGTACTAAACCATGACTCTCCCACAGTACTAACCCACGACTCTCTCACAGTACTAAACCATGACTCTCCCACAGTACAAACCCACGACTCTCCCACAATATTAAATCATGTCTCTCCCGCAGTACTAAACCATGACTCTCACACAGTACTAACCCATGACTCTCACACAGTACTAACCCACGACTCTCTCACAGTACTAAACCTTGACTCTCCCACAGTACTAACCCACGACTCTCTCACAGTACTAAACCATGGTTCTCCCACAGTACTAACCCACGACTCTCTCACAGGATTAAACCATGAGTCTCCCACAGTACTAACCCACGACTCTCCCTCAGTACTAACCCACGACTCTCCCACAGTATTAACCCACGACTCTCCCACAGTACTAACCCATGACTCTCACACAGTACTAACCCACGACTCTCTCACAGTACTAACCCATGACTCTCCCACAGTATTAACCCACGACTCTCCCACAGTACTAACCCATGACTCTCACACAGTACTAACCCATGACTCTCTCACATTACTAACCCAGGACTCTCCGACAGTACTAACCCATGGCTCTCCCACAGTACTAACCCACGACTCTCCCACAGTATTAACCCACGACTCTCCCACAGTACTAACCCATGACTCTCACACAGTACTAACCCATGACTACCACAGTACTAACCCACGACTCTCCCACAGTACTAACCCATAACTCTCCCACAGTACTAACCCATGACTCTCTCACAGTATTAACCCATGACTCTCCCACAGTACTAACCCATGACTCTCCCACAGTGCTAACAAATGACTCTCTCACAGTATTAAACCATGAATCTCTCACAGTACAAACCCACGACTATCTCTCAGTACTAACCCATGACTCTCTCACAGTTCTAACCCATGACGATCCCACAGTGCTAACCCAGGACTTTCCCGCAATACTAACCCACGATTCTCTCACATTACTAACCCAGGACTCTCCCACAGTACTAACCCATGACTCTCCCACAGTACTAACCCACGATTCTCCGACAGTACTAACCAACGATTCTCCCACAGTACTAACCCATGACTGTCTCACATTACTAACCCATGACTCTCTCACAGTACTAACCCATGACTCTCCCACAGTACTAACCAACGACTTTCCCACAGTACTAACCCATGACTCTCTCACAGTACTAACCCATGACTCTCCCACAGTACTAAGCAACGACTTTCCCACAGTACTAACCCATGACTGTCCCACAGTACTAACCCATGACTACCAAAGTACTAACACACCCCTCTCCCACAGTACTAACCCATTACTCTCTCACAGTACTAACCCACGATTCTCCCACAGAACTAACCCACGATTCTCCCACAGTACTAACCCATGACTCTCCCATAGTACTAACCCATGACTCTCACAGTACTAACCCATGACTTTCCCACAGCACTAACCCACGATTCTCCCACAGTACTAACAAAAGACTCTCTCACAGAACTAACGCATGACTCACAGTACTAACCCACGATTTTCCCACAGTACTAAAACACGATTCTCCCACATTACTAACCCATGACTCTCTCACAGTACTAACCCACGACTCTCCCACAGTACTAACCCATGACTCTCTCACAGTACTAACCCATGACTCTCTCACAGTATTAACCCATGACTCTCTCACAGTACTAACCCATGACTCTCCCACAGTACTAACCAACGACTTTCCCACAGTACTAACCCACGATTCTCCCACAGTACTAACCCAAGACTCACAGTACAAACCCACGACTATCTCTCAGTATTAACCCATGACTCTCTCACAGTTCTAACCCATGACTATCCCACAGTGCTAACCCAGGACTTTCCCGCAATACTAACCCACGACTCTCTCACAGTACTAACCCAGGACTCTCCCACAGTACTAACCCATGACTCTCCCACAGTACTAACCGACGATTCTCCGACAGTACTAACCAACGATTCTCCCACAGTACTAACCCATGACTGTCTCACATTACTAACCCATGACTCTCTCACAGTACTAACCCATGACTCTCCCACAGTACTAACCAACGACTTTCCCACAGTACTAACCCATGACTCTCCCACAGTACTAACCCATGACTACCACAGTACTAACCCACCACTCTCCCACAGTACTAACCCATGACTCTCTCACAGTACTAACCCACGATTCTCCCACAGTACTAACCCACGATTCTCCCACAGTACTAACCCATGACTCTCTCACAGAACTAACCCATGACTCTCACAGTACTAACCCATGACTTTCTCACAGTACTAACCCACAATTCTCCCACAGTACTAACCCAAGACTCTCTCACAGAACTAACGCATGACTCACAGTACTAACCCACGATTTTCCCACAGTACTAAAACACGATTCTCCCACATTACTAACCCATGACCTCTCACAGTACTAACCCACGACTCTCCTACAGTACTAACCCATGACTCTCTCACAGTACTAACCCATGACTCTCTCACAGTATTAACCCATGACTCTCTCACAGTACTAACCCATGACTCTCCCACAGTACTAACCCACGACTTTCCCACAGTACTAACCCACGATTCTCCCACAGTACTAACCCAAGACTCACAGTACTAACGCATGACTCACAGTACTAACCCACGACTCTCCCACAGTACTAACCCAGCGACGGGCTGGAGTTTTGAGACCGCGGGTTCAATCCCGGCCGGGGGTATGGTTCGTTTGCAATCGTGTCATTACGATTTCTTGAGTCAAGTTAACCCATGACTCTCTCACAGTACTAACCCATGACTCTCTCACAGTACTAACCCATGACTCTCTCACAGTATTAAACAATGACTCTCACAGTACTAACCCACGACTCTCTCACAGTACTAGCCTATGATTCTCTGACAGTACTAACCCATGACTCTCTCACAGTACTAACCCACGACACTCTCACAGTACTAACCCATGACCCTCCAACAATACTAACCACGACTTTCCCACAGTACTAACCCATGACTGTCTCACAGTACTAACCCACGACTTTCTCACATTACTAACCCATGACTCTCTCACAGTATTAACCCATGACTCTCTCACAGTACTAACCCATGGCTCTCTCACAGTACTAACCCATGACTCTCTCACAGTACTAACCCATGACTCTCTCAAAGTGTTAACCCATGACTCTCCCACAGTACTACCCACGACTTTCCCACAGTACTAACCCGTGACTCTCCCGCAGTACTAACCCATGACTACCACAGTACTAACCCATGACTCTCTCACAGTACTAACCGACGAATTTCACACAGTACTATCCCACGATTCTCCCACAGTACTAACCCACGATTCTCCCACAGTACTAACCCATGACTCTCCCACAGTACTAGCCAATGACTCTCTCACAGCGCTAACCCACGACTTTCCCACATTAATAACCCATGACTCTCTCACAGTATTAACCCATGACTCTCCCACAGTGGTAACCCATGTCTATCTCACAGTATTAAATTATGACTCTCCCAGTAATAACCCACGACTCTCTCACAGTACTAACCCATGACTCTCTCACAGTACTAACCCACCACTCGCCCACAGTACTAACCCACCACTCTCCCACAGTACTAACCCACTACTCTCCCACAGTACTAACCCACCACTCTCCCACAGTACTAACTCACCACTCTCCCACAGTACTAACCCACTTCTCTCCCACAGCATTAACCCACCACCCTCACACAGTACTAACCCATGACTCTCCCACAATACTAAACCATGACTGCCACAGTACTAACCCACGACTCTCCCACAGTACTAACCCATGACTCTCTCACAGAAGTAACCAACGACTCTCTCACAGTACTCACCCATGACTCTCTGACAGTACTAACCCACCACCCTCCCTGAGTACTAACCCAGCACTCTCCCAAAGTACTAACCCAATACTCTACCACAGTACTAACCCACCACACTCCCACAGTACTAACTCACCACTCTCCCATAGTACTAACCCACTACTCTCCCACAGTACTAACCCAAAACCCTCCCACAGTACTAACCCACCACCCTCCCAGAGTGCTAACCCACCACTCTCCCACAGTACTAACCCACTACTCTCCCACAGTACAAACCCACCACTCTCCCACAGTACTAATCCACCACTCTCCCACAGTACTAACCCACCACTCTCCAACAGTACTATCCACCACTCTCCCACAGTAATAACCCACCACTCTCCCACAGTACAAACCCACCACTCTCCAACAGTACTAACCCACCACTCTCCCACAGTGCTAACCCACCACTCTCCCACAGTACTAACCCACTACTCTCCCACAGTACTAAACCACCACTCTTCCACAGTACTAACTCACCACTCTCCCACAATACTAACCCACTACTCTCCCACAGTACTAACCCACTACTCTCCCACAGTACAAACCCACCACTCTCCCACAATACCAACCCACCACTCTCCCACAGAACTTACCCACTACTCTCCCACAGTACTAACCCACCACTCTCCCACAGTACTAACCCACCACTCTCCCACAGAACAAAACCACTACTCTCCCACAGTACTAACCATCTACTCTCCCACAGAACTAACCCACTACTCTCCCACAGTACTAACCCACTACTCTCCCACAGAACTAACCAACTACTCTCCCACAGTACTAACCACTACTCTCCCCAGTACTAACCCACTACTCTCCCACAGTACTAACCCACCACTCTCCCACAGTACTAACCCACCACTCTCCCACAGAACTAACCCACTACTCTCCCACAGCACTAACGCACCACCCTCCCACAGTACTGACCACTACTCTCCCACAGTACTAACCCAGTTCTCTCCCACAGTACTAACCCACCACTCTCCCACAGTACTAAATCACCACTCTCCCACAGTACTAACCCTCTACTCTCCCACAGTACTAACCCACTACTCTCCCACAGTACTAACCCACCACCCTCCCACAGTAATAACCTACTACTCTCCCACAGAACTAACCCACCACCCTCCCACAGTACTAACTCACCACTCTCCCACAGAACTAACCCACTACTCTCCCACAGTACTAACCCTCTACTTTCCCACAGAACTAACCCACTACTCTCCCATAGTACTAACCCACTACTCTCCAACAGTACTAACCCACCACTCTCCCACAGAACTAACCAACTACTTTCCCACAGTACTAACCACTACTCTCCCACAGTACTAACCACTACTCTCCACAGTACTAACCACTACTCTCCCACAGAACTAACCGACTACTCTCCCACAGCACTAACCCACCACTCTCCCACAGTACCAACCCACTACTCTCCAACAGTACTAACAGACTACTCTCCCACGCACTAACCCACCACTCTCCCACAGCACTAACCCACCACTCTCCCACAGTACCAACCCACTACTCTCCAACAGTAATAACAGACTACTCTCCCACAGCACTAACCCACCACTCTCCCACAGTACTGAATCACCACTCTCCCACACTACTAACCCACTACTCTCTCACAGTACTAAACACTACTCTCCCACAGTACTAACCCACCACCCTCCCACAGTTCTAACCCACTACTCTCCCACAGTACTAACCCACCACTCTCCCACAGTACTAACCACCACTCTCCCCAGAACAAAACCACTACTCTCCCACAGTACTAACCCACCGCTCTCCCACAGTACTAACCCACCACTCTCCCACAGAACTAACCCACTACTCTCCCACAGTACTAACCATCTACTCTTCCACAGAACTAACCCACTACTCTCCCACAGTACTAACCCACTACTCCCCCACAGAACTAACCAACTACTCTCCCACAGTACTAACCCACTACTCTCCCACAGTACTAACCCACTACTCTCCCACAGTACTAACCCACCACTCTCCCACAGTACTAACCCACCACTCTCCCACTGAAACTAACCCACTACTCTCCCCAGCACTAACGCACCACCCTCCCACAGTACTGACCACTACTCTCCCACAGTACTAACCCAGTTCTCTCCCACAGTACTAACCCACCACTCTCCCACAGTACTAAATCACCACTCTCCCACAGTACTAACCCTCTACTCTCCCACAGTACTAACCCACTACTCTCCCACAGTACTAACCCACCACCCTCCCCACAGTAATAAACCTACTACTCTCCCACAGAACTAACCCACCACCCTCCCACAGTACTAACTCACCACTCTCCCACAGAAACTAACCACTACTCTCCCACAGTACTAACCCTCTACTTTCCCACAGAACTAACCCACTACTCTCCCATAGTACTAACCCACTACTCTCCAACAGTACTAACCCACCACTCTCCCACAGAACTAACCAACTACTTTCCCACAGTACTAACCCACTACTCTCCCACAGTACTAACCCACTACTCTCCCACAGTACTAACCCACTACTCTCCCACAGAACTAACCGACTACTCTCCCACAGCACTCACCCACCACTCTCCCACAGTACCAACCCACTACTCTCCAACAGTACTAATAGACTACTCTCCCACAGCACTAACCCACCACTCTCCCACAGCACTAACCCACCACTCTCCCACAGTACCAACCCACTACTCTCCAACAGTACTAACAGACTACTCTCCCACAGCACTAACCCACCACTCTCCCACAGTACTGAATCACCACTCTCCCACACTACTAACCCACTACTCTCTCACAGTACTAACCCACTACTCTCCCACAGTACTAACCCACCACCCTCCCACAGTTCTAACCTACTACTCTCCCACAGTACTAACCCACCACCCTCCCACAGTACTAACACACCACTCTCCCACAGTACTAACCCACTACTCTCCCACAGTACTAACCCACCACTCTCTCACAGTACTAACCCAGTACTCTCCCACAGTACAAACCCACCACTCTCCCACAGTACTAACCCATTACCCTCCCACAGTACTAACCCACCACTCTCCCAGAGTACTAACCCTCTACTCTCCCACAGTTCTAATCCAGTACTCTCCCACAGTATTAAGTCACTACTCTCCCACATAACTAAAAAACTACTCTCCCACAGCACTAACCCACTACTCTCCCACAGTACTAACCCAGTACTTTCCCACAGTACTAACCCACCACTCTCCCACAGTACTAACCCTCTGCTCTCCCACAGTACTAACCTACTACTCTCCCACAGCACTAACCCACTACTCTCCCGCAGTACTAACCCACTACTCTCCCAGAGTACTAAACCACTACTCTCCCACAGTAATAACCAACCACTCTCCCACAGTACTAACGCTCTAATCTCCTACAGTACTAATCCAATACTCTCCCACAGTACTAACCCAGTACTCTCCCACAGTACAAACCCACCACTCTCCCACAGTAGTATCCCATGACTCTCCCACAGTACTAGCCCTCTACTCTCCCACAGTACTAACCCACCACTCTCCCTCAGTACTAACCCACTGCTCTCCCACAGTACTAACTTACCACTCTCCCACAGTATTAACCCACTACTCTTCCACAGTACTAACCCACCACTCTCCCACAGTACTAACCCGCTACTCTCCCACAGTACTAACCCTCCACTCTCCTACAGTACTAACCCACTACTCTCCCACAGTACTAACCCACTACTCTCCCACAGTACTAACCCACTACTCTCCCACAGTAATAACCCACCACTCTCCCACAGTACTAACCCACTACTCTCTCACAGTACTAACTCACTACTCTCCCACAGTACTAACCAACTACTCTCCCACAGTACTAGCCCACCACTCTCCCACAGTACTAACCCACTACTCTCCCACAGTACTAACCCACCACTCTCCCACAGTACTAACCCACTATTCTTACACAGTACTAACCCACTACTCTCCCACAGTACTAACCCACTACTCTCCCACAGTACTAACCCACTACTCTCCCACAGTTCTAACCCACCACTATCCAACAGTACTAACCCACTACTCTCCCAGAGTACTAACCCACCACTCTCCCACAGTACTAACCCACCACTCTCCCACAGTACTAACCCACTACTCTCCCACAGTTCTAACCCACTACTCTCCCACAGTACTAACCTACTACTCTCCCACAGTACTAACCCACTACTCTCCCACAGTACTAACCCACTACTCTCCCACAGTACTAACCCACCACTATCCCACAGTACTAACCCACTACTCTCCCTCAGTACTAACCCACTACTCTCCCACCGTACTAACCCACCACTCTCCCTCAGTACTAACCCACTGCTCTCCCACAGTACTAACCCACCACTCTCCCACAGTACTAACCCACTACTCTTCCACAGTACTAACCCACCACTCTCCCACAGTACTAACCCGCTACTCTCCCACAGTACTAACCCTCCACTCTCCTACAGTACTAACCCACTACTCTCCCACAGTACTAACCCACTACTCTCCCACAGTAATAACACACCACTCTCCCACAGTACTAACCCACTACTCTCTCACAGTACTAACTCACTACTCTCCCACAGTACTAACCCACTACTCTCCCACAGAACTGACCCACCACTCTCTCACAGTACTAACCCACTACTCTCCCACCGTACTAACCCACCACTCTCCCACAGTACTAACCCACTACTCTTACACAGTACTATCCCACTACTCTCCCACAGTACTAACCCACTACTCTCCCACAGTACTAACCCACTACTCTCCCACAGTACTAACCAACCACTATCCCACAGTACTAACCCACTACTCTCCCACAGTACTAACCTACTACTCTCCCACAGTACTAACCCACTACGCTTCCACAGTACTAACCCACCACTCTCCCACAGTACTAACCCGCTACTCTCCCACAGCACTAACCCTCCACTCTCCTACAGTACTAACCCACTACTCTCTCACAGTACTAACCCACTACTCTCCCACAGTACTAACCCACTACTCTCCCACAGTAATAACCCACCACTCTCCCACAGTACTAACCCACTACTCTCTCACAGTACTAACTCACTACTCTCCCACAGTACTAACCCACTACTCTCCCACAGTACTAGCCCACCACTCTCCCACAGTACTAACCCACTACTCTCCCACAGTACTAACCCACCACTCTCCCACAGTACTAACCCACTACTCTTACACAGTACTAACCCACTACTCTCCCTCAGTACTAACCCACTACTCTCCCACAGTACTAACCCACTACTCTCCCACAGTACTAACCCACCACTATCCCACAGTACTAACCCACTACTCTCCCAGAGTACTAACCCACCACTCTCCCACAGTACTAACCCACCACTCTCCCACAGTACTAACCCACTACTCTCCCAGAGTACTAACCCACTACTCTCCCACAGTACTAACCTACTACTCTACCACAGTACTAACCCACTACTCTCCTACAGTACTAACCCACTACTCTCCCACAGTACTAACCCACCACTATCCCACAGTACTAACCCACTACTCTCCCACACTACTAACCTACTACTCTCCCACAGTACTAACCCACCACTCTCCCTCAGTACTAATCCACTGCTCTCCCACAGTACTAACCCACCACTCTCCCACAGTACTAACCCACTACTCTTCCACAGTACTAACCCACCACTCTCCCACAGTACTAACCCGCTACTCTCCCACAGTACTAACCCTCCACTCTCCTACAGTACTAACCCACTACTCTCCCACAGTACTAACCCACTACTCTCCCACAGTACTAACCCACCACTCTCCCACAGTACTAACCCACTACTCTCCCACAGAACTAACCCACTACTCTCCCAAGAACTAACCCACTACTCTCCACAGAACTAACCCACTACTCTCCCACAGAACTAACCAACTACTCTCCCACAGTACTAACCCACTACTCTCCCACAGTACTAACCCACTACTCTCTCACAGTACTAACCCACCACTCTCCCACAGTACTAACCCACTACTCTCCCACAGAACTAACCCACTACTCTCCCACAGCACTAACCCACCCCTCTCCCACAGTACTGACCCACTACTCTCCCACAGTACTAACCACTACTCTCCACAGTACTAACCCACCACTCTCCCACAGTATAAATCACCACTCTCCCACAGTACTAACCCCTACTCTCCCACAGTACTAACCCACTACTCTCCCACAGTACTAACCCACCACCCTCCCACAGTTACTAACCTACTACTCTCCTCACAGTACTAACCCACCACCCTCCCACAGTACTAATCCCACCACTCTCCCACAGAACTAACCCATTACTCTCCCATGTACTAACCCACACTCTCCGTACTAGTAACATCTCCCAGTAACTCTCTTCCACAGTATAACACTACTCTCACCACTCTACCCTACTCTCCAAGTACTAACCCACACCTCTCCCACAGTACTAACCCATACTTCCCAGAGTACTAACCCACTACTCTCCCACAGTACTAACCCAACTCTCCCACAGTACAACCACTACTCTCCCACAGACTAAAACCTCTACTCTCCCACAGTACTAACCCACCACTCTCCCACTTTAGTAACCATACCTCTCCCACACTACTAACCCACACTCTCCCACAGTACTAACCCACTGCTCTCCCACAGTACTAACCCACTACCTCTCCCACAGTTTACACCTAAACTCTCCCACAGTACTACCACCACCCAGTACTAACCCACCACTTCTCCCACAGTACTAACCCATTACTCTCCCACAGTAACTAACCACCACCCGTACTCACTCCCACAGTACAACCCCCACTCTCCCACAGTACTAACCACCACTCTCCCACAGTACTAACCCATCACTCCCACAGTACTAAACCCCACTCTCCACAGTATAACCCATACTCTCCCACAGTAACTAACCCACTACTCTCCCATAACTAAAACCACTACTCTCCCACAGTACTAACCCACACTCTCCCTCTATACGTAACCCATACTTCCCACATACTAACACCACTACACTGCTCTCCACAGAACTAAGCCACTACTCTTCCCACAGTACTAAACCCACCACTCTCCCGCAGTACTAACCACTACTCTCCCACAGTACTAAACTCACTACTCTCCACAGTACTATACCACCACTCTCCACAGTACTAACGCTCCACTCTCCCACAGATAACTAACCCACTAACCTCTCCCACAGTAAAACCCACCACTCTACCCACAGTACGTAACCCATACTCTCTCACAGTACTAACCCACTACTCTCCACAGTACTAACCCACTACTCTCCCACAGTACTAACCCACCACTCTCCCACAGTACTAACCCACTACTGTCCCACAGTACTAACCCACCACTCTCCCACAGTACTAACCCACTACTCTCCACAGTACTAACCCCACTCTACCACAGTACTAACCCACTACTCTCCCACAGTACTAACCCACTACTCTCCCACAGTACTAACCCACTACTCTCCACAGATACTAACGCCACTACTCTCCCACAGTACTAACCCACACTCTCCCACAGTAATAACCCACCACTCTCCCACAGTACTAACCCACTACTCTCCCACAGTATAACTCACTACTCTCCCACAGTACTAACCACTACTCTCCCACAGTACTAACCCACACTTTCCCACAGTACTAACCACCACTCTCCCACAGTACTAACCCACCACTCTCCCACAGTACTAACCCACTACTCTCTCAGTACTAACCCCAACTACTCCCTCCTCTCCACAGTACTAAACCACCACTCTCCCACAGTACTAAACCCACCACTACTCCCACAATACTAACCCACCACTCTCCCACAGTACTAACCCACCACTCTCCCACAGTACTAACCCCACTCTCCCACAGTACTAACCCACACTCTCCCACAGTACTAACCCCACCCATACACCACTCTCCCACAGTACTAACCACCACTCTCCCACAGTACTAACCCACCACTCTCCCACAGTACTAACCCACCACTCTCCCACAGTACTAACCCACTACTCTTTCACAGTACTAACCCACCACTCTCCCACAGTACTAACCCACTCTCACCACGTACTAACCACTCTCCCACGTACTAACCCACCACTCTCCCACAGTACTAACAACCCCACAACTACCACCATCTCCCACAGTACTAACCCACACCCCCTACTACCCACTCCCACAGTACTAACCCACCACTCTCCCACAGTACTAACCCACCACTCTCCCACAGTACTAACCCACTCCTCTCCCACAGTACTAACCCACCACTCTCTCCACAGTACTAACCCACCACTCTCCCACAGTACTAAACCACCACTCTCCACAGTACTAACCCACCACTCTCCCCAGATACTAACCCACCACTCTCCCACAGTACTAAAACCCACCCACTACTCCCCACAGTACTAACCCACCACTCTCCCACAGTACTAACCCCCTCTCCCACAGCACTAACCCACTACTCTCCCACAGTACTAACCCACACTCTCCCACAGTATAACCCACACTCTCCCACAGTACTAACCCACCACTCTCCCCGTACTAACCCTCCACTTCCCACAGTACTAACCCACCACTCTCCCACAGTACTAACCCACTACTCTCCCACAGTACTAACCCACCACTCTCCCACAGTACTAACCCACCACTCTCCCACAGTACTAACCCACCACTCTCCCACAGTACTAACCCACTACTCTCCCACAGTACTTAACCCACCACTCTCCCGACAGTACTAACCCCCACTCTCCCACAGTACTAACCCACCACTCTCCCACAGTACTAACCCACTACTCTCCCACAGTACTAACCCACCTCCCACAGACTAACCTCTCTCCACAGTACTAACCCACCACTCTCCCACAGTTACTAACCCAACCACTCTCCCACAGTACTAACCCACACTCTCCCACAGTACTAACCCACCACTCTCCCACAGTACTAACCCACCTACTCTCCCACAGTACTAACCCACTACTCTCCCACAGTACTAACCCACACTCTCCACAGTACTAACCCACATCTCTCCCACAGTACTAACCCACCACTCCCCCAGTACTAACCCACCACTCTCCCACAGTACTAACCCACACTCTCCCACAGTATACCCATACTATCCACATACTAACTACTCTCCCACAGTACTAACCCACCACTCTCCCACAGTACTAACCCACTACTCTCCCACAGTACTAACCCACACCTCCCACAGTACTAACCCACCACTCCCACAGTACTATACCCACACTCTCCCACAGTACTAACCTACACTCTCCCACAGTACTAACCCACCACTCTCCCACAGTACTAACCCACCACTCTCCCACAGTACTAACCCACACTCTCACAGTCTAACCCACACGCTCTCCACAGTATACCCTACCACTCTCCCCTAGTACTAACCCACCACTCTCCCACAGTACTAACCCACCACTCTCCCACAGTACTAACCCACCACTCTCCACAGTACTAACACCCACTTACTACCTCCCCATGTACTAACCCACCACTCTCCCACAGTACTAACCCACCACTCTCCCACGAGTACTAACCCACCACTCTCCCACAGTACTAACCCACCACTCTCCCACAGTACTTACCCACCACTCTCTCACAGTACTAACCCACACTCTCCCACAGTACTAACCCACCACTCTCCCACAGTACTAACCCACCACTCTCCCACAGTACTAACCCACCACTCTCTCACAGTACTAACCCAACCACTACATCTCCCACAGTACTAACCCCTACTCCCACATACAACATCTTCACTCCCACATCTCACGTAAACCCACCACTCTCCCACAGTACTAACCACACCTCCCCACTACCTCCCACAGTACTAACCCACCACTCTCTCACAGTACTAACCCACCACTCTCCCACAGTACTAACCCACCACTCTCCCACAGTACTAACCCACTACTCTCCCACAGTACTAACCCACTACTCTCCCACAGTACTAACCCACTTCTCTCCCACAGTACTAACCCACCACTCCCACAGTACTAACCCACCACTCTCCCACAGTACTAACCCACTACTCTCCTTCAGTGCTAACATACTACTCTCCCACAGTACTAACCCACCACTCTCCCACAGTACTAACCCACTACTCTCCCACAGGACTAACCCACTACTTTCCCTCAGTACTAACCCAACACTCTCCCACAGTACTATCCTACCACTCTCCCACAGTACTAACCCACCACTCTCCCACATTACTAACCCACCACTCTCCCACAGTACTAACCCACCACTCTCCCACAGTACTAACCCACTACTCTCTTACAGTAGTAACCCACCACTCCCCCACAGTACTAACCCACCACTCTCCCACAGTACTAACCCACCACTCTCCCACAGTACTAACCCACTACTCTCCCACAGTACTAACCCACTACTCTCCCACAGTAGTAGCCCACCACTCTTTCACAGTACTAACCTACCACTCTCCAACTGTACTAACCCACCACTCTCCCAAAGTACTAACCCACCACTCTTCCACAGTACTAACCCACCACTCTCCCTCAATACTAACCCACCACTCTCCCACAGTACTAACCCAATACTCTCCCACAGTACTAACCCACTACTCTCCCACAGTACTAACCCACCACTCTCCCACAGTACTAACCCACCACTCTCTCACAGTACTATCCCAGCACTCTCTCACAGTACTAACCCACCACTCTCCCACAGTACTAACCCACCACTCTCCCACAGTACTAACCCACCACTCTCTCACAGTACTAACCCACCACTCTCTCACAGTACTAACCCACCACTCTCCCACTGTACTAACCCACCACTCTCCCACAGTACTAACCCACCACTCTCCCACAGTACTAACCCAACACTCTCTCACAGTACTAACCCACCACTCTCCCACAGTACTAACCCACCACTCTCCCACAGTACTAACCCACTACTCTCCCACAGTACTAATCCACCACTCTCCCACAGTACTAACGCACTACTCTCCCACAGTAGTAACCCACCACTCTCCCACAGTACTAACCCACCACTCTCCCACAGTACTAACCCACCACTCTCGCACAGTACTAACCCACTACTCTCCCACAGTACTAACCCACTACTCTCCCACGGTAGTAACCCACCACTCTCTCACAGTACTAACCCACCACTCTCCCACAGTACTAACCCACCACTCTTCCACAGTACTAACCCACCACTCTCCCACAGTACTAACCCACCACTCTCTCACAGTACTAACCCACCACTCTCTCACAGTACTAACCCACCACTCTCCCACAGTACTAACCCACCACTCTCTCACAGTACTAACCCACCACTCTTTCACAGTACTAACCCACCACTCTCCCAAAGTACTTACCCACCACTCTCTTATAGTACTAACCCACCACTCTCCCACAGTACTAACCGCACACTCTCCCACAGTACTAACCCACCACTCTTTCACAGTACTATCCCACCACTCTCCCACAGTACTAACCCACTACTCTCCCACAGTACTAACCCACTACTCTCCCACAGTACTAACCCACCACTCTCCCACAGTACTAACCCACTACTCTCCCACAGTACTAACCCACCACTCTCCCACAGTACTAACCCACCACTCTCCCACAGTACTAACCCACCACTCTCCCACAGCACTAACCCACCACTCTCTCACAGTACTAACCCACGACTCTCCTACAGTACTAACCCACCACTCTCCCACAGTACTAACCCACCACTCTCCCACAGTGCTAACCCACCACTCTCCCACAGTACTAACCCACTACTCTCCCACAGTACTAACCC